>JAODKE010000040.1:4487376-4515214 GCA_026779605.1 Mormyrus hasselquistii | reverse complement strand
GCACCATATCGCCGCATGTATCCAGGATGGGGGTGGAGCTGCCACACCCTACTGACGTGGAACCATCAGTGTGCCCATACTGCCAACTCTGTTTTTCCCTTGATCTGTTATTATAATCATCGCAATACAGTCACATGACCTTTCATTCACGTGCAGATTCATTTAATTTCCATCACTCTGTCTGGGTGCTTAACTATTTTTGTCACTGAGTGTATTTATTAATTGTTTGTTAATTGAATCAACAAGTTGCTTCAGGTTGTGTTATTTACTCTGCTTTGTTTTTAAAATATCACTATTTTGTTCTTGTTTTTGAGATTATGGTAAATCATGTGAAAAGCGTTTTATTCATATTAAGAACTCCTGATTTGGTAGCTTTTGTGTTTGTCATTTAACTTTACATTTCAGCTTATATTCTTCTCTTAATAGAGAATTCTAAGATTCTTAAAATCTGAAAATATATTTTCATTCTTAGTCTGAATACACATGAAAATGCTTCAGAAACAGAATACCACAGCTTTATTAGCAGTTTTATTATGCTTTTAGAAAATCACCTCAGGCTATTCAGTCTTAAGGCATACCACACTGTATTGTAGTTGAATTAGTATGTCAGCTTTTGTACTGGGTGACCCACACACACACATACATTTCCTCTATGGTCTGTCCACCCACCCATCTTCTAAAGGTAATTTGTAATTTATGTTTTTCAGATTCAGCAACATTTTGGTACAACTAAAATCTTCTGAACTGAAACCCACTTTGTTACCATAGATCAATACTTTTCTAATGTGAACAGATCATTTATTACCAGAATGTTATTAACCTCAATTGTCTTTTCCAGCTATATAAGATACGTTTTGATTGTTCAAACTGAAATATCTTAGAAGAATTTATCTAAGATTTCATTAAACAAAGAATTTTATTTATATAAGTTATAGTTCCATGTTGGTGTGGCTGTTTTCATTTCACTGATACAATCTTACACGTAGAATTGTCTTATTGTGGTATGTAGAAGTGTATACATGTTTTATATTAGGACTATTATGAATAGTGTTGAATATAATCCTACTGTACATGTTTCCATTTTTTCTTGATGTATCTCTAGTATTTAGTACTACTCTTCAGTGCTCTCTCATAATGATAATATTAAATGTTCATACTGTTTCAACTCTATTTGCAATATATGTCCTTATAAATCTCCTCATAATTCATCAACAATATCTGTTATCAACAGCAGGTTTTTTGGACTTTGCAGGCAAATGATACATTCAGTATCAAATTATTTTATTTTTTGTTGTTGACAATAAGGAAGGCAGGAGGAAGGATGAGGTTACTCACATAAAAATCCTAAACTCCGGAGACTACTTTGACCTGAACGGCAGACAATAATTTGCTTCCCTGACAGAGGAGACAGGGAGATGAATAGAGACATAATTGAGCTGAAGTATCCTCTCCATTGCAAGGATCTCACATCTGAAAGGTATGGTCCTTGGATAGTGCGCCTCCTTTATAATTATGTTGGGAAATGCTTCCATCTACAGGATAGATGTGGAAATGTAGAAGAAGCTTCTTAACCCCCTAAAAAAAAAATCAAAAGCATGTCATGCATCAAAGGATTTTGGAAGAGCTGTACCCTGTTCAGAAAATATATATTTACTGCTGTATTGCCTTCATATATGCATATATGCTTTTATAGTCAATATTAAAAATAAAATTCAACAAACTTTTATAGATGTGACATGCAAAAGGTCTCGGTCTTTGTGTTCCAGAATCCAGATACTAATAATGTCTGGACTTCATATGTTCACATGTCAGATAGTAGGCAAGTCAGTAGAAGGCAAGAGATTATGACAAAATGCTCTCACTTCGGGCATCCTTTATTCAATATTGTAATATGTTACAGGAATAATATTTATATCAAAAATATAGATGGGAACAAAGCAAAAATAGTCAACTTCCCAAGCAAGAACAGAAAACTCAAATGTCCTGTATTTTACGAGAACCCAGCATTTCTTTCTAAACTTGGGATGGGTCTTTTTTCACTCTCACCAGCATGAACTTGTGACCTTCCTGTGCACCTTCATTGTGCACCATTATTTCCTCTTTGCTTGCTTGATAGTTATTAAGTAGAATCAGCTAGAGGTTCACATTGCTTAGGAATAGGTTTTACATGAGAAGTGAAATGCTGGTTTACACTGCAAATGAGCTGGGCTTTGCTTCTGCTAATGACTCCATGTATTATGTCAGTTGCAGTGCATATCGCAGTGCTTTGTTCCAGCAACAACAGACAGTACTTATACTAATCTGACTTGAAAGCTGTGTGTCATCTCTATGAATATCCTATCAGGTACAAAATGAATTTAGACAGATAATTCTATATCTGTCCTCAGGTAATCGAAAGCTTACAGTAAGAAGAGGCATGGACTGTGCTGTTCTATATTTCTTGTGGCCACTACAACGTTGGATAAGCAGTCATTGCATTATCAAAAATGAAGTGAGAATAAATGAGTGGATGACATGCCATTTCTGGGGCACCAAAACTGGTATTTGTCAAATAGATAGTATATGGTCTGTTTTAGAAAGTTACTCATTGATATATTTTAGATTTAGCATAAAAGAGGAAGCACAGTTAGTTTATTATTTTTTTTTACATTTCTGCTAAGCAGCAGTAACTCAGCTGTACAATATTTGGCTATTAATATTGTAATGAGAAATGAATTCTAGTCCAGGCAGCATAGTGGCTCCGTGACCGTGTCCTAAATGTCCAATGTTTTTGTGCAATTGCCATCAGAACAGAATGATGAAACTGAAATTTCAGACAGCTGAAATGTTCCACCACTGTGCTACTGTGCTGTTGATGCATTGCTGTACATCAACGTTTATTAAAAATATAAAATGAAATTTTAGTGGTTTAGTGGCACCGGCCAAAACTACAAACAGATGAGCTAACTGAGTAAACCACGACCAAAATCTACCTTAAGCCAAAAGAAAACCAAAGGCTACCCTAAATACCCAAAAATGCGTACTAAATAAAGGGCAACACTCCTTACAACAGATCAGGGAGTATTTATACCAGATGGTTACACAAACATAAATACACAGTATATACAATGAACAGCCAAGGTAACTCGAGATCGATGGTACAATAATTACAGACTATGAAATCTCTATGATATTTTCAATTTCAGCATCAGCATAATGAGCACAAGGAACATGACAGATGGACACAGACATGTAGATTGTAACACCACGATTTAAACTCGACGCTTTCTGATATAGGGAGTCCACTGCACACCAGGCAGGAATGATCAGCTCCACTCGTGTCTCCGCTAACCAGGAGGAACACTCTGAGGCAGCTGCCAGAGGTATCAACAGAGCACGGCTGGTAGCTGATAACCAGGGGTGGGGCGTCCTTCAGGTGTGAGGCACGTCTATGCAAGGAGGGTGGGGAGAGAAGGAAAGGGCTAGCAAATGGTGCGAGCGCATCCTCTGCCAGAAAATCCTGGGGGACAGCCTGCTCTAAGGAAATTTGAGGGATTGAGTTTTTCTAAGACATGCTGTTCCAACGGGGTCATTCATTAAACAGAAAAAAACACACTTCAGAACTGCGAAGGAACTCTCTGGTGAGGAAGGAAAATCTAACTAAGTACCTTGGCTTGCCCAGCTGCCACATCTCAAACCCATAGAATTTCTATGGGACAAATGGAACAGAAGAATCACAGCGAAGCGACCCACATAACTGTGAACTGCTACAGAAAGAAGTGTGAATGCATATCAGGTTATGTCCTACTAAAACTTAACTGAAAGCCTAGTACTCATGAATATTGTGAAAGTTTAGAGACAATATCAGTTTTGGTACTTCTTATATTTTGCATATTTTAATGTGGTTGTTTTTTAACAAAAAATACATGATAGTAACATTAGACTCTGGACCCCCACAACCTTGCAGTTAAGTAAGTAAGAAGTAAGTGGGTATAGAAGATGTATGTACTGTATGGATGGATGGACAGACAGATGGATGATTAAAACATTATGAGAACTGTTTCCATCAAGTTTACTCAAACCTTTGACTGACACTGTGCACGTGTTAATAGAAATGAACATAATTTTCATAATTTTTCATCCATTAACATCAATCTTAAAACAGATATACAATTAGAACCGATGGGCCCCCTCAGACAGAACAAAGCAGATGAGGAGTTGGTGAAAATGACAGCTCTAGATATTCAACCATTTTCTACAGTGGAGGTCAAGTGATTTTAAAGCCTTCACAAAGACCCTTAATCCATATTGCAGTTTGCCTAACAGAAAGACACCTGCCAAAACAACGTCGCCACGGATGTATGACAAAATTAGAGTAGAGCTGAATGACAAAGTAAACTATGCATCTGCTGTGTGTCTCACCACAAACTGCTGGACTTCTTCAACAGCCACCAATTTCATGGCTATAACATGCCATTAGACAGATGACAATTTTGTGCTTTTATTAGACTGTTTTTCATTTATGGACAGACACACATCAGACAATTTAGCACTACATTCACAAAGGATCTGGATGGAAGCACTTGCCCTGCTTTGCTCATATTGTAAACCTAATCGTAAGAGAGAGCCTAAAGCACCCACAAGAGTCAGTGACAAAAGTAAAAAGTGCTGTCCAGTATGTTGTCTGAGTGCAATATAGCAGCAGATGGGCCTTCCAACACTGACATTAAAACAGGATGTTATAACAAGGTGGAACTCCACCTATTACATGCGGCAACAATTTTTGCCATCAGATCATATGCCTGTGTTATTTAATGTCGGTTTTCTTCCGCTTCTTCCGCTTTCACTCTGCGCTGCCGGGTTATTAACCCTTCCACTGCCGTACAGTTTTCTGCCGCTTTCAATCAGCTCTGTGGTCCTTCTGACTCTTCTGAAACAGAAGAGCTTAATTCCTGGGTTTATCCGTGCTGTCAAAACATCATGGACTCTGGCTCCATTATAAACCAGGCAGCCTAAGGCTAAACTTGAGCCTTGGTTTAATGTCCGTACTTGTGCTGTTAAGAGGGAATGTCATTGAGCAGGATGCAGATGGAAAAAGGATAAACTGCAAGTGTCATTTCAAATTCTAAAAGACTGCTGGCATTGCTACCAGGACACTGTTAAAGAGTCAAAAAGGGAATACTTTACAAAGATTATTTCTTCCAACAGCCATAATCCACGTGTGTTGTTTAAGACCATTGAATCTGTTCTTAATACCCCATCAAATGTCTGTTTGGAAGTTTCTCCCAATATGTGCAATAATTTTTTGAGCTTTTTTATTGAAAAGGCTGTTGCCATCAGGGCTCGTATCATAGCTCCTAACTCTGATCCCTCTGTTTCTGTTTCTTGCACTGCTGTTTTTACTCAGTTTGAGCATGTGACTCTCTCCACTTTAGGGGATGCAGTCTGCCAGATTAAGCCTGCAGGTTCCCCCCAGGATCCTTTTCCTCCATGATTTTTTAAAGAAATTTTTCCTAGTATAGGGCAGTCTGTTCTTGACTTTATTAATAGCAATCTGTTATCTGGTGTGGTTCCTGCAAAGTTAAAACATGCAATAGTGCAGCCACTGCTTAAGAAATGTGGCCTTGATCACACAGTATTAGCTAATTAATAGCCTATTTCCAAGCTGACTTTTCTTTCCAAGGTTTTAGAGAAAATTGCTTCTCGTCAACTGAAATATTTTTTAGATGATAATGGCATCTTTGAGGTTTTTCAATCCGGTTTTAAAAACCTCCATAGCACAGAATCTGCATTATTAAGAGTCTTTAATGACATCCTTTTGGCATGTGATTCTGGTAACCACGTTGTTCTTGTCTTGCTTGACCTAACAGCTACCTTTGAAACAGTGGATCACAATATTTTAATATCTAGTGATCTAGTGGATATTGGTGGCACTACACTAAACTGGTTTAAGTCTTATTTGACAAATAGAACTTTTTCTGTCAGTTTTTCCGGTTCTGAATCACCTTCTGCTTCCTTGTCATGTGGTGTCCCACAGGGCTCAATTTTAGGGCCACTGCTGTTTTTATTGTATTTATTGCCTCTGGGTTCCATCCTTAGAAAGCATGGGATCTCTTTTCATTGTTACGCTGATGACTGCCAAATCTATTTCCCACTGAAGCAGAAAGATGGTGTCTCCATAAAACATCTTTTGACATGCCTAGATGACATTAGAGCTTGGTTGGCTTTAAAATTTTTAAGTTTTAATGAAAAGAAAACAGAGATGTTAGTGTTTGGACTTAGTGGTCCCTGTGAGTCCTCCTCTGTTGATTTGGGACCTTTGGAAGTTTATTTTAAACCTGTTGTTACTGACCTTGGTTATGAGTTGGACCATGATTTTAAATTGGACAGCCAAGTTAGAGCGGTGGTGAAGTCCAGTTTTTATCAATTAAGGCGAGTGAAATCTTTGCTTTCTAGGCAGCATTTGAAACAGTGATCCATGCTTTTATTACTTCTCGCTTGTAACTCACTTTATGTGGGGGTTAGTCAGTCGCTGCTCTCACGCCTGCAGATGGTCCAAAATGCCACTGCAAGACTGCAAGAACTCGTAAAAGAGAGCATATAACCCCTGTGCTGGCCTCACTGCACTGGCTGCCGATGTCTTTTAGAGTTGATTTAAAAATTCTTATGTTTGTTTTTAAATGCTTTCATAATCTTGCCCCGCCTTACCTCTCTGACCTTCTTCATCCCTACACACCCTGTCGGTCCCTTAGGCCAGCTGCTCCTGGAAGTACCGAGATCCAGGAGGAAGCTCAGAGGGGACAGAGCTTTCTCTGTCGTGGCGCCTAAACTGTGGAATAACCTGCCCTTGCGCGTTAGAGAGGCCCCTCTTCATGGGTAACTTTTAAAACGTCTTAAAACTCATTTTTATTCAATTGGCTTTTGGCCTCAGTGAGACTTAGTTTTTTTTATCCCTTGTAATTAAATTAGCTAGTAATTAACTAACTTATATGCCTTTATTTATTTATTGTGAAAGTTGACAATTTAATTTCAATGTACAGCACTTTGTGTCAGCTGTTGTTGTTTTAAAGTGCTTTATAAGTAAAGATAATGATGATTTTGGCAGACCTAAGGTAGTGCTGAACTTAATCAGAGCCTTAACCACGCCTTTGGTTTTCAAACTACATATAGGTATTGCTTTGGGATAGCAGCAGATAGCTATTCACCAAATGAGTTTTGGGTAAGGGACCCACACATTCAATTAACACATGTTTGAATGGCTCCCCAATCACTGGAATGGGATTGGGTGGAGGGGAGCAGAATTGATTGGTTGGGCTTCCCAACCAGCTGACAAGTATGACACAAATGAGAATACCGCTTCACATATGAGTTTATAGCAGGCCAGTAGAAATGAACCAGGGGGGTTTCTCTCTACAGGCTGAACACAGGAAAAGGGCAGACACATCCGGGTCCACCACACCCGTGCAGACACAGCTGGATGCCCACGCTCATGCCCAGTGTCTCCACGCAACTTTCCCTTTAGTTGTTCTGGAGGAAAGGGAGGAGTTTCCTGACCTGTATGCAATTCCTGCAGACTACCTGGATTTAAAACAGGTATTCAATACGTCCCGGGCTTTCTCTCTTCTTCCACATTGTCCTTTCGATTGCGCCATTGACCTCCTACAGTACCTGGCACCTTGCCTCCTAGGGGTCGTCTGTACTCCCTGTCTGTCTCTGAAAGAAAGTTTATGGAGGACTATATCAGCAGTGCTTTAGCATCGGGAATAATTCGGCCATCATCATCTCCAGCAGGCGCCTGTTTCTTTTTTGTGGAGAAGAAGGATGGGTCCCTGCATCCATGTATTGACCAGATCACGGTCAAGAACCGCTACCCTCTACCCCTGTTGTCTACGGTCCTTGATTTACTCTTGGGGGCTAGGTGGCTCACTAAACTAGATTTACGGTGCACCTATCATTTGGTTAGAATCTGCAAGGGGGATGAGTGGAAGACTGCCTTTAATACGCCCTCTGGTGATTATGTAGCCTACCTGGTTATGCCTTTTACATTAACTAATGCACCAGCCATATTCCAAGGACTGATAAATGACGTTCTTCGGGACATGTTGGACAAGTTCGTCTTTGTATACCTAGATGGCATTCCGGTTTTAACTCCCTGCCGGTGTCCTCCACAGGTATGTCCCCATTTCAGTGCTGTCTCAGGTAACAGCCCCCTTTGTTTCCAGCATTGAAGAAGGAAATTTTGGTTCCATCAGTCCGTCATTTTCTTCGTCACTGTCAGCGGACCTGGAAACTAGCTACTGTAGGACCATCCTGCTGCGTTCCCATAATCGTATGGAGAAATACGCCAATCGATGCAGGTCTCAAGCTCCCGGGTTCTACATAGGACAGAAGGTTTGGTTGAATGCCAACGACCTTCCTCTATGGGTTCACTCTCATAAGTTGGCGCCCCAATTTGTTGGTCCATTTCCCAGTGCCAAGGTGATTAGCTCATCTGTCACAAAACCAGACTGTTACCTGTTGGCATGGGATTGTGTAGATCGTGTTGGGTTGACAACCTTCATGAGCAAATTTAATCTTCTTAAAGGTTATTGACAGGTCCATTCAACAGCTAGGACTAAAGAGTTGTTTGCTTTTGTAACAGCTGATGTCTTCCCACAGTACTGAGTGATGCCATTTGGGGTCAGAAATGCTCCTACCACATTAAACTCGTCAACTGGGTCTTAGCAGGGACGCATGCATCACAACGATGCTTACCTCGATGATGTGGTGCTGTACAGCGCTACCTGGGCTGACTACTTAAACCAGATAAAAGTTTATCACTCATCTTACTGAAGCTAACCTCACCATAAATTTTGCAAAATGTGAGTGACATATCTGGGTAAGGTAGTGGGCAGTGGGTAGGGTCGACCTATAGAAACGTTTTTGAAGCTATCTGTTTTATCTGTATTACCATGTGCCTGGAACTCATTGGGAACTCCAGAAGTTTCTTGGGATGGCTGGATACTACATGGCTTTTTGTAAGTACTTTGCCACTGCAGAAGCGCCCCTAACCTCTTAGTCCCAAGGTTCCATTTGAGTGGTCTGTGAAATGTCAAGAAGCTATTGACAATGTGAAGGCTCTACTTGCTACTGGCCCCATGTTGTGTAATCCAAACTTTGATTGTGCCTTTTTGTTGCTGTTAACACCAGTGAGAGTGTCACTGGTACTCTTCTTTTGCAGTTAGGCTCGGATGGTGTGGAGCACCTTATGTGTTTTCCAAGAAATTTAATTGTGAGTCAATTCTACAGTTGAAAGACAGGCGCTAGGCTTAATCCTCACTGTACAACATTTTGAGGTCTATGTGGGCTCATAGTTAAGCCTCATAGATGTTTATACTGATCAGAACCCTTTAGATTTTATTGATCATATATGGAACCAGAATCAATGCCTTATGCGTTGAAGTTTAATTCTTCAATAATACCCACTGTCAATACAACACAAAGCAAAGACATTGCAGCTGATGAATTGTTAAGTTTCCTGTTCCTATTAGTCTTTCCTTAGTTCGAGGGCCCAGGATTTTGGAAAGATGTGGGGGAGATGAAAGGAACACCGGTGTGTTGATTTTCTTTTGCTTGCTCTATATTTGTATTGAGGATTTCTGTAGCGAACCTCTTTTTTTAGGTCCAGGCCTGTCAGTGCACAGGCAGGGCGGGGCCTGGTTAGGTTAATACCATTATTGAGTGCATAATAGGGTTATAAAAGAGATTCTCTTCTTTGTCTCAGGAGGCACTTTTCTTCATTCGTGTAGGCACCTTTTGGCTTTCCTCCTTGTACTGGCACATTTCTTTTACTCTCTCTTCCATTGTTTCTTTATCTTTTTGTCTCTCTCTCTCCCTCTCTACATCTTACACATTGACTCTTCCATTGTATCCACAGCATGCCACTACATGCATTTATATTCCCCTACACATATCGATTATTTTTTCAGTTCTGCTTTGAAACTTGAACTTTAGTTGTTGTGCCCATAAATATGTGTACTAGTCCAATATGGTGACTAACATTGAATCCCAAATTTTATGTTTTGTGGGTGAGTGGCAGAACTAATGAAGACCAAGGGCTAGGTTGAGAAACATCATCCAATGGGCTAGCACTGTCTCGAACTGATGAAGCAGCAGGACAAGGACCAACTAGGGGTGAGCTTACCTTGCGAGGTAAAGGTATAAACTTTAGCTGGTCCACAATCACCTTTTGCAGGACAGCTTCTTTATTTTTTGAAGCCCTCACCCATAGGAGTTGGCCTTGGTATTCCTGCCTCTTAATCTTCAGTTCCAGCTCCTGGAACCAAATCATAAGAAGGATATCCTACTTGGGCGAGTCGGGATCCCTGGAATCTATGCATGACCAATATTATGGGCCTCTGGCCTCCGCATCCAGATCAGGCCTGCATAGTCTGTCTGTAGTACAAGCGCGGGCGAGGGGATTGGTTGCGATGTATAGTATTCGGGTTCTCCCACCTGTATGATCAGGAGTGGTGTAGTCATTTCTTAATTATCATAGTGGAGGCCAGGAAAGTAAAAATAATATGAATAAAAATTTCACCTCACTCCCAAGCTCTTGATTGGGAACAGTCCTTACAATGTCCCAATAAAAAAGGTTATAGGGCCCTATTCTTGATATGACATTTTTGCCTTCCCAGGTATCTTTGATGCATGTGTGACATAAAATAGTAATTAAAATTACTATATTACTATATTACTATATTACTTAAATAAGGTGTATCAAAATATCTCTAATTTTAGGTATATGAAATTTATCACTAGTTAAATGTGAAAAATGTTTATATCTTACATTGAAATGAAATACAAGTGCTACACAATATTCAGTAAACTACCGACTCAACACCTAAAGGGGAACTGTTATTTGTATTTAAACTGAAATGTATTTTAGAGTTAGTTCATCCAAGTTGCATAAACTTTTCACAAAATTAAGTCATATTAGAAGATGAATTCCCAGCTGGAGGGGGAGAGGGGACTGATGCTGGAGGGGGAGGGGGTCTGCAGCTGGAGAGGGAGAGGGGTCCGCCACTGGAGAGGGAGAGGAGTCCGCGGCTGGAGAGGGAGAAGGGTCCGCCGCTGGAGAGGGAGAGGGGTCCGCGGCTGGAGAGGGAGAGGGGTCCGCCGCTGGAGAGGGAGAGGGGTCCGTGGCTGGAGGAGGAGAGGGGTCTGGGGCTGGAGGTAGAAATGGGTAGAATTGTCGATGCTTCCACAATATTTGAGTCTCGTCATGGTGGTGCTTGAAGTCATCAGTGTTGACATTGCTTATGGACTGACCCTCTGATTTCACAAGATCAACACTTTTCACATCTATTTTACTATATAGGGACCAAAATAATCTGTGTCCAGTTTTCCCAGTTTGTGCTGCTAACTGGGGACACCCTATTTCCCCCCCTCTGAAAGCTTTGGTGTGCCTTGATCCAGGACGTCCCTTACCGGCACCCACGAACGTTCCTCAGGTCCATAGCCCTCCCAGTCCACAAGGTACTAGAGAGCCCCGACTCGTCGACGGGAGTCCAGGAGTGCCCAAACCTGGTAGACGTGTGAACCGTCCTGTAAGGTGCGAGGTGGCGGAATCGACGAATCTGGAGAGGGATGTGTTGAACTGTACCGGACTGGCTTCAGGAGCGAGGCATGAAAGATAGGGTTAATACAATAAATACTGGGTAAGACTAGACGGAAGGTGTCGGGACCCACTTGGCGAGCAATCTTAAAAGGGCTGATGAACCTGACTGACAACTTGCACAATGGAAGCTTTAGATTATGGGTCAAGAGCTGGACTCACTGTCTCGGTCGATATGCTGGGGCAGGTCGTCAGTGTTTGTCTGCGTGGGTTTTCTGTCGAGCGGCTTGGTTGGAGAGAGCAATCTGTGTCTTTCGCCAGACTTCCCTAGTTTTCCGGTACCAGTCCTCTACCTGTGGAATGTGGCAGGTCGCCGCATCCCATGGGAAAAGCTCAGGTTGAAAGCCTAGAACACATTGAATAGGTGACATGTGAGTGACGGGGTTTATTCTGGTGTTCATACCGTATTCCGCCCAGACGAGGTGTGTAACCCAGTCAGCAGATTTGCCTTTGCAGAGCAGACGCAGCGCTTTTGACACTTCTTAGTTGGTCCATTCGGCGAGGCTATTCAACTGGGGGTGATATACTGAGGCAAGACTAAGAGTAACATTGAGCTTAGCACAGAAAGCTTTGTACACTTGTGAAGTAAACTGCAGACCTCGGTCTGACACTAGATCTTCTGGGATGCCATAATATCGGAATATCCACTGAATCAAGACCTCAGCCAATTCCGTAGCACTCGGGAGTTTAGGCATAGCGATCAGGCGATACATTTTAGAGAACCTGGCTACAATAGTAAGCATGACGATATTACCTCGAGAGAGGGGTAGGTCGGTGATGAAGTCCTGGGCTAAGTGAGACCAGGGACGAGAAGGGATCGGTAAGGGGTGGAGCAGTCCCGCTGGAGATTGGTGGGAAGATTTGAGCTGGGCACACTCAGGACAGGAGGCTACATACTGCTCGACCTCCGATCTCCAGCCTGACCACTAGGATCTTCGGGATATTAATCGCTGGGTCGCGGAGCCCCCCGGATGCCCCGTGCCCTGGGACGTATGGACCCATTGGACGATAGCAGACCGGAGGTTGTTGGGAACGCATAACTTACCAGGGGGGTATTCGGTAGGGGTTCCGGCACGGTCGTTGGCTGCCCCAATTGTTTCCTCTAGAGAGTAATCATGGCGGCAAAGCAGGTTGGTGCTAAAATGGTTACGGATCGGTCGATTGCCTCGGGGGGATCAAATTGTCTAGATAGGGTGTTGGCCTTTGCATTCTTCTTCCTGTGTAGGTAAGTTACTTTAAACTGAAAGCGAGCAAAGAACATCGCCCAGCATTCTGTAAGTACTCCAGGTTGCGGTGATCCATGAACACCTGGAACGGATAGCAACTCCTCTCAAGCTAATGTCTCCATTCTTCTAAGGCTGCTTTAATGGCTAAGAGCGTCCGGTCCTCAACGTCATAATTCCTTTCGGCAGGGGTGAGTTTTTTGGAAAAGTAGGCACACGGATTTTGGCGACTGGTTACCTTATCTCTTTGAATGAGGATAGCACCGACTCCTGCTTCCGAAGCATCCACTTCTAACTCGAATGGGCGTGCTGGGTCTGGTTGTTGTAGGACGGGAGCCGTGCAGAAAGCTTGTTTAAGGCAGAGAAATGCTGTCTCTGCTTCAGGTGTCCATTTCAGATGAGAGCTGGATCCTCGCGTCAGGGAAGTTATGGGAGCAGCAATCTGACTAAAGTTGCAAACGAAGCGGCAATAGAAATTCGCAAACCCCAGGAAGTGCTGCAGTTCCTTGGTAGTACGGGGGCAGTCTTTGTATTTCCATGTTGCTGTTCTTGTGTAATACGGCACTGTATGACTATTTTTTTGCTTTTTTGCTGTCTTGAAATGTGAAGAAGTTAAATGTGCATGCAAATGCTTTATCTTGCTGGTAAACTTTAAATACTGTAATGAAGAGCCTTGCAACGTTGGAATTGTCTCTGACATGAATAAGTATCAGGCTGCTAAAAACAAAACGATCAATCTGTGACAATGAGAAACCAGCTATCATTCAGAATTGTGGAGCTCGGGAGTGTATTTACACTGACATTTTGACAATATATTTAAGCATTTTGGCTCTCATGGTCAAAACAATGCTCATTGTACTTTTCATTTTAGGGGCACTGACTAATTGATATATGGAATTATTTATTTTTGAAACATGAGTTAATTGTTTTGGGTTTAAGTTACAGGCTTAGCAGCTAAACCATACTGTTGTGCTATATGCAAGAACTATTTTCAGAAATGCTCTTATAGTCTTAAGAATGTTAAGTATGTTTCATGAAATGTGCCAAAACAAGAAAGCAAAACTGTAAACCCATACATAATGAGGATCAACAACAGACAGGTGTGAGTGGTAACAGGCAGAAGGAACAGGTGAGGGCAATCAACAGATTAAGGGTCAAACACCAAGGGAGACTAGAAAACAAGGGTAACTGAACATTAGCATGGCATAACATAGCATGATGAAGATAATTAAATGTTTCTTTAACCCTTTAGCTAAAAAAACACACCAGTTTTCATTCATTCATTATTTATATATTTTAATCACCCATTGATTATACTGTTGTAAATGTATTACAGTAAATGGTTTTCTAGGAACTGTGCATTCTTTCATGCATTTTACAACTGCTAATCCAGGACAGGATTACAGTGAACCTATCCCTGGAAACACAGGGCACTTTGGAAGGGATCTGAGCATATTACCCACCAAACATACTAATGCACAGTCAGGGGAATATGTAAATGCTAAATGTGCTAATATGATTTTATTTATTCACAATACCCCTAAGAATAGGGCCAAAATATAATGTACAATACTTGCACAAACAGTCATGATATGTTAATATGGTCTCATACAGAAAGAAAAGTCCTTTCCTAAATTAAAAAAAAAAACTATTTTTAGTCTTACAAATATGTATTGTAAAACAATACAATAATGTGTAAAATATATAGTGTTTTTGAAATATATTCTTTAATATTAGGAGTTCATTTATGCATGTTTTGCAAACTAGTGATGGACAAAATGACACTTCATGAACCATTTGCTGTGTTTATTGACTCCACTAGATGGTGCTCTCTGTTCAAAACCAGGTACAAAGCATGCAAGCCCCAAAGCAAACCAGTAGCAATATTTAGCAGGGACAAAAAATAAAACAAATGGTTCACGAAACGTTTATCCATCACTACTGTAGTCCCAATTAGTGACTAGCATTATTTTAACTATGTGGTTATAAAATGTAAGTGGTTCATAAATTGAGAGGTGCCAGACCTTTCTGGAAACATATCAAAGACCTTAACTAAATGCTGGTATACTCAGATAACTTTTGAGGATTGTGTTTTTCTATATAACATTGTATCTCTTCAATACAGATGACATTACAAATTATTATTTGGCTTTCTTCTCACGTCAGCTTCTATTAGGAAGAGAGGAACTGATCATAAAAAACAAGCATAAAAGCCACTTACCCACTGCTTCAAAAGATGTGTAAACAAGTACATTACAGGCATAGGACTTGGACAGCTCACCTATGTTGTTTATGCTGAAAACAACCATTCCAGTGTAATTTTATGGTGAAACTGCAGAAAAAAATCTAAAGAGGGGTGTATGTGTTTTGTGAGATGTTTTGTGAGGCAAATTTGCTTCTTCGAATTCACAATGCAGAAATTAACATTTTGCAAGCAGTGTCATGTTCTTTCTGATTAGAGCAGCAACCTTAATGTCTATGTTTTATACTCTCATCAGAAGCCTCTTATATCAGCGTCAGTCTTGGATCTTCTGATCTCAGTCTTGTCGTGTAGGTACAATGCCACATGATAGCATCCTCACTTTCACTCCGCAAAGGATTTTTTCCTGATGGAAAGGAGTCTTTACAGGTCCTTTATTCAAGGATTCTTGACAGTGGTGCCTGAGGTATCTGTGCCTGTCCTACCGTTTATGAGTGAGCATGACTGTCTGCATCAGTTTAATGAATAGGCATGCTTTACTCGCTTGGTTGGTGGGAAAGGGATGGAGGTGTGAAAGTGGAAATGGAGATGGCGGGAGTCTGGCTGACATCTCTGTCAGGTTGTAGACAAGTATAGGAGGATACATTAAAAGCGCAGCGCAGCTGCCAGAACACTATGCAGACCAGCGCTGCCATCAATAGTGTCAACAGCACCAAACGTTTCCAGCCCTTAACTCTGATCAGTTCCCCAAGGCTTCTTCTGTGAACCCGTGAAGGTCGGGGTGGACTTCGCTGTGGGCTGGCACCGATATCAATACAAATCCAGATAGAATGCCTACCGGCACTACCCATAGGGCACTGATAGCATAGCTGCTGACCCTCTAGCCAGACATGCTCGGGCCACCTCTGGTGGGCTGGCAGTCTGGCCAGCAGGTCGGGGCATGTGGGCAGGGCTGGGGGGCCAGCATCAGGAACAGGGGTGGGATGACGGCATAGCGGGCAGGTGATATCATCCTTCTTTAGGTGTAATGATACTGCCCGGAGACGTGACAGGCACTCCAGGCAGAAGACATGAGCACAGTCCAGCTGCTTGGGTGTCTTGAAGACATTGTCATAAGTGCTGTAGCAGATGGAGCACTCAGGACGGGCTCCACAGTGCTCCAGATCTTCCTCGGTGGGTGGGACCTGTGTGCTCCACACCTGTAGGGACTGATCCATTCTTCTATGGTCCACCCTGTCCAGCTCTTCACAGACAAAACTGGACACAAAGAACTGGTTTTAGCCTTATATTCCACACACACTAAATATTAAATAGAACAGGACTCTAGCACAATATTTTTCCAAGTACATGATAAGTTTTGCGATACATATATTGTACCCTCAAACAATTTTAATGTATTTGGTCCAGCTCTAAACCTATTTTGGTGGTGTATGGTTCTGTGGGTTAGAGTGGAGTACACCTGTGATTGGAAAGTCTCCCGTCCAAATCTTGTGGCCTGCACAGTGATCGCACCATTGGGCCCATGTGTAAGGCTGTTACACTTGACGCTGTTGCACTATTATCGCAAAAACTTGCTCTCTGCGAATAAGTGTTTGCGTGTCTCACAGAGAGCAAGCTGGCATAAGAGAAAAACCCATGCCAACAAATAAAGTATCACTGTTCCATTATACAGTTCTTAAGTACAGCAAGCTTGTGTGATGAGAGGAGCTAGTGAGGAAAGCTGAACAGACAATAGTGGCTTTGATTAATACCAGGAGACTGTGCCCTTCAGAGTCACTCAAGGAGACCACACCTGTCATAGGTTGGCCTTTTGTGACAGCCTTTCTCCTGCTTCTGTTGTCACTGCCAGACCTTGTGGCAGTACTAGTAGTGACAGCTAGTAATACTGACTGTAGTAATAACTTTATTAAATATTATTAACTAAGTTTCATATCCATAGGACATTTTGTCCTATTTGCTGTTCTATCTTGTTTTATGTATGGTTTATATAACACACACGAAATAAAGATATGAAATAGGACTGTGGATACCATTCAAATGAATAAGTTATAATAAAATATACAGATGAATGTGCACAATGATAAAGCAGTCTGGCATGGACATGGTCTGTAATGTCTGTCAGGGTGGCAGTGTACTCCCATTTCAACATAAATGGGAATGTAATTGACCAAAGCGATTTTTGGTTCAGTCAGCATGAGCTGTTCGGTGATCTTACTGTCTTTTGGTTCAGACTAACTGTTCAGATTTAGGAGTCATTGCAAGCACTTCAGATTAATGGCCGCTGAATAGTCATTGAAGACAACTCTTTCAAATGTCCAGTGACTATGACAAACACAACCAATGACAAACAACTTTATGTTTCATTTATTATTATCTTTACAGCATCCCTGTCCAATGCCTCCAGTGAGTAAGCCATAGGCGGCAGTGGCAAGATAAAACTCCCTAGGAGGAAGAAACCTTGGGAGGGACCAAACTCAAAGGGGGAGCCCATCCTCCAGGGGCTGGCAGGGAGAGTCAAATCGGAGAGATGGCTAAGTGCCAAGTCACACAGTCTAAATCATAAAATATGAGTCAGAACCGGGGAGCAGGGAGGTTAAACAACAATGCAGAGAGATACCAAACTACAATAAGGTACAGTGACAATCATATACAGGGATAGGTAAACAAAGTAGCGTGTGTGTTCAAGACGAACCATTGTATTTAACCCAAATTTTTATATAATAAGACTATATGGCAGTCCATTTATAAGTACAAATTGTCCATTAAGTTGGGCATTCTTAACTCAGGGACAGCCAGTACGTACACTGTTCAGCCGTTGAATAGCCTTGCCTGCACTGTGAAATAATCTATAGCAAAACTATGGACCACTTTTTACTTATAAGTGCAAATACAGAAGATGGTAATGCTGTGAATGCAAGTGAATATCTGTATAGGCATTGTTCTTTTAATATGACTGTTTTACAATTTGCAGTCTTTAATGTCTGAGTTCCTAAATGTGATAATATAAACTTTTAAATTCTTGAATATACCAGTTATATACCATTCAGTCACCAAGCGCAAATTCTGCGCCTCTGAGTTTCTGAATATCTTACTTATAGATCTACATCTGTAAGCACATTTCTGAAAATGGTACATTTGTTCTTGACAGTCCTTGGAGTCATTGTCACAGAAGAGCAATAGAAGATGGACTTACCTACCTGTTCACTGTATAGCATTGGATGTTAAATTTGCAAATTTTTATTTCCACATATGAAGTAGTTCCAGCTGATATAACCCTTCAATTTGAGGCTGATCTTGGGGCCCTTCTGATGATTTGCAAATGAAGTAGTCTTGTTGTAATGCCTTGAGTAATGCTCCAGGTAATATGGGTAAAGGTGTGTTTAAAAACGGCAGAATAAACGATGGTCCCTTTCTATTCAGTCTTTGTTCACAATCCCAGTCTCACTTGACTTATCCTGTCAGCACTGTGTCTGTAATTTAATAATAACGCATCCAAAGGGGAGGGACAGAGTCAAGGAGAGACAAGGAGGGAAATACCTGTTCTCCCTTATACACACAGGAGTATTATCCAGGTCTGAAAGTGAGCACACTGTTCCTATTATTACCTCAGGATTCGAGAGAGAATTCTATTTTTGGATATGAAGAAATATAGTTGAACAAGGTGACATTCCTTGCACAAAGTGCAGTGGTCATCTTCACGTAACCAAGCATCAGTTAAGAATGAACAAAACACTCCACAAAGATGATAATAGTACCACATTCAGGTAAACTCTGTGCAAGTTTGTGACTTTGGTCTTAGGCTTGTAAGGACTTCAGTTTGAAAAATCTGAGCCAAATTGTTATTGCTGGGAATGTATATTGTAGTTCTGGCTATATTTCATATGGTTCTTCACAAAAAAAGAAATTTGGAAGTTTGTCCATGTGGAAAGCTATAGAGGTACCAGGCAGATTCAGGAGAACTTAGTTGAATCTCCAAGATTAAACTAGCAATCTATACAACTGCTGACAACTGCTACAGTTGCTTGAAATGCAGTGTTGACTTATCTTAGGGTTTGGACCTGTTGTGGGGAATGACTTTGACCAGGTAATTTACTTGGCAATTAGTGGGTTTACGTATACTGTCAGAAAAAAGTTTTGTTCCCCAAGATAGAAACAACATTAATGTACCGTAAATGGTACAAAAATGTCCCTCAGAGTCTGTTTCTATACCTTAAAAGGTACATTTCACTACATCTAGGACATAAATGGCAGACCACTATGACAAGTAACTGTACCTTCAAAGGTACAAGTTGGTACTTTTTTTCTGACAGTATAGTTATTAACTAGTTTTGCATTTCTGGTTTCAGTGTGTAACTGATAAAACTGTTCACGATTCCCACTTCTTGGGCACACTCTTTGTTCGAGGACACAAAATAATGGACAGAAATAACAGGTGTGAGAGTTTTTACATGGTGTGGTTAAATGCTGTCCTTGGAAATGTGACCTTATTTATATGTGGGTCTATGTTGTAGGACAGGATTCAGACCTTCATTGTTTAACATCTCACAATTGCTTACATGGGCAGAAAGTCACCCTTTTAAATAGTGAACCTGTTTACTCATAGCCCAGATGCATGATAAGCTTTATCCTGTTTGTGTTCTACAGCACAGCTGCACGTGCCAGAATAAAAGGTTGTTTACTGCTTGAACGCAATAGAAATATCATTACAGTTTTTACGTTGTGTCTGCGTTCCCCAGTTTATGATGTGCATGTGCTTTCTGATACTGAGAGAAACAAGCTTATTATCTTGTGTCAGCTTTCCAACAGGCCAATGCGACTTTTAGTACCTGTCATTCAAAGGTACAGTTATTCAATAACCAAACATGCTTCTAAAATAAAAAATATTAACTGGAATCAAGGAAATGGAACAGTAAGTGACAGAATGGGGATTTTTGAAGTAAGGAATGGGTCATTGACTTCTCTCTGCTGGTCTTCATGGGGTCCATCGCTTGACACACCTCTTTGGCAGCTTCATCGTGGTATAATATTCACTTATTCATTTTCCATGAAGGGTCATGGGGGTCTAATCCCTATTACGGAAGCTATGGGCATAAGGCAGGGAACAACCCAGGATGGGACACCAGTGTATTACTGTACACACACACGCACATGCACACATACTGTACATAAACACATACACAAACATACATGCACACACACGCACACAGGTGATTTGGCAACTCCAGCTCACCTTAGCATGTCTTTGGACTGTGGGGAAAAACCGATGGAAACCCTATGACAGCATGGAAAGAACACGGAAACTCCACGGTCTCTAGATGAACACGCAAACTCCATGGTCTCTAGATGAACACGCAAACTCCACGGTCTCTAGATGAACACGCAAACTCCACGGTCTCTAGATGAACACGCAAACTCCATGGTCTCCAGATGTGTGACGCAGATGTGCAGAACAAGGTACCACTGTGCTGCCCTGTGGTATAATAATGGAGGCCAGACCAATACAAGAAACCTCGTATAGAGCTCTTATAACACATTATCTACGCAATTCTAAGAAGGGAACAGCAACCTGTGTGAAAAGTCTCTGGCATTTTTTTTTTCGGAGACAAACATGAAAAAGCATTCTGGTACTGTAATGCCTATGATTGAGTTTTTTCACAAAGCCTCACCTAAAAACATGCTTTTGAAGTGAAGGAGAAAATACATTTAATTCATTAAGATATAAGCAAATAATTATCATAGTACCAACTTTTATCAAGTAGTATATTTTTATAGGAAGTCCATCCATTTTTTGTAACTGCCTGTCCTATTTAGGGTTGGTGGGTCCAAAGCCTATGGGCACAAGGCAAGGTGCATCAGAGGATGGGGTGCCTAACCCTCACAGAGCACACTCACACTCCAGTAAACCTCAGCTTGTATTTCATCTGTGGGGTGGGGTGGGGTGGGGTGGGGGGGGGCACAGGGGCAGGAATACCCACAGGAAAGAAACTCCATGATGACACAAGGAGAACATGTAAACTCCACACACAAGGAACCCTGGCAGAGACTCAAACACTGGTCCAGAAGTGTGATGCAACACTGCTAACTACGGCACCACCATGCCATCTCAGGAAGTGTCTAGGTTATTTCAAAGAAGACATTGGAAATATGACGTCTAATACCTAGTGATTCATCCATCTTTGATACCACAAATACACTGGAGGGTGGCAGTGGGCCTTTGGCCTAACCCTGGAAACACAGAAAAGGGAAGAATCCTGGTTTGGATAGCAGCTCATCACCAGGCGCTCACACAACATGGAGACACCAGCTGGCTCGGTTGTTTTAGGTATAGAATCTTTTTACCTGTTGTAAGGATCATACGGACAGTTCACAGAAGGCTGGTGGTTTTTCAGCTGTTTCACAACTGTGCTGATTATTTATATATTAACACTTAAAAAATGTAGTTGGAATTCATGAATGAAACAAGACTTCGTAATCTATGTTTAACAGAACTAATTATATGCCGTTTCCCATTTAAAAATTGCTTGGAAAAGGCACCTCTGCGTACTGAGCTTGCTGATCTTATGGCGTTGTGATAATGTAAGGAGAGCAAAGGACTGCAATAGGGAAACCATGTGGGTACATAATTTTCCAGTTCAAATAAAGGAGGTAATGTCACGCTGACAGCAGATTTGCTCTGCTGTGGTTCCACTGTTCATCCTGCCGTCAGAAGCAGCACCAGCACCTGAGTGCTATCACTCACCAGCATGGAGAGATATACAAATCTACAGTACTGGAATGGTTTAAGTCCCTTTGCAAACTTACTATTGAGTTGTGGGCATATTCATACAGCAAAGGTTAGGGGGCAGTGTGTGGCTCAGTGGGCCTAAGCCTCTGTGCATGTGATCGAAACGTGGCTGGTTTGAGTCCAGCCTCAGTATATCTGCAGGTCCTGTATCTCCTAGCTCCCTGGGTGCTGCTGTGGGTGGCTGACTTTGTCAACCTACTTATGATCACCTACAAAGAGCAAGTTGGGGAAGGTGTAAAAAAGAGTTTCCCCATGGGGATTAATAAAGTATCTGTTTTTATTCTTTCTAGTCTTCTCATTTATGGAGATGTAGGAAATGACTGACATCCTAGTTTGACTGCTCAGTCTGTCCAAAGAATAATAGCAGTCTGGCTGCAAATTTTCCTCCAGTACTGGAAGATAAACTGAGAGCTTCAGAGAGTATTTTTTTAAGTTCCAGGACATACGTATGCAGCAGCACCTGGTCCATCATGATGGTTGCCCTCAAACAAATTAAAACCCCTAAAACTCATTATATTGACCTCGGTCAGTTTCCCTTCCCATTTTTGTAGTTTCCTAATGTAATTAATTCCTGTGTTCCTCTCAAACATGAAACACTGAATCTATCCCTTAGAGGTAGAAAAGGTAGAAGGAGTTGATAAAAGGCATCTGTGTCACGTGCCATTGTGAGAACAGTTTTTCTGGATATGTGGTCTCAAACATATAAAATCAATTTTCAAGTGCTGGTTTGCCTTTACAGCTAATAATTATAGTTCAAAGGCCTGGTGAGGTGCTTCTTTGTTAAATTAGTTACAGTACACTGTTGATGTAATATAACAGATATGTTGAAGTTCTGAACTTCTCAGTAATACCAAATCATGTATTTTTGTGCTCTTGCATTAGAAAAAAATACCGCTGTAATTTATTTCATTTCAGGTGCAATTATATTAAGGAATAATATTTATTTATTTATTAAGGAAACCCAGTGGAAGTTCAAAATTAAGGTGTTCTCATGCTATCTATGAAATTGCTTCTTATACATTATTCACCATAGAATGTAATACTGTGGGGAGATTGTGGATCACGTTCAAAGAAATTGACGACATAGAAAGCTTAATGACAGCTTGCTGTCAGCAAAAGCACACAGTGCTACAGACAAGGGGTCAACAATCCATGCATCACTCACGCTCAGGGCTAGACATTAACAAACACAAGTTCTCCATGGCAAATCACACGGATACAACACCGTTTACAACAATTAAACCAAATGCGTGTATTTCATTTACAGGATGTATACATTCACGCCGCATCACACTACAGAAACATTATAATTTATTGTGTTAACATGTTGCATTGATTTTAAAGTTATATCTCATTTTAACAATGACCTTGCAGCGGTTAAGGGCATGAGCTCCCCTCAAATTGGAAAAACTGCATTCGAATTCTTTGTCCCCCTGGTGAGCAAAGTGAGCATATAAGTGAGCATGTAAGTGGTGCAAAATGAAAAGATATGAGAAGCATGCGATACAAAGATCACTGCAAGATCACTCACGTGGGAGGCTGCCATAAACACGCTTGGAGTCCTCCAAACCAGCACTGTACCTATAGTTTATGCATTTATGAGTCGGTAAACATTTTTTGTCATCTGTTGGCCTTCACGTGTCATCTGTGGCTTTCGCAAAACTCCCAAAAAAATTTCTATTTAATTTCCTGCCTTGAGTAATGCAACATGTGGAAACGTGATAGAAACAGCATTTTTTACAACAGTTTTCCATTTTACTGTTTGGGAGAAAACAGAGGAATGAATCAGTGGTTTCACGGTTTACTGTTTGGGATAATACAGTTTACAGCTCATAATCTGTGGCTGTTCCATCAAACATGGCCATATCAAGATAATTTGTAGAATTGATGTTTCTGCAAGGCAGGCTACTGAGATGGGAGGGATGCAGCCCCGAGATGTGGAGTATATGACGAAAAATCTCAGTGAATATCTGTAAACAGGTTGGTGTTTGAAGTCAACCGCCACTGACATCCATGAGAAGTTTGCTATCAATACAGATTCATTTGGTCTTTGAATCACATGCAATAAGCATGGGGAAAAGCACAGTGCATCACCGATGGGGAAAAAAATTTGCTGGGTTTAAACCACACACTTTGGGGTCCCAGTCAAAATTAGCAGAGAGTTTGCGTGAACAAGTTGTTTTTTTTAACCAATGTTGTCTGTGAAAAGAACAAACAGCTGTCCGACAAGGAGAGAGAGTTGGCAGAAGAGCAAGCTGCGCGTGCGAGTGCTGAAACTGCACAGAGCCGAGATGAGCAAAATTGTTGTTTTGTTAACAAATCAGCTGCAAATGGCTTTGAATGCAGGAAATGCTGAGCGACCCCTGGGGGGTGGAAAAACCACATGGGTGACTCCACCTATTCCTCCTCTTCCAACAGCAGCCGTGCTTTTGACTGCTCTTTCTCCTGCCCCTCCTGGACCCTTTCTTCCATGACAGCCCATCCCAGAGCGGCTGCATCCTGCTGGAGGTCAGAAGAAGTATCAGAAGAAACAGTGCCTCACACTGGCGGAAGAATTAAAGGCTACAATGGAAAAAGGAAGCAAAAACATGAGTGCTCCTAGTGGTACCTGTGAGTACTGCACCATCAGTGACTCATCCCAGTGCAGCGTTACCAGTGGTGTTTTCAATTACATCTGTAGTGGTTGATACATCTGCAAATGATGAGACATCAGAAGAAGAATAACCCTGAATCATTTTCCTGGCTCCTCTGACAACAAAAAGAATCAAGGCAAGAAAAGGAGAGGATGGAACATACATCTACCATGACAAGTACACTCGTGAAGTGGCAGACCCCAAGAAAATAAAGAGTCCAAGGAGCTCCCTCATCCGAAAAAGGGGGTTTAAAGACATGGCTATGCTCCTTCCTGAGACTGTGCGACTATAACAGGACATGGGAGGACTCATACCCCAAAATAGCCCTCAATGACCAAAGATCGTGTGGAGATGAATGAACTCCAGTTGAAGGTATTCTAAGAGCTGAAGGAAGAACTTTGTAAAGCTCCTGCCCTGGGAATTCCTTTCATCTTTAATGTTCATGTGAAGAGTGGCTACATGACAGCATGCCATCTCTCACATGTACTGTTACAAGTTTTCTTGACTTTGTCAATCAAATTATCCCTAATGATGTTACATCACTGTTTTCTATTTCTGCTTTGATTATTTGATTAATTGATTCCTATTGATACTTTATTGATTCCCATAGGGAAATTGTTTTTACACCTCTCTCAACTTGCTCTTTGTAGAGTAAGCTGTCTGAAAATGGCAGCCACCTGTTGGGGCACACAGGGAGCTGGGGGTTAAGGGCCTTGCTCAAAGACCCGCAGATGAGCTGAGGCTGGGTTTAAACCACACACTTTGGGGTCCCAGTCAAAAGTGACCAATTACACCTATGTAGCTTTAATAAATGGAACTATCCATCCATCCATTACCTACCGCTTGTCCAGGGTTTGGGTCGCAGGGGGAGCAGCTTCAGGTGAGACCTCCCTCTCCCCAGCTACCTCTACCAGCTCCTTGAGGAGGAAATTTTCAACTCAGAACCGCTTGTTTAAAATAATAATTTGGGTTTAAATGTATTACTACTTGAAATGAATACTTTACTTAAAACTACCGGTTGTTTCTAATGTTATATTTTTGTGAACAAATGAATTAAACAATGACCTTTGTTATAAAATCAATAAATTAGCAATATTTTTTACTGGATAAGGCAGGCATCCCATTGATTTTCTGTGTGTGCTGTACATAAAAGCATTCAAAGCAAATTTTCCTCTCCACTGACAAGAGATTCCACTTGTACTCCTTGCAAACAGCCACTGGTTTATAGGCGTATTGTCTCATTATCTAGATAAGGTGCTTCTTCACTAAGGGAACTTCACAGCTCTTCATACAAGGATGAAATTGCATTCAGTAGTAGCTTCATTAGCCCATCCTGTACAGTAGCACATGTCCCAGCATGAGCCATGGAAGTCATTTCCAAGTCCGCGAATGGATACATAGGAGTTGGATTGCATACTTCAACAGAATCTGACACAATTTTATGAGGTAAAATAATTTGCCTACTGTTCCATGACTAAGCTGCAGTCTACTTTGTTCCATTCTGGTGGTCCATGTTTATTGTAGTTTATTACCATTATTTATCTATGTGTTTTATAATTCTGTGTTCCATGACTTAATTGAAATGTAAAACACTTTGGTCAACATTGTTGTTTTTAAATGTGCTCTATAAATAAAATTTGATTGATTGATTGATCTGTATGCTAGGTTCAACCAATGTGCACAGCCTCCCCTTTATCACCCTGGCATAGCTCCCCAAAGTGTTCCTTTCACCAATTTCTCTGTTGCTTTTCCTGTATCCCACCACGTGCAATACTTTGGCTTGACTGGCATTGCTGTAGCCATTGTAGCCTGTTGCTATTTCTTCGCTGACTCAAGACATGCCCACACAACCATAATGTTGTAGTGGTTACTGCATAATGACAAACTAATAAAATCAAGTTGCTAATGTTCAAAACACTTCAAAAATGTCTGTAAGTTAGTCTAAACAGAATTCATAATGGTCTACAAAATACAATTAAAAGTCAGCACAACAACAACCAGGGTTTCACAGTTCTTGACTTAAGTACTGTATATCCAGGAACACAGTCAAAATCTTGCAATAATTCGCCATCTACTGGCCAGTGGAAGAAATGCAGAGAAATGATTTAGCTCATTTTTTCATTTTATTTTCTTACTTGTAACAGACGTTTAAATACAAAAATCTTGCTTTACACAGTGACAATATATTAAAAGGACAAGAGGAGATTATTAAACGGTCAAACTATACTCCAACCCCTGCTTGCCATGCAGCCTAACTGCATGTAATTGGACAGCAGGAGGAAACATAGATGCCCGGGAGAACAAACACATGACTTATTGGGAATATGCAAGCTGTAAACCCTGAGCCCCTGCAGTATGACACAGCAGTGCTGCTCAGTGAACCGGTGTGTGACAGCCTGAACCTTCTGAAAACAAGTATTAATAAACACGGTTCCATGATTACTTTAATTTGCCTAAATAAGTTTAATCACCCAATGTAAGTCAACAAAGAACAGCAAAATATAATCATGATACTGCAGAAGAATTAAAATATACTCAACTTAACAAGGAACCGTGCCACAGGCAAAAGGTTTTCTTAAAGCTTTCACAAGCCTCCAGCTATTCCGTAGGGACAGAACTGGGGCTAGTGATGATGAGGTACATAGCTGAGGCAGGCAGACAAGACTCAAGTGCCAAACCGCACTGGTTTATCATCAAAGATGAAGTAATAGAACTAAACAAGGTTGGGTGTTCAGGAAATAGGAATCAAGACATTAAGCTAAACCTAAACAAAAGCAATATTAATCTAAATCACAGGTCCAAGAAATCAGTTACAGATCCAAAACTAGAAAGTCAGCCCACAAGTCTTAACCTGAAAAACTGATTAAGAATATCAAACAACTAAGTAAAGAAATATTGACCAAATTAACTGACTTACTACAGGTGTAGCAGATTGGAACCTTCTGGATGTGGGTGTGGCTATAGAGAAACACGGTGCCTGTGCCAGCTGACTCGATTGTGGACTGGATGTGATAAATTCATGGTAGAAAAAAATACAAAAGAACTATTTTTCACAGATATTTTGTATTTGAAAATGCTGTTGTTGGTGATGGGGGTGAACGCTCAAGCGTGATACCATGATATTGTTTATAGGGATAGCATTGGTATCTACTGTACTAAAGCTGAGAGGCTGAAATGTTTTATATGGCTTTGGAATGACAACAAAATTTACAGCTGAAAGGAGTAAAAAAAAAAACAGTGTCATCTGATCAAACACAAAGTATCCACACTGCAACTGATAACAGAATATGATACCTGCTAACTGCCACATCATGTTTCTTTGCTATATAAAATAAATTTTTATTAAAATGGTTTTATTTGTTT
>JAODKE010000040.1:4465118-4477285 GCA_026779605.1 Mormyrus hasselquistii | reverse complement strand
GGATGCTCCTCCATGTAGATCCCACACTGCATTAAGAAACCTCGGCACTGGTCCGGGTTCCCATCGTACCGTTCCGGTAAAGCTATAGGCAGGGGGGTAGTTGGCCGGGGTGGGGAGTCCGGTAGGGGTATCTGGGTGGCGTTGGATGCAACAACCTGTTCCAGGGCCGCCAAGCGACCCTCCAGGGTCCCCGCTGGATCCATCACAGGGGCAAAGTATTCTGTCACGCCAGGAGACAAAGAACAACGGAGATCCAGTGATGCGGGGTTCAAGGAGTTTACTGAGGTACTAGACAGGCAAGTGCAATAAAAGCTCAGGACGGTCCGGGCGTGGATGGGCAGTTCCCCAGCCTGATCGCGGGCTACGAGCGGAAACTCCCTGGAGAGAGAGTGGGCGTAGGCACCAAGGGGGCAGGCAGGATGCGTGGTCGTAGTCCGAAAGCAAGGGGCGTAGCTGGGGAGATCTGTCCTACACTGAAGCACGGGACCGGGACACACAAGGTTGGGGAGACGTGGAACGCCGGGCTCAGCAGGGCAGGAGGGTTAGGAGCGGGAACCGGGCTGAGGAAGGAAGGGAAGAGAGTGAGGATCGAACAAGGGGAAGACAGGCAAGGCAAGGATTCGGGTGCAGGCAAGAGACGGGTAAATTGCTTAGTAAGGCGTCTGGACATCGGCTCAATACTTCGCACTTGACTGCTGGGTTGGTACGGCTTATTTAGTTAGCTCGTCACCTGCTGACGAGCTGCACCCGCTCGACCACGCCCTCGTGGGTGTGACAAGTAGAGGCCTGTCGGAAATTTCTGCAGTGCTAGCAAGGGGTCTGTGTGCGTCACTCTAAAGCACACAACTTTTTAAGAATATATTTTTAACTTGCATGATTGATTGGAGAATATACCCCAGAGTTCAGTAACTGGGGGCAGTTACAGTCTGATGCAATGGAACACTATAAGATCATCTAAGCTGACCTAGCACACCATATGAGCTCATTTACCAGTGCATTGTGTTTTTAATATAAATTTTTATTGTACTGCTCACTCTCTGCTACTGATTCACAAATTGTTTTAATGCACACAACAGATGTAAAATAGCCATTTTGGCTAATTCTGGCACATTTACATTTTATGTTTATTAATGTGCACTGTCCATGTCAAATAAACCACACACTTCAACATTTGTTGAACACATTTCATGGTAACACTTTACTTGACAGGGCACAAATAATATAGTATTACACACTGATGTCATAGTAATTCACCTTTAATGAATTGTGGTACATGTTTTATCTCAGTCAGTTATTATATTTGTTACTATGCTTGTTAATTCTGTAAACCTTTCTGAACTACTGAAGGAACCAGCCATGAATAACACACGTTAAATACTGATCTCATATTTGTTCATCATTAATGAAACATGATGCAACCTTTATCCCAAACAGTTATTATATCTGTTACATTACAGTTATTATAAGTGTTATGTCTGTAAACCTTTGTGAACTACTGAATGAATCACTGAAGAAACTACTAGGAAGCTGCTGAAGGAAAAGAATAATGAATCTCATGATCTCATGTTTGTTCATCATTAATGAATCGTAATGTATCTTTGTCAAGTAGCGACTACATTTGCTCATGATTTGTACTTACTAAGTATTTGTGCCCCGCATGAGGTAAAGCGTTACCCATTTAATTTTTTGTAAAGGAATAATTTATAATGAGAGCTAGGAATCAATGAAATTAGCATTACACTAAATCGCACACAAACACAGTGCTGTACAAAACAAAAGCAGGGGGGTTAAACAGAACACAAAGTACTCTCAATATACTGGAAATCCCTTTGAAAACAATTAAATGATTTCAAAAGTTAGTATTATGAATACAAGGAGGGACGGGGACTATGGAATTTACAGGTGCAGAATTTAATCCTGAAATCAACATAGATTTGAAACAAAAATAATATGTAGTCTCGTGAAATGAGGTAATCCCCATCCAGCCATCTTCTAATTGGTCAGGGTTGGGGGGAGATCTATCCCAAACAGTACAGTGCATGAGGCTGGGATGTCATCCCTGAATGGGATGTCAGTTTCATTAAATGTAGCAAAGGCCTGTTTTATTCCTGGTCTTTCTACCTAACCCCTAGCACTCTACCGTTTACTCCTATATTTCCAACTTTACTCTGAGCTGCAAATTACCCTCCCCCACAATAAGCAAAATTCTTGCTGTGTAACCTGTCATCTCAACAAAAAAACCTGGGCAACTATGGGTAAATCCATTTGCCTGGCGAATGGATGCAAATGCCAAATTTACATTGTTCACAGGGGGACTATCACAACTTATACAACCTTATGAAACCTAGAAGGAAGTGTGTGCAGATGGTGCAGCAGCTGCTTCGGTGGTCCGAAAATGGTGCAAAGCATGTTAAATGTTGTTCCATGTGCCGTCAACCTGAAACTTATGAACAGCAGAAACACATATAGCTACTGAGTGCAGCTAGAAATCGGCAAAAGCTGCTAACCATTTAGGGCGTCTTGACCAACTGTGTCACCGTCTGGTTTGGGACTTGCAACATCTCTGACTGCAAGACCCTACAATGAATAGTGAATGCAGCTGGAACCCACTACCCTCCACTGAGGACACCTTCCTCATGCTGTGTCTTCCAGGCCTCCAGAATTATGGAATACCACTCCCTTTCTGCTCCCCTCCCATCTGGCAGAAGGTACAGGAGCATCCAAATGGCTGTTAGCACTCTGAAGTCTTCACCAGCGAATTATAAACCTGGCTTACCACCAGCACTAGCCACCACTCCAGCGGTCACTGCCCAACACTACACCTTTTCCTACATCTGTGTCATATTTGTCATATTGTTGTATCTGTTGTATTTATGACTTGTACAGTTGCCACTATATCTGTTATATTGTGTGGGTGCCCCAAGCTCCCTTGTGTGTCAGTGTATGTACAGGAGCTGGACAATGAAACTGAAGCTCTGGTCAAAACAGTGTTTGGGGTTTCATGCCTATATATGGATAGTCTGGTGGCAAATCCTTATTAATTGCACATTCCATCAGTAAGAACAGAGTGTGAAGGTTGAGTTAGCAAGGCAATAGCACAGCTGTACATAAATATTGCAATCCACACAACATAACACATATCTGAGTTCAAAAAATTGTTGGTGTGGATCTGTTTTTTTCTAGGCCAGGGCCAATTGAAGTGGAAATGCACGGAACTAGTTCCAGATTGGGATAAGGTCTAGCACCACCTCCAGCACTGCGTTAGTGGAAATGACGCATCACTGGTTGAAACATTGTACCTGTCATGATCTGCTCATACGATCCTCATGTGTGCCACGCCCCCTCATTAACCATGTGTGCTACCCCGATTAGGCTGATCAGTTTTCCAGAGGAGAGGTTCCCTGATCAGCCCATGGATGTCCCCGGAGAATCCAAGCGTCCACCTGAAGCCCAGACCCGGAGGAAGAAAAAGCAGAAAAGAGGCACTGGCGATCCCCTTATGGGCAGTGACTCTCTTTCTTTTCTCCCCCGCTTTACACACAGCTACACCGCCAGTTCACCATGTTTTCGCAGACTTCTCCAGGCGAGATGCAGAGGTTAACGGACGGCCTGAGGAGGCTGCCCTGACCTTCTTGTCCCGGCGGCTGCCGTACCCCCCTGCAAGGTTCCAACGGTCCTTGCGGTGCCCCCTGCTGGTCCTGAGTCAGCGGTTTCTGTGGCTCAGAGGTTCCTGCAGCGGCGCCACCCTCCGAGGTTCCTACTTCACCTATCTCTGCTCCGCCTCCTGTTCCACCCATCTCCACATTGCTAGAGGTCCCGCCTTCGCCTGCTGTACCACCCAAGGTCCCACCTCTGGCTTCTGCACCAATTTGGCCCGTGGCTATGGCTCTGCCCGATGCCCCTGTACCTATGACTCATGCCCCAGTGCCTGTGACCCCAGTCAATGTCCCCGAGGAGGTCCTGGAGTTCTTGACCCTCACTCCTTCCCCCTTGGAGGAGGAGGAGCTCGAGTGGGACCCCTCGGGGACCTCCCTGATGGCCTCTGCCTGTCGGTGCCAGATCTCTGCCTGTCGATGTCCCAAAAGGGAAGAGGACACTGACGCAGGGGTTGGGTCCCGCCCACCCTGCCCCCTGGTTCGCCCTCGCTCACCTTGGTTGGGGCTTGGGAGGCACCTGTGGGTCCTTTGGCTCCTGCTTGGAGGTCGCCTGTGGGTCCCCCTCCGATGCCTTGTCGCTTGTCCTCGATCCCGCCTCTGACGCCTCGTTGGTCGCCAGCGGGATCTCCTCTGGGATCCCTTCCTCTGACTCATCGGTCGGCTGCATCTTCGCTAGCTGCGCCGCCACCTGCCGCGGCTCCACATTCCTCGGTCTCCCTCTCTGACTTCCTCCTCGACTCCTCTGTCTGTCCCTCAGCCTGTCTCCTCGGTCCCTTTGTGGTCCACTCCTTCTCCTGCCTTCCTGTCGCCTGAGGCCCGTTCGGCTGCTGCCCGTTGCCCGCCGTGGCTCCCTCGGGCTCCCCATTGTCCCCTGACCTTTCCTGATTAGCCTCCTGTGTTTCCTCCTCGTCCCTCAGTCTCCAAAAAACAGGATATAATACACTGGAATGCAAATTATTTTCTGCCATATTTTACAATTAAGCACGATACCTACAAAACAGCTAAGGTAGTAATCAACTAAATAACATTATTGTCCTTGCTACATTTGAAGACAACAAAATATGAAGTACAACTAAATTGTATGGCAATTTTTAAACAATACGTACATATCTACGATGAATGTGTTTTGAAATGTCTTACATAAACCACTCAGTTACTTCACAATTTTTAAACACATCATACAGTACAGTTGGAGTCTCTGAAGTCCAAACATCCATTAAAATTTAGGTTAGAATTTTACAACCTCTTTGAAGCTTTTGATATGTATATTATGTGCAAATCTGCACTGGAATGGATTGAAGGGTTGATGGCTGTTAGTGTTTGTACTGTATGGCTTTTTATGGCGCCAACCTGCTGGACTTTAATATGTTCCTTTACCTTCTTCGTATTAGTATCTATTTATGTAGATAGCTTTATTTAAGCCATATTGCTTTGTATCGAGTTGAGTGGTTATTCAGTGTTTAATACTACTGCCTCATACTTATACAATGTGGATATGTGTAGATCTCCTTGTTTTTTTCTAGCGTTCTTCTAGGTACCCCAGTTTCCAAAACCAAAGTTAGGTGAACTGGTGTTTATAAATTGTAGGTGTAAGAAGGTGTTATGGTGATTATAGTATGGTCTTTGACCTTTGTGATTTGGAGGTTTTCATAAATAAACAATGATAATAGAAAAGTGAGACAGTCATTGAACAATAGTCTGATGACAAATGTGTTGTTTTTTCAACAATCTGCACCAACCTTCACAGACTTTTTTCATTTTCTTAGCACCACATCCTGACACAAACCAATTTTGTGTAATCAGAATATTTACTGTGAAACTTCTTGATAACGTTACGAACTGTTGAAATAGAAATTTCAAGTTTTTGCTGATTGCCTGGGAAACCTTTGGAATTGTTAAGCTTTTTGATAATAGGAGTTCTGATGTTCTCAGACAGCACTTTTGTATTCTCAATTGTGCAAAAGAAACTGGAAGCAATCCACCCAGGTGAGTCTTACAGTCATGTGAAAAAATTAGAAAATTTAATTCCTGTCAGAGATTGATAAATGGTTATAGGAAACGTCTCATTGAGGTTATTTCATCCACAGAATTTGAACAGGCAACATTCTGATCACACACCATCCCCATAAAATCTCCACACACAGAACAAAGATGAGATTCAAAGTCCCAACACTGGAGATGTGAGGCAATCGCGCTACTCAATAAGCCAGCACACCGCCACTACTAACACAAAACAGAAGAACTTGAAAGCAAAACTATTCAGTGAGATTACATGTGTACAAATCAGCTCCATGGGTACTTGCAGAACGTGTTTTGGACACTAATGGGTAGGGTAGGGCAGATTCTCTGAGGCACTGTGAGACTGTAGCCGTGGGAGGATATGCCAATCCCTGCCCTGGTAACATATCTGTTGTGGAAGCCCTTGTGTCTCTGCCCCCACAGATGCCATCTCATTATGCATGTTCCTTCTATCATCTGCAGGACCTGAATTCACCTTGGTTTTCTCCTCTTCTTTTGTGGCTACTACATAATGAATGTCTGATGCCTGGTTGAAGAATATTCAGAATTTTACATATTCACATAGAAGCATAAATACCTGTCTATTAAATGTTTACAGAACACTTTATGAAAACATACAGAAAATTCATTAACAGAGGACTGATAAATTAATACACCACGTGAAATCTACTGATTAAAAAAACAATTCTGTCAGTTACCATTACTTGATATACAGTAGTAGAATGTGTTCTGTTCATGCAAGCTGTAGCATCTGAACTATAGAAGTGTTTGATTGGAGGAACAACGGCAACTCAGGAACCCTCATTGAGGCAAATATGGTTGCAGTTGTGTGGCAAGACTATAGTCTCTGGGTGTCAAAGTCAAACAAAGAAGGTAGAGAATGTGGACCCACCTAATCCAAAAATGTACTTCTTTCAGATCACCAGCCTCTGTCAGTGAGTCCATGGAGTAAGAAGAGGTCATGCTGGAAGCTTGCTCCCTGTAACTAACATGTAGGAGACAACACCTGGAGTAACAGAGGAGTTATTTGTGAAAACAACATTTGACACAACAAATCATAAGAGCAATGAAAACAGTCCTTCTTGCACATTTTACAGTCTTCATCATCCAACAATATTGTGAATGTTTGTTTTAGCCAGTCACAGGTTCTTTATCAATGTACTACATATTTGATCACTTAATGTTTTTGTAGTGTTACCCTTAATTGTAAAATAATGTTCCTATACCCTAATCTGATTATATTAACTATCAAATCCAAAGTCTTAAATACATAGTGCATAAGGATTAGTCTATACATTTCGTAAGTCTTTTAAATGTGATTTAAAGGTCGTACATTGTCAATTTTTCATTATATTTTACCTGTTTACCCTTGTTGGGCAGAGGTTGTTATGAATGTCACAGCCATTAGCACTGGCACAGTCTGCCACAACAAGGAGGTGTTTAGAGGAAAAGATTAAATCTCTAAGGTCATTTTCTTGTTTGTTTCCCATTTATATGTGTTTTTTTACTGTTGACATATAAGGCTTTGGTGTTATACTGTGATGTTAAGCATATTTTACAGCTAAATGTGCGAATGGATGTATGCATGTAGAGCATTATACCTGAGTGACGTGTGCAAATAAATTAAGCACCTTGAAGTTTGGGCCTCATTGGCTTGCATGCACATTCTGAAATAAATGTATAAGCACAATATCAAAAATGGACAAGAGCTGTTTGATATTTTAGCACATTGCTTGGACCCCATTTCTATTTAAACACATTTTATGAGCCTGAGGCAAAATTTTGGTGGATAACTTTCTTTTGTCAGCTACAGTAAATGTAGAAAGACTAATATTGAAGATTTGATGCATGTTGTGGCTAAATGGGCACTAGTAACAATTTCAGAATATTTGAAGCATAATTGTCTTCTACCTATAATATAAGTGGAAGAAAAGGTTTGTGAAGAATAAAGCGGTTCTGTAACATCTAGTCCACTGACTATTCATCCTTCTTCCCCAGTGCAGCCTGTTTGATGATCATAGTATTCCTGTACATCCCTGTGGGGGCAATTATCTGGAGGCAGGAGGGGGAGCATGTTAGGGCATAGCCGCTGTTGCTAGGACACAGCCATGCTTTAAGGTCTCTGTTTCCATAGATGAACCCTCAGCTGATGGAAAACTTCGGGTCACCTTGTTCAGTTCTTCCCCTCGCACAGCAGAGGTGACTTACAGATGGCTGATTTCACCAGTATTTACTGCCATGGCGTACTTTATATTCTGCATATTGGCAAAAAAAAAATCACATTATTAATAATAATAATAATTATAAGAAGAAGAAACATTGTTATATAGTAACTTCATGGGAAATGTAACTTTATGTATTGTAACTATAGTTATTGTGGTAACACTTTACTTAAGAGGGCACAAGTAATGTACACTAATGTACAGTCTTACTTAACGTATTAATTAACCAATGGTAAGGCCCCATGCTCATTCATTATTGATCAATCATAAACATTAATAGATAAACTTGCTGAGTTTCATACTGTAAGTAATTACTAGAAGCATTGCTATGTTCATCCATCCATTTTCCAGACTGCTTATTCTTCTGGGTCGCGGGGTTTCTGGAGCCTACCCTGGAAACTACAGGCATGAGGCGGGGAACAACCCAGGATGGGAAGCCAGCCCATCGCAGGGCACACTCACACACAACGTTCACTCACACATGTACTTGCTAAGTTCATTTTGTAGTAAATAACTTCAACAAGTACCTCCTTAATGATCACACCTGCGCCATTTCCTATAACTGCCTGAAAAGAACATTTAAATATCCCCAAATATGTGAGCCACCTGAAAGACAGTAAGGTGAATAGAAAAAGAGGAAAAAAAAAAACGTGAAACAAAACGCTTTTTCCACAATGGATGTTGTCTGGTGTGAGAACCAGTGACTAGCTCTGGGCCAAAGGTCTGATTACAAAAGTTGGGTGGTGTCAGAAAGTGGCCTTATGTTGAAGATGAAAAGAATGTATCAAAAATGAGTGATTCACCCCTCTTGTAAAAATGCATGTAGAGATACAGAAATAATCCTTCTAGTAGCTGTTTGAATGGCTAAAATATTCATGAAATACACTTTGTCCCACTTTTATTCATATGAGAAAATTTCAATCTTTCAATAATTCAGTAAATATTTTTCTTTATTAATCATATAACACGTTAGGCAGATGTTAAGGAAAGGATGACATTACACAGATGGAATAGGTTCATTTTCCCTCCAAGGACGGACAAAATATGAAGCACTGCTCCACTACCCAGCGTGGTAAGTGAGCTGAAGAGCACCTTCAGTCTCAGGCTCACCAGCGTTAAGTGCTCCACCGAACGCCACAGGAAATCCTTCCTCCTCACCGCAACCAGACTCTACAACTCCTCCCTCCGTCACTCGTCCTGGCAATAATGTGCCTAATGACTTCTACTGAATTATTAACATGTGCAACAGAATCATTCACGACAATGTGCAATATAGTCACGTTACATTTATAATAACCTTTTACAGAGTCACTTATGTACGAGGTAACACAGTACTTTATCCTACTCTATTTATAGAATTTTTATTAACGTACTTCATTTCATTTAGCTACACCAATCTTTGTACGTTATTGTATTGTTGTACTGTGTGTTGTGCAGTCGTAATGTAAGCAATTTCCTTCGGGATTAATAAAGTTTTCTGATTTTGATTCTGATCCTACCCAGCCCCTGAACTGGATGCCAGCCTGCCCATAAGCCCATTGGACAGTACACAGCTGAAAAGAACCCTGCATCAGATGCCGAGGCTGACGAGTGGATGGGCAGCTCTGGGGCCAGCTGTGTCAAGAAGATTTAGGACGGGGAGAAGTGGGAAACCAGACCAATGGCGACTAAGAATAATAAATATCAAAAAATAAATAAATAAAAGCAAAAGAACACTATAAACCCAACTCAGGTAAAGCAAAGCCATGAACCGGGAACAAAATGCCGGCCATCCCAAACTGCAGAGAGCTAGACTAAAACCTGGAGATACCCAGCCCCAAGCGAAACTGACTGCTCAGTCTAAACAACCCAGTACTTCTGGTTCTTGTTATGGACAAGGTTCTGTGGACCTGGCTGAGTCCTGTAATTACCAAGGTAGCAGTGCTGGGGTAACGCCTGCAAATAAAATACTGTACAGTCTGCTCTCAACTCACATAAAACCTGCAGACATAAATCTGGATTTACGCCAATCGCTAAAAGCCATACACACTGAAAATATATGAAAAAACAAATCTTTTCATTTATTTCCATTTAAATAACTTTAGTACATATTACTCATGTATTTTTTGCTCATGTGTATTGCTACAGTATAAGGTGTCATGAATGGTATCTGGGTGTAAATCCGACATGTAATATTTGTCTGACGTAGGGGATTACTTCCATGAGTCAAGAGATGCCTGTGCACACACACACACACACACACACACACACATATATATATATATATATATATATATATATATATGTGTGTGTGTGTGTAGAAATATAAACTTGAAATTGTTCATTCAGAATATAACAGCTAATGATATTTAAAATGATGCTAAATTCAGTTAAATAATCTTCAGTACAGTCTTACATAGCACTTCATTGACCACATTTGCCATTTTGTGAAGGTGAGACTATATAACAGTATATAACAGTATTTTAATACTTGGAATTCTGGTATTTTCTGTCATGCTTCCAGATCTTGGTAGTTTCAAATGGTTCTAGATCCAAATAGACCATTAATTCCACTGAAATCTCTTTGTCATGTTTGAAAACTATAGAAGGAACCTACTCAGTGAACTGTCTTTGCCTGCACATCGCCTGTAAGCAACCTGTTTTTAAAAATGTCACAACGGGAGCTGCCAGGGAAGAACAGTTTTACTTTTATTTTATTAGAATTTGTAAGATGGATTGGATACAGTCGGGGTGTGTATATCACAGTAGGAAATACTAATTCTGAATTGATATATTGGGACTGAACAGGGCATGGAAGGGAATGGGAGGATATGATGGGTCATAATGATACCTGAGTTATGGGGACAGAGAAATGAGGAGCAAATAGGTCGAATCAAAATGAGTAAAACCCAGTATTCCTGACTCTGCTAACTGGCACAAGTCTAACCTTGGTAAGGTTTATTTTTGAGGGAGACTGGTAAAAGTAGTTGACTCTATTCTGCTGCATTGCGTGACAGTCCTGTCTGATATGCATCAACAACCAAATGAGCTTTGGCCTTACCCATGCACATTATTCCTGGACCTATTTGGAATGCAAATAAGAATACAAAAGAGAGCATACAAGTCTTTCTGTTTCTGCTCTTCTTCTCCAGCTCACTAAGAGTAGGCCTTTCTCCGGCAGAAACCCAATGAAAAGCCAGCATGTGCACACACACGGGGCTATCAAAATCAAATGACAGAATGCACGAATCTTGAGCCAGACCTTGTAATGGCTGACTGACGACTGTCGGACAGTCTGCATTTATTAGCCTCCGTCACACTGATTTTGGCTGCACACGGCGAAATCCCCTTATCTTTGTTCAGAGTAGCCAGTGTGTTCAGCGAAATCCCCTTATCTTTGTTCAGAGTAGCCAGTGTGTTCAGCGTACCTACAAACAGAACAGACTGCACACAGCAAAATCCCCTTATCTTTGTTCAGAGTAGCCAGTGTGTTCAGCGTACCTACAAACAGAACAGACTGCACACAGCAAAATCCCCTTATCTTTGTTCAGAGTAGCCAGTGTGTTCAGCGTACCTACAAACAGAACAGATTTCCAATATCATTTTAAGAGGCTTCCTAATTTCTGTGTTTTTAGAGAAAAGCAGCTGGATTTATGGATTATTAGCAGCTAAAATCACCTCTGCATGAATGTGATTTAATTTGTCAAATGTTTCCATTTTTCTGCATCATTAGTTTGAGGTTCTCCTTTGTGTAATTACATGATTTCAATTCAGTTACAGAATACTCAAGATTTCTTGTGCAATATAAGAGATAGAGAAGCACTCAATTTAACTTAAGGGTGACCAGCTTCCCTGTTGATCAACACAGATGTGTTTCAATAATGTAATTCCACATTTACATTTCAGGATTCAAGATTCTTTAATTGTCACATATATAGTTATAGAAAGTACAACATGCAGTGAAGTACATCCTGAACTGCTCTTTTGCAGACTGTGCAAATTTAAAACTACAATTATGCTAAAGTTCAAGTGCAAAAAACATAATAAAATGCAAGCAGAGAAAATATATTCAGAATGAACAGCAACACAGACATAAAAGTGACCAGTGTCAAAGTCAAAGTCAGCTTTATTGTCAATTTCTTTACATGCACTGGACATGCGAAGAAATCGAAATTACGTTTCTCACTTCTCATGCGCAGACAAGACATGGCAGCATAGGACAAACAGTAAAGTGCAAAGGCACAACAAAAACACATTCTAACTACTGAGTAACAGTATATAAAGTGCAAGT
>JAODKE010000040.1:4448164-4464062 GCA_026779605.1 Mormyrus hasselquistii | reverse complement strand
TAATAATAATAATAATAATAATAATAATAAAATGTCTTACATAAAGAGTTTCATATATTAGATACCCTCAGAAATGACACACCATTTTCAAACTGTTGAAAAGTAGGTCAAACTACTATCAGTCACCAACATAACGCTGCACTCGTTATTTTTTAGAAATACTAAATTTTTGTTTTCTAATTTGCTTTGTTGCATCAAATGCTGTCTTTCAGCATGATTTTTATAGAAAAACCTTATTTCATCCTTTCTTAGCAGTGGTTTATGATCTAAAAGCACTTTTGTGATTTTAACAAAAATGCATGTCAAAATACACCAACTAATAATAATATCAACTACATGGTAAAAATATACTGTAACTGACTGTTTCCTAACTGCTTGTTTTAAAATCTAACAGGTAAACAGGTTCACTCTACAAAGTAAAATGACATTTCACAATGTTTTTATATCAAGTTTTTAAAAACAGAATATCTTTTCAGGAAGCATTACTTTGCCATGAAGTTTAGATATCTTGCTTTCCTACGCATTTCTAAATTCTAAAAAAAAGCCCTGTAGTGTCATCTCAAATATGAGACCGATTATCAGGCAAGTGCTGACCTTTCTTTTGGGTGGAATTTAACGGTATTTCAAAGGTGTTGCATTACATGCAGAGATTTTGTTTTGACATACAACAATACCTAGATATGGTGAGAATGCAAAAACGCAATGACTAAGTAAAGCAAATTACACAAAAAATAAAATACAACTTCACTCCAAGCTCCTACTCTGCTTACTCAGTATATCCTCTTTAAAGCCTCAGGTAGGATGAACTCTGACCTCCGCTCTGGTTGAACAATATCCCACCTGCATCTGCAAAGAAATATCAACCCACTGTGTGAATTAATGCCACCCATGTCGTTATTTGGATATGCACTGTTGTTACATTTTTCCGTTTCCCACTACGGTCATATTTGTTGCCAAGCAAATAAATATGAAGAGAATATAAATGTACATGATTCTGTCACAGTGCAGAGTCATAGCTTCAGGTCACAAAAGCCCACACTAAGAGAGGCATGTTGCCAGTTTCCCCCTGGGACTGACCTTTAGTACTCCATGCTGCATAAAGCAGCCCAGGTGGCCAGTACATGCATGTTGCCCCACCCTGAGCCCTGTGTGTAGGTGTGCGGGGGCGGGCGGGGGCTGCTTTTTTATGCTCCTTTCCTGAGCTCGGATAAAGCGACCATAAAGGAGGTGACGGGTGCAGCTGGGCGTGTGCAGACGTCGGAGGCCCGGGGCAAGGAGCAACCACCTGTAGTTTGCTTGCAAGCAAGGCTGGGCCCGAGCGCTACATATTTTACTGCCTTCTTAGCCCCACATATTTAATTATTTAGGTATGGTCTAACCTGTTATTCAAGAAATAAGAAGTGTGTTTTGGGAGGAGGGGGATGGGACTCTAGAGGCACAGGAAGAGTGAAGGCTGCTCTCACGAAAGGTAAAACTGACGTCACGAACAGCTACACAACAGCTTAGCTGCTGGGGCGTGGTTTTTGTGTCCAACCAGCCTCCTGGGAAGCCAAAGACACACCTGCTGGCACCAGAGGCTTGGGATTGGCTACAATATGGAAATTACACCTGGGTGGGAGGAGCAGTGGGGGAAGCCAAGCCCTTTACAAATTCCACCCATCTGCATTAAGCGCTTAACCAGATAGTGTTGACTACCACTCCGAACTGCCTAGTTGCAGAGAGTCATCCCCAGTGCTAAGGCCTCCTTCCTTTTCGTAAGGCGCTCCAGTCGAAGTTGATGTGGCGCTACAAGAAGTCACGCAATCTTCACTGAAAGGAATGAAGATTAAAAGCATCCCTCACAGGCCGGAGACAAAGGGCTGATTCATCCAAGGCCTCGCCTCTCCAGAACAAGACAAAAGGGGTAATTTCCTAACATCAAGCCGATTATTTAGCCTTCTCATAATTTTGTGTTTGTTATTTTGTAATACCTTTCTTCCAATGTCCACGTCCTGGCCAGCAGGGAGAGCTCACAGCCGCCTTGCCTGTCGCGTGATTCGAAGGGCGCCGATCCTTTTCGTGGTTTCAGGGGCCTGGGAGTTTCTATGTCGAGTGTATCATAACTCCTATCAGATTCCAGTCTATTGAAACAGAAAGGAGAGCAGGCTGACAATAGACGCAAACGTTCATTCCTGGACTGGCTCGACCAGTTAGGGCAGGTAGAGACAAACAGCCAGTTTTGTGAAAAGCACTGAAGAGTGGAACCTATGCCTGCAGTGCCACTGCTCAGGGTATTTCATCCAATATTGGTTCCTGGTAATTTAATACTATTGTACCTTGAATGTAGGGAAGAATGCAAATTACATACTAAATACAAAGAGATGATAATATAAATTTCTGCTTTATGCTTCTCAGCATTTGTAAATGTGAGTGAGAATGTTCAAAAACTCAGTGCTTAATTTTCATCAAAATGATTTTTTAATGTTTAAGATAAATTTTAGCATGATGTGTTTTGAACAAATGCCTTTTAAAAAGCTTGTTTATGAACTTGAATACTTCAATAATCACTTTGCAGTTTTCCTTACGTTTTTTTTACTTTAAAAAAAAAATAGGTTGGATAGAATTTTTCTTATCTCCTGATTTGAAAGGACTCAAATTATACAGCCAGTATTTTGCTTGCCCTTTGTTACAGCGATAACAATGGAGATTTTACTATGGCTGGAAATATAACGTCTGCTGTTTTACTTTTTTCCTATGGTATCAATTGAAATTAGTAACCGTATTTTACAATTTTTAGGAAAGGCATATGAATTTTAAGCTGAAAACATCAGATTTAACTGGAACTGTTGACTTAATATCTGGTGTATGACCTCGATATCTGGTATTATTTAACCCAAGGCCACAACGGAGGTAGAAACACCCGATAAAGGGTGAGATGGAGAACTTTGATTGATGGGTGAAGGAAATATGAACACGGAGTTTATTTTATCAGAACCAGAGTCATTGCTTTTTTGGAATTATGATATTGTGCTTAATAGCAACTTAACTGTCACACTTTAGGATATGAGGTTTTACAGTACAAAAAAATTCTATGCACCTTTTTACAATCTGAGCTTTAGTTGCCCTTTGTACTATGTTGGCTGGTTTCCCCAACCTGTGAGGTCAGTGACAGATATAGACAGTTTTAGAAGCAGCTTTACACATTTACAGTCATGCAGTTAAATGCTTTCACACTATGATTTAGTATTCAATTTTTGTTTCTTCGTGGGACAGATATTAAAATAGTGTGACTCTTTTAACTGTCCTTTCCGTTGTTAGATGTTCAGTGTAAAAGGTCAAGCTGGGACTTCTTTGACATTGAATTAGAGAGCAGTGACCAAAGCAGAATTCTCTCAGCATAATTTGTATGAATATGGCTGCTGCTCATATTAGATTACGGCATGGGGAGTCATTTTATACATTTCTGTTGCCTTTGATTTTATTTAAATTAGACGATGTTTAATGTTAAAGTTAAAATTAACGAAAGTCACATGTGACGTTGCTACCCATCAGTAGCATAAGCAAAGCTACTTACAAAACGGAAGAACTCAACTTCCATATTAAAATTCTTACCATGCAAATTAAGCTTATTTATAGTGCTATTCAAATTTGGATGGAAAAGCTGCGAAATACAAAACATATTTACAGCTAAAACAATCAAGGTGTATTTTTAATAAAAATGAGTTTAAATGAATAGTCTCTAAGGATTGCACTGTAACGAAATGAAGAGAAACTGGCAAAACAAGCATTGTTTTAAGCTGTAGCAATTAGATGAATAAGATTAGATGCCTCTCTGACTAAGGTTTTGGATTTCAGTAGTGTTGTTCTGTACACAGGGACTAGCTGTTGATTAAAGTTCAGTCCTGTTCAGCGCACGGCGCTCTCATTTCTGAGTACTTGTTGCATTCCTGGGCCGACCTGGGCTAAACCAGACTGATCCGGGCAGCAGCTAGGGAGTTTGGGACAATCAAGAAAGAAACGTCCATGGGGAGTTAAACCTGCACTGTCCCTGAGGCCGGCCTTAATCAGCAAAGACTGGCCAGATTATTGAAGAACAAATACAACTGGAGAGAGCAGCAACACTAGGTTTCTATTTATACTTGCAGCCAAAATCACATTCAATAAAGGGAGGGGCACGGGTTTCGGTCCTTTATTTTCCTTTTCTTATATGTTCTCTCTTTCTGCTGGCTTTCATCTCCATTCTCCTATAATCTTCTATGTTCCTTCTGCCTCCCACTCCCCACGCCTTCCATCTACAAAGGCCTGCCTTGCAGATTGGTGCTACTGATGATCAGTTTGACGGTAGCCCTGGACCAGGGGAGCTTTCCCAAGCATGACCTCCAGGCCCATGGCAAGCTGGCCTGCTCCTGGGCAGCTGGGGAGAAATCTGAGATTTTTCCCTTTCTTATCCCTCCTGATTTTCACTTTTTTCTGACTGGCAAATTCTTTTTTCTGGGGTCTCTTTGACGATGGTAAGATTACAGGCCTTCTCTCTTGGTTTCATTCACAAGTTCCCCAAATCCCTTTCTCCCTTGATAATTCCTGGAAACCCCCTTCCTGATAACATACACCGTTCTCTTTCTTTTAGGTCTGGGTGCTCGGTCTGATTTTAAGCAAATATTTCTATTGCCATATTCAGGATTGCAGTCTCATTTAAAAATGTCTGTGTTGCTTAGATACCGTTTTAATGTTCAAGAACAGGGTGGTGGTGTTTTATGACTGACTGCTCATTGTCTTGTACTCTTCAGAATTTGGACATTTTGAACAAATACCCACGACTTCAAAGCCAAGTTACTTGCATAATTCTGAATATGCAAAATTGTCATTCAATATGTAATGCCATTCAGCTTCAATGTTATTGTTATCATAGCGACCTGTGATGTTGCTTCATTCTCTTGCATGTTTTCTCTTTTGATATAAAATATCAAAAAATCTTTTAAGTGACCTGTAATTATCGGGGCTCCATAAAAGGTTTGAACAGTAAATTTTGCAGTCGCTATATAGTAAATGAGCAGAAATGCATAAATTGTATTTTTCTGCAGGGCAGGAAAACAATCTAGTTTGTTTGTACTCCACAGTATATTTCCTGGTTAATTAAATTGCTTTTTTTTAATGTTGTTTTTTTTGATGGCTATCATGGAAGACACCTAGACACCCCGATGCTCAGAAAGCCACGATGGCACCAGGAAACACAGCATCTCCTTGGATGTGACAAAGGGGGATTATGGAAAATGGCATGTTCCATGGTATAAATATTCATTGTGAAAATGATCACCAGCTTGTCTAACCCACCATTTCATAAGAAAAAACAGACTAGTCAGAACACCTTAGCGCACTCATTTGTGGGGTCCACATTGCCCCATATACTGTACTCATGCACAGCAGAAACAGGTCAACCCCCGCAGCAATCACGTGACCGGAAAAGTATAAATATATTAGTATTTTTAATTTATTTTAATTTAATTTAATTAAGTTAGTATTTATTTTTTGAGTTTTTTTCTTTGAGGGCAGTTAAGGTATTTTTTGTGTATTATTTTGCTGAGGGCAGTGCATTTAACAGATGCTATATAAAATGATTCTGAAGATGCAAATGTTAGCATGAAGCCTTAAGTGTTTCTGGCGAAGAACTTGGCGGCTTAAAATTTAGAGGAGAGTCTAAAGCTTATACAGGTTGGTCACTCAAATCCATGGGTGGAGTTGTTTTTGGATGAATCACTATTTACAATACAATATTTAAATGGGTCATTGAAGCATGTCAATCAGAACTAACAATATGAATGAATAAAGAGGAAGAACAATTCTTTAATTTTTGTTCAACACTTGTATTTTTTAGAGTAATTTTTGAGTGTTTTTAAAAGTAGTCTATAAAAAGAAAAAAATATGATGAAATTAGATATTTATATTTTACATTTTAAATGACATATTCAAATTTTGGCTTTTCTTTTGGAATTGAGCCGCCTTCACTGATTTGAACTTTTGAAGAAAGATGTTTTCATTTGACTGGAATCTCATTCACGCTATAACTATTAACTATTAGCTATTAACACTGAGTGCTAAATGTTCCCCTTAGCTTGATAAGCACTAATAAGACAGACAGACAGATGGATTTAGTTTTTCTTAAATAACCAATCCTTTATGTAGGACACTTTCAAGGCATTCTTCTTTCAGAAAGCTAACAAGATAATACTTAAAAAAAACAAATGCTGGCCAAAAAATTCTCAACTGATGGTAATAACAATTAATTGTACTATTCAATAAATTGTAGAATTTTTATTGTTATATTTTCTTAGTAAAATTAAAAAATGGTGCATCAATTTCAATGGAATATTAATGATTTGTAAAGTCTGTGTGTCCTGCTGTAATTCCGATATTACGGTTTGGATGGTCATCCTCATCTTACCTGGCAGCATTGGATTTTATGTCTCCTCTAATACTGCCTGGTAATGATGATAGTTACCTTCCACTGGCCTCTAGGAGAACACAGAAAATGCTCAACTAATTTCAGTGTATTGTAACAGCTCAGGTCAAATCAAGGGGCGATACTACAGAACAGATGCTTCTTCAGTAAATATAACAGGGTTGCTATACCCACTTGCCATTATGAAGTTATCCACTTCGGCGCTAATGCCAGTCGCTTGATATGAGTAATGCAGCGTTTTCTCAGGCTCTGTGAGCGCCTGAGTTCCAATGAAGTGGCCCCTAGCGTCCATCTTACCTGGCAGTGCTGGACTGTACTTGTGCTCTAACACTGTCTGGTAACGATGTTCGCTGGGCGACCTCTGGGCAACAAGATGCTCCGCACACAGCTTATTGACACGAAATGCCCTGCATTAGCTGACATGCGATAGGTGCACTGTGGTCATATCCTGTGACAGCAGCTAAAAACAGAAAGGAGCCTCCTATCTAGCCGGACATTAGATTTCTATGTTTTTCTGCAAACAATTTAATAAAAGCTTATGCCATTATTTAGCTAGTTGGATCGTATACTCCACTTATTACTAATAAGTTGTGCTTAAAGTGTCCATCTCCTGTCGTGGCACTTTTGCTGGCAGTTTAAGGAAATGCTTGCTTCGTTTGCGTTTGCATAGCCTGCATATCCTGCAGTGTATGGGGGAGCACAAACATGACATCCCTCATATCTCCTGCTCTCAGTTATGTTTCTTGGTTTGATTAAACCAGGTGGGACAGTATGTTCTAATGACTATCTTAATTGCTTACTGCAGAGCAAAGGTGAGCCATTTCGCTGTTTTGCCATGTATATTGACTTTAGAAACTAATTCACGTTGAAAGACCACGTGTAAATCGCTAGGTGAAGTAAACCAGGTGATGTTTTAAAGTGAGCCACTAAAAATATATTAAGCGACCCTCTGTGATTGGTCTTGTGATGTGCAGATATACATCACACACGGTGCGCTCAGGTTTCTGAGACTGACTGGATCTGCTGGCTGTTCTCATTCATCAGAACCTCATAGTTAAACAGTCATTATGCAGTACTGATGAGGAAAAATGGAGGTTGTTAGCTGAAATGGAACTCCAAAGCTGCAGAACCTGTTACCATAATGAACTGCATGTTATTTTAGGTCTTATTTTCTTTTGTACTCATAATGAATAATATTTTTAGGATAAAAAGTGCATGTAATTGAACTGTTGTGGAACTGGAAAATAGAGAGAAGGCATGCTGGTTCACTCAACTTTACAGATGTTCATAAAGGCTTTGTATGTGCTAATAAATATTTAGCTCGCCAATAATCACTGAACCACACCTTTGTTTGCTCCTCTTAAGTTTTCTTAGTGATAAATGTTGCAATGAATTTGCACCATGTTGTAATGCAATTGCCTAATTTGGTTACTTAACTGAACTGACAGTTGCAGGTGGGGTCAGGAGGAGTGCCAGTCAAATAAAGCTCGAGTTTATTACGTCACATCTTACTTAATGAAATTCCCAGTTTATCAAAGCGTTTCAACCAAGTGTATACAACTGATGATATTTCTAAGAATTATTGTAATCATCCCTCACAATATTTCTTAAATATCAATCTCATTTTGCTGGTTCTCTGTAATATTTTGTAAATGTTATAATGTATATGCAAAACAGTTTTCAAATGCATGCTTTCCATTCTTTTCTTCCTCTGTAAGGTAAAACAATCATTGGACAACCTCCATCGCTTCTTTCCCTCAGTGTCACTGTACTTGTCGATTGACGTCTTACCAGACATGGTTAGATCTATCTGTATTTGTCTAATACTGTCTGGTAATGCCGTCCATTGCAGGGAGAGGCATCTCCTCTTCAAATCTTCTCCCATCATCTCCTGCATTATGGTAATATTAAAGGCTAATTGCCATAAGTGGGCCATAGATTAGGAATATTAGCATTCATGCTATAGACTAGTAGCATTAGTAAGCAGTGCATAGTCAAGAACAGTAGCTTTGGTAAGGAGAACACAGCTTAGTAATAGCGTTAATCCTGCATTATACTTTTAATGCTTAATAACTTAATTTTTTTTGCAATGGATTTGTATATAAATACCTACATAATGTGTGTGTATGTCTATATATGTAATATTTGGATATCTTGCATGCAGTTTGTGTTTTATTAAGTTTCTGAACATTGTGCATAGTAGGGCTGGGAGAGATCGCAAAATATTCCTTATATATTTTGCAATATTTTTCTATATCATTTAAAAAAAAAAATTCATATCAGTTGATATAGATACTATCTTATATTGATATATAGCTTGCTATCTATCATATAATTTATGTTTTTATTTCTTTACTTCTACGCTCAATTTTTATTTAAAATTACATTAAAATTGCCCTTAATACATATTCAGCACATGAAAAAAGGAGAAATTGATGGACTCCAAATCAAAATCTAATTTTAATAAATAAATCACAAAAAAATAAACATTTTTGTTATAGAAAATGCTCCCAGTGTGTTTTTAGTCTTTTTTTCTCTGACTGCCTTGCTGCTCATTCCTCTGAGAGGTTGAAATTGCACTTGTTTCTGTGAAGTGGTTTGCTGTTATAATAACTGATATTTTATTGATCCCTGTGGGGAAATTCACTTCATGCCCCTCCCAGCTTTCTCTCTACAGGCGAAAGCAAGCCGGCTGCAAAGGGCAGCCACCTGTAACGGTGCCTAGGGAGCTGCTGCTTGAGGGCCTTGTTTAAAAACGCAAATGTGCCCAGGCCAGTCTTGAACTGGCAACCTTATACGGAGCCACACACTGCCTTCATATAGTCACATGCTATCATGCAATGTTCCTTATCTAGAGTTTATTTACGTTTCTCATTTTCTTATCATTTTAATTGTACTTGACAATAAGTCGATATATCATTTATATCGCCCAGCCCTACTACCTAAGCAATTATGTTAAATATTGCACATAATGTGCACATAAAAGTGACTGCTGTGACATGTTATTCATGTGTGGATTGATTGTATGGATTATTCAAGGTTAATGAATAAGTTTATTGTCATATACATGGTAAAAACATGTAATGTTTTTAGTAATGAACTATATACTTCTGTTTTAATTGTAGTAATTGTAGATAAGCACAGTTCATATTATGAATAAAGATATTAAAACATTCTTAAACATGAACTTTTGTTTGTGTTTATTATAAGGATATTTAATATATATTTTAATGCCAGTAACACTCATTAAAATATTGGCTTTTCTCATTAACTTCTGCTTAAACTGAGAGTCAATAAATACCCCAGTGTTGCTGTTTTAGGTGCCTAGTGATATATGTGTATACTGTAACAGCTTAAGGTGACAAACTACGACAGTACTGATTTAACCTCCAATTAAAACAGTCTTGTATTTGCATCATGAAATATCAAAACCTTAGCTTCAGTTTAACTTTAGCAAGCAGCTTTGTTTGAAACATAATCTATTTTGCCCACACAGCTGAGTATTTGCAGGCTAGCATATCATTCTGTCAAAAGTATAAAAGCATGTGTGCAAGCTGGACCTGCAATTTTATACAGCTCTTTAACAGTGGTACCAGCCATTGATCATCATACTTGTATTCCTAGGACCAAATATTTAATGTTATCCATTTTGCTCAGGCTAAGATGAAAGGACTCTCAGTTCTGGTGCTGGAATGCCAGTAACCGCCATCTTTCACCTGGTCCCACTATATCCATTAACTTGCCTGTTGACATCACATGACCCAACAGAAACACTGAGATGCCTGCTGACTGGGGGGTGTGGATCAGGTTTCCCATGAACAGAAAGCTCTTTTTTGACAAACCCTGGGTATATACCCCCAGCTCTCTCCACCACTGTAGGCTAAATCTTCTGGTGCTGGGTCTACAGACAAGGCAGCTAACAAAGAAATCCCCATCTATCCGAACCAAAGTACTGACAATGCCATCCTTTTATTTAAACAAGTAATGCTCAGGTTATCTATGTATCTCAAAGCAACCGATGGACATCCTTGTTTCTTAAGGTTTGGCATGGTGGAATTCCAGAATTCTGGCGTTGCATGCCTGGAACTGGTCCATGCATGTTCAGCAGCAGTTTGCATTGTTGGTGCTTAGACCTAGATTTCCTGTGATGTGGCACAGAGGCAGAGGAGAAGATGGTAATTGAATGTGTGTTGAGTTTTGTTTTCTCATGCTTTTATAATGGAAGCAAATGTAGACTCTGAATTGCTCGCAACAGGTAAAAGGTTTTGTGATGCATACATGCCATTATACTCTATTGAAATATACCTTGATTTTTTCAATGAATTATAAAAAATTATGCTGCAAATTAAACCAAAAGGTCAGGAAAATTGTCACCCATAAAATTAAAGTTATTTATAACACAATAGTTTGTGTAAAAAATGTGAATATTCTTTCTGTCCTCACATAGGCAACAAAAATATATAGCGAAGCTAACATATATCTTTATGAACTTTTTCATAGATTATTAATTAGGAAAACAGCTACTGTAAAAAGCATGAAACAGAGAAAAAAAATGTCCAGATTGTGTATGTAGAATTTGTGGAACTTATGCACATTTGTGTCTCTTCTTGGAGAAGATTCATTGTATTCCATAAAAGATGCAAGGAATATTTGGAAAGTTTATCCCTTAAATTGTATGCCAGTGCAAGAAGACAATCAAATTGATAAAAAGACATATTAATCTTAATTATTGATTGTAATTAATAACATAAAATGTCTGTCTGAAGAAAGAAAGAAAGAAAGAAAGAGAAAGAAAGAAAGAAAGAAAGAAAGAAAGAAAAAGTATTGACAATCTTAGTGAGTATGTTTACATGCACAGCTGATTTGAGCTACAGTTATAGATCGACTACATGATGTAATACTGACAAGCTGAAAGGAGCCATATCGCCACCCATAGTATCGGACTCGGACATACTTCAGGCAATAAATCGATTCCCCTCCTGTGCATGTATACTGGGACAAGGACATTAGTCAGATTAAATGGTGTATTTGAGCTATAACCATAGCTTGATTTAGCTGTGCATCAAAACATATTGACTGATGAGACATCATTAGGGGTGACACCATGGCTCAGTGAACGGCTGACACCTCATCCATATGTTTGTGTGGTCATTACTTGAAGACTCAATTTCTGCTTAAAATTTCCTTAGAAATGTACGTAAAATGCGTGTAGAGTAGAACCATCCCAATCAGCAAAATCTCTGATGGATGGGGATGCTTCAAGCAATAAAATAACTTTGCAGTATTTCCGGTTTTAGTTGCCACAATTTTTTCGTCAGAGTTTACTGTACACAGCACCAGTCTGTTGCGTGCCTGACTTCTGCAAAAACTGCAAAAAGTAATGCAAACACCACCAATGCCTTTTTACTTTGTCTATCCACAATATCTCCTTTTTGAAAAGATGTCGTGACTGCTTAGCTAGCTCTTTCTTCACTGACACTTGACACTTAGGGAGGGAGTGATCATCGCTTCTATGATGTTACCAAAACAGTAGCATGTGGCATGCTCTGCTGACTCAATCAAACTTGCTATGTGGACCAATGGTTGAAAAAAACTTCTTTAAATGTTGGCGATTTATCTTGGAGTTCATTCCAAAATTCAATATTTTAATAAGACTTTGTTCAAGGAAAATGTTATTAAGGTTCAAACTGTCATGAGTATACTTGTCTCATCTTTGTAAAACATGTGCTTGAAGAGCATGGTGGTCATCAGGGGCTGATTTGGTGGTTTAAGGCAGCGTTTTCCAACCCAGTCATGAGAGACCCCCAGCTCCAGAGGGCCAAGTTGGGAAAAACTGGTTTAAGGAAAGTGTTGGGGCTCCTTGTTGCCCCATCTTATAGTGCTGGAATGCAAAGTGATGCATATATATTATGTTCAAAAGTAAATATAAAAGCAGTGATTTTGTTTTAATAATTCCATTCATATCTGATCACAAAACAGGAAAAACAATGTGTCATGTGGCCCTTTTCACTTTCCTGGACTAATCAATTCTGACACCATACATTTATACCTTATATTTACATGAATTATGTATAATTTAGAATTTGCAGGTTTATTGTCCTGCCCGATTTGTCCTGCCCCCTCATTAACCTTGTGTGGATTCCCCGCGTTTACCAGCTGTTTCTTGTTGCTGTCATTAGTTCTATGTATTTAAGTCTGCCTCAGGCATGTTTTCCCCAGTCCAGTCATTAATGTTACTAATGTCATTGCGTGGTTCTGCCTGTTCTCCACCCTTCATTAAACCTTGTGTTTCCCCGATTCCCAAAATCTTGCCTCTGCTTACTCAGTCCGTGCCCGTCTATGCTGTGACATTTATGTTTTTGGTTTAATGCATGCTTATACAGAACATCACAACTGTTTATTCAGTAGCACGAATTGGTAAAAAAAAAAGCATTAATATTATTAATATTTCTAACAGATTATATCATTGCAGGACTCTGGTTGTTGCTTTAGCAATGAAGATTTATATTAGATGTGACATGAGTTTACATGTAGGTCTGTAATAGTGGTTCAATAAAGGATTCATGAAGGATGTCAGATGCTGTAAACTTGCTAAAATCTATGATAAAATCACTATAACAAACTTAATATTGTGTTTGCGGCTAAGCAAACTGCTGGTGCATCGGAGTGTACATGAGGCATCTGTCATCATTTGTGTAACATGATGTGACAACACTGTGTAGCCTGAGTATTGAGTTACTTCTTCACCTAATAGTTCATATCAACACTTATTAACACAAACAAACAACAATTTTTAAAATTCTTAATTTTTATTAGTATTATTCTACACTCACTTATCTTTTATGTCCTGTGTGTAGGCTTGGATTTAATGCCTGAAATTTCCTTTAGATCACTTGTGGAATAGTAATAGACACAAACATAGTTTACAGATTACCTTCTATTTCTGCAGGAAGTGTTTGACAGAATCTGGTAGCCAGGTTTAAACACGTGTTATAAAAAATCTTACGATGCCAATTCCGATGTCTCTGGGTTCAGGAATACACGTTCCCTTCCCAGTTTGCAAAGAGAGGTATACTAAACACCAGGAAAACCAGGAAAAACACATTTATCCTTTGCACTTTGTATATTCAGGGCAAATTCATTTTTAAAATACAACTGGTATCCAAAAACTATTACTTTCCATACCCAACACATACAGTGTATGTCGTTCTACACAGAATGATCATGCCTGACTGTAGAAAATACACTATTGGCCTTATAAAAAGTGAGGGAACATGTTAAGCAACAGACTGTCTTGTATTTTTATCACTTTTAATATGTATGCTCACTGTGGGAAGGCATTATGAAAGTGCTCCTCTGCGTTATATTTATACTATGTACAGCTGTTGTTTTGAACCTGTACAATATACACAAACCCTAAACAAAACGTAAATGTGCTACATGAACTATGCAGTAAATAAGGAAACATGACTGGGATTTTCATCTAATTCATCTTACATTTGAAATTATTATTATTTTTTAAATGAATTGAAACTCATTTGGGCTGCGAGGCCCTTCAGCGTATGCCTGTTTTTGGTCACACCTACTTCCTTAAACCAGTTGGGTGATTATTTGCTTTGACGCAGTAAGAGAGGCACATAGTGTCGTGTTCTTAGTGTTGTGGGTGGAGTCTGCATATTTTCTTTGTGTCTTTGTGGTTTTCCTTCTCTACATGGTTAAGGTGACTCAGTGTTTCTAAATGCCCAACAGTAAGTATGTGTCTTGTGATGTGCTGGGCATCATTCCCCAGCTCCTGATTGGGACTTTACACTGTATATGTGGTTAGGGAAAATAGATGGGTCTTCATGAAATTATAGTCTATATCGAAGTGGATAATTTTATCTGCAAAGGCCCAGCGTGTGTGCAGGTTTTTGGTATATCCTTTAGGTCAGCTGCTCAAACCCAGGTGTGAGGACTCTTCTGCTAATCACTCCTCTAATTAGTAATCTAACAAAAACCTGCACACGCCTGCTAGAGGCCCTTTCTGAAAAAGATTGGCTCCCCCCCCCCCCAGTCTATAAATTGAAATTATTAAAATACCTGTGTTTATTCACAGAAAGTGATCATTTAGGTAAATTTGTGGACAATTGTAGACATTTCCATTAGAATGAATAAGAAAAAATCTTCCATTTGGTACATTCAAGGATTTTTTTTGTCTAGCTAGTATAAATCTTATGATTTACAGTAAATTTGCAGTATGTCATCATTAGAAAACTGTACAAGTCATCTTCTTGCACTAATGAGGTAATGGCTTTTAGTTGATAAACTTCAAATAAACTGATGTGACGGTGTGTTTACGCAGTCTGGAAATGGCACTCCCACTTGTTTGTGCCCCATGGAGATGTTAGCATCCGAAGGCATAAGGGATTGGTTTCCATGTATCCAGGCCTCTTGTGTCTAGCTGTTCCACAAGAGGCCACCTGTTTGCTCTACTGATTGAACCTGTTATACCAGTTTAGCAAATGTGCCCGATGGGGTCTGATTCTTTAAGTAACGCAAAATAAAGCTACTTGCATGCATGGGGGAGACATATCTGCACTGGGCCTTTTTGAAAATTAAAGTGGGAAAGCATGGCAAAATACCAATAAACTGTGGGCACATATGACACACGTTAGTTTATACAACAACTGTATATAAAATGTAATTTGTGTCATTTAATCCTCAAATAATCATTGTGGATATCAGTGACAAATACAGCGATGCACTGCGGTTTGTTGAATCTCATGGTACGTGCTTAACAACATCAAACAATGTAATAAACATCAGATAAAGTGAAAAAAGGGTGCGGTTCCGTTTAATGGGTCCTGTTGATGTCAAACGCTAGTGTCTACCTTTGCTTTTTTGTATTTCAACTGCCAAAATTTGACTGAAAAATCTTACTGCCATATTACTCAAACTGCAGGCTTCATATTAGTGATTAAGGATTGTGGGAGCATAGGATTGCTTAGGAAATTTACTGGTCATTCCATTTTAATTTGACAAATTTCTTAAATAGTTTTTGCATGGAAAAAAATTTAGCATGTGAATGACACACCACCCTGAGCTCATTTTCATTTTTTATTCCCCTTGACATATAGTGCCTTTAGCACACCCCATGTAGCAAATAAATAAACACACACACGCAAACACACACACAATTCAGTGTTTTCTCATGAGCTGTAACATTTTAACTGGCTCAGTTACAGCTCGTTGTAAAAGTTAGAAAGAATCCCTTTTCATAAGTCTGTAAGTTAATCTCACAAAATACATTTATTGCTACATTTAGTTATGAAAAAAACAGTGAGTTTCAAGTCATATTTTATAATAGATGAAAACAGTGTTTTTTTTTATAAAACACTGACCTGTTTTGTGTGTGTGAATGGTGTGTGAGTGTGCCCTGCGATGGGCTGGCCCCCTGTCCAGGGTTGTTCCCTGCCTCGTGCC
>JAODKE010000040.1:4426342-4441114 GCA_026779605.1 Mormyrus hasselquistii | reverse complement strand
CACCACCCCAAACATACACACACACAACGCAAGACAGGATTTGGGCTGATAGGTTTAGAGGAGGCGATAACTGTAACTAATGAGCCACCCTAATGATGTAGGTTATGTTTCATCATTTTACCACATACACACCTTTTAATCTGTTAGCTTTTCCGATGTTGTCAGTTTACAGATTTTCTTGTATGAGATATTTATCCCCTTCGATGTGGAGAGACAGCTTGTCTGCATAGCCAACGTGTTTTGCACCTATGTGCTAAATGATTGATATGTGGGCTTCCTTTTTCTTATTTAGAGTAACAGCATATTGTGAGAGCAAAGGGTGGCACCGCCTATATGACAAGAGAAGAAACGACTACATGCTCAGGTGGTGCGAGATCAAGTCAAAAATCGCCTACAACAGTTTCAGAGAAGGTGACTTAAACTTTCCTTCAGTGACAGGGACTGTACGTGTACATGTACAATTTTTCATGAAATATGTGTTCCCAGGGGATGGTATGCTGGCATAGTAGTTGCATTGTTGCTTCATACTGTATGTAGGCATGTTCCCACATACAGAACCTTCCAGGTTCTCAACCTGCAGCCACTGCTATGATTCTGGTGATCCCTAGGAGAACAGCTGCTGTATCAGATCCCAAACAACAGTGTGCTGACCACGAAGATCGGGCTCCTGAACAGCTTGAGAGAATTTGACAGGGTCAAGCTCCTGCACAGCCGTGGACTAAGGTTTGTAAGTCATGTGACTCAGCGTATTTGCCAAATACAGGAATAACAAAGGACTTTGCTGGAGACCCCCCCCTCCCCCCAAGAATGACAATGCCAGATTAATACATTTGGCTAGACCTAAGTAAAGTATCAAAACAAAAAGATATTACAATACATGCCCAGTATATAATGGTGGGGGTTATTATCCTGTATTTAATAGATAAAATGCGTGTCATTATTTGCATCCTCTGGGTTCCTCTTTCATTCATTTGGTTCTGTAACAAATACTGAAACAAACACAAATACTAAAATATTTAAGGTATGTTACGTTTCATATTCTATCTCATCTCGTCTCAAATGTTGTGTATCACAGGAAGCTGAAGATGGAGGACTTTATCCCAGAAACATTTCGCATGGATGTTAAAGATGAACAGGAAGCATTCTTTTCACAGCTAGAAGGTGACACAAAACAAAAAAACAACATGGACTGCTTTATCAGTATAAGCTAGAAGAAAACAGCCTATTTACACAATTTAGATTTTGTGCTAAATAGGAACATAGCATTAGTTGCATCGCAAACCATTGTGCAGAGCTTGTGCCCATGTCAGAGCGAGTTGTTGGTGTCATGTTTGTTCACTTTCGGCATTCTGTACTCATGTTCAGGTTCGTGCTAAGACACAAAATTGGGAAAATATTTGGTGAATATAAACAATGATAATTAGGTTATAATTTATTCGCATGGTACATCCAATCCTTTAGCCAGCTGGTTCAAGGTCTTATTTGTTTGGCTACACTTTGACAATAGCCTGTTTAAACAAATCTTTTCTTGCCGGTATACTGTTTTTAAGATCTCATATATCTTCTGTCCCTTTTGGTAACAGCCTATATGAGTGCAGCTCAGTACAGTCCATGGATTTGCAAGCCTACAGGACTGAATCAGGGGCAGGGGATCTTCTTGCTGAGGACGGAAGAGGACATCAGGGTCTTTCAAATCCAGCTACAGAGTTTCAAAGACCACCAGATTTCCAGGAACCATCGGCAGCCTTATATTGTTCAAAGGTTAGAGATCACATAAATACTAGTAAATCGAGTAAATACTTGTCATTAATCCATAATACTCTGCATAACATAGAAGTTATAATTCCAGGCGGAGAATTAATGTGAATAAACACCCCTGAGATGTTTTACTCTGTAGTGGTACAAAGAACCCCGAATTGTGCTTCAGGCAATTGCATCTGTCCTCACCTATTGGCTCTGAAGACCCACTGAGTCTTAGTGCAGCTTATATTCACAATGGGGAATGCAGGTTTGGATCCAGATGCACAGAAAACCAGACTGTAAGTAACTGGAATTAAGAAGAGAGGGAAAACCAGGAGATGGGAATCAGAATGAAGTTAAGGTGAAGAATCAGGGAGCACAGGATAAAGATGGGAAATTAAGTCTGGAACAGAGAAGATAGATAGAATCAGGCATCCCAGACTAAGATATTAAGCCAATCGGCCAGGGACTCTGCTCAACAAAGACTTGGGAAATTAAACTCAATTTTCAAGCTGTTTATTCTTAAACTTGTTGAAATACAAATGTTGTCCATGATTAAAACAAACATGACTCCACCTGTGAAACTGGACATGATGTAATATGCCTCCGAAGGGTGGTGTTGGATGCCTTCTAGAAGAATGGAACTGTGACCAGACTTGACCCTAAGGAGGGTCCCCCTTAATCTTAGGAGCTAATCAATGAGGGTTAGCCTGTTGGAATTTTACAATGTCTCCTAGAACATCATTAACATGCTCCATAAAATCACCATGTGTGTTTTCTAACCCTAAAGGCATGATGTTCATAATGCTTAGTGGTCATTTGGATGTCCGTCTTACACTTATCACCCCGCTCCAGCTGGACTAGGTGGTATGCTCTGCATAGATCATGCTTAGTGTAGATATTCATACTCTATACTTTCTAGACAGTGCCTAAGGCCATTGGTAGGGGATAGTGACTCTGCTTTCCATAAAACATGATGACAAAAACACAGGTGAGAGCAAGTTTCTGGGGGAGTCATAGTGCATCCCATGTAAAATTCAGGTTTACATGTAAGAGCCTTGCTGAACCCTACAACTGTGGCATCACTCTCCCAGCTAGGTGATTTGAACCAGCAACCTTCTGGACATGGACACAGAGCCTTTGTTTTTCTGTATGTCTCCAGTGTAAGCAGACAAGTCAGTCCCTAGGACCTTCATGACTGAAATGTAATAAATTTAACTAAAATAGTTACATTTGAAAATATGTCTGATAAGTACTAGCAGTATTTTGACTAGTTGTGAACTATACTTTTACAAATCCTAAAGAATGTTTGCTAATGCTTTACATTAACTGCATCTTCATAATACATTTATAGAACATTCATAAGCAGCATGGTATGTTAGAATGTCAAGGTATACCTTAACATCCTAACATACCTTAACTTCAATATGCATTAATAACCAACATTATATGATAATTGCAATCATTATAATCATACAATCTTATGTTGTTTGTCATACCATTGTATGCTTAAAACTAGCTGTGAATGGTACAGTGGCTGAGGAGTTAGTGTCGATGTCTCACGTCCACAGGGTTGGGCAATATAAGTCCCACCTCTCCCTTGTGTGAGTAGAGTTTGCATGCCCCTGTGTTGCAAGGATCTCCTCTGACTACTCAATACATAAAATTAGACATATTGGCATCCTTAAATAGCCTGTATTGTGTAACTAGTGGTTGACAGACATACCATCCTGGGTGGACCTCCAGCCTTGTGCCCCCTGCTGCCAGGAATGAGCTCCAGGTTCCCCTGTAGATAAGTGAAGTTAATTTTTGAATGTGAACAGCTAAAACTATAAACCTCTCCTCTAATGATGAAGGGTAACTAATTTTGAGGATTTGGGGGTGTGATTATGATATTGAGATTTTTTGTAATTTATCTTCTTTTTACCAGGTACATCCAGAACCCTCTGCTTCTCAAAGGCAGGAAGTTTGATGTGCGATCCTACCTTCTAATTGCTTGTACTACACCCTACATAGTGTTCTTTCGACATGGATATGTACGACTGACCTGTGACACCTATGATCCAAACTCCAGCAACCTTTCTATACATTTAACCAATCAGGTATGAGGCCCTAGGAATTGTTATTCTGGCAGATAAAATTATCATGCACTTTAATTTCTCTGTTGTCTAAAAATAACTGTTTTTGTTGTAAAGGTTAAAATGTAATTAATAAAATGTTCAGTTGCCTATTTATTTTCGGTTTAAAACACCCAAACAACTTGCAGAAACATTCCTAATCATGTTCTACAGTAGTTGAAATTCTGACATTCACGAGATGTTAACTAAACACAAACCAGTTTCTAAAAGTTTTGCTTACATGAATAAACAAACTCAACTTGTAAACAAACTCCTGCTCACAGATATATTGGGTTTCCCTTGGAACTATATAAGCATTTTGGGGATCCCTGTCCCTGGTCAAACACATTATTTTGAAAAAGTCTTGGGAAAAATCTATATAAATCTTGTCTCGATTCGGTGATGGTAACTGGTCACCAGTTTTTCCCATGCCACTTCCAGTTTACCCAGTCTTGAAAACAGCAAATAAAAGTATAAAAGTGCCCTACCTGTCATTGTAGGTTTTTTTTCTGCTTAATTCAATTCTTGGCTTAATTTAAGTTTTAAATATCATTCCCGGCACCAAGATCATCATACTTTCAGTGATGACTGTAATGTTAATCATGTAAACAAACAGGTGCACCATTCCTCAAGCGACCATACTGAATAGCTAACAAATGTTATTAATATTTTTTTTTTAATTTAGTGACTTTTTGTCTGGAAAATGTTTTTCAATAGTTAGAAACTTCTGTATTAAAATTATTAAAAAGTTGTTGGCTGGATTATTTAATGTTTTTTATATTTTTTATGTCTTTGTTAAAACTTCTGAAATTTGGAAATTAGCAGTTGTACCACATATGGGTCAATTAGGGGGCAGGACAGGCAAAGTTAAGTTATTAACTTTAAGTTATTAAGTTATTGCCTTCCAAAAGAAACAAAAACAGTTAAGTACTGAAAGACAGCTGTCACCTATGCATAGTCTTTTTTGTCTTACACTTTTAGGAGGGGGTTCCCTTTCTTCACCCACAACCTTCTTTATTAAATCTTTTGCATCAAACATGCTACTATGACTATATGTGAGATTTTTAAATATATATTCAATGTTATATTTTGTATGAATAATTACTTTCATACATGTATATAAACCTGTCAAGATCAGTCCCTGCCTTTGACCAGCAGGTGTAGCTATGCATCCTGTTCTCTCCTCTGTGTTTCCCTAGGTTTTGCACCATTATTTTTTCTGATGGTTTTCCCCTATTTCCCAGGCCACCGCATGGCTTCATGGACTGAGCAAATGGCTAACATTTGTGCATACAGTACTTTGGAGATTATAATAATTAATTTTACTTTGACACTTGTGTCAACATCATTATTATTATGTTCCATGTGATTATGCACCCCAGTATTTGTCGTGGGGAATGTTTCATAAAGCAGGATTTCTCAGTTAGCCTGGTTAATTTAAGATCGAATTTATGATAATCCAATAGCAATGCTCCTTACCTTACTCTTATAGGACAATCCTTACTTCCAGCTAGAACATATCCTGGTTTACCCTGCCTGTGCCCTGCTTGTAGCTAAAATATGAATTTGAGTAATTTTACAATCATGTCCTAATTTTGCTGGTTAATCCTTTTCCTTTTTCACCCCTTTCTCTTTTTCCTTATTTATTCCTGATCAGTACATACAGAAGAAGAATCCACAGTATAAAGCATTTAAGGAGGATACAGTTTGGTCTATGGAGTCCCTCAGTGCCTATCTCAACCAGCATCACTGTCAAGATAAGGCCCTGTCACAAGACTGGGTCTTTGGAGCTTTTACAGTGAGTGTAGACAAAGCAGGAGTAATTGTAATAAAATTGTATTTGTGCCTATTAATTTGTGTACATTCGCGTGTGTATGTCTTTGTATTCAAACCATGAAAATCACAACACTGTACCATGAACCTTTACGTTCCAAGACTAGGTACTGTGCAGAAGCCAAAAACAGCCTGTGCTGTTTTTTACTTTAAAAATTTTATTTTAAATTGAAAAATTTTGAAAAAGTACATGTACACAAACGAAATCTAGTTTCTCTGTTTTGCAAGTGGGAAAGCTAATGGTGCTACGTAGTTTGCAAACTAAAAATGCTTTTCAGTTGAGGTAAGCCTAAAATTGCCATTACAGCTGGAATATTTTTAGGATTGTAGCCTAGTGGTTGTAAAGGAGTGGTTTGAAGTATAACGCAATAAAAAATCCATAGTGTTAAGCATACAATAGTGTTACACAGTGGTTTATGACACAGTGATGGAAAACAACATATATTTGCTGTATATATGAACAAGAACTGTGTTTTCTGTGTGAATGAACACATAACAATGTTTATTCGTAATGAAACATGGGCAGTGTACTTGGAAGGAAGCAAAGACAAGTGTTTTATTGAGGATAACTATAAGCAAGGTGATAAAAAGGCCCAAGTGGGTGGAGACAATTGATTAAAAATAATTAATCAGGGTTAATAATGCTGTGTTTTTCTTGTGTGTTACAAAGAAGCGCATGCAGCAGATTGTAATGCAGTGCTTCATGGCAGTGAAGGACAAGCTGAACAGAAAGCTAGGCTACTTTGACCTCATTGGCTGCGACTTCCTGATCGACGAAGACTTTAAGGTAAGGGATCCCGGCACCTGCAGATTCAGTGCTCTTTAAGATTAAGATTAGGATTAAGATTATTCATGGACAATAAGGAACAGGCTCATCAGGAGGACTGAATAATCTTTTCAGACAGGATTAGCTGTGATGTGATTTATAAAATAGGACTAGCAGTTACATATTTAAAACCACTAATTGATATATGAAAAAGATATAATCATCCTAATGTCTGGACACCACTTTGGTTCTTCTCTGCAATCAAATCAAATCAAATCAAATAGGCCTTTATTGTCAGTTCCCTATATGTTCATAACATACAAGGGAATTGAAATGCTGTTCCTCTCCCATTTTTGCAATACAGTATAAAAAAGAAAAAAAGTATAAACATGTAAGATAAATACAACAAAACTAAAATAAGTACACCTTAATACAGTAGTACAATATACAATATACAGTCAGTACAGCAAAAAAACAGCATAACAGGAAAATGGTGGCACAGGAGGTAGTGCTATCGTTCGGCAACCAGAGGGTTGCAGGTTTGAGCCTCGATTTCTCCTGACCCCATGAGCAAGACACTGAACCCCTAATTGCTCCTGGTGAGCAGGTTGGCACCTTACATACATGGCAGCCTCCGCCACCGGTGTATGAATGAGTGGGTGAATGTGAGGCATGTCTTGTAAAGCGCTTTGAGTACTCATAGGAGTAGAAAAGCGCTATATAAATGCAGTCCATTTACCATAAAAAACAGTAACAGTGATTTAAAGTGAGGAAGCACATTCTTGAGCAGCTTGAGTGCACTGAAGACAGTGGTAAGTAGTGATTAGTTATTGTCCAGGGAGCCAGGGGGGGTGGTAGTGGACAGAGTTCAGCATCCTGACAGCTTGGTGGATGAAGCTGTTGGACAGTCTTGTGGAGCCTGGATGCTCCGGTACCTTTTCCCTGAGGGGAGGAGCCTGAAGAGGGAGTGTAAGAGGTGAGAAGAGTCGTTTGCAATGCCGATGGTTGTACGGTTGAGGCGGGTGTGGAATATGTCCTTGAGGGAAGGCAGTGGGGCACCGATGATCTTGCTGGCTGCATCCACTATGCTTTGCAGGGATTTCCTACAGCAGGCAGTGCAGCTTCCATACCACACAGAGATGCAGCTGGTGAGGATGCTCTCGAGTTTACCTCAGTAGAATGAGCACATGATGAGGGCTGGGACTGGTGCTCTCCTCATTTTGCGTAGGAAGTTTGAGCTTTCTTGGCCAGTGATGTGGTGTTATCTGACCAGGAGAGGTACTCAGAAATGTAATGTTATGGTCTTATCGATTGTTTAATTTTTAAAGCTAATGTTTCAAATAATAATCAATCCTTTATTGTCCCACTTTCTCTTTGTAGAGCAAGCTATCCGCGAAGGGCAGCCACCTGTTGGGGCACCCAGGGAGTTGGGGGTCAAGGGCCTTGCTCAAGGACCTGCAGATGTGCTGAGGCTGGGTTTGAATTAGCACCCTTGTGATTACAGGCATACAGGCTTAGCCCACTGAGCTCTTAACCTCCAGCTCCCTGGGCACCGCTACTGGTAGCTGCCCTTCGTGGACAACTTACTCTACCAAAAAAAAAAAAAAAAAAAAAGAGCAAGTTGGGGGAGGCATAAAGACAATTTCCACATGGGGATTAGTAAAGTATCTATTATTAAAAAAGTAAAACCTTAACAGCAATTCTTCCTAATTATTCTTCTTTATAATGAGCTTTATATTGATCCATGGATAGCATACAACTGACCAATCAAACCATTGTAGTTGTGTTGGTGGGCAAACCCTCCTGGAGCCGACACCTTATTGTAGTGGGTTTGCGTGTTCCAATGATCCCAGGAGCTAGAGTTGCCTGGGGCTTTATGCCTCTGGTAGGGTCACCCAAGGCAAACAGGTCCTGCATGAGGAACTAGACAAAGTGCGGCTCATTAGACCCATTATGATGAGTTATAACTTAGATCCACGTTTTCCCTCGCCTGGACGCGGGTCACTGCCCCTCTCCCCCCCCGGAGTCAGGCCTGGGGGTGTGGCTCAATGGTGAGCGCCTGGTGGCCAGGCCTGAACCCATGTGGCTTCGCCCATGTCCCGGGGGAGGTGAGGGACATTGAGTACAAATGGCCCATGTTCCACGCCTCCATTATGGAGGCAACTGACCAGAGCTGTGGCTGTAGGGTGGTCGGTGCCTGTTGTAGCGGCAATTCCCGAACCCGCGGTTGGACACTGGCGGTAAGGGATGCTGTTAAGCTGAAGAAGGAGTCCTATTGGGCCTTTTTCGCCTGTGGGACTCTGGGGGCAGCTGATGAGTACCGGTGAGCCCTGCGGAACGTGACTTCGGCGGTCACTCAGGCAAAAACTTGGGTATGGGAGGAGTTTGGCGAGGCTATGGAGAATGACTTTTGGATGGCTTTGAGGAGATTCTGGTCCACCATCCAGTGACTCAAGCTGGGAAAGCGGTGCAGCATCAACATCAGCATTTTGGTGGGGATGGGGTGCAGCTGACCTCAACTCGGGACATTGTAGAGGAATACTTCGAAGACCTCCTCAATCCCATTGACATGTCTTCCAGTGAGGAAGTAGATTCTGGACATTCACCTATCTCTGTGGTGGAGTTTTCGGAGGTGGTTAAAAAGCTCCTCAGTGGTCGGACCCCGGAGGTAAATGACATCCGCCCAGAGTTCCTCAAGGCTCTGGATGTTGCAGGGCTGTCCTGGTTGACACGCATCTGCAGCATTGCGTGGAGATTAGGGCCGGTGCCTCTGGATTGGCAGACTGGGGTGGTGGTCCCTCTCTTCAAGAAAGGGGACCAGAGGGTGTGTTCCAACTATAGGGGGATCACACTCCTCAGCCTCCCTAGTAAGGTCTATTCGGGGGTAGTGGAGAATAGAGTCCATCGGATTGTTGAACCTCGGATTCAGGAGGAGCATTATGGTTTTTGCCCTGGCGGTGGAACAGTGGACCAGCTCTATGCTGTCAGTAGGGTCCTGGAGGGTGCATGTCTACATGTGCTTTGTGGACTTGTGGAGAAGGCATTCAACCGTGTCCCTTGGGAAGTCTTCTGGGGAGTGCTCTGGGAGTATGGGGTGCCGGGCTACCTTATAAGGGCTGTTCAGTCCCTGTACGACTGGTGTCAGAGTTTTTTCTGCATTGTGGGCAGTAAGTTGGACATGTTTCTGGTGAGGGTTGGACTCTGCCAGGGCTACCCTTTGTCACCGATTCTGTTCATAAGTTTTATGGACAGAATTTCTAGGCGCAGCCAGGGCATTGAGGGTTTGGTGACCTCAGGATTAGGTCTCTGTTTTTTGTAGATGATGTGGTTCTATTGGCCTCATCAGACCATGACCTTCAGCTTTCACTGGAGCAGTTTGCAAATCTGAGACCATGATCCTCAGCCGGAAAAGGGTGGAGTGCTCTCTCCAGGTGGGGGTGGGAGTCCTTCCCCAAGTAGAGGAGTTTAAGCATCAAAAGAATGAGGTTGCGAATACAAGCGCCAAAATGGGTTTCTTCCCCCGGGTGGCCGGGCTCTCCCTTAGACATAGGGTGAGAAGCCCGGTCATTCAGGAGGGACTCAGAATAGAGTTGCTGCTCCTCTGCATCGAGAGGAGCCAGATGAGGTGGCTCAGGCATCTGGTCAGGATGCCTACTGGACGCCTCCCTGGTGAGGTGTTCCAAGCATGTCCCACTGGGAGAAGGCCCCAAGGAAGTCCCAGGAGAAACTATGTCTCCCAGCTGGCCTGGGAATGCCTCGGGATTCCCCCAGAAGAGCTGGACGAAGTAGCTGGGGAGAGGGAAGTCTAGGTTTCCCTGTTTAGATTGCTGCCCCCGTGACCCATCCCGGAAAAGCGGTAGATAATGGGTGGATCGAGTATTAATGTGTAATGCCAGAAATACTAGGTGATTCCACAAATTTGGCGACTAAGAACATTCACTGTTTTTCAGTATAATTGGAATACTTCAGATGCTATAGTTAGCAACATCAGTGGATAACAACACATTATCCTGTATTTTGCATAGCGACACATCCACCGATAGGTTGCACAGTACTGTGTATTTAATGAGCCAAAAATAAGACGTATGTGCTAATACACAGTATAAGACAACAATATTCACTTATGTTGATGAAGGGGCAGCCATTTTGGATTTTGAGCTCAGGGTTCTGTCGATTCCTCCAAATTCATAAGTCGGAATTCCGACTTCAGGGGGCATTTTATTTGAAACTTCCAACTAGGAACTCGGAATTTAGGAGTTACAAATTCAAATGAATGCCCCCTGAATTCCGACATTAGTTCTTTGGTAGACAGTGTGTTAGGTTCAGGGATACTGTGGTATTCATGAGGAGCACTGTGCATCCCTGGGCTGGCTCTAGGTGTGGCTCCTGGAGATGAACTGCAACCCCGCACTGCACACCAGCTGCAAGGTGCTCAAGGAGGTGATGCCTGCGGCTGTTTTTGAGACCCTGGGTGAGTCCAATGAAAACCGCATGCAGACAGAGGCTTTACTTTGACCTCTATCTAAACAACAATTTAATGTATTTTTCCAAAATATTTACAAATATAATAATTTTGTAAATGCAGAGATAAAAAGTAGTGTTTGTTTACATACATATTGGGAGGACCAGCAGCTCAGCTGGAGGAACGATCAGGAGAAACCTGTGGGCTTTGGGGTTTGAATCCTGCCCCTGCTGTGTGTGTGTGTTTGGGTGTGTATGTGTGTCGCACAACATGTTTTGCTGGTTTCCTCAACAACTCCAGTTTCCTGCACTTGGGTAACATTTTCCAGCAGGAAATCTACTAACATGTCATCTCTGCAGAAGTTCTTAGAATGACTGTGGGCTGCTTTGCTTTGAAACCTCTGTCCAGTTCACCTGATACATGTTGTCTGGGATTCGCCTCTGCAAACTGGGCAGACTAAGCCATTAGTTTGACTTGTCCTTCACTTTCCTTCTTTGCCAGATAGTTCTTGCAGAATTTTGAGGTATCTTTTGTGTTTTATCTTGCTGAAGAATGAAGCATAGATTTGGTAAAGATCACAAACTATCTTAACAGCAAAGAAACGAAATAACACAATCTGTCATGTGGCCGTGCTTTCTGCATATTACAAAAAATGGTAGTTGAACCTAAACATTTCAAATTTTCATTAGTCCAGAAGATTGACTTCCACTCCTGTGCATACAATTTAAAGCATGGATAATCATGGTTTCATGGATACTCAAACTTCTAACTTTTTACAGTAACTTCTGCAGTATTTGATGCTCTGACAAAAACCAAAAACTAAGAAACTTCCAAGTATAGTGCTATAATGATATTTTCATTTTTTTAATTAATTTTTTTAGATGTTTGTTTTGCAGTAATGTCACGGTGTCAGCTGTGCTGTTCTGTGGTAATGCCATTCTGTCAGCTGTTCCTTATTGTCAGCTTTGCCACAGACAGACAGAGTTTGCTGGGAGTCCCAGGGTTTGGGCTTCCAGGCCTTGATCTTAAATAATATGTCACTTTTCCTCTCTAAGACATAACCTTGGAGATCTTCAATAAGTGCCGCAGCGGCCTCCCTGTGTTCCCACTGTCCAGCCAGAGGGAGTTTGTCCTGCTCTACAGTGGAGAGGATAAGCCTGTCCTCCCCCAGTGCAGCAATGCGCGGGTGCCCACCCTCAGGCATGTGGGACATCCTGGACGGACACCAAGGAGCGAGGCCAGCCTCAGAAGACCTGCTATCATGCAGCACAACCAAGCTGAGAAAACTCTTAAGCTCCCCCAGCGCAGCACAAAGATGCCTCCTAATGCCCATACAACTTCTACTGACAAAAGCACTGTGATCTCAAGGCCTGTGCCCACTTTCTCCAAGGCATCTCGCTCCTCAACCCAGCAAAAAAATCCAAACCTCATTTTCTAAGTAAATCCCATTCAAAACTGGTGTGAGTAGCAAGGGGTCACTACTATAAGGCACAGGGTTAACAGAGAACAAATGTTACATTTGGGGCTGTGGTTCTAATTAAGACCCTTAGAACTTCATCACAAAACACTCTAGTCTAAAATTGAAGTCAATCTCGAACCTAGGACTGAACTCTTAATGACTCAAAAATAATGATTACACATATTGCGTGGTGCTTATTTTATATGTTAGATGTTTATTGCCTGCCTGACCGACCGACCGACAAACCCTTTTGTAACTTTAGTCCTTGTTATCCCCTTTTGGTTTCCTCGTGATTTTATTAGTGTTTTCTTGTATTTTTTTAGTTCAGTTAGTAAACCCTGTTTATCCCTTTGAGCTGCAAGCAGGTCGTCCACATTTCTTCCTGTATCATGCCTCGGCCTCACGCCAAACCCACCCAGATCAATGACAAGATCGATGATGTATATCTGTTTAAATGATCCATGCCACCTGGCTCTGGGTGTGTTTGCGCAGCCTCTGGATCGACTGAAAGTGGGAGCAGCTGAAATTTCAATCAGTGATAGCCTCATGCAGTTTTATTAGGTTACATAACTAACTCCCCCCACCACACACACACATATACACAGGCTTACTATATTAATACCCTATTAGTAACTGCATTATTTGTGTGTATATGCACGTTTAACAGTAACAGTAACTATGCTTTAGCGTTCAATTCGTGTGCTGAATGCAATTTGTTTTGGTGACAGGCCTGCTACAGTACCAATCAGGCCCAGAGTGGCTAATCAGGAGATTCGGGAGATTTTCCGGTAGGCCACTTGACTTTTGGACCGGTAGGAAATATAATAATTTGATTTGACAGTCCTCGCATTAGTGAACCTGAAACAGTAGCACATAAGATCCACATCTACAGCCGACATCGCAGCCTTTCTATAACGATAGATTACATGGGTGCCTCCACCTGAGGGAGTTTTCCCTTTTCCAATCGCTCAAGTTGGTTATGCCCAACAGTCCGACTTTGAACCTACAGATTGTTTAACTTAAATAGCAGTTAGCGTAACTATAGAAAAGAAGATACTAAGAGGGGCTGAAAAGGCCAGGCTAAGAAAAAGAGCATCGGAGAAGGATACGGCTAAAAAAATGTTTTTTCTCAAAAGAACGAAAAGAACTGCCAACAGGTAAATGCGGTCAACCTGTTGCAAAATATGAAACCAAATATTAGCGTATTTCTATGGCTTATCATGACAAATCGGTGTGCGCAAATGTAATTTTAAGGAGAAAAAAAATGTACAGTGTTCCCCCACCTATCGCGGAAGTTACGTTCCAGATCCATCAGCGAGGTGAAAATCCACGATATAGAAAGACCATATAAATATATTTTTTATAGTTTAAGCCTTAAAATACCCCTCACACATGCTTTAAAAGTGATAGGTGAAAATCTACCATACATAGCGGGGGCGCAATAGCTGAACTGCGATATAGCGGGGGATCACTGTATATAAAAAAACTAAAGCACGACCTGAATATTCAGTAAAATTACCATTTAACCATTTTGTAGATTCTGACCAGCAGTCCCCAGTCAGTTGGTGTTCTACCAAGAATGAGCAATGAGTGAGGACGCCAGGACGGCTGAGGGGTCAGGTATTATATATGAATGAAAGTTACTTAATATAGTCATATATACACGCAAGTGATAGATGGATTCCATATGAAATCCAGATATTCAGAAGTTGATGGGATTTACATTTTAGATTCAGAGGTAAACTACAAAGACGTGTATTAGTGAAATTAAAAGACTAATAAGTCATGTTTTTGTACAGCACATTTCAGGTACAAATGTATTGTGTTGTATATGAAAAGATATTTTGACACTTTCAATCACTCAGGTTGCCTGTGAGAAAAGCTTCTGTACCCTTAAATTTGTTAAAAACCTTTGTGCCTATATAAGGATAAGGATATCCTTATGTTGATAGATAATGAGATAGTAATAAACAAAGTTGCAGAGACCAGCAGCTGTTATTGTTATGCATATTATGTTATTGTTAAGCCATTTACAAGTAAAAATTTGTATAGTAGTGCAACATGCCTTGCATGTCAACTGCGAGATTAATTTTAATATTATTTTTTTTATTCGTTTGACTTTCATTCATATTTCAAAAAAGCAAATAAAACCAGTGAATAATAAGAATTGAAGTATTACTTCATTTATCCAGTTTTCACCTTCCTGAAAAAATGGGCATGAAGCTCCCGGGCGGAAAACTGGCTCCAACTGGACGTGATCAAGGAGGAGTGGAAGAGGATTCCCGTGGCAACCTGTGAAGCTCTAGTGAACTCCATGTCCAAGAGAGTTAAGGCAGTGCTGGACAATAATGGTGGCCACACAAAATATTGACACTGGGCACAGTTTGAACATTTT
>JAODKE010000040.1:4408761-4426242 GCA_026779605.1 Mormyrus hasselquistii | reverse complement strand
AAAATAAACTATTTTGTTTGGACCAGTAAAAATATAAGGGCTATTTCGGTGGCTCTTATATTAAGGTAAATATAACCAGTCAAAGTTAAAGCCCCCCCCCCCCCCCCAAAAAAAAAGGTAAAACTTTGTTCGCTTAAATCTCCCTCAATATTGATCCAAGACACGCCCAATTTCAGTTTCATGAGTTACTCATGTGACCAAATCAGCATGTCAAGTTTCGTTGACAATGTGGTCTGAAAGTGTGATGACTTGACATGGAAAGACCCATATGTGACACTGACTTAAAATATAAAATGTTTGTGTGTTCAACGTCATGGTTAGCTGGAATTCCACAGCTGAAGTGTTGTGAAACTGTGACTCCTTTTGCCGCGCACCTACGGCTGCTTCCTAAGTATCTTGTCCTTGAGTCACCCATCCAGTCAGCGGCTCCCATTAATCGCTAAAACTGTATTACTTTACACTTCCTTCAATTAATCAGTTGCTTTCTACTTTTATCTTTGTAATACTTGAAGGATACTTGCACTTCTATTGAGTTCTCGCTACTTTAATCTACTGCATTTATTAAAGATACTTGCACTGTACATAATTACAATTTTTTAAATCTGTACACTATTGTTTGTTATGTTCTGCACCAGTGTGTAATATTTTTAATGAAATTTACCTGTATTCTTGTATTCTTTTATTTCCGTAAAGCAAATTGAATGCTAGGGTCATAATAAACAGGATCCACAATCACATGCTTACCGACCAACGACCGGAGCAGTCTCGTTTTGTACCTAAGGAGTCTACCATCGACTGCATCCTGGAATGGAGGGTTCTCATAAAGTGCAACCAAACTCTTTGAACCTTAACATAGCCTGAACATTGATACATATCCTATGTGGAGGTGCAGTGTCCCCCTTTTTTCCTTTTTACTTGTTTGTTTTTGGGGTACCATCCACTCAGGTTATCCCTTTTGGCCATTTTGTCAGTCCCAGTCCAGGTTGGAGTCCTGCGTCCTCCAGCACCACACTTTGAGCTTTCAGGTGCAGTGGAGCAGTGCACTTTGTTAGAAATTGTGAGTGGCGGTGTCTTGTGGCATTGTTGACAAACCCAAAACATGCATCAAACACTTCTGTGTCAGAGGAAGTGGCACTTTCTGCAGCTGCGCATCAGTACTGAAGTTACCAGGAAGTTACCACATTCTACTGCAGACGTGAGTTTCATATACCCATCTGACTGCTGAAGAGAAACCTGCTTTTACCGTCAAGTGTAGGTTGCACTTGCATTCTTTTTGTTTCTTTATTTAGTTTAGATTTTTTAAATTTTTTTGCTTCATAGCCTCTCAGCTCTCTGTTTAGCTTCTCTCTCTTTTTCTCCACCCGTCTTGATCTCACTCTTTTCCTCCCTGTCTCTTACTGGCTCCCTGCAGAAGCCTTGTGGGTAAATAAGCAGGCAGATGGTGATCAGTCATCAGTGCAAACGCTGAGGGGGACGTTGGCTATGGGCTGTTGCAGTGTGACCCAGAGACATGCTGGCATGACGGAAGTGGGGCCTGATGAGATTGAGCTTCTGGAGATCAGCAGTGCAGGGTAAGGCTCCCGATCCTCCAGAAACCTTTGGACTGTCAGGCACTCCAGCCTGTAGGAATTCTGCAGGATTGATCACCGTGGTGTCCCATACTCCTGCCGTTTTTGCTCTGAGATACTGGAGCTTTCTTGGCATTTGCAATATTGCATATTTAAGCTCTCCTGCTGACAGGATGCACATTATTTTTTGTATAACATTCTGTAATTGATCTTATTGAAGACAACGTGTTCTGTAGTTTGAAGGGAATGGAGTCAAAACAGATATTTCACATAATTATTTATTGTATGTGCCGGAGCAATCATTTCAAAAGTTGTTTGTTACTTGATTAGAAATTTGCGTCTGCTTAGTAGCTGCATTTAGAAACAAAGTGTAAAGATGAGGTTCATATGTTGGAATAGCTTCAAATCAGAAATGATATTATACTGATGTATTAAGAAATTATCAACTAAATTAACAACTAAAAGGTATTATTAAATAACTCATTATTCATTGTTTTGAAGTTATTTGTGTATATAAAACTTAATGAAACTACATTACATTATGGACTATGGAACATTGAACTGATTATAAACAATTTTATATCTGCGGGTCCTTGAGCAAGGCCCTTAACCCCCAGCTTCCTGGGCACTGCTATGGGTGGCTGCCCTTCATGGCCAACTTACTCTACAAAGAGCAAGTTGAGGGAGGCATAAAGACAATTTCCCCATGGGGATCAATAAAGTATTGATTATTATTATTATTATTTTCCATTGGTTACTAATTTCAATCAAATGTAAGCCTATTTGCCATACATCCAAAGCCTTCAATTGTGTAGCTATTAATCTGTGAACTGGTGCTTAGAAATTGATGCTGAAAGAAATTATGTTTTTTAAAACAATTTTTTAACAGATGCACCCTTTCCTGAAATATAGTCACGATCGGAATACAAGTAAAGTAATTGAGTGATGTTATTAAAAGAGGAGTAGGCTAAGCAGCTTTGCATTACTGTTTTATTATTATGTAAAACAAACACACTAACAACAGGAAGAACATCACCCTAGCAGGAAAGCATATCTGTAAACTCCCTATTCCCTGTCAGAGTTCTTACCCTCATAATGTCCGCTAAATGCCAGCTCTTGTCGACCCAAGAAATAAATTGCATTACTTTGCCTTTTCAGAATCTCATGCTCTTTCCTCACCATGTCGTTGTGTCTCGCTAACTGGAGCCACAGGCCTTCGTTGATCAAACTATGAATCCTCAGTGGTAGGGTTGCTATTTTAAAGCTGAAGAAATTAGAGGGGTCACCCCGCCCCCCCATCTCACTGTATCCACAATGATTTGTGGTGGTAGTGGGTCGATTGTGCGGTCCAATAATTCTAGATGGATCCATCCAAAAGCATTATATTTAATTGTGTAGTAATCAGATTGGTTTCCCAAGAGACCTAATTGCATAAACTGCACTGCCATGTTGTTTTTGAACAATAAATTACTGAACAAAAAAACTGGATATTATTTTCATATACATGGGATTAGCTAAAATGAAAAAGAACAGTATTTAGAAATGGAAGCATTTTAAACTCAAGTCTTTCCCTTAGAGTATACCACTTCCTTGCCCACAAACAAGTGACCTGATGGCAGAACTCATATTCTGAATGGTTAAATGCATATCAGTCATCTTTATGTCCAGAACACTTATGAGTACATATCATTAGAAAGACTAGGGGCCTGTGTTGAAAAGCAGGGTTTCTTGCTTAGTCGGAATACCCCAGTTTAAATGGACTTTATCTTTGTTCACTTAAATTAACCTGTTGTATTTCAGGTAGTCTGGGCTTATCTGCTAAATAAGAAATCTGGCTTTGTGATACAGGGTCTAGGTCAGGAGATGCCAATCTAATCCGTAAAGGGCTGGTGTGTATGCGGGTTTTCGCTGCAATTTTAGATTAAATTAGATTACTAATTATTAATACTTAGAGGACTGATACTGTACTGTCGGTTGAAGAGTCCTCACACCTGAGTTTGAACAGCTGACCTAAAGGTAATCCCAAAAACCTGCATACACACTGGCCCATTGTGGGTAAGTTTGGCCACCACTGGTCTAGGTGAAGCAGACTTCACTGCATAGGTTTAAAAATGCATTTTTGAACTCCTGCACTTTTTCTGTTTCACATTGAAATGATCGCTGTGATTTATTAATTGGCATGAAAATATTTTATATGATATGAATGTTATGTATTTCTCATTCTTCTTTTCGTGAAGCGCTGCTTCACCTGTTTTAAAGAAACCTCCACCGATTCTGAGGCATTATATTACGTTTTACATGAAAGAAACACATGTCATGTACTGCCACAGTTATGCTGAGTGACATATCCCTAATTTAGCTTTGTCTGACTGAAAAATGTTTTGAACTCATGAATGGTTGTGCTTTTTCAGGGTGTGGGGGCTGAGTGAGTCTCAGTTTCAAAGAAGTTGTTCAGAGGAGAGGCCACTTCCCTCTCCATCCCTGCCTGAGTTCAAACAGGTCAGTGTGTGTGTTGACATGCGAACACAAAAAGTTCTATACCTTATCTCTACTCACTTGTACTTGTTTCTTTATGATGTTTAATAAATTGATTGTTATATTGATTGATATTAATATATTGATTATTCTTACCAGAAGCACTAAGCATCAAAATCCAGGACTGCCAAAAACATTATTGTTGTCAAAATGGGAATGTGCCAAAATGTCATTGTAACACTTTACTCACACGTAACTCAGTTACAACAAGCACAAATCAATATAGTAACTGCATGAAATACATGGATTGTTATAATTGATTAATGATGAAGGAACATGGGATCAGTAAGTAACTAACACTTAGTTACTGGGTAATTAATACATTACAGTAAGTAAGAATGTAATGCTACATTACTTGTGCCCCCTCAAGTAAACTCTTACCAAATAGTTTTACAATAAACAGTGGCAAAACTATGCATGAATTAGTATTTAAACTTTCCATTTCACATCTTAAAAATGAAAGCATCAAAGGATGCCCGGATGTACAAAATAAATATTATGGCAGTTATTTTTAAATTTCAAATTATTTAATACAGCTATGGAAAAAATTACGAGACTACTTTATTTTTAAACAAAACTGCATTTTTAAATCCTGGTTTAATCGTGGTTCTGCTAGCAGAAGGCTACGCTGAGCAGCAGAATGCTTCTGGGTTCAAAATTTCTAAGACGGCAGTACAGAAGAATAAAGTGAAGCAGGAGATATTGGGAACGACCAGTAACCAGCCAGGTGTTAGACGGAAGTGACTTTCTAATGCCAGAGATGACCATCAACTTATCCAACTGTTTCTCATGATTCGGAGGATGACATCAAGTGACGTTCAAATTGAATGGGAAACAGTAAACGTAGGTATGAAGTGCACTGTTAGGACAGTTCATATCAGACTCCTAGAAGCAGGACTGAAGTCCCATAAAGCAAGGAAGAAGCCCTTCATTAATGAGAAACAGAGAAGAACCCGGCTGCGGTTTGGCAATAAAAAAAAACTGACAGATGCACACTGATGTAGAGATAAATGAGCGAAATGAAAAACTGTGCTGTGGTTTCTTATTTTTTTCCAGAGCTGTATTGAAAAGGGCTGCTTACATTTACCGCCTCTGACATAATTAATAAATACCAATATACATTTTAATAATTAATAATTTATGTTATTCCTTCAGTTTACTTTTTATGTCCCCAATTTTGATATATTGATTGTCTTTAATTGCTTTGCATGACACCTCAAAGTAAATTCCTTGTATGGAAAAATACTGGGTGATAAATAAATGATTTCAATTCTGATAACACTGCATCATCAAACAGCATCAATTTGAGATTTATTTTGTTTTTTCTAATTGCAGGATACACATTCCTTTGTGACTTTAGTACCAACAGAATGTCCCAGTTCACAGGTATTTACTTCACTGGTATTACTGGTTTGTCCAGGGGAAGCTTGTAATATTATATTCCACTGTGTAACAGCGGATTATAAGCAGGATGGAGTGATAGCACATTGGTGGTCCCATTGAAATAAATACTAATGAATTGGACAACGAACAAGGGTACCTTAATAGCCATGTGCAAATTTGTCACTTTTTTTTATGTGCTACTGCATGCATGTGCTTATTGTATACATATGCTGCCTGCACTTTAGGGCATCCTGTGGGGTAGAAGCAGACAGGAGTTGCACCAGTGGGTGTATTCAAAACCTATTTGTTCCTGGGAGGGCCAGCCAGCTCCCGCCTACGGAGAAATTGTTTGGTCCTCTGTTGTGTTCCTCCGCAATCACCACACTCAGGTAGCCTGCACAGAAAGGTGGATGTGAAAATGTGTTTTAAACATAGCAGTATTGAGCAGTACTCAGCCTGTTACTGTTATATGCACACTATGTATTTAACACTGTATGTGGGAAAATTGAGTGTTAGCATGCAGAATAACACAAAAAAATTAATTTAATGATTTTTATGCTCTCCCTTTGATTTTTTTATGAACTAAATTACTTGTTGTTTGTATCTTTTTAGGAGATGACTAAGCGATATCTGGTTTTGTTTTCTTTCCATTTGCTGATCTTAGCGATGGATGATAGAGAGCAGGCCTTCATTTATGAGGTAGGCTTTATTCTGATTGGTTCTCATTAGAGATGACTTAAATCTGGCAATTTTCAGTCTTACTTACCTGATCAGTGGCCTTTAATTTGACCAACGTACAATACGTGCGTCGATGACTTAAACTATGTGTAGGAAGTTTCAAACAGTGGTGCTGCGTTGTGTCTGCTCTGTCAGATCTATCAGATATGCAAAAGAAGTTGCTCGTGGTGGATCATCTGTACAAGCATTCAATACCACAAACCTCATTAAAACCACACTGCATTTTCATCAGGGAAAGAAATATGAGGGCCTGAGATTATCTGTGTGCTCTGTGCACGGTTGTGGAGAGTGAGCAGTTCTTCACAACAGCTGTGAAAATTTTGGATGAGAAGAGGAATAGACACTTTCCAAAAAATGCAGAGATGCTTATATTTCTTTTACAAATCTACCTTTGTTTCTTGGAAACACATAGATGTGTCACCGGGAGCCAAATTCTGACCCTTTTTTGTAGTAAGTGTGAGTTTTACCCTGTGATTGGCGCTCAGTAACCACTAATTGGCTAATTCTGATTGCCAATCGGTAATCAGTCCCAAAAACCCTGATCGAAGCATCCCCTTTTTCCTCGTAGCCACTTTGCTACTAGCTGTGCACCTGTGTGAATTCATCAGCTGAATTGCCATCTTCCTGTGGTTTCCTGCAGGGCATTCTCCCTCTCTCTGGAACATCGGTACAAGCTGTTAATCAGGACAGTAAGATGGCAAATGCCTTTGAGGTCAATGGTAACTGTCTGGATTTTCTATATTATGGCAAAACAAATGAGCATCCTGCACACCAAGAAATGAATGATTCTTACATCAGTTTAGAAATTTTTACCTGTTGAAGTGGTAAATAACTATTAGTTGAATTATCAGAATAATTCAATTTATGTTTAGGACTAATGCTGTACAAGATATTTACTTGCAAAGTCTCTCGCCAACTTGGTTTCAGTAAAATGATTTACTGAACACCAAAATAATTAATGTAGTACAGTGTACATACACCAGGCTATTTAAATACAGAATAAGGACCGCTCTTCACCACACTAAATATACCATTAGAACCACCCCATGTAATGTGTGTAGGTGTTGTGAGTGAATTTGTCTATAAAGGGTGACCTCCTGGATTGTGAGGAGCCAAAGAGGGAATGGTGACTTCCCACATGAAAAGCAACTGAACAGCTTCCCAACAAATGCTAGTTCAATCATTCCTTATAACCTTACTGGTACCAGGAGAAATCTCCCCTCTTTCCCATTATCGTGATTTGCTAACAGTGTCTGTAGTCAAATCATCAACTAACACTAAGGCATCTTTACTACGTTTCTACACACGTAATAATAGATTTGTCACACTAAACAAAAATGTCTGCCAGAGAGGTTGATGCAAATGTAAGTTTAGTTAGCTGTTTAGAATCAGGTCGTTTCATGGGCATTGGGTGAAATCCTGCTTTAACAGCAACAGAAAACATGTTAGAGAATGTAGCTCAGCTTTTATGTCATTACTTTTTAATGCTTACAGTAAACCATTTCCTTTCACTTTAGCTGCTTATGGGAAGTGATGAGCTCCACAGTAATGCTTGTCCCCAACTAACCCTTCAGGACCAATGGTGGAGGCCAGAATCTTTATCTGTGCTAGCAGCACAGACAGAGCAGTGTGGCTGGAAAACATTGAAGAGAGGAGGAAGCGAGCCCTCAGGCTGCAGCTGAGCCCCTCTCACAGCACGCTGTCCTACCTGGTACAGAAACTCCACTTTGCTTTATCAGTTACATCTGGTGCATATATTTAGCTGTAGATATGCAAAACTATTCATTATTCCAGCTATTTTTAATAGATATATCTGCAAAGGATTTTTATATTATATGGTTTGCCCTCATTGAGTTACTAAACAGACCTGCATCTCTTTGGAATTATTGTTTATACAAAGTCAAACAATGCAGTTCATGTCCTATGTATACAACTTCCCTTTCGATATCCTTCGATGGAAATTCAGTATGAGGAGGACTGGGTGACTAGTGTGTTTCTAAAAATGACTTTTTTTCTGTTCCACTGACACTATTCTTTTCCTACCAAGATGAATAAACATCACCCAAAGCAGCATTTTCCCCATTTATCAGTATTTCCCCTCCTGGTTTTTCTTTTTTCGCGTTTAAGCACCCCTAGTTTATAGGCTTAAAAGCATATGCAGTTTTTATTATGCACTACGTCACATAAAAATAAAGTTCATTTAAACTGTAAACTTGCTCCATAATCATAGATCCAGAGTTAATGTTTACTTTAATGTGGAACAACTTTGCAACAGATGTAACATGTCACGCATACTTTTCAAATATCATTGGCACCCTTTGATTAAAAGAAAATCCAATATAATAAACATTATTCTGTGGCCACTAGACACATGTTTTCTTGGTGCACGAATGCCTTAATATATTGTGTTTATTTTGTTACACTGGGCACAAAGTACAACCCAAAATAGGAGCGCTAGCTGTCTGTCTAAGATTAAGTACTCGAGTGCTGTGACAGAGCCTCTCAAAAACTACATTTAGGCTAGTACTGTTAGTGACTTACTACTGCTATGAGTTTAATCATTATGAACAGTAGTTTTTGCTTTATGTCAAAATCAACATTTAACCTTTAAGTATTACAAAGGGAACATAATAACCCAAATAAATGAAACACTCTTAACAATAGGACTATTATAAAAATCAATATGTAAGATGGTATAAACTAGAAAATCATCATCATTAACCTATAAGATACAGTTCAGTTCACCTACGGTATACTGTATGTAGTATAGTATTGTACTGTATGTATTAATATTAGGCCTGGCAGTTATCTAACATTATATGTTTTGCTCTCTCTCGCCCTGCCTTCTGGATGAGGTGCCATGTGATAAAACTTGGAAGAAGGAGGAGCTGAAGAGGTACCTGTTGCAGGCCCCTATCCGGCAGTGGGAGGGTACACCCATCCAGCACTTGGGTCCAATGGGCTACCTCTCCCTGGTGCATGTTGTAAATGCACAGAGGCAGGTGAGCAGCAGGACTGGATGTGTAAATGTGCAGGGTATGTATGCTTGGCCCCCCGACCTGTACGCCAAAAACACATTATTATACAGTAAGCGACTTGGTGACTGGGTGCAGTGCTGTCTCTTGGTGTCTGTTGTCTCCATTTGACTTGATTTGACTCGAAAAATTTCTACATTAAGCTATAACTGAAATTGTTGAAATTTTCATCGATTCCTAAAAACGCTATAAAAACGCTTAAAATTTTATTTACCGATAAGTCCACAAATTACCAAAATATCATTAAATTTTTTTTTTTGATCCGTATCCATGGACCACTTAAACTAGCACATCTCTGGTGTTAAAATCTGCATGCATGAATGACAATTGTGCGCGTGCCCCTGGTGTAAATATTTTATTGTGTAACTGCACTTAGTCTACGACTTCAATGTATGTTAACAATTCATTTGAATAATTGCACATGCATATTTCAGGAGCCGCAGGAACGCCTGCTGCTGCTCTTTCCAGAGGACCTTCTCCTGCTCTCTCTGGACAGTCGCCGCATTCAAGTGATATATGAGGTGGAGTATCATGCACAATTATACTTTTTCTTGCAATTTAATTCAATTATTGTGAGTATGCATCTGCATATTTTAAGAACATAAGAAATTTACAAACGAGAGGCCATTCGGCCCATCAAGCTCATTTGGGAAGAACTGAACTAATAGCTCAGAGTTGTTAAAATCTTCTCTATCTCTGATTTAAAGGGCTGAACAGCATCTGGATCTGTTAGAATCTTTTATACTTGGATCATGTCCACCCTTAGTCTTTGCTCAGCTAACCTCTCCTCATAAGACATTCCTCTAAGATGAGGAATCATTCTTTTGCCCTACGTTGAACCCTTTATAAGGCAACAATGTCCTTTTTAAGGTATGGTGACCAAACCTGCACAAAATATTCTAGATGGGGTCTTAACAAGGAATTGCATAATTGTAGCTTGACTTAAATTGTAGCCTCCCTTGACTTAAACTCCACACACCTAGCGATGTAACCCAACATTCTATTGGCTTTTTATTGCTTCCTCACACTGGCAAGAGTGGGACATGGATGCATCAACATACACACGAGGTCTTTCTCATAATCAGCTACCTTCATTTCAGTGAAACCATAAAATATCTGTACTTTATATTTCTGCTCCCTGCATGGATAACCTTATATTTGTCTACATAAAATTTCATCTGCCAGGTATCAGCTCAGTCGATAATTAAATCAAGATCCCGTTGTAGCTTCTGTGCTGCTAGTTAAGTATCTGCTACACCACCCACTTTGGTGTCATCTGAAAATTTAACCAGTTTACTGTATGTATTACAGTCAATACCATAATGTAAATTAGGAACAATAGTGGTCCTAAAACTGAACCCTGCGGTACCCCACTATGAACGCAGGCCCACTGTAACATTGCACCTCTAATTACCGGCTGCTTTCTGTCTCTATATTATATTAGCTTGCTTCCAATCAGAAGGTAGCACACCAGCAGATAAGGATTTCTGAAATAGTAAATTAAAGGTTGGCAAATAATATCCCTCATCTCTTTTAAAACTATAGAGCTCTTTTAAAACTAGAGCTTAGTTAGGCTTTGTAGCACATCAGCTTCAGTTATATCTTACCAGAATTATTTTATATGAATTGTTCGTAAAATAGTCAGGTTGCAGGAGGTTGAATCACGGTGGCTTCTGCCTCTAAATGAAAAAAAGCCCCTAAAATAATCGACAATGGCTAAATAAATGTTCACAAACATAGTCAAAATAAATTTTGCTGCTGGATATTTGATTATGATATATTTGATATATAAATATGATTCCTTGGGATTTTGACATGCTACTTCCTAGAGTTTACAAGGAATGGTAAATGAATTGAAAAATATCAAGTTAGCAGCGGTTCTGTGAGTGAAAACACCTTTTAATGAGAGAAGTCAGAGGAGAAAAGTAACAGGAAGGCCACAAGCTCAAAAATAGCAGCCCAGCACAACAGTGTTGCCGCAGAAAGGCTTCCCTTGCGTGCACGACTCATCTATTCTTACAGTGGATCTGAAGACAGATGCAGGGTGTCTTCCGCAGTGCCCAGGTTTAATGTGTAGGTCCTTTTGAAATTATGTGCTTAAATGAATTCTGACCCAATGATTATTTACCCGTTTTAGGGTAGACTCCCACGTAACACCATCAAAGCCCTTGAAAGGTCGGCTTTACCTGGAAGGCTACAGTTTGAGTTGACAGGTAAACCATGTTACCAGGCATGTATTTTTGTGTTTTCCCCTCAGTAGTGTCACTGATAATATTGGCTAAGCGTAGCAGAGAAGATCAACTCTGGTCACCATTAGCTGAACTTCTTTATCAATTCACCCTAGCAACCAACCACCGGACAACTCAAGTCATGTACCCAACCCTTCTTCTTTCCCCCTGCATCTTCCCCAGTTAACTCCCCTAAAAACTAACACAAGGGCAGGAATTAAAACAAGGGAAACAAATACAAATAATTATCTGATTAACACATCAAGTCAGTTATGCTTCCTTCCTTCCGTCTTTTTATAACTGTTATAATAAATAAACTCAGCTTAAACTTAATGTTACAATTTACGATTATAAACTACTCAACTAGTTTTCTAAATGTCTCAAGGCTCTCTAAAATGACCTTGCTGGAGTGTGTAGTGTTCTTTGGGAAATATTCCTACTTCTTCCTAGGTGATTTCATGATGCCTCTGCTGGTGTCCTGCCACTCTGCGGAGGACTACCAGACCCTGATTTTCCAGCTGCAGCAGGTATGGCTCTTCAGTTCCACATGCAAAACAGACCTCCTCAGGATGCCTAGGCTGTGTTCTATCCTGATCTCCCACCATTTACCATCATTAGCCTTTGCATTACTTATCCAATTAGCCTATATGCGCTTCACAAGAAAACATGTGCCTCGTGGCTCTCAGTGGAAAAGCAGATTAGGTGATGTGACCATACTTTTCTGAAGACAGAGATTCTTTAAAAAGTACATTGGTATAGTGACATATTCAATTTAATAATGAAAATGTATAATGTGATATTTCTGAATCACAAAATATTGTTGTGATACAGCTATATCATTTGTATTCAACCCCTAATCAAAAATACGGTTTTTATCATCATTTAATCATTTAATTGTATGTTTACAAAAGTTTAAGAATTTAAGTATTTCAGAAAGAAATATTGACAGCTGTGATGCATATATAAATCTGACCCATGAATGTGTTCAAGTTGAGCCATAAACATAGAAAAGAAAAAGCACAAAGGCCAAAAGATGAAATAACTGCATTACACAAAAAAAGGCTATGGTTTTAAGAAGCTTTCCAAGACCCAGAAAGTTTTATACGACACAGCTGTGGCTGATTTGGATGCATGCTTGGGATTATTGTCTTGCTGGCAGAAACGCTGTATGTCATCAGTCTTGTACTTACTGTCACATTCTCGTGCCTCGGATCTTTGATTCTTTCTGCGTTTCTCTGAAATGGCTCCCCGTGAAGCTGTTTATTGTTTGCTTGGTGTTGTTGAAGTACACAGGCTGGGGTGCTCAGGCTGACGTGCCTGATGTGGCTACGAATTGTACGATCATTTATGATGTGGCTTTGAATTTCTCTTAGCCTTATTTCATTATTTGCTAAAACCAAATGTAGAATTGCTGCTTTTTCTTCCTTACCAAACATTCGATTTCTTGGACTTTCAGTCCTTTGGTAAAACGAGAGTAATGTGGATATTAGTCAGTATCCTATTTCTTTCTGAAGGATATTTTTCAAGATTCTAGATGTCTAGAATGCACGAGCTGTAAAAGTAATATTTACAGTATATTTCATATGACTTTTGGATTACATATGCAGAGTGTGTACTATGTCGATTACATACCTATTCTCAAGGCAATATGTCCGAATAACAGAGGCAACAGTGAACTGTAATTGGAAACACCTTTGCAATAGCATAGAACATCAAACAATTGTTTGGGGGCTATTGACTACAATCGCAATCAATTAGCAAAATGACAAGAACTGATATGAATAAGTCAATTAAAAATATGACAATAAAAATAAAATGTCTGTGGAAGATATGTGCAGATATAATAAACATTGCTTGTTAATGGACATCTGTTATAAACTCAGTAAATCTGCACCCTATTACAGAATTAAGCAAGTGTCCCAAGACTTTCTTTGAGCTCTGTATTTATCTCATATATACCTTTTTAAATAATACAGGAATAATATGCCTATCAGCTACATCAGCTATAGCAGGGGTATAGCAGACTGTCAAAGTCCATAAGCAGCAGCACTAACATATCCTAATGTTTTCTCTCTGAACAGCCTGAGCAGAGCTCAGTTTTGGATCAGTCTCCTCCACCACTCATTCCTAAGAAACGCAGAAGCTGATGAGAGTGGGGTGGAGCCTTGCAAGCTGCTCATTAAGGACAACATGCATAATAAACCATCACTGACTTCAAGAGAAGGTTCATATTCTCTATCAAGGTCCCATCTGGGAGAGATCGTTGTCAAGCTAAATTTGGGATTTTTGGATTGTACGGACTTAAGTGTGAAGGATATAGAATGTACTTCTGTTATGAGATGCTGGGCTCCTCCATGACTGCCCTCTGTCTCATAACTTTTTAAGTCTGTTATAGCCTTCTGTGCTTCACACTTGAAGGATTTGCCAAGTAGAGGTAAAAAAATTGTTTCGGTACTGTGTATTTATCCTTGTAGTAATACAGCAGCTTTCATAAATGTATTGCTATGTTAAACGGTGGGCCAGTATAAATAGTCAAACTATAGCTTTTGGTTTTACTTCTAGGATGGAAAAATAATCTATGTGACCTTTTGTAGCTGCGAAGAAACATGACCCATTTCCTAGATAAATCAATTTACCCACTGTAACATACAACTGTTCAAGTCTTATTTGTCATATACACAAACATACACTATATGAGTAATGAGATGCTTTTCCACCTACTTCCAGAATTGTGCTTAAAAGAAAATACATAACACAAAGAAACACAAAATAGTAGGGAACGCTTTCCATTAACTGCACCCTTTACAATGCCTTTACAGTATAATACATTCGTAGAACATTCAATGTACCTTCATAATACATTCACAAACAGTAACTAGCAGGGTGGAAATATACCTTAACAGCTTTAATATACATTAATAACAAACATTGTGATAATAAGCATGCTAACCGTATAATCATATAATGTTTTTTATCAGTGTATATTAAAACTATTCAGGTATGTTAGGATGTTAAGGTATACTTACATGCTGCTCATGAATGGTCTACGAATGCAATATAAATGCATTATTAAGGTGTACTGAATGTTCTACGAAGGTATTAAGGTACAGTAGAGTCTCGCTTATTCGACATAAATGGGCCGGCAGAACGTCGGATAAGCGAAAATGTCGGATAATGTTGAATTTAATGTAAAATATAATACAAAAATTATTTTACACATTACGAACCTAATAATCGTGTTTTATAACAAAACAACAGAAAAAACTAACTGAAAAAAAACTTAGTTACAGAATTGTCTGAAGTTAAATACAGTATGTACTGTATGGTCGGGGTAACTAATCAGCTGCGTTAGAGTCGGGAGCAACAAAAAATAGACTACGTTCATGCTCGCAACTTGCAGTTCTTGTTGCCAATTGATGTATTTTTTTTTGCGGTGTGACGTCGGATTAAACAGAATGTCAGATAAGCAAAGGTTGGATAAGCGAGACTCTGCTGTATTTTGAAGGTGCCATTAATGCAAAGCGTTAGTAAATAGTACAAGAAGAGAGCCGGAGGACAGAAGCTCTTTTTTTAGTCTCTCAGTCTTGGCCTTCAGATTGCGGTTGTACCTCCCTGTGGGAAGGTGGTTGTTGGGTTGGTGAGGGTCTTATTTTTATTACTTTATCCGTTTACCACTTTATATGTGGTGGCCTGTAGAATAGGAAATGCACAGCCAGCATGCAGGGAGGGCGGTAAAGCGTGGTGCAGAGCTATGACACTGGCGATGAGGCTCCCAGCCAGGCAGGCCCCAGCTACTAATGTGACAAGGAGATAACAGAAATTGCAGGGGGAGATGCGGCACAATACTGTGGCGAGTAGGCACGACAAGTAACAAGACATTTCAAAACAATCACATTACTGTAACAAATAAATTAAACATTGACGTGAACTATTTATTTGGGGGGCAGCATGTGGCTCAGTGGGCTAAGCCTGTGTGTCTGTAATCACACAGCTTGTCTGTGGGTCCTTGAGCAAGGCCCCAGCTCCCTGGGTGCCCCAACACGTGGCTGCCCTTCACAGACAGCTTGCTCTACAAAAAGCAAATTGAGGGAGGCATGAAAAGAATTTCCCCACAGGGACAATAAAGGGTTCAATTATTATTATTATTATTATTATTATTATTATTATTATTATTATTATTATATGAATTGTGGCAGCAAGGGAAGCTGGGAAAAGTGCTAGTTGATCACCAGCACCAGTATAAATTTGAAACTAAACAGAAAAAATTATACAAAAAGCTGTTTTGCATTTCAGAAACAAGACTGATTGCATTCAATCCCAAAGACTGGAAATAAACAGAAAACTAAATTTTTTCATACCATGAATTAATAGAGCTGTATTCTACAGTAGATGCTGAGAGGAATCCCTTCATGAACCTTCCTTTCCATTCCCCATGAAATTTAGCTATAAGGTCACATTGAACAGCCAGATATATCAAGTGCGCTTTTCTTTTGTACAACATACTCTCTCTGATGACTAAAAACATCTTTTATGTTGAAAAAGAAGTTTGTTGCCATGCTTGCTCTGAATGTTAGTGTTCTCTCACTTGCCCCCACCCACCCCCACCCCCACACACACACACACACACACACACACACACACACTTCATTGTTGCCTTCAGTTTCATTTCAGCAGCACTTCCTGTCAGCAGGATGTTCCAAACTGCAACTCAGGCAGAAATTAATAAATACTGTAAGGTCATTATGAAGTCATAAGCATCATTTAATCATATCATATGAGACAGAAATCCTGTATGCCCACACAAAGATACTTACCACTCATGATCTCTGTCAGCTGGAGGAAGCCCAACGATGTTTTTCCATCCCCCCCGTTGAGCTATCTTGCTAGGTTGTTGGAAAGTATTTTCTTCAGAACCTGCCACATGCAATCATGTACATCCGTCCCATAGTTAAGGCCCAAAAAGTCGACCCGAAACAGATTTAAAGAATAAATAGACAGATAAAGAAAACCAAACAGATTAAAATATTTTCATCTAGTGTGTGACAAAGATAGCATTACTGCTGTTGAGCATAAACTTTGATTGCATGTCAGTGACCATAGCTCCGGACCAAGAAGCTGGCCCATACGGACCCGGACCGATAGCCAAAACAGAAAGTTATTTAAAACCTGACGAGATGCTAATATTTAACCGGTGCAGCGTTTGTAGTCTTTTCGGTAGTGGTTTGGCATTAGAACCGCCGTTTCCCACGCCAATGAACGTCAAACGCCTTTAACCGCGAAGCGTAATTCGGTGTATGCAGCCCTTTGTCTGCACTAATGTGCCATTAGTGTTAATACCAGCAGCGAAGCAAACACCCGCAACCAAAAATTCGTAAGCGGCTGATCGGTCCTGAAATCATACAGCTGAAACGTTTTCAAATACAGTATGTATTATATAATATGATGGATAAATAGACTTAATTCACTGGCGAACGTGTTTGTTGAAGTTTTCACTGTTTAAACAACTGCATAAGGTAATGGTATTTGTTATTTAAATCAACTCAGATTAAACAAAAAATGAATGTTTTCAGAGCTGCCAAATCTCAATCATCTGGCATAACACTCGCTTTCAGACTAATGCAGTAAATTTATATTATTCAAAATATATATATATATATTATTCCATACAACGCCTACACAACGTTAATGACCGGACTCCTAAAGGCACACAGACAAGGAATTAGATACACAGAACTAATGAAACACAACTAGAAACAGCTGATGACAATGGGCGGAGATTCCACACGAGGCAGCGAGGGGGGCGTGGCTCACGGGCGGATCGGCACAAGCAGGACATGACAATAAACCTAAAATTCTCTACATCAAAAGCGTATTTACACGGTCACATACATGAAACAGTCATATTATATATATATACACAGTATCTCACAAAAGTGAGTACACCCCTCACATTTTTGTAAATATTTTATTATATCTTTTCAAGGGACAACGCTA
>JAODKE010000040.1:4372808-4401284 GCA_026779605.1 Mormyrus hasselquistii | reverse complement strand
ACTAGGCCACTCCATGACCTTAATGTGCTTCTTCTTGAGCCACTCCTTTGTTGCCTTTGCTGTATGTTTTGGGTCATTGTCGTGCTGGAACACCCATCCATGACCCATTTTCAGTTTCCTGGCAGAAGGAAGGTTGTCGCTCAGGATTTTACGATACATGGCTCCGTCCATTTTCCCGTTGATGCGGTGAAGTTGTCCTGTGCCCTTAGCAGAAAAACACCCCCTAAGCAAAATGTTTCCACCTCCATGCTTGACGGTGGGGACGGTATTTTGGCAGCGTTTTTCTTCCTCCAAACACGGCAAGTTGAGTTAATGCTAAAGAGCTCAATTTTGGTCTGATCTGACCACAGTACCTTCTCCCAGTCACTCTCTGAATCATTCAGGTGTTTACTGGCAAACTTCAAACAGGCCTGCACATGTGCCTTCTTCAGCACTTTTAATCCATTGCGGTGTAATGTGTTTACAATGGTTTTCTTGGTGTCGGTGGTCCCAGCTACTTTGAGGTCATTAACTAACTCTTCCCGTGTAGTTCTAGGATGATTTCTCACCTTTCTCAGAATCATTGACACCCTACGAGGTGAGTTCATGCGTGGAGCCCCAGACCGAGGTCGACTGATGGTCATTTTGTGCTCCTTCCATTTTCGAACAATTGCACCAACAGTTGTCACCTTCTCTCCCAGCTCCTTGCTAATGGTTTTGTAGCCCATTCCAGCCTTGTGCAGGTCTACAATTTTGTCTCTGACATCCTTGGACAGCTCTTTGGTCTTTCCCATGTTGGAAAGTTTGGAGTCTGCTTGATCGATTGGTTCTGTGGACAGGTGTCTTTTATACACGTGACTAGTTAAGACAGGTGTCTTTAATGAGGGTGACTAATTGAGTAGGAGTGTCTAACTACTCTGTGGGAGCCAGAGCTCTTAATGGTTGGTAGGGGTTCAAATACTTATTTCACTCAATGAAATGCAAATCAGTTTCTATCTTTTATTTAAAGTTATTTTTTCAATTTTCCTTTGTCACAATTTGTCACTGTTAAAATAAACCTACCATTAAAATAATACTGTTTGGAGACTTTTCATTTCTTTGTTATTGGACAAACTTACAAAATCAGCGAGGGGTCAAATAATTATTTCCTCCACTGTACATGTGTATACAGTATATATGTATATATATACAGAGATGTGGGAAAAGTACATCCCATGGAAATTATTGCAACAAAGGAGATTTGATTTTTGTTTAAACAGCGCCCATACGTACATACATACGCAGGCATCTAGCATCTGACACAGGGAAAACATTACATCAGATTTCTAGTGAGTGCCATATTAAAAGAGCAATATACAATCATGTTAAATATATTAGATATTAAATCACTTTAACTTGTGAATTTGTGAATGGGACCGGGGGTCGTGCTTATGGTGAGTTGCTCTGCTTCATGTCTTCTAAGGATGTCATGCCCTGGGGCACATGACCAAGAGCCCATATGCCTATTCTGGGCAAGACTTTGGTTACATTTCGTTGGAGGTAGACTCACATTGATAATGACAGCCAGGTGGGAAAGGGCTTCCAGTATATTAAACCAGACTCCTATATTCTGGGCGCGCTCAGCCACAGGACGCCGGTACTCGCATACAAACTTGTGGGCGTCCAGACGAATTTCGACCCAGTTGTTAAGCAAAGCAAATAGCGGGGCCAGTGGAAAGGCTGCTACAAAGATGGTAATGAAGCCAAACTGGAGGACTGCGAAAAAACAGATCAAAATATTCAACCTTCCAACTCTGTAAGCAAATCCTGAGCACACAATTGGTAGGAATCCAGCCCTACTTCATCCGGAATCACATTCGGTCCAGCCCGTATAACTTAAGAGGTATACAGTTAGGTCCATAAGTATTTGGACGGTCACACGATTTTTCATAATTTTGGCTATGTGCACCACCACAACGGATTTGAAATGAAGCAATCAAGACGTGATTTAAGTGGTCTTTCAGCTGAAATCCAAGGGCTTTAATAAAAATATCATATGAGCCATTTAGGAATTACTGCGATTTACGTGCATAGTCTCCCCGTTTTCAGGGGCTCAGAAGTAATTGGGCAAATCAACCAATTTTTTGTGATTGTTGCAGTCAAATACAATTCATTTTTCAGCAGCTATTCTCGCAATTTGCGATGGAACATGAGTTCTGTTTTTTGGGGTAAAAGACAAAGCATGATTTTGTTATATTATTACCACTGAAAACAGTGGTATAATAGAAAGAGATATAAAATTAAATGAAAGAAAGTAATTATATCACATTTCACAGCTCATTTTTATTTGTTTTCTGAATTCAACAACCATTGTCGTTAATGACTGTCATACACTGTATCAATGGTCAGACTTATATTATGCACATGCACATTATTACTGTTTTTAATGTTAGTGCTGTACTCTCATGATTGAAAGGGAGTGTGACGTTTTAGCCTAATTATCAAGAGATGATGGAGCAATGAAAAAATATCATGCATCTAAGGATGATGTAGCAATGTACAGTAAATGCTGTTTATACCCTTCAAAGTACCAAGGAACAATGGAAAACATAATGTTACACATTTTACAATTAAAATATATCATGTACCTGTACATGATTTGTAATGAGAATGATTTGTTTGTTAAAAAATATCTTAGTCACTGTGCGTGTACTGGGCACAACTGGGCGGGCAGATTTCACCATGTTATGGTGTGCACTCACTTGGCATCTGGTTTGAAACTTATGACCCATTTGCAATAATCCAGTTTTTTTCAGCCCATAGTAACCTGTGGATAACTGAAACCACAGTTATAGTTGTGTTAAATTTCAACAGTCCTAAGCTGTTGCAAATTTTGTACAGTTCTCTTGATTTTGTTTCTGCTATCATAGAATTGTGAAATTCTGAAGGGACTGACTAACATAATCATAAATATAATGACAGACTGAAGTCTGGAACCCATGGACCAGACCAAAAGCTAGGTTCCCTCCTTCCAGGCTGTTTCTGTAGCTGTCCTCAGGTGCTTCTTGTTTGTTGGTCTTTCAATGGGGTTTAGGTCAGGTCAAAGAATTGGCCATTGACGAATATTGCATTTCTTTGCTTTAAAAAGCTCTTGGGTTGCTTTAGCAGAATGTTTTGGGTCATTGTCCATCTGTAAGCGACGTCTTGCAGCATTTGGCTAAATCTGAGCAGATAGTGTGGCTTTTGAAATTCATCTCTGTTAGCAGTCATCATTAAACACTAGTGACTTAGGTCCCCTGTCATAACAACACACTGCCTCCAATATGTTTCAGACGTCATGTTATGTTCTTCAGATCAAAGGCCGTTCCCTCCCATCTGCAAAACCTTCCCTTCACATCCTTCTGGTATAGATTGATCTAAGTTTTATCCAAAGAATATTGTTCCAGAAGTAATCTGGCCAGGTTGGCATGGTGGTACAATAAGCACTGCTGCCTCATACTTCTGGGATGAGTCTCTGCCATGGGTCTATGCGTGTGAAGTTCAAATGTTCTCCCTGTGCCATCATCGGGTTTCTTCTGGGTATTCTGGTGTGCCCCCCCCCCATCCAAAAGTAAGCCAAGGTGAATTGTAGTTGCCAAATCACCTATAGGTGTGTGTGTGTGCCCTGTGACGGATTGGTGTCTCATCCTCGGTTGTTCTCTGCCTTGTGCCTATAGCTTCTGGGATAGGCTCATGACCCTGGATAGAATAAGCAGTTAATTTATCTATGGTCTCTCAAATTGGTTTGTTTTGTTTTACCTAGCCAAGGAAAAAAAAAAAAAAATACATTTCTGTCACGCCCAGCTCCGTCCGATCCTCGTGTATGCCACGCCCACCTCGTTACCTTGTGTTTATACCCTATTGTTCCCACCTGTTGCTCGTTGAGTTCAGCTTGTCATGTGTATTTAGTCCGTGTCTCGGTCTGTATTCCCCAGACTTGTCGTTGATGTTACGCGATGTTATGTCTCGTGCTTGTTACCCCGACCTGAGTAAAAACCTTGTTGTCCGTACTCCTGCCTGCCTGCTTTTTCGGCTGCTGCCAGCCTGCTCGACCCGCACCATGACAGTTTGGTCACTTACTGTAAAAAGAGGGTCTATGTATAAAAATGACTATAACTTCTTTGCATTTTAGCCAATGTAGCGGTCTGTAGCTGACCAATTACCGTTTAAACTCATTTTGAGTGTTACATTTCTAACCTGTTGTGATAGCAAACAGATGTTGTACATAAAAAAAAAATGTACCACCGTCCAAATACTTATGTTCATGACTGTAAATGTGAAGAAGCAATGAGATCATCTAGAAATATATTTTATATCTAATGCAAGATAACAGATTTTAAGGATAAATATTTCTCCTTAAATGTCATTAACTTACCCATCTCCAGGTATTCATCAAAGAGACCCTCGCACTCAATGAGTGTGTAGTCCTTCTCCCAGCGATGGCGTTCCCGGGGTACCTGTGTGCCCCTGATCCCAGATAGCTGTTGCCTCTGTCGCCATGCCTTTATCTTCCTTGTGTGGAGAAAATGAAGCACATTGTACATTTACATAAATAACATCATTAATAAAACAGTACTCTGCTTTTACAAGCTAATGAAACATGGTACTGATTTTCCATGTTTATCAAATGAAAGTTAATGATTGCATAACAATGCATGTGGCCTCTATACAATTAAGTCACTTGTGCACAGTAGAATAAAATTTCTTAAAAATTGCAAATCAATCAAGTGTCCTCATTTGGCATAACGATCAGTTGTTTAAGTCTTATTGATCAAAATCAATCTTGTGGTTTCCCGCAGAAATAATTTTACATCCAAATCTAGGTATGTAAGTAATTATTGTGTAAGCCACCGCATGCAAAACAGATCTGTAGACTTTCATAAGTCAAAAATGTTTTCCATAAACTGCAGTGAGAGTATGTTGCCATTTTGATGTTTCTGTGTTATCATTATGCTGTCGCTATACAGTACTGTGTGACTCTTTTTGTTTGGTATTGTATAGGGATGTAACGATACCAAAGACTCATGGTACGATAATATCGCGATAAAAGATTCAGGATACGATGATTATCATGATCTTTTAAAAGATCAAAAACTCTTAATAATTAATAATCAACATGTTTATTTATATCAAATTAGTTCTTCCTTTTAACATAGTGCTTTTTCATTTCATTATTAGTGAAATATCCAGCTATGACCTTAAGCTTGTGCCAGAACGTAGCAGTAATTGTCCTTTGCAATGATCCTGGATCCTTTAATCAAAACAAAATCTGCAATTCCAAAGTAGTGTTTTCTGCCATTTTTGGGCCAGGTCTGTTTTCACTAAATTAAACGCTAAATAATGCATGAAAACAGGTGTAACACTTATGAACCTATTTTGAGTCCACTTAGTAGTGCTACTGGCCAGTTCTAGGTTCGATGGGAGTGGTGGGGGAAAGATGACGCCTCAAGATTTAGAACAGCAACCTTTAGTAAATATCAATTCTAGAACATGAAGAATCGTGAATAAATTTACACACATTTACATGGATGGATTTAAATATTGTTTGTTTTGGGTTCTGAGTCTAGTGGTTAAATCAGTTATTACTAGTTAATCCTAAGTCTAAATCTAGTTATATCCTAGTTCAGTTTTGCTAAGTTTTGACTGCGCACAAATCGTATAAAATGATTTTGTATCTATTTCTAATCACCTACTGTAATACGTCCTTAATTAAATTATCTATCCAGTATCTTTAGCACCTATTTCTCCTTCCTTTAAATCAGTAACCTTCCCCCACATTTCAAACTCAAAATTAAACACGTATAAAGGGAAGAAACAAAATGACATCGTATACCATTCAGGCATAACAGTATCCAAAGGTTAATATACAGTTCATTTTAGTCCATCATGTCCTAACTGCACACGTTGTAAGAAATTCAAAGTCCCCTCTACTCATCCTTCACCGTTGCTCCATGGGTCTATCTCGCCACCCTGCTATGACCTCCGTTCGGTGGGTCCCTGTTCAGCGAAGCACATGCAGGAATATCCGTTCCAAATCTTCAGAAGTGTCAATGTACCGCAGAAAAAAAAAAACAATTTTCGTAGTTTAAAACATGTCTTCCATCTTCCTTTAGTTAATAAAAAAAAATCTTCTTACACCACATAAGCTGTAAATTCAAAATTAGCAAGTTTTCTTTTTACCGTATTCTAAATCCTATAGCAGCGCTCGCTGTAGCCAGCCTCAACTGTCTCTGCAAACTAACTCACGCTCTCCACGTTACTTCGTGACATCGTCTCACATTCTGTATTAGACCAGCATAGAACATCCCAGAAATCTATCTCGTTCCCATGCTTTAACAAAAGCGTAGCCATCACTTAATTATCTCGTGTCCACGCAATATATTTTTTTCTCCTATGTCACCAGAGGGGCTCCATAGTACTGTTAATATACTGGTAATGTGGTTTAGTTTCTATTTGACCGATTTATAAATTATTGTTGAAATACTTGTTTTGTAATGGATTTACTTGACCTGACCTGTTGTCATGTGGGTTACACACGGCCATTAGAGCACTAAGCATTCGTTAATGTAGTATATATTTTTTGAGACAGGGCTTATACGAGCAAAATAACCATAACGTAGTTGAAATAGTAACAGCCCGACAAGGTGTCGAGGTATTTTTTTATCGTGATGTCGCGATATTACATTTATCGTTACATCCCTAGTACTGTATAGTGTTAGGAGACAATTTCAATAAAGAAGTTGCATGTGAGTACTTCCACTTGCTATATTGTAATGTAGAGATTTGTAATGTTGAAAAGAATGTCTTTGACATGAATAAAAATTAGATTGCCGAAGAAAGAAAATTGAAATGTGCAATATGATTGTCATTGAGAATTATGCAGGAGTATATTATTAAATTAGGACTTTGTCATATTAGGACACTGATTTATTCATTGCATTTTCAGTCATTGCATTTGAGTCAGGAGTTACACATAGGTAACCTTTTGCAGCTTAACCATAATGTTTTTCTATATTAAACAAACTGTTTCGAGAAATGCTCTCATAGAGACGAGAATGTTAAGTATGTCCTAGAAAGCCATCTGTAGAACAAAGGTTAATGTTGACTAGGAAAAAGATGCCACAAAATTAGAAAGACCAGCATACGGGATGAGGAATTCCTGGATATTGCTGATGAGTTGTTTCCCCACCATTATGATAAAGAGCTGCTGGGCCAGTTCAATCAGGCAACCACCAGGACCACACTGAAATACACAGACAGAAACAGGCATATTGTATTTGACCTGATGGATGGATGGATGGATGGATAGATGGATGAATAGATGGATGGATGGATGGATGGATACATAGAGCTAACCTAATTCAAAGAAGACACAAAGAAGAAGTTAAACTCCAAGGCCTCCTCAAACATCAGACTGAAACGGTGTGAAATAAATTTCCAACTGCTCCATCCTTCAAACATCAGGCAAGTTTTTATGTTGAAGAATGGGCCGATATCCCAAAACATACAATTTATGAAATATGTACAGCCATATCATTAAAACCACTGTCAGGTGAAGTGAATAATGTTATCTCATTACAGTGGCACCTATCAAGGGTGCTATTATATATTAGGCAACAGTCAGTTCTTGAAGTTGATGCGTTGGAAGCAGGAAAAAATCGGCTAACATAAAGGCTCATTCATGCTCACCGTTATACGGATACGGATACGGACGGAGCCTTCTGTCTTTATTCTGAATTGATCTCATCTGTATTTGTTCAAGTTTTCTGAAAACTTATCGATATGGACAAAATGGTACAGTACCACTGGAAATCGTGGGGGCAATATAGCCAACAGTTCAAGCAAGACATGAAATTAAAAAAAATGGCTGAACTTATTGAGCAGTAATTGTGCGATGTGGTGTGAAATCTTAAATCCGTATATGATATTACTTTGGCACGGCCCAGAGACAAAGAATTATCACAGCTGGTAGGAGACTGGGCAGGAATTAAATATCAGTTGGACGGCGGCAAAGTGCAGGTCTACGCAAGACCACAACAAGCACATTAAAAAGTGCAGTACACGAACAAGAACATTATTACAACCTCCTCTGCCATCACGCTATTTGCTGTTGTCAGAAACGTTCGACTTTAATTTCAATTCAATTTCAATTTATTTTTGTATAGCGCCCTTCACAACAGTCATCCCAAAGCGCTTTACATGGATGTGTTGTGATTCATAAAACATTAGAGAAAAATACAGAACTCCTGGTCTGTAGCCAATGTTAACATCCATGCAAATTTAAAATTTGAAACTGGCATATTTTCATATCAAAACAGAGCATAAATGAGCCTGCAGGATCTGAATGACTTTACTGGCATTGACACCTCTTTGGTCCTCATCTTTCATTAGCTAGAAAACTGGGTTGAGGCATTTCTAAAACAGCAGGTCTTGTGGTGTTGTTCCCAGTATGCAGTGGTCAGTTCTTGCCAAAAGGCCTACCGGTGAATTGGCAATGGGGTCATGGGTGCTGAAAGCTCATTGATATGTATAGGGAGTGAAGGCTGGCCAATCTGGTCCGATCCCACAGGAGAGCTACTGTACCAAAAATTACTGAAAAAGTTAATCCTGGCAATGACAGAATGGTGTCAGAACACAGTGCATTGCAGCTTGTTGTGTATGGGGCTGCGTAGCTGCAGATCATTCAGAGAGCCCATGCTGATCCCCATCCATCACCGAAAGTGCCTACAATGGGCACGTGAGTGTCGGAACTGGACCACACCACCTGGTCTGATGAGTGACATTTTCTGTTATATTTGGAAGGCTGGGTGCATGTGTGTCATTGACCTGGGGAAGAGATGACACCAGGATGAGCTATGGGAAGAAGGCAAGCCAGTAGAAGCAGTGTGATGCTTTGGCTGATTTTGGCTGGGAAACCTTGAGTCCTGTCATTCATGTGGAGGTTACTTTGCCACATGCCACCTACCTAAACATTGCTGCAGACTGAGTATACTCCTTCGTGACAACAATATTCACTGAGGGCAATGGCCTCATTCAGCAGTATGGTGTACCCAGCCACACTACAAAGATTGTTCAGGAATGGTTTGAGGAACATGAAAAAGACGTCGAGGTCTGCCACTACAAAAAAAATTCAGGAATGGTTTGAGGAACATAATATTAGGGGAAATTACAGAACATAAAAAAATCTGCTGCCAACGTGTTGGTGCCCAATATCACAGGATACCTACAAAGGTCTTGTTGAGTCTATTCCTCGATGGGTCAGAACTGTGTCCCGAGGGGGATCTACACCATATTAGGCAGGTGGTTTTAATGTTATGGCTTTTTCATATACAGGTATATAGATACATATTGGGGGTGTAAAGAAACATTGATTCATCATAATGAATTGATTATTAAGGTGGTGATTCAATGCATTAATCTGTAATATCAGGGTTGATTTCTGTGGGTAAAATAAAGGTAAACCTACATTTGGGTTTTGTGCTTTTTGCAGGTACATGCAAAAATAACAGTGCCAGCATGCAAATCTTCAAAACTTAGAATGGCAGGGAAGGCTTATTAAGCTTCATTAAGGCGGCACTACTAGATAATCTTTGTGCTGCGCTTTCAGGAAACATGCCCATTTTTTGTGCAGACCACTATTTCTAATAATTAAGATCTCAATAAAATATTTCTCAGAAATGTCTGTTTTTGTAGCAGAAAAGTCATTATTTTTGCTAGCGGTGGTGATTAATACCCTGAGGTAGCTAACTAGCTAGCTAAGTAAAAAGTAATGTTAGCCTTACAGATGCACGAAATATCGCATACGACCTACTACAATAACGGTAGTATAATGATTGCAATAAATGTATAGTCATTTTGTGTAAGACAAGGGATTTTGTTACCTCCTTTACCACCTAGAAGAGGTCTCAACGTAACAGCCCATGACATGTTTAAAATTCATTATTAAATCTGGCCTGCAGATAGATCTTTTACCAGAAGAAACAATTATTCCGCTAATCCCTGCCTGCAAACCTGCACTTTAGCAGGTTTCACCACTAGCAACACCACTCCCCCATCAAGTGGCACTTCCTTTAATGTGTTTGTTTTTTTTTATATAGTTCAGTAGTTAGCCTTTTGAGAGTTTTTAGACTGGTGTGTTCTGGTTTAACAACAATAACGAATAATGGTTTTAGATTCTTTCTGAATGTCCTGACTTTCTTTGTATTCCACTTATATCAAGTAGTTAAGTTTCCATGGTGATATTTATAAATATTTTTCAGTGAAGCGGAAATGAAAGGTTTCAATTTTGAATAATAATCGATGAATCAATTCAAATCGTTCCCTCAATATCTGTAATCGAGTAGCCTTGGGGTCAGTGATTCATTTAGATATTGGACATAAGATGCATTTTTAAATGTATCAATTCAAATGTATTTTGGTAGATGAGTGAATCATATTATAGACGTTATAGACCATAAACATTTATACAGGCAGTCCCCAGTGATGAACGCCTGATTCACAGACAACTTGTACTTATCAACAGACTGCCAAAAGGCCTGTTATATTAATCAATGGTTCGTAATAACAAACATACACACTACTTGCTCATGAAAACATTGCATAGCTTCAGTGCTTTGTCAGCTTGAGATATACTACAGTACCATATGTAGTTACTTTTGTTATTACTATTATTATCCATCCATCCATTTTCCAAACCACTTATCCTTCTGGGTCACAGGGGGTCCAAAGCCTATCCTGGAAGCTATGGGCACAAGGTGGGGAACAACCCAGGACGGGGGGGCAGCCCATCGCATCGCATTTACTCACACATGCACACCTATGGGCAATTTAGTAACTCCAATTAACTCCAACATGTTTTGGACTATAGGGGAAACTAGAGTACCGGGGGACTGCCTGTATACATACATACACACACACACAGACACACACACACTGTGAAGAGGTTTAATGGTATTATTAATATGCACTTAATCAGAATTAACAAAAACTTACATCCTCATTTCTCATCCCAAACAAGGTTCCATAGTGACCAGGATATCCCACGAATCTTAAGATAAAAACAAACTTATAAATATAGGAAACTTAAACTCTTAAATAAACTCATTCAACATGCTATATGCTACAATATATATAATATATTCATAGTATATTACATATTTAAGTATAGGTACAGTTCAGCTTGCACTACAGTAGCACTCCAGGGACATTAACACTTGGATGTCGACTGTTCTCTTTTATTCTGTAAAGCTGGAAAGCATCTGTACTGTTTGGAATCTTCGTCTGGTTGGTGTTTACTTAGTAGCTGATTTTGTTTTGTATCTGGTGTTCTGCAGTAAGGTAGTGAAGGAATTCAGGTTTCAAGAAGAAAAATTAGTACCTGTATTCAGATGTAATAAAAAACATAAGAACATAAGAACTATACAAACGAGAGGAGGCCATTCGGCCCATCAAGTTCGTTTAGGGAGAACTCAACTAATAGCTCAGAGTTATTAAAATCTTACCTAGCTCTGATTTAAAGGAACCCAGGGTTTTAGCTTGCACTACAAATATTGCTTGCACTAATTTGTGTGTAGTCTCTGATACTCTGAGGCCATGCCATCCACCTTTGACTCGTCAGTTTGAGTTTGGGTAGCCCTGTCCATTTCCCTCTTTACTTTTTGGTATGCATTTCTAGTATTTACCCATTGTCTGCCCCCCATGCTTATCTCACCATCATACCAACAGGACCCATGACCCTCCGAACCTATACAATGTCCCTACACTCTTTGGCCCCACCTCCCTCAACATCAGATTGTGACAGATCCATTGTGAACAAAGCTAACTTCATCCCTGCCCTTGATATGCATGTGGCACTTCATATACTAGCTCTCACTGAAACCTGGATCCGTCCAGAGAGTAGCACTACTCTTGCTGGACTATCTGCTGTCTTCTCTTTCTCCCACACCTCTTGTCGTATTGGGCCGGGAAGGAGGACAGGTTTCTTGATTTCCAATACTTGGAACTTTATCCTCTCTGTCCTTCTTATAGTTTCTGTACATTTGAATACCATCATCAGCCCTGCCAGACTGTGTGTTATTATTATTTATCGCCCTCTAGGCAACTTTATTGAAGAACTGGAATTGGATGTGCTTCTGTCAGCCATCCCAGATGATGGCTCACCACTTGTCATTCTTGGGGACTTGAACATCTATCTTGATAAAGCCCAGGCTACTGAGTTCCCCGTGATGTTGCCCTCATTTACCCAGAGCCAGCTTTACATTCCTACTGATAAGGCTGGACATTAATTATTGGGATTGATTTTGAGAGATAAAATAAAGATCAATCCTCACCCGTACACCGAACTGTATCCCTGACAACGTGCTTGAGCCCTTTTCATGTTTCTGATCACTTCATTGTTCAGTTCACATTGTCACTCCTAACCCTGCCTTCAGCCACCCCTCCTCGAACTTACTTCCATCGTAACCTTTGCGCTCTGTCCCTCACATGCTTCACTGCTTCAGTACAGTATAATCATCCCAGCCATCTCTGTAGGATTTCTCCTCCCGTTATGCTGATGTAGCCTGCACAGGGAGTGCTCTGTGCCAGTTTGACTTGTATCTGTCAGTCAGATCCTTCCAATTGACTTGGGATGCAATGGTGTCTAAATCACATCAGGTAACAATCAGTGTTGCCCAAGGCTTGGTCCTTGGTGCAATCCTCTTCTGACATTGCAGCCTAGATGAGGGACTATCACCTCTATCCTAGCTTCTCCAAAAAGGAGCTTCTTGTCTTCCCTCCCAGCCCTATCATCCACCTTGACATCACTGTTAAGGTGGGATCATCGACATTGTCTCCTTCAAGGTCTTCTAGGAACCTAAGGGCAATGACAGATGACCAGCTGTTCTTTGCCAAGCACATAACAGTGGTCTCCCAATCTTGCAGACTTACCCTGTTTAACATCAGGGAGATCGGGCTTTTTCTCTCTCAGTTTGCAGCTCAGCTTCTAGTGCATACACTTATTACCATACGACATAACTACTGCAACTCTATACTGGCAAGTCTACCAGCTTGTGCTATCAGACCATTGCAGATGATTCAAAGTGCAGCAGCAGCAGCAGCAGATATTCAGACAGTCCATGAATTCTCAAGTTACGCCCCTTCATGTCTCTCTTCACTGGCTCCCTATTGGAACTTGCATCAAGTTCAAGTCCTTGGTGCCAGCTACAAGTCCATTGATGATCAGACACCCATCTCCATCAAAAGGCTCCTTCAGACCAATGTCCCATGCTGTCAAACCACATCTGGTCATCAGACTCTCTACTTTAAAGATACTCCTTAAACTCCATCTGTTTCATGAATTCATCATTCCTCTACTAACCTGATTCTTCTTCAGTTGCTCTTATGCTGCACTCACTGGCCCTTAAGTAATCTTATTAGGGTCTTTCTTTGCTTACACTTATACCTGGGCATTCATTGTAAGCTCAGCCTAGCTGCACGCATGCTAAGTCAAGTCTTTGACAACAGGTTTACATAATGCGATTTGCTGCACTTGTACATCGCTTTGGACAAAAACATCTGCTAAATATGTATAAAAAAGAGAAATAAATAAATATGTATAATGTAAATGTAGGATTTTATTGATGAATTCTATGGTTCAGGTTAATTTTCTTTCTTACAAATCTGCATGTATTTCTGGTGCCTAGTATAATTTTTCTAAGAGTTACAGTGTAGTATATTATAAGCTTAGACTAGCTATGAAGTTTCTAAAATTTAATTCAGTGAACTAGACTCCCTTAAGTAACTTCATGGAGTTAAATGTATGGCAACATATTCAAAATTGGTTACATCATGTGGCCATATGGTGTCCATTTGTTCAGCTTGTGTCCAGTTTAGCAGCATGGGGAGTTAACTCACCTTCCCTTAAAGAATGCCACATAGAATGGGGAAGAGTAGAAATTCACAAACTGGAAGATGAATACTTTAAAGGTGAATGCATCCTCATAGTCTGTCTGGGTTCTGTGCATTTCTGTAAAAAAAATGCAATGTCTCTAAATAAGATGGACATTTTTTCTTTATTTTGGCTTAGAAATATGGATTTTCTTAATCTCCTAACCTTACAATGAAGACACCAGCCAATTGTATGAAGCCGTTTGTATCATGATGATACCGTTCCTAGGATGTATGCAGCTCCTATCATTAAATATTCTCTACAGTGAATAACATTATACATAATAGTTGAAAGGTTTTTACCCCACTTAGTCAGCTGTTCGGCCATGGCAGTGTAAACCTGCCCCATCAGCAGGATCAGTGCCAGGTTCACCATGCTGCTGGAGATGTTGGCAATGTTACCCGCCTGAAGGTGCCGCACACCAACATACACAAAAAAACAGATGCAGACAGAAGGACATACTTAGAGTAGAGAAGACACACCTAGACCAGCCTCATAAACATTAATGGTAACAATGTTGCATCAAGCAAATGTGTAAGACGAGTTTATACAGGGATGAGTTGAATAGCTACCACTGTTTCACATGACCTACCTGAGTCCGCAGAACAGCAGTTTCTTTATGGTTTATCATTCCACTGACTATGATGCGGTACATGATGACAGTCACCAGGAAAATCATAACTACAGACAGCTGCAGGGAAAGAGGTCAACAAGTGATTAATCTGGATCTATTTATACAGTGCATAAATCCGTATAAAGTCTCCTTTAAAAATCTTTGCTCATACTATTCTCCCATTTGGGTATCAGAATGATGTACACATTAATTTGATAAAAGAAATTACAGGGTAAAATAAATGCTATGTATTAATGTGATGAATTTCCCAGCCATAATTTTAATGGTGTGATCAATCGCAATTAAAGGTGTAGCCAATCACAATTAATCAGATCACTTTTTCATTGTTTTGTTGATTCATGTTACTAAGCCTAATTTAAAAATATGGTTTTGTTGACATGATTTTGTCATAACACTTAATCTAACCTAGTTCTAATGAAAAATAAAAACGATTTATTTTTATAAAAATGTGATTTTGAGTCATTTTTATTGTTACCTTGAGTCTATTTGAGATACAATATAACTTCCATATACATTCTAATACAGTATATTCTACATTAATGAGGGTGTATATGTCAATATTTTGAGTGGAAAAAAGCTTTGGGAATTTCATCCTCATGAAGGTGTGCCCTAGGTATCAGAATAACCAAGAACCTGCATATCAACGGCTTCCACATAACCAGATACTTTTAATCTCTTTAAAATAATTTTTTAGAATAATTTGTACAAGAGAAACCTGAAGATCCAATGAAACAACCAGATGCACATAACAAATGCTTTGGATTTTATTAGCCATGTTTTAAAAAAATGGAAGCCAAATTTTGGTGGAAAGTGACAACAGAGAAGGGGATTTCCAGCCCACTGCTACCTTCTCAACCCTCCTCTACCCTGTCCCTGCTCTCTCCCTTCCTCAAATCTAATCCCCCCTTATAATAAGCTGTTACAGCCCCACCATCACCACGATGACCATGGAGCCCGTCAGCATGCGGTTGAGTCGCGCTCCTTTTGGGAAGTAGGGCTCCTTGACACCAGTCACTGGGTTGTTCTCCATTGCAGGTGCCATAGCTGCAAACTCTGCTCTAGGACGCTCCTGAATGGGGGTAAATACACACACAGTAACTACACTGTTATAATAATTCACATGCTGCTTTTACTGCAATTAATTAAAAAAAAAAATGACAAGGGCCTATACACCTCTTCCTCATGGAAGTCTCTGCAGTCCCAGTGGTATGCTAGAGTAGCATTCTTGCGCTTCCAGTATTCCAGGAAGGTGACAGCCCAGAAGGACATGAAAACACTGAAGAAGACTGTGCCTGGGTGGTCAAAAAGGTATCCCATCTACACAAGAGACGACAGAGCTTGGAAAGTTTAAAAAGGTCCTTGTTTGCTTTACTATCATTAACAGAAATGGCGGCAGAAATAATACACGCTGCATAAACTTGCATTAACGCCTGCATACCTTTGCCATGAGACAAGTGTCTGACAAGTTCCAGGTCTGGCAGGTGTCACAGAGAGCACACATGAGATAATGCCCCCCACTGCTGCAGATCTCCTCCCTTCAGGAATAAACAGAAAAATATCAGCAGTAGTTAGTCACAACGGTAAAAAAACAGAAACACATAACAGATAGAGCTGTAGGTAAATGGTCGTAAATTGCTCCAATGGTACTGACATGGAAAACTGAACCTAATGCAGACAATTACTCCAGTTCACATCCAACTAGACGCAAACTTAGCCATCATGTGACGCACACTCTACATTAGACACACAATGAACAGGCATACTACAAAACACAGGGAAATCGGTCCATGGGCAAGACTTTCATTCACTGATTTTCAGGTGTTCATTGTTTGTCTAATGTGCTGTGTTTGATATATTAGTTATGAAATATAGGTACTAGTCTTCCCTCTGTCTCCCTTGTACAGTCCCTACAATTGTATAGTAATTGTACAAAATAAATTGCATTTAGCACTGTAATGTTTGTCCTGTTATGACTGGGTTCAGGAGGAATGATGTTTAATTTCTCTTTGCATTGTACATGGCTGAGCTTTGCTTGACTATTCTACTTGGGCATGACTAGGGCATTGAGTACAAGTAATACATGAAACTTGAAACTATGTAAACAGTAAATAGAAACAGCAGAGAACTTTCCTAGCTACTATCTAAAAGTCACAAAGTTAAACTGACCACATCCTGAGAATTATATTAATGGAAACATTGATGCTCAGAATATATTGTTCTATGCACTATATTCTGCTATCCATTTAGAAAATCTCCATAGTGCTATAAAGCACCCACTATTCCACAACCCAGGGATGTCTTTGTTAACGGCTATCATGGCAAAAGATCACAGGCATAACATCAATAGAGGTGCACTGTTTTGCACTGTGAGATAATAAACAAGGGTAACAGCTTCCACAACAATAATAATGACAAATTTCCCACAGAGCAGTGACGTAAAAATGAATTGCTATGCGATACCAAAATGAGTGGAAACTCACGCTGGGGTATTGGTCCCCATCGATATGATTCCTGACAGAAACACAAGTGTTCCAACTACTGCTGCTGGGAGAAGCCAGGCTGTGTAGAAACCTGCCAGTGTACACAGAAAAATAAAGAGATGAACAGATAAGATGAGACAGAGAGAGACAGAGAGGACAGACGCTGGCAAAAACTAGGAGAAATAATGTCAAATAAATACACCTGCCACCCAAGACAAAAAGACCTGCATCTTATATCTATTTTTACATTGTTTTTCTGAAACAGATCAGCTATTGAGACAAGTATCTGTACTGACAGGAGTATGTGTATGGTGGATCAGTGTTTGCAAGTAGTTGGTTTCCCTAGTCTCCAATAATAGTGATGCTAATTATTCAGGTGGGCATTGCTTTGTGTCTGCACAGGGTTCCCACTCTCCCTTTGTTTTGTTAATTACGACTGTTGCCCTTAGCTGTGAGCCTTTAGCTTAGCTCATTATCAGTAGAGCATCTGTGTAGAGCACCTGCTTTAAAGACCAGCAAACCTACAGGAAAGCTTTTAATTACCCGAGTATCACCTCCACTCTCAGTCTCATTCTTCCCTTTATATGCTCCCAATACATTCCTGCTGTCTTTGCTAAGTTTGCTAATTTCCAATAACTCTCTTCACTCTGTGTGATGCCTAAATTTGAGTACCATGCCGTTGCTATTGCTAATGCTGTTAAACCCTGAAGTCATATGTGGCTCTGCAGGTAAGGGCCCCATGCCTGTTATCAGAAGGTTGGAGGTTTAAATCCTATGGTTGAGTGATTTCACTGTCGGGTCCTCAAACAAGGCATTTAACCCCCCAGGATAAGGCTGGTCCTGCTTTCTTAATAGCATGTTGCTTTAGAATAAGGTGTCTGCTAAATGAATATAAATTCTACATTGTCATTTTTCTTCCAGGTCCACAAGCTGCTTGATATCCTGCTGTCAGCTACTCCCAACAATGGCTTGCTACTCATCATCCTGAATATCCATCATGGTAAACCACAGACTGCTGATTACCTGGCCTTGCCGACCTAGTTTATCCTGAGCTAGTTCTGCACTATAACTCACAGAGTTAGAAGCAAACTGGATGTTATCCTGATGTGTAACTGCTTCACAGATAACCTACCTGTCACCCTCTTACATGATCACTTCAGCTGTAGCTTTCACTCCCTAACCCCACTTGCTTCTTTGTCTCTTCTGCCCTTCTCCTGAGAACTTCTCTTCCCTTCATGCTAACAAAGACGCAGCATCACCATCACCACCCCTCAGATATGCAACATCCCATTCAACCCCTCTCCCCACCTGCCACTCTGACTGCTGATGATTCTCCCTCACTCTTCTACTTCTGAGCTCTCTGAGCGTCTCATAAATCCACCATCTGTCCCCCAGACCATTTCTCCTTCAAGCTATCACTCCTACACTTTCCTACACTCACTCCTGTACTCACTCACTTGATCAATACAATTGGTACACTTCCAACTGCATTTAAGCAGTCTCAAGTAGCCTTATTGCTCACAGTCATCTCGCTAGAGTTTTCTGCAGTCTTTGATGCAGTGGGCAATGTGAACATCACATTCTTCACTAAGGTCAGGGCCATTTCATTAACTGAGTTGAGAATGCATGGAATATTCCAACTCACATCATGGAAATGCAATTATAACTGCCAACAGCTTAAGGGGAGCAGTATTGGAACTGATCTGCAATGTCAGGAAATATAACTGAATTCAAAGAAATTCCACAAAATTCCACTTCTAAAATAATTTGGCCTGATTTGCTAAATATGGCACATCAAATATTACAAATCATCTAAACCACAAACATATCAAATCCATCCAAGAAGAATGTTTGTTTTACATGTTATGCAAAATAATTCCTCAAATTTCATTTTTATAAAGAACATTTACAGTGCCATGCTGAAGAGTCTGATCCTCTCCTGTACTGGAAGGAAAACCAGAATCAGTTCCCTTACTTCCCAACTTGCATGTCAGTACCTAGCCATTCCTACCACATCTATGCCCTAGGAACGCATTTTCATTATTGCTAGTTAGATATTTAGGCCTGAGAGATGCAATCTTTGTAAAGTGAAATCTCAGGAAGCATTGATTATTTGATGTAATAAAAAATGAATATATATGAATGAAAGTACATGAATGAACATTACTCTTTAATGTATTTTGTGTTATGAGGCATCATATGTCACAAGTAAACAGTGCAAACTTACACCATGTCACGAGCTCGAATTTATTAAACTAAACTGTTTGGTATATTGAAATCCTTATCATGGCACTGGGGTCTTGATTGTAATTCCAATGCATTCCATGACAAACATTAAATGGTTACAATATTTACAACATAAACGAATATACATGTTAAACAAATACGTGTAGCTTGATGAAAAATATGCTGGTAATCGCATAATCAGCCCTGCTGACCAATCCAATGGCATTACATTATGTCAGCCAATCATGGACAGTGTGTGGGATCAGAACAAATGGAACTGAAAGGTTAATATGTGCATGTACTATACATACTATGCACTATATGTAATCTCAAATAAATTTTAAGAAACAGCAAAAATGGAATTACGCATAATTTCAATGAATTGAATTTCACTTCTGCCACTGCCGACGATTGGTAGAAATGAGCATCCTTCACAGAGTGTCTGGGCTCAGCCTTTGAGATTGGATGAGGAGCTTAGATGTTTAGGAGGGGCTCAGATTAGAGCTCCTCTTTATTGAAAGGAGCCAACTGAAGTGATTCAGGCATCTATCTAGGAGGCCTCCTGGAAGCCTTCCTGGAAAGGTGTTTCGGGCAGTTGGAGATTCCAGGGCATATTATATCTCTCGGCTGGTTTGGAAACGCCTCAGTGTTCCCTCCAAAGACCTGGAGGAGGTAGCTGGGGAGAGGGAGCTTTAGGTATCCCTGCTCAGACTGCTGTCCCCACTGCCTGGACTTGGATAAGTGGCAGAAAAACCCAACCCTGCTCTCCGCCCTCTTTCAAATTGCTGTTAGGGTGGCTACTCTGATACGGTTTGACTCCCGATGAACTGACAGATCATTCCAAATGTCTTGGGGTGCACAGATGTCCAAGTCATATCCAGAAACAACTAGTGTCCCCTTATGACATATCTGACTACCACACCTTCCCACCTAAGGACACCACAGTCTTTGCTTAGATCTCTGCATGGCTTCCCAGCATTACAAACTGGACGAGTGATCGCCACCTCCAACTGGACCTTTCAATGACTGACATAATCTTCTCTGCGAGCCCTACTATTCATGTTGACATCACCGTGCAGCTTGGATCATCACCAATGTCTCCATCAAGATCTGCCTTCTAACCTAAATGTAATGATAGGTGACCAGATATCCTTTCCCTCTGTATGGCATTGGAAAAATCAAGCTTTATTTGAAATCAGAATTTGCACCTCATTTCCTAATTCAGGCATTCGTCATCTCACAACTAGTCTACTGCAAATACTTACTGATAGGGGTACCAGCTTGTGCTATCAAACTTTTGCAGATGATTCAAAATGTGCTGGCATACCTGGTATTTAATCTGCTAATGCATTTGCAGATGACACCTTTCGTCTTTCTTCATTAACTTCCTATAGAAGCTCACGTCAACAAAAGAACAGCCATCTCCATTCAGTCCCTAGGGACCTACACTGCATCTTACCCTCTACTTTCAGTGAGTCAATGCAGCCTAGAAATCTTACACCAATTGAAAACATATAGTTAGGCAGATTGTGTGTGGTTCTTCTGAGACAAGTTACCCATACATATCCTGTTAGCAGAATCCCTCTCAGCTTTCTGGAAACACCTACAGTACAGACCCAACTGTCCTGCTTTCTTCTATCCCATAACTAGTCTGTATCCTAAGATTCTATTGAATGGATCTTTTGTTAGGTTCTTCAAAGGTCTTTTGTAATGACCTGTATAGCTCTGACAATAATTTGCACTTTTTACTAGCCATGGGAAGCTCAGCCTAGCTATGCCTATGCATAATTGGCTCTGTGACCATTGTATTGTTGCGTTCTAGGTATCTGCCTCACTTATGTGTCACTTTGGAGAGAAGCATCTGCTAAATGTAAATCCGCTTACCTAGCCATGCAAAGTAAATGGCAATTTTTTCCCCAAAGTATTCTCGAATGTGGTCCAGTGGCTGGTATTTGTACCATTTGGACCAGTGGGCCCAGTAGTGGAACAAAACTTGCCGCTGGTTCAACTCTTCAGGCAGAAACTCATGTTCTGGTTTGTCAAATGGACCCTGGAAATGGAGTACAAATTAGAAGCCCGACGTCAAAAATTTAAGATCACACGAGTTTCGTAATATAGCTGGGAAAGAATGGGGAGAAGGGGAAGAGTATGCCTCTGACCTCATGAAGGGGGAATGCTGCAGTGAGAGCTCCCTCGTTTAGCAACCGTGCAACACCCACTTCCGCCCACTTCCGCTTGCCGTAGGCTGTGCGCGATAGTATCTCATACACCTACAGGCAAGAGTAAAGGCACAGGGGAACACAGTGTTTTCCATCCACCTTCAGAAGAAGCAAATTCACCAATACTGCATGCGAATGCTTCGAACGAAACGGAAAAAGTGAACGCACTTAAGGGAAGCTACTCACGATACGATGGCGCTGTGTGTTAGTAAAGTAGGTGTCATGATTCTCAGAACCCAGGAACCTGTGCAACCACAGAAACATTTCTTTCCCCTAGCAGTACACAGGCACCGTTAATTTAGTAAATAAGCGGCGTTGCATGTTCACTCACTTGTCCATCTTGGATTTGCGAAAGGCGCAGGTGTAGTAGTTCACGGGCCTGTTCGGAACGTACTCCACCATGATATTTGGGAGACATAATTTTTTAATCATCTGATCTGATGTGTTGTGGTCTGGATTTGGCTGGGCCTGAACAAAAGAATGTGTTATATAAATACTTGCTGCAATAAAACCGGGTGATTTGAATCACTGTGCAGTAGAAGCCTTAACCTGAAGGGGTGCTCTAAGGCACAGCTCTTCAGCATAGTAGAGTAATACATCCCAGGGGGCGCTCAGCTTCAGATAGTGGATTGTTTTCTTCTCAATCACAGTCTCCTCCTATGATTGATTGGAAACATTGTATTATACTTACAGTATACAGCATAAATGTGTATAACCACTATGAAAGCTAAAAGACTGAGCTATCATACATTACAAAAACATATTCTGGGGGTAAATATATATTGTTTGTCAATACTAGTTCTTCAGTTACAAATGAAATATGTCAGAACAAAACTAAAAATATATATATTTTTATCAAAGTGATGAAAGGTCACTGCAAAAATGAGTACACCCACCAGGAAATTGCATAATTCCACAATCTGTCTGCTGAAACTAGTTAACGGTATTTGATCAGTAGACGTGTCTGTTGAACTGTGCAACAAGTATAACTTCCAAACTTCGGAATGGACAAGGGAACCATGTGGGAGATAATTGTTTGGAGACAAAGTCATGTTATTGCCCAAAAGACAACAAGAATACTTTATGACTAGCAAATCGGTGGTATTGACCCAAAACATGGATTTAAAAAGTTCAAATTCAAAAGACAAGTGAGAAACACCCTGAAGCTTTCAGGACACATCAGAAACTGGCACCAAATCATGAGCAAAAATAAACAAGTTCAAAACAATCGTAAAGCCAGTGCCTCAGCACGGGCAAAAGTTGTGAAAAGCCACGCTGGAGTAACTGATCACCTCACACAGTAAGATGCCACACAGACACGGAATGCATGGTGGTCACCCACATAGGCAGTAGGTGTAGAAGCAAAAAAACAATATGGATCCATTTAACTTGTGCCAAGTGCCACATCAACTAAGGTGAAGACTTTTGTGAATCTGCCCCTTGGTCAGATGAGACTATTTTGACCATTTAGAACAATGTAATAATAATGACGATAATGATGATGGTAACTATCATCCTTCCATTTACTGTAACCGCTTGTCCCATGCAGAGTTGCTGGGGGGGGGGGGGGGGGGGTGGGCTATCCACGGGGGGAGGCCGGAAACAACCCAGGACGTGGCACCAACCCATCACAGGGCACACACACCATTCACTCGCACGTGCACATCTATGGACAATTTGGTCACTCCAGTTCACCTAGCATATTTTTGGACTGTGGGGGGGCACTGAAGTACCCAGATTAAACCCCACAATGACACAGGGACACCATGGCAGAGACTCAAATCCACTGTTAATGATGACAATAATAATAAGGCGGAAGTTAATGGATGGGTGGATGGATAATAATAATAATAATAATAATAATAATAATAATAATAATAATAATAATAATAATAATAATAATAATTGGTTGATGTTGCAACATAAAATTATTATGCAGGCTATAAATTTGTTACATTTTGTCAAGTATCACATAATTCAGCAATATTACATAAAGCATTGTTACATGGTTTCCTCAGTAAAGCAAATTCTTATATAGGGACGTATGAGAGCTGATGGCATCATGAATTCATAGTTGTTTTGCAAGATCCTGAAATAAAAGATACTACCTTTTCTGCACGCTCTGGATGACTATTTGAACATGACAACGAGCCCCAACATTCTTCTAGGGTCACTTTCGTAAGTAAGCACAAAAGTGAAAGCTGGAGTGGATGAGTACATCATCAGATAACCCCACTGAACACCTGTGGGGAACTTTGGGAACAGAGTCTGCCCTCAGACATCACAAGACTCATCCTGGACACATCCTGCAAGAATGGCACAGGATAGTCACGACAGTATGCCATGAACTCTGCACACACAATGCCAAAAAGGATGTCCGCAGAAATGAAAGTGAAGTACTAAAAAATTCTAAGAATTTAATTAAAGGTGTACATTAATTTTTGCAACGGTGGATTTAAGTAATGTTAAATAGAAGTATTTTCGAAGTATTGTGAACATATCCTTCTATGCTGTTCGGTACATGTTTAATACATTTTGATTTTGTTGGCTTTCAGTGAATCACCATAGCTTGTGGGGTGTACTCATTTATGCTGCATACTATACTTCCAAATGAATGCAATATGATGATACATCAAATAAATAAAAGCCTAATTAGAAACACAGAGCTAGAGCATAACAGAATGGTGGTGTAACACGGCGAAAGCATGAAGTAATTGAAAGACCTTTTCCAAAAAAAGTCTGGCATTCTGCAGATTACGGATGAATTTGTCCCTCCATTGAGCCAGCTGGGCCTTGTGTCGTTCTGACCTGCCCCCCTCCTCAGCTCCAGCTTCAGTATCGCCCAAACTCTTGCCGCACCCCTTGGCCCGGGACCGTCTCTTTCTCTGCGACCGCACTTCCCACACCAGCACAAAGTCTGGCACGAGGTCAACACATTATGCGTTATACTCTCAGATATTTTATACCCACTGATGCCTTTAAAGTAGCTGACTACAGAATTCATCGCCGAATAACATTATTGTGTTTCCGTTGTTTTTATAGAAATGTTACCGATTTTTGTTCTCCCATCTCTGAAGTAGTTTCCATGTGGATGTGGGGGTAAACTGTCATTCTGGTCACACTGGATGTACAGAGGCTGCTCATATTCACCTTCGCGAGCAGCAGCTAACTGGAGAAAAAGAACATTTAAAATTAATCCGGGAAATAATTGACCGGCGTTAAAACTTATTACTTTTACTTACTGTTTGCAGCTTTCTCCATTGCAAATGCACTGCAATTGCAACACTATTGCACTGCGGCATGATTACCCATGTTGGAAATGAAAAATGCAGTCAGAAATAGCAAAGAGAGAACAGAAGAACAATGGTGAATGAGCAAAAAGTGAAACAACGAAACCATATCTGATATCGATGGAGGAAGAAGGAAGGATGGATGTACCTTATCAGCAGACCAATATGGCAAGAAATGTGCCTTATCAGTGCATCTCCGTTCATTCGCCTTAAAAGTGTAAAGCTGACTCATGCATGCTGACATCGTACTGAGCTGCTTTTAAGACCCTAAAGTCAGTGCAAGAGTTTGAGGCACAGTATGTGTTACAAGGCAGCCCAGACAAACTGCTGTGCAAGCATCAGCAGCAAGCAGTTGCGTCATTAGACAAGCCTGTCAGCCAGCACTGGGGAGGAGATCAGGTACTCACATAGCGGTGGGGAATAAACCCGCCGTTCCGCAGGCTCCCGTAGCAGTCAGTGCTCGGCTGCTCGCCCATATAATCCATATCCAGTAGAGCATCCCTATCCTCCATATCCAGCTCAGGCTCTTTTTCTTCAGCCTGGTCAAGCCTCCCAGGAAAATGAAAAAAAGCCAGAGAAAAACACCCACAGGGAAACAAAGGTTAACAGTCAAACATATGCTGCTTGTAACAAAATGCGTACATGTATCGCAGGCATGCAGACCGTAAACATACAATACGAATTATATTAAATGAAGGAAAAAAGAATAGTCGTTTGCTGTTTTAGATTTACTTGCAAGTTGATGATATCAATAAAAAGAAGATTCGGTAGCTCAAGATGTGAATGAGGGGTAGGGATTTGTTAGTAAGGACCGTATATCTGCAGCAGGCTATACATCTTCCGTTGTCTCCTCTGTATCCTGATGCAACAGCACACTCCCCAGCAGAGCCAGGAGATATGTGAAGTACCACATTCAACGTAACAGAGGAGCAGGGCAGTTTGACTTTGACAAACAAATTCATCTGCAGCACGGCTGGCAGAAATGTGGTATATTGTGTCCCATCTGATGAAGGCTCTTATAACTGTCTGTCACATGAGTGTGCTTTGAGGGAGAGCCAGCATTAGAATACCATATTAGCCAAAAAATATGTTTGAGTCAGTCTCTCATAGTTTACAGAAATCAGGGCTACCATATTCCATGTAACACAGGAGCAATCCAGTCTCCGTCAGCCATTTATTCTTATCCCTGGCATGTCACGGCACAAGGCGGAGTACAACCTAGACAGGATGCCAGTCTATCACAGAGCATACACACTGACAAATATACAGTCAATAGGAAATATTGATATGCAAATTAACCAAACAACATATCAGTGGTATGGAGGGGAAACCAAAGTACCACAACAAATCCAATGCAAAATCAGGAGAACACGCAAACTACACAGAGACAGAGGGCAGGTAAAATCCCCCCAGACAGTTCATGTTTTTACTCCCTTCAGTGTCTGGTTTTTCTGATGGTGTGTGGTTCAGCAGGTTAGGATGATGTGCTTGTGATCAGAAGGTCACCAGTTTAAATTCTGTAATCAGCAGAGCGGTTTCACCATTGGGCGAATGGTTGAGGACCTTAACCCCAATGCCTCCAAGAACATTCTAACCCTGCCTTTTCAGTTTTATGTTGCTTTGCATAAAAGCATCTGTTAAATAAGACTCTCTTATAGCACTGAAAAGTTCAAACACATATCTATTAGTTGGTTAATTGTTTTTTTGAAGAATGTCATGAGGTCATTGTGCCTAAGAATATGTGCCTAGTCACATTCAGTTTCACTAGAGGAGAGAGTGAATGACTGCAGAAATGTGTTAACAAAGATTGCTGCAGTCACTGACCAACACCGGATTTGGTTACTGATAGAGTAGCAAACCTTAGCTTACTAACCTCTAAAATAAAAAGAAAAACTCATCAGAGCTTGAAGGATTCAGAGGAGAAATAGATCATGTGCCACAGAAATATTATGCTTACAGATAAATTTTAGAGTGAACAGGAATGAGTAGGCCCAATTACATTCTGCAGAACACCAACAGAATCAAGAATGGAAACAAACACTGTTTACAGAGAAGTATGGTCATTTTCCATATGCATATTAAAATCTCAAACAATCACAGAATTATTTATACTAAGAATCAGATTAATCTGCAAACTTCTGTACAAAACTACTGCAAGAACCAGGGGGAAATTCCACAAAGAAGGATTCTTTCATTAGTCAGATCATTTAAGCCAAATGAAAGGATTGTCCAATAGCAATGTCACTTACATGAAACAGAAACAGAGGGCCAACAAAAACCAAATGTTTGTTGATGGAACAATCTTCCTTAGAGTCATTCCAACAAAGTACACTTTATCCACTTCATACATATATACAAGAAATCTAGGAAGTACAGACGCTCCTCTACTTACGAACGAGATACATTTCAAACAGTTGTTTATAACTTGAAATGTTCGTAAGCTGTGGCTCAAGACAGCCTGCGGCAGATACTCTGTTTCTGCCCTTTGTTTGTTGTAATGGAACAGTTGAAATCCTGCATCAGTTTCCCTGCTCGCTCTGCTCTGTCATTTACCACTGCTAGACTGCTGACATATGCTTTAGTTTGTTGAAAGTTGTTGCGGTCCTGCCAAATATCAGGATCTGTCTCTGTGAAGAAGTCGGCATTCAACCCAAGTGTCTGATGGTAAGTTGGAAGTTTCATTCCGTGTATTTTCTCTTCCAATCAACGAAACGTTAGTGGCACTTCGTGTTACAGTGCTTGAATCAGCCACACGTGCCATCATGGCTTCAGACTTCATAAGTACACTGGATAGTGGATAGTGGACGGTGGATGCTGCAGTTAACTAAATGCTGAAATTCGAACACAACAGCACATGATAGTTATTATGCAATAATCATGACACACCAGTTAAATGCAATATAAGGAATAGCTAAATTAAGAAATGGCTGTCCACTGTAGTGTTGCACTGTATCCATGTACCAGCCAGCACAACCTAAGTCAAAAAATTTGCAACGTCTTTTGTAGGTATGGTACCTTGTATTAAATATTTCCTTAAAACAATTTGAACTATATAGCATGCATGCAAGATTCCAAATGTAATAAAGTTCAGAATGCTTACATTTTGGCCGCACATTACAATCAACAGTTACATGCCACAGTATACATTGCTTGTAAGCAATTTTATTATAATAAAAGAATTAACTCGAGTATTTGTTTGCATTTGTTGTCTTTAAAAGCAATATAGCATCCAAAGAATACTTATACAGATCTTGTGTCACGTTGTGAGGCGCACGGGGCGCAAACAAGGCGCAGGAAGCCAAGGGGTAAGCGCCAACACAGGGTTTATTTGTAGTAGCACCACAAAAGGCAGGCAACACAGGGGCTGACATAACAATGACCGGACTGGGGAAACAAAGTGAAACGCGGACTCAGTAATGACAGTAACTGGAAACATCTGATAAACACGGGGAATCCACATGAGGTTAACGAGGGGGGGCGTGGCACAGGAGGATCAGCACGATCGGGGTGTGACATCTTGTAATTTATTAAATAAATAACAGAACAGATGTAATTGCTTACCATAGCACAGGGAAAACGAAGAATCGCAATATAGTAGAAACTTTAATTGTGTTGAGCAGCCAGTAAATGTTGACCTAAAATTCTAAAAGTGCCAAAAGTCTTGAATTTTGGTTGGTTGGTAAAGGGTGTCGTGATTGGGATT
>JAODKE010000040.1:4330652-4367282 GCA_026779605.1 Mormyrus hasselquistii | reverse complement strand
TCAAACTACATTTTCAGACAACTTCACATTACATGTGATCGTAGAGCTAATTTATTCCTTATTAGGTATTACAGATTACTAAATTTCTTACTTACACGGTGACTATACCCTTATTAAACTGCATTTTCCACAATCGCTGACGAATTTACATGGAACCGCGCTTCTAACTACAGCACGCGAGCTGTAGTTCGAACTACACAACTTAACGACAGTGTTTGCGAACGTTTGTTCGAACTACCTGTATGGTTTCGGGACCTGCGTCGTACTTACATAGTTCGAACGACGGAAGTTGGCAACGATGGTTTCGAGAAACGCACCCCTGATCAGGATAAGTTGTTCGACAATGCATGTCATATTTTTTTTAAAATTGGGAGACTGGTAGCTTGTCCTTTCATAGGAAATGAAATGGAATCTGTAATTTTAGGGACAGTGAAGAATCAAGTGATTTTAAAATATGTCCTGATGTATATAACACGAAGAGCTAATTCATAATGCAATTAGAGATTCCTGCATAATATTGTCAGTGAATATTACAACACATTAGTGCCGATATTATGTAATAAATAGCAAAATGTGGATGCTTTTGCAGCTATGGAAGCACAATTTATTACTCAAAATCAACTTCAAAGGGTAATGGTACATCGGTCTGTATATGTTCTACTTTTGTAGAGCTCTTGACGATGTGCTTTTTTTGATTCTGAGGAGAGATGGAATCTGAGAATATGAGGTGAGAAAATTTGTTTTGTGTGTGTGAGAACTATATATGTTGGGTCTCTGACCCTGTACATATACATGATACATAGTTGGAAAATTGAAGGATCTGATCTCTTAGAACATAAGACCGTAAGAAATTTACAAATGAGAGGAGGCCTTTCGGCCTATCAAGCTTATTTGGGGAGAACTTGGCTAATAGCTTAGAGCTATTAAAATCATATCTGGCTATGATTTAAAGAAACCCAAGGCTTTAGCTTGCTCTACACTATCAGGAAGACTATTCCATACACTAACGAGATGCTGTGTAAAGAAGTGCTTTTTAAAACCCAGTTTAAAATCCAGCTAATTTCCAACTATGGCCACAAGTTCTTGTATTTGAACTAATATTGAAGTAACTATTTGGTTGAATAGCATCCAGACCTGTTAGAGTCTTATGTACCTGGATCATGTCCCCCCTTAGTCTCCTTTGCTCAAGGCTAAACAGATTCAGCTCAGCTAACCTCTCCTCGTAAGACATTCCTCTAAGAACCTTTTCCAAGGCAGCAATGTCCTTTTTAAGGTATGGTGACCAAACCTGCACACAATATTGTAGATGGGATCTAACCAAGGAATTATATAATCTTAGTGTCACCTCCCTTGACTTAAACTCCACGCACCTAGAGATGTAACTCAACATTCTATTGGCCTTTTTATTGCTTCCCCACACTGGTGAGAGTGGGACATGGAAGTACCAACATACACATCAAGGTCTTTCTCATCATCAGCTACCTTTATTTCAGTGGAACCCATAAAATATCTGTACTTATATTTCTGCTTCCTACACGGATAACCTTACATTTGTCTACATTAAATTTCATCTGCCAGGTATCAGCCTAGTCACTAATTAAGATCCCACTGTAGTCTCTGCACCACTAGTTTAGTATCTGCTACACCACCCACCTTGATGTCATCAGCTTCAGTTATACATATTAGTCATAGATGATACTGGATTAATAATAAGAGTCAGAATGTTACTTGTGTCTCCTACAGTGAATACTCGTACAAAACAGTCACTAAACTCATTAACTATATGAACTTCATTTTCAATTATAAGACCATTACTATCCTTTGGAAGAAATTTTTAATGTCATCCTTAGCCTCCAATGCAACCTTCCTTTCCACATTCCTCTTAGTGAGTCTAATATTTTTTTTTATCTCAGCCTGTAGACTTAGATACTCCTGCTTTATTCCATCATCATTATTTACCATTTGTGGACCAGAGCCCTTTTCCTCTTGTCTTTATTCTTAATTTCCTTAGTAAACCACTTTGGTTGCAGTTCCCTAGATTTAGTTTTGCTGGAATCAGATATGAAGTCCTCTTGCACTTGCAGTAATGTGATTTAAAAAAATTCTCATGCCCCTTCAACAGTTTTGTTAAACTCCATCCAGTTTGCATAGTTGCTTAGTTTCTAGTTTCAGTCTTAGACCATTAAAGTTAGCCTTCCTAGGATTGTATATTTTTGTTTTGGACTTTGCTCTTCGGACACTAAAAACCTCAAGGGTCACTACTGTCAAGTGGTTCTAAATCCTCAAATTTTCCAATCCTGTCCTGGTTATTAGAGAAAACAAGATTGTGAATGTAGGTAAATTAAAATCACCTATAACTACCAAATCATTTTTATTACGGATAATCCTGATAATGATGTATAACATTCTGCTTTCCTCTGCAGCTACATTAGGTGCTCTATAACAAACACAGACAATTAGGTTATTTGAGTTTTTAGCATCTAGTTTTATCCATACAGCTTCTGTACTTTTTTTTTTATCAGTGAACTCCTTTGCCTGCAAGTTTTATTTTACATAAACTGCAACACCACCTCCCTTCATGCCTGTCCGGTCCCTACAGAACAACATGTAACCATCCATATTATATTCTTCTCCATCATTGTCACTCAACCCTGTTTCTCTTATTCCTATAATGTCGTAACAGTCTGATGAAATAAAAGCCTCTAAATCATGAATTTTGTTTCTAATACTCCTAGCATTTCAGTACAGACAGCAAAGTGTAGACTTTTTACAGTGCCCGCTTTCATTATAATTTGGGGCTTTCCGTCTCCCCCCACCTACATTCTTAACTAACCTCTCTGACCCCCCCAGTGCCTAGTTTAAATGTTATTTCGGATGACTGAAGGACATAGGCAAAGAGACAGCCTTTACACATTTTATGCTACGAAAATATGTTGAGGTATGAATGCCTGTTTTAAAAAAACTAATTGCTATGATAAAATCACAAAATTAGAAGTGGTGTCTCACTGCCCAGTTATGTCTGATGTCTAGCAATATCACTACTGGGTACCTCAACGCTGAGCACTGAAGTGCATTGTAACTGTATGTTGAAGCCACTTTAGCAAAAAGATAGAGATAATTTATATGGTGGTTGTGAACCAAGCTTAAAATGGAAATTGTACTGAAAAGATAGACAGACACACCTGACATGCACTGACTGGTCAGTTTATTAGGAGTTCCCGCAACCTTGCTTATTCATGCAATTATCCAATCAGCCATGCAGATACGGGTCAGGAGAGGGCTGGCTACCAGATTTTGATACTTTTTAGGTACTGGCCGAATTGCTTGAATACTATTGAGTATTGAAAAATGCTGTGTCATTCTGTACCGAATTTCGATACCTAAGGTATCAATGTCGGCATGCACAGCCGAGAATGCACTGATATTAAACGCGCATTTTGCCCAAAATCCTTCTGTTGAATTTGCTCATGTACTGTTTTGTCATGAACTGCAAGTCTGCTGATTTTGTGAGACTGTTTTCAGGTGCTTGGACTTGTGTTCCCTTTGATATCATTATCACTATCTATTCATTGTAAATTTCTGGGTTTTTTTTTTTGCCTGGCCCTGTACCTCAGTGACTGTCCTTCCGTTTTTTCCTACAGTGTGGATCATAGCGACGAGTCCAGGATTGGACTAGGGTTACGGAAGTGTAAGTACGGCTGAACAGTTCCACCCATTCAATATTGTTAAAATTTCCTCACACTGAGTATATTAGTGTAATATTTCGACATATGTATGAAATGATTTGTGAAATAGCAGTGGTCTAGTTAACAACAATGTTGACCTACCTCTTTCAGAAAATATAAAAAACATAACCAGCATTTTTTTGTTTGCCCTCAGTACTTGACATTGTTTATGTTGTCCACGTGTGATCTGATTTTCCATTATCATATCTAATGTTTCACACTTCAATATGTTATTCAGTCTCTTTTCTGACCCGTGTACTTACCTTAGAGCAGCTGGCATAGCAAATAATTTGCTTTGCAGCATTTTATCTGTGAATGAGATGCATTATTTGTGACTGGTATGATGTCTAAGGCTTAGTCCTTTTGAATGTATTATTGTGTGCAATAGTCTTTGGAATTGGTGTTTCTTGCTGTAAAGTTGTATGAATATGTGATATGTGTGATATGCCAGTGTCACAATCAGCATTTACAGTTTTTCCTCTGTTTAGATGCCTGTGAGCTTACACTGGATCCCAAAACACCTCATGATGTTCTGTCTCTGTCTGACGGCAACAGAAGGGTGACATTTGACGCAGCGTATTGGAATAGACAAGGTGGCCCGGGGAGATTTACCGCCTGGCCTCAGGTCCTGTGTAGCCAGGGTCTCTCTGGTCAATGTTACTGGGAGGTTGAGTGGACTGGAAATATAGCTGAGATTGGAGTGGCATACAAAGTGATAGGCAGGAGTGATGACACTGCCGATTGTCGGCTTGGAGCCAATGATACGTCCTGGATTCTGTGCTGCACCAATAACAACTCCTCGGCTTACCACAATAAACAGGAAAGTGTCATTGCTTTACCTCCCTCCTCCAGAGTAGGAGTCTATCTGGACTGGGGGGCCGGAACTCTGTCCTTCTACAGCATCTCCTGTGGGAAAATGACCCTTTTGCACACGTTCCACTCCCGTTTCACTCAGCCTTTATATCCGGCGTTTGGGCTGTACACTCTCGGTTGCTCTGTGCACATTTGCCAGTTGAATTGATTTGTCTTGGGGGAAAAAAAACAAGCTACTAGAGGAGACATCATATTCATACAACTGCCTCATTAATCATGGCTGGACTGGGATTAAAAATGAGTTTTTCAGCATGTCATAAAAAGTTATACCCCAATTTCAGCTGATTGCCAAACTGCACAGAATGTATATCTACTCTTCCCTAGAAAAATGAGCATGTGAGTATTTCTGCAGGAAAGTGTGTAATTACTCTATACATACATGTACAGTTATTTGTAAATCTTGTTGCCCACAATTATGTCGTCTTACTCTGAAAACCCAGAATCAGGTTAAGCATTAACCATTATGTGATCTGTATACACTACTTTACAGGAAATGTCAGGAAAATGTGGCAAACAATTATATATTTGTGCATAAACTTTTGTGATTGCAAGATTATTTATTTTTCTAAATGTTACTATAACGCTTTGTAATATGTAACATTTTAAGTGTTTTCAGTAAGATGAGATTCAACACTCTAATCCAGCTCTCAAAAGACAAAACATACAGATAACTAAAGTACATGATATAGTCAGGGTCTGGAAACATTTTTCAAGGTGACAGAAAACTGAAATCGTGTATAATGATCCTAGAGATGAGTGAATTAGCTCATTATTAGTCAGCTCTGCCCGGCCTGATTCCCACATATCTTTCAATGACGTTTCCCCTGCCGTACAGCTCACTCATTTATTAAAAGTAAATACAGTATCAGTTATAGTTGTTCCTCAGGAACAACTGGTTGGGCAGATGGGTTGGACCACATGGCTGTGTAAACAATTTCAGGGTGATACAGGACTTTAGAGCATGAAGACGCTGAGAACTTTCTGGGAAACCAATTTATATGTCTTTATTTGCATATTTACACAACATTGTACATATATACATCATATTGATGGAATATTACAACATGCAAGGTTTAATATGCAACAAGGATATTTTTGTTGGGATTAAATAATTATACCCTATTACCATATTTGTATACTTCAATTGGTCACGTACAAAATATAAACTTGATTGGCTGAATAACCATTTTTACATTCAAGGTGAAGCTTGACCAGTCAAAGTATTTACTCCATCATTGTCCAGCAATGTCCGTACGATACTCGTGTGTGTACCCTGATCAACTCCTCTTCATTGCTGAAATATTTATGGTGGCAGGTCTAACGCCCTTCTTAGTCATCACACGTTTCAAGGTCATCGAGCAATTGTGAAGTGCAGCTCAAAACATGCAAGTGACTTACTTTTTAAAATATTAATATGCATGCAATATGCACCTACAAAAAGTGACCGTTGTCTTAGAAGCAATCACTGCTTGCATTCTCCTGCTCTCTCATTCATACACACAAGTTAAACCTGTATAACTCCCCCAAATCATGTGCACTTCTGTATGGCACAGTTATATTACAGTACTGATGAAAACATTAGCTCTCATATTCAATCTATTAGACACCGTACACAGATGAAAACTACTGACAATGAGGGATTCCACACTTTGTACTATTGTTCTTTGCAAGCAATTCCCATTGGTGTGCCAAGCTGTAACAGGGCAGCTTACTCCTGACATTATATCATGCCGTCATTTTATGCTGTTTTTTTCGTGTTTGTGTCAGGCACCAACAAGCCGTGCCATGTACCGCATTATATAGATTTTACATGCTTGAGGAAAAGCAGCAATATTGTCCACTAGAGTGACCTGGAATACTTTAGGAGGCAAGTCAATATTAAAATTCTGCCTGTTCACCAATCCAACACTGATAAAACATACCTACATGTTCTGGGGAAGCAGTTTTAACAACAGACTGTGGTATCATGGAACCAGTTTTTACTAGGTTTTATGACATCAATATATCCACCTCACACATACACTGGTGGTGTTTTTACTGAGGTTACCAGTGCCTGGTAAAAGGAATTTTGTGCCCCATTGATCTCAGGGATGAACACAAACACTGAGCTTCTATTTTATACATTAATTTTCATGACTAGAAGACCTTTTACGATTCTATTCAACACCAGGCAGAAGTCCTACCTCCGAAATAACTTTAATGTGCCACAGCTACCTCCATGCAATTATAACAATGAGACAGCCTATTGTTTTCAGGGACTGAATATAATCTCAGTTATGTACTGATCTGGGGGGATTTCTCAGTTAGCTAGATTTACTTATACTAGAAGTCATGACTGTCCAAAAGGAATGTTCCTTGCCTAAACTCTGATTGGACAATCATGACTTCTAGCTTGAGTAAACCTAGGAAACTGAGAAATCCTGCTTTGTGGAACACCCCCCAGCTCCTGTTAGCCATGCAATCAGCAGGTGGTGTTAGTGATGCAGGCCCTTTGTCCTTCAGCACCAAGGTTCCCTCTGAGCTCGTCCACGCTGCAGGCTGTCACTGCGCTGCCAAGCACTCTGAATCAGCCCCAGTGCCTCCTTACACCTCGCCCGCATTAAGGGATCCAACATGGCCTTACGTGGCAGGCACACCTGTGCGTGATTAACATGGAGGGTAGATGCTGTAAAAATCCAGTGGAAAACCCAGAATAATTCTTCGAAATCTTATTTTTAATGCCAGCGATACCTTAAAGATGTTTTTCCAGCTGTTCTCCAGGGACTCTAGCAGACGTGCTCTTTCCTCACAGCTGCTGAAATAAAGGACCCATGGAGGCAGGAACTGAGCTCTGTCTACTGCAAACTCCTGCAGAAAAGAGGAAGTCACATCACCAGCAAAATACTGACACTGTGGACTACTTAAAATGAGGGTTAAGTGTTAATACTGCCCTACAAAAGTAAAACACAGTAACTAAGCTGAGACAGACTAAGAAAAAGGGTGTTTTGTTGTAGTTTTCACACTCCTTTAAAACTGAGCAGTTTTTTTAGTCCTCTGCCAAAAAGACCCGATTTTGGTCACAACTCAATTTTGATAAAATTTGCAGTTAGTGTTTTGCATTTTTTAGTAGCACAATACAAATCTTAAATCCCTACAATGTACAAACGAGTCCAGCAATTTTCAATAACTATGAAGAAATTAAGGTGTCTTACAATGACACAATATTCTTTGTCCATTTCCAGACAAATGGCTGTAATGTCATGCAGTTCAGCCCCTCCTAGCAAGCGAAAGAAGTTTGTCTGGCAGTCCTGATGGCAGGTCAGCAGCTTCCTGTCCGTCAGTACCAGGCAGCACGGGATACAGGGCGAGGGAGCTACTCCCTGAGGAATTACCTGGGAGCAATGAAGAAAAAAATGTCTCGGTTGATTTTACATCCTTCTTCTGCTGACTTCCTATACCGAATGACTACATCAAATAACTTCTCAGGAAATTAGGCAGCAGTGGTTAGCAGTGCAGTCTCCTGCTTGTGGTTTTCTGTCCCAGCTGTCATTTTGGTGTGGAGTTTGCATATATACTTGTGTTTCATGCAGACACTCTAGGTCGACTCACATTATGCAGTCTGATGAACTGTTTCCCCAAATTTCCCACAGTGTGTGGTTTTCTTTAGTATTTGCCCTGTGACATGTTTTAAGGTGTCCCCGGATTTTGTGCTCTGTGTTTGCAACCATCCCGCATTACTGTGCTGGACTAGTGGGTGGAAAATAATGGATCAATAGATTCTAGAAATCTAAGGGCACATACTTTTGATAGTTTCCCTTTTCCACTGACTTCTGCTCGAGTACCAATACCAAAAGTGCCAAAACAGTTGGGGCACTTTGGTACTTCGGTATGTTTGGGTAGGGACTTGAAACACTCTTTGTCAACTGGTTATGCAAATAGCCTGCCTCTCAGACGCAATACAGCCTCAAACTTGAAAACCGTTACAAACTCAGAAAGCAACGATAAAACGAAATTAAAAAAATCAATTATTGTGATCCGGTTGGATGAACAGACAATAAGATCAGAATGGCATGACAAGAAATTTAAAAAAGTATTTTGTTTAATTTACTAGGACAGCATGCATGTACCATAGGGTATTTATAAAGCTTTATAAAGTTCGCAAATTTCTTTAATCTGATTTTTAAGCATATAATAGATAATCTATACAGTATAAGGAATAATCCTTAGAATTGCAAAGGTTTGCTAAGGTAGTAATAATGGAGTAATAATGTTTCAGCAAAAAAAAACTCCCTGTGCTACAATGTCCATACAGAATTAAAAGTAAGAAAAAGCCTGATCTTAATCTAGCTTACTAGAGATGTAAGAATTGCACATGCATAACATGTGATGTTGATATTAATATCGCACATCGTCCAGCCCTGTAATATACTAGCAATTCAGCACAACATACCCCCCCCCCCCCCTGCATTGTGATGTCACTCTGTGCCAGAACCAGTTTTTACAGCAGTGGAAAACCAACACCTTGATGTACCGTACTTTTGGTACTTTCTCAAAGTGGGTGGAAAAGCGCCCTAAGGTAACTGGGGGAAACAGCTCTCAGCTCAACTGGAAATGAGGCCAAGAACCACTTATCCTTTTTGAGAAATGGACAACAAAGCAATTGTGTGGCTGTCACACTCAGGAACCCTAGACATGACTAATTGATCAGTTCAATTTAGTCTACACCACTTCGATATGGCAGTTCTACAAGTTGTACAAATTTATGCCCCAACACCTGATGTGGATGAAAGAGGAATTGCAATAATCCTGACAGGAGTGTGGAATGGCAAATTTTGAGATGAAAAGGAGGGAAATACTTATCTAGTACAGTTATATAGTATGAAACGAGAATAACTAAATGCTGTTGGAATGACAACAGTGTATTCCCTAGATGACCACCTCACCCCTCCCCCATCTAAACCCTACTCCTCTCACACCTCCCAACCTATACAATCTCTAGTACCCCTACATACTTTAACCATACTTGCTAAAGAACCAGAGGAAGTGTGGAGGAAAATCAGTCATCCATGAGGAATCTGAGAAGAAATTAAAATGAAAATAATCAAAATTAAAGAGCCAAATCAAAGTGGATGACAGAAGGACACAGTAGAAACTGCGAAGAGGAAAGGAGATACCATAAATCAGCAAAGAAAGATGTCATAATAATCTCCTAAAAATAGAATTCCAGAAAGGTACCAGCAAAGATGACAGACTAATATTTACATCTGGAAAGTAACTGAAGAATGAAACAGAAAAGAGCCAGAAAATCCATGACAATAAAAAGTTTATCATCAAGTGGGTATGCGGAACGGCAACACAGATGGAATAAAGAGCAAGCAGAGATGGAAGGAATACACAGAGCTGCCTTTGGGAAGCTTGAAGACCTGGACAGGTGACAAAAAGTTCTGAAGGTTTTCCACTACTATTATCAACTAAACAGTACATATAAAAATAACCTGATGCTGTTAGAATGACAGCGATGCATTGCCTGGATGGCTCTGTCACTCCCTCCCCCCACCGGATGCCTTCTCATCCCACACCCCCACCTCTACAATCTCTAGTCCCCCTACATACTCTCCCCACCTTCCCAAACACAAGCCCAACTTTGTGTGACTTGTCTCAGTGCAAGCAGGTTCACCAGATCTATGTCTTTGGCAGTCCTATCATGTGCCTCCATTAAGTGACGCTGCTGCAATTTCATGAGATTTACCTCAAAATAAAATAGGCCCTATATCAGGGTTCCCTAGGTCCAGTCCTGGAGGTCTAGAATCCACCACAGTCTGCAAATTTCCATGTTCAAACATCTCAATAAGCTTTACCAGGTTTAGTGTGTTTGAATAGGAAAATCTACAAACTGTGCCGGACTCTGACCACCCAGGATGACAATAGGGAAATCCTGCCCTAGATCATCACCTACACAATGTTCCTGGGAAGTCCAAAAAAGATCCATCAAATACTTTTGGGGTAACTGTATTCACAAGATCAAATGTCTCCTACAGCTGCTCTTTCCTTAATTTGTTGCCACCCAGTACTGCTGCTTCAATTTTTGTGTGATTTGTCTTGAAATCAGAGGTAGATTTTCATCCATATGTACTTGTAAAGTGGTAATAAGATCCATGACTAACTTTTCAGTTATTACATTCACAGGATCAAGTGTCTTCTGCAGTCACCCTTCCCTTTGCTACCACTAAGCGGTGTTGCTTCAGTTTTGGTGCAATTTGTTTCAAAATTTTATCTTCGCCCATGCAATGTGTCTGCAAATTTTGAAATATTCTTTTTGAGTTATAGCACTAATAAGATAAGCACCAACAGAGGACTTGATTCTAAAACCACAAGTATTCCTTCATAAAGTCCCCTTATCGGTTTAGATTATTGTGGCCTTACCCCTTTGGACACAGACTGACAGAGCAACTGCATCCAGATGGCCATGTCCTCCTCATTTTCCGCACTGAGCTGCAGTGGGGGATGCTCCGTCAGGATAATCTGGAAAGCATGTGGACGCTCAGTAGAGTGGGAGCGCCTGCAGCCGCCGCAGTGCTCCCCCCTACAGGAAGACAGAAGGAAGAACGGGAGAAGGCTTTACTTCTGACCTTTTCTCTAGCCGGAAAATTTCAAATGTATAGAGGGAGCTAAGCAATGAAGTTAAAGGGGAAACAGGCACATTCAATCATCCAACTGTCTGTCCTTCCATACAAACACACAGCACAGGGTGGTGATTTACCCCATGGTGATTGTCAAAAGCGGCGTTACATCTGTTCTCTCTGCGTACTGGTACAAAGTCCCATTGCTGTCCAAGCAGAAGAATCAGTATGAATATTGAGTCAGCAACTGTTGACTATTACAAGTTTCAGCAATGGCAGCAAAGAAGTACAACGATATTGCATCCTGCAGGTCTTTACAAGCAGTGTGGCCTATAGCAACTGAAGTCAGTATAAACCATTACAACAAATGAAAGGATATATAAAATAATATTAAAAATATTACCAAAAATAAAAACATCAATCGTCAATACTGAACAAATTTCACTTTCAATTATGATTTTGACTTCCAACGATTATTAAAACAAAATAATCAAGATGAAACAATTATTGTTCCGTATTTCATTTCGCAGTGATGCTGCTGTGTTGTCTTGTTATAAATCCAGAGCAGCCCTTCCCAGCTCCTTTTTATTTGCTTCTCCGTTGAATTACAGTTCAAGGAAATCCAGCGTTAAAAAAATAAATAAATAAAAACTTAAAAGTTCAAGCAAGTTTTCCTATTTGCCTAATCATAGTAAATAAAGTATTGCACTCTGTGGGACCATATGGATGAGTCAAGAAGAAAAACCTGCCTGAGCACCATGTAACAGCTCTTCCACTGCTCCTTGCCAAGATATGTGGTTCCTGCAAGATATAGCAGGTGTCCGTCCTTGGAGTCAGAGTGGCCACTGGAAGCTGCCTGGCTGGACACAGTCATATCCAGTGGGTCCTCCCAGTGTACCAAGGCATATAAGTGGATAGAGACCGCAGAGACCTATACAGCACAACCAGGGGTTGAATCAGCAAACCGAACAAAATAATCAGGACATAACAAAAGCAGAAAAAGCAACACTCTCATTAATGCTCCCAAATAACCCCAGAGCATTTGTGTAATCAGAGATTTAAACACTCCGACATGAAGAAGCAATCCAGCCCAGTGATTCTACAACTGTGGCTCATGGATTTTTCATTCTTTGCTGAACTATACGCCTTCCCATGATTTGGCCAACACCATATCTATTTAAACATTAATACTTTCAATGTTGGTAATTGCTGAATTTTGTTTCAGCAGTTTCATTTATGATTAACAACCATTTGTTTGTGAGTTAACCCTTTCCTGTGCCGATTCATTTAAATATGTGCAAACTTCTTTTCATACCTCAAATTGGTGTATGTGGTGTCTGAAATGAAAATGTAAACTGCTAATTAAAAATGAATTTGTGGGTGGATTATTACTTGGAAATATTTTTCAGTATGTTTGAGAAAATGTATTGGTCTGTACATTATCTTACTTGTCTTTATCAAGAGTGCTACTTTAATAGCTGACTATATGGAAATCCAAGTATTTAATGACAAATTATGCAATAATGAAGTTGAACACCTGAGAAACCAAATGGCACATAGTACTGTCTGGAATTCAGAGAATCAACACAAGGGAAATGTCATTAGGATTTTGCAGTTTTATAATATTCTACAAAATGTTTAATAATGTCTATGATTAATTTTATCCCTTTAAGAATCAAGCCTACTTAAAATAACTAACTTTTAGAAAGCAATCAAGTTGTTGACAATAACATTATAAAATTATAGCAATTCATGGCAAAAAGAACAAACATTCTAAAATTCCTTGTCAAATAATTTAGGGCTGTATTCTACCATTGACTTAAGTGTTTTTATGTGCTTTTCCAACTAGGCTGTGCGCTCTACTGGGCTGTATTAAGTCAAGTACCTTTACATAGCCAAACGCAATACTGCACTGCACAGCTCCCTGGGGAGGTGCGTTGGACATGTCCAACTGGGAGGAGGCCCTAGGGCAGACCCAGGACACACTGGAGAGATTACATTGAGATTCCCCCAGTGGAGCTGGAGGAGGTGGCTGGTGAGAGAGAGGTCTGGGCATCCCTGCACAGATTGCTTCTCCTGCGACCCAACCCCGGATCAGTGGCAGAAAATAGATGGTTGGTTGGATGGATGGATGAATGAATGGACAGACAGATGGACTTTCTAGAAAGCCTAATGTAATATTACTTTTATCTAGAAATAAATGCTACATAAATCATGCACGTGTATGTTGGATTGTAACAACATCATATAGAAAGATAAAAAAATGATAAAGATGAAATCATGTATTTGCCAAATGCTTCCCTTTGCCTTCCCACTTACTCTCCATGAGACACAGACACATATACAGGTGAGCTGGGGATTACAGGCCTTGGTATATATCAGTACATACAGAAATATATTATCATTAGGCAGGATTCAAGTGACATTTGCCTTGTCATCATGCACAGCAGGTGAATCAATTAGGCTAAATGTCTGATTGACTAAAAAAATTGTTTCAATTGAGATGATTATAAATAGGTCCAAAGAGAATATGTATCTTCGCAATCCTAAGCCAAAGTGCATGTACTCGCTCTCCTGCAAGAGTGGGACAGACAGAGACAGCAAGAGAGAAGACAGACAACCAAGAATACTCTGCTCTCAATACTCTGCCTCAGTTGACGGATATTGAATGCATTGTACATTTTCTGGTGGACTGCGAAACGCTAATCTTTCTGTGCCGTCTCCTGGCTGAACGACTGGCCGGCTGCAACAGCCACTCAAATTTCTTGCAGGTCCTCATGTTAGTGACAAGCACTTTGTCCATGCTGGTAACCAGATCTTTCCAGAGGGTGGTTTGTGATGCAGTGCACATTTCCCAGTCTTCTGTGTCGAGGCAACGCTGCCCCACACGCTGCCTTTATTAAATTTCCTGACACACAAGAGCACATGAGGAGAATAAAGGGAGCTTTTTATTGGGCGGCTATTTCCATAAATGCCCTCCGGGCCACAGACTGAACACATGTTGCCATAAAGGCACCTGCTGAAAATGAACAGGTGCACAGAAACAGGAAACGTTGATGTGCCAGTCATGTGTGACTCAGACAGACTAATCCTGAGAGTCTAAGCCAAATTTTCAGACTCAGCCCGTGATTCATTTATTCTGGCAATTCCACCTTGCCGCAAAGACTGACAGAACTACCCGACTATGACACCTGCCTAACTGGTAACCATTTTACGCTTAACTGCATAGATGTGTGGATTTGTAATGGCAGTAACTAGCAATTGGTTTGGAATAACACAATAACACATTGCAGACAACGCTGTAGCATATAAGCTTGTTTGGACTATGGCAGTTGACTGCATTTATATTTCACCAGAAATGCATTCTAAACTTTCAGTCCATGCTACTAATATCATTTACACCACAAATATTGGTTACGCACATTTGGTCTTTTACAGAATTGTTTTGAAAAGAATGGGGAAAAGCATAAGACCAAAAAGTATATGGAATCACTAATAAACATAAGCGTAATTTGCATAACATTTACTAAGCAGTTGCTTTCTTCCAAAGTGACATACATTTTGATAAAGTTTTATTGCAGGATTTCTGTGGATTTTAATTTCAGTCGCACAGTAAATTAAAAAGACGGTGTTTTGTGCAAATAGGAAAACATGGAACATGAAAGGTGTAACCCTCTCCTTATGTAATGAGTAAGTGCTGTAGCACGACCGCACCTTCTTTTTCAGGCTATGCACTGTGGGTGTCACCATAGTGCCGTCAGGAGAATATGCAAAATAATAATAATAATAATAACAACTTTATTTATCCCCGTGGGGAAATTCCTTTTTACGCCTCCCTCAACTTGCTCTTTGTAGAGCAAGCTGTCCGTGAAGGGCAGTCATCTGCTGGGGCGCCCAGGGAGCTGGGGGTTAAGGGCCTTGCTCAAGGAGCCACAGACATGCTGAGGCTGGGTTTGAACCTGCAACCTTTAAGCACTAACAATTCATGAGTAAAAGGAATGGAGTCTTGGAAAAAGAACGGCAAAACTTTTTTGATCAACATCCTCTTGTTTGGCTTTGTAAAAAAAAAGAAGCCATGGAATTTAATTTCTGTTGGAAAACATTAAGATCTACATTTATTATTAATATCTATAGCTGCAATTGCTTGAATTTCCTCTCAGTGGTCACTTTCATCCAAAGCATGTACAAGTGAGGCAGATAATCAATGCTATATTTTTGGCCAAGTATACACAATATCTTTGCATCATAATTTATGTAATATGAAACAATTCATTTAGATTTCAGCTAATTACCAGAAATGCATTAAATATTAATATATCCATTCTTTAATTAGATATTTAGTTTACTGTAAATGACAACTATTTCCAAATGTACAACCTTAAATCCTATGATCTTATACTAGCTAGCTAGAAATTCACTAATTTCTGATACAGTATATTTTAGTTTTTCTGTTTCTTACTGGGCGGCACATTGGTGCAGTACTTAGCACCGTCACCTCACACCTCTGGGACCCGGGTTTAAGCTCTGCCAGGGTGTGGAGTTTGCATGTCCTCCCCGTCTCACCGTGCGGTTTCCCCCCCCACAGTCCAAAAACATCCGGAGGCTGATTGGAGTTACCAGATTGCCTGTAAGTGTCAGTGAATGGTGTGTGAGTGTGCCCTGTGATGGGTTGGCGCCCCATCCTGGGTTGTTCCCTGCCTTGTACCCACAGGCTCCGGACCCCCCCCGTGACCCTGAATAGAATAAACGGGTTCGGAAAATGGATGGATGTTTCTTATTTCACATTAATTACTTTGAACTGGAAAAAACATATTTGTGTTGCATAACAACCCGATTGTTATGTTAGGCTCTACTGCCTATCCTTCCCAATCTAAAATTAACATTTTCATATTTCCAGAATTCAGCTACAATGTAAATGTGCATCATTACAATTTCAGCTTAAACAGAAACATATTTCTCACTACATTCTACTTTATAATGCCACATCAATCTAAATGTATGAAACCACCTTTATAAAGCAAAAAGTGACGTTTAATTCTTCTCTGCCAGATTTGGTTATTTAGGACATGCAATAGAATTTATCACTGCCACAGACTCTGGAAATTTTACATGTACTTACTATAGATCATGAGAAAATTATGAATAAAGAAAGACAACCCACCTCACACTGTGACTCCTGGGACACAAATTTCGTAAGGGCCAGCTTCTCCATGGTGGCATCCGTTAGGACAGCGGGATACGGCGGTTCCCGGCAGCCCTTTATCATGGCAGACCTCAGGACACCCAGAAACCAGCTAGAGTGTTTGGGATGGGATGGCATGAGAAAATTAAAACGTATAGCAAATCAGATTCAAGTGTCCAATGTCCAACTCACACAGTAAGTGATGCATCTGCTGTGTCCAGGAGGAACTGGCGTCTTCGATTGGTGCAGACGAGCGTGAAGGTCTGCTGATCCAGCCCCACCTGACACACATGGTAGCACTCTTAACTTGGGCACAAATGGAAATATGGAATTTGAGGCAAGAAAACGTCACTTTAATGCCTATTAAAATCAAAAGTCTGTATTTTGCGTTTATTTGGTGTCACATGCAGGCAACACAGAGAAAGTTCACTCACAGAGATATAATCAAGCTCATTGTAAGACACTGCCTCCTCCACCGTGTAGGGCTTCTCGGCCGCACCTGACACAGAACACAGGAATCAGATTCACATTTAGCAGAGACTGTTTCAGTGGCAACTTCCTTAAAGCTGTAAGAGCAAGAAATACCACTCACCACCAACTGGAAATCTTAAGTGGTGATAATCTTTCCCTGCATGCAGTGATTCCCTTCGTTCCTCTCTCCGGAGTGTTTACTGATATATCATGCTAATATTTGCATGTAAAAAATTTTTTTGATATTGCCATCAGCTGACGGTCACACATATTGCCGGTAACAGGACAGTTAATTAAGGACGGGCTGTAATTTGTAGTGCTGATTGTCGAAATGTTACAATGTGTTACTCCTTTGAATTTCTGTACCTTGGGTTAATGCCAGAGCTGGTAACACTTTCTTTGACAGGGCACAAATAACATAGTATTATACTATTATTTATGTATTAAATTAAACCACAAACTAAGTTATATACTGATCTCATGTTAATTCATTATTAATGAATCGTGATGCATGTTTTATCTCAAGCAGTTACTGTATTTGTTACAATATCTGTTCATTCTGTAAAGTACCTTAGGAATTACTGAAGGAACAAGTAATAAGTGAAATACTGAGCTCATGTTTGTTCATCATTAATGAATCATAATATGTTGTATCTCTAGTAGCAACTATATTTGTTCAGGATTTGTTCATAATTTGTACTTCAGTAGTAACTGAGGTATTACAAAGTATTTGTGCCCCATCAAGCAAACGTCCAACAGTTTTACCTCTGTCTTGACAGAAAGTCGTTCATGATTTTATGAAAACTGAAAACAAAGTACCTTTAGCTTTTGGTTAAAAAAATATTGGCCCTCATATTCAAAGGGAATATTCTTATATGTGTGCAATTTAGGATGATCGATAAGTGGTCTCTTCCTAATGCTCTGCAGGCCCCACCCGTCTTTACTTCTTAATAAATAATGAATAACCACAAACATGTTTTGCAGTATTCAGAGCTTTTCTAGTGAACATCATATAGGTTACATGCGAGTCTGTAGGGTTCGGTGATGTGACAAAGTTATCTGTAATCAGCGATATCAGACAAACCCAGTGGTGATATCTGACATTAACTAAAGGTGGCCACAAATCTCAAATGAAAGTGATGGAATCAACACTGTATTGGCAATCCAACATCATATATGTGGTGATCTGGTCCCTCCCAAGGTTTCTTCCTTCTCGGGAGTTTTTCCTTGCCGCTGTCGCCTATGGCTTACTCACTGTGGGCTTTGGGTGGGGATGCTGTAAAGCCCTCTGAGACGATGTAATGTTGTGATAATACGCTATACAAAAATAAAATTTGTTGTTGTTCTTGTTGTTATCAACAAGAAAAAAACCACACACACAATTCTGAACTGTGGAACGTACATGTATGTGTAATTCACATACCCAGTTTAATCAAAATTAAAAATACAAAGACAATGTTGAATTAAAATGGAATGACCTTGGATGCTTAATTCCAAATGAGGGTTTAATGAGTTATCCTGCAAAAAGTCACAGCTAAGAACATACGCTACCGTTCAAGGGTTTAGAATTACTGAGAATTCCAATAAAATAACATTAAATTGATCAGAAATAGTATACATATTAATGTTGCAAATGATTATTGTAACTAGAAAAGGCTGACTTTTAATGCAATTTCTAAATTGCTGTATGAAGGCCCTTTTTCAGCAACTATCACTCCGTTGCTTCGATTACACAACATGTAGGCTATTCCTGAGTTAACATGTTAATAGTTTACTTCAAAATTAGAAAACCCTCGTGCAATTATGTTAGCACTGTTTAAAGAAGCAATAACTGGCCTTCTTTTGGCTACCTTGGGTGTCATTTGTGGGTTCATTTATTCTCGAAATGGCCAAAAAGCTTTCTTCAGAAATTCCTCAGTCTATTTTTGTTTTGAGAAATGAAGGTTTTTCCTTGTAAGAAACTGCTACGAAACTGAAGATATCATACAAAAGGTATGTACTTCCTTCACAAGCAGTGCAAACTGGTTCTAATGAGGACAGAAAGAGAATTGGTAGGCCTCAGTGCTTATAACTGCAAAAGGAAAAAAACATGAGTCTAGTTTGAGAAGCAGACGCCTCACGGATCCTAAGCTGGAAGATGCATTAAATAATAGATAAATAATAATAAAACCAGTCACATCCAAAGAAGCAACTCTGGGATGATGAACATTTAGTCAGAATTTCAAAGAAAAAGCCATATTTAAGACTGACCAATGAAAGGAAAATATTAAAATGGGCAAAAACACAGAAACTGGATGTTGGATGATTTGAAAAGCAGTTACTGAATTTCAACCCTGTTCAACTGTTGTGGGAGCAGCTTGACCATATGGTACAAAAGTGCCCATCAAGCCACTTCAGTCTAGTGAAATTTCTGCAGATTACCTCAAGAAACTGACAGCTAGAATGCCAAAAGGTCTGCAAGGATGTGATTGCAGGTAAAGAATTCTTTAATGAAAGCAAATTCTGAAGCACCAAATCATTATTTCTAACCTTGTCGATGTCTTGCTTGTACTTTCTATTAATTTCGAAATTTATTTGATGAATAAAAATATGAGTTCTCATGGGAAATGCAAAATTTTCTGAGCAATTCCAAACTTTTGAATGGTAGTGTATACACACCAGTGTTTGCTGAAGAAATCAGAGGCACCTTTCGAAGGGAGTCGACCAAAGTCCAAACGCATATAAGACCAAGCCCCAGACACACCTGCTACAAATGTGACCCAATCTTCTGGAATGTTGGAAATCGCTCCACCCAGAACTGGCCAATCATTCTCAAAGTGACAGGACGGTATCATAATATCACGTTTTTATTGTGCTGTGCTGAACTTTCTGATGTGTCTGGAAAGCCAAATAAATATTTTCCTCAAATAAAGGGGAAATAAGTGCGTTGTAATAAAAAACAAACCTGTCTGCAGTGAAACATAAGAGTAACTCGGGCTACCTTGCCTGCATAAGGCTGCAAAATGGCCTTCTCGCCTTTAGACTTCCTTTGGATGGCCCTTCCGAAATGTTTGCACAAGTATAAACCCCGTGTTCCATCGGCAGAACTAGATCCACAAAAACCATGATACATTTGGTACATGGATGGAGCCACCATACCTACACGGTATGCAGGGATGAAACAGATAAACGGAATGCTTCAATTAGCTTCCAAAACCGCACTTAATACGGTGGCTTTGAGGGCTGCACTCACCTTTACGGAGCAGGTAGATGTAACAGTCAGTCAGCAGCAGGTAGAGAGGCTGCAAATCGCCCTCCATGTGGCCCGTACTCATCTTTATCATCTGGAAGGAGAACCAGCGTGGAGTTACATCATTCCTGTCACATCCAACCAATGAGGAAACCAAGCATCACTGAAATGTGAAGTTGTACACAGAAATGCAGCTCACCTTGAACAGCTGTTCTTCATTCTCCCTGAAGACGTGGATCATCAGCAGCAACAGGTGGTTGTTATCTACCCTAGAAGACAGTCACCGTGGTCAGCTCCAGTTGCAGCTGCTTGTATGCTTTTCAAACCATAGCATTGCCACCCAAGCCAGACTCAGACTAGAGGCAGTCCCCAGGTTAAGAACGCCCAACTTACAGACAACTTGTACGTACAAACAAATTACTATAAAGCCATAAAACTGAGTTAAATTTAATGGTTTGAAATAAACCCACGCATGGCATGACTATGACATGTAGAGACTGTGTCAGCTTGAGGTGCAATAACGTAATTACTTTTGTTATTGTGTATTAATTATTATTATTATGTACTTTATTATGCTTTTTCTAATATACCTACAAATTCAATTCAAAGATAAAACTGTGGAACAGATCTAATTTGTAACCTGGAGTCTGCCTGTATTCAGCAGTTTTATAAAGTTGCTAAGCTGCTCAGAGTGACTCCAATCAGTTCCACATCAGTCGCTGTGTAATGCTGAAAGTAAAATCCAACCTGAACTCTGCAGGATGACTGCAATCCAGTGGGCTGGCCCTATGCGCCTCCTCATCTTCCTCTTCTTCACCGACAGCAGAACCTGCCTCTGCAGCCAGTGGACATACTTGCTCCTGGTCCACCTTTGATAATACAGCTGAAGCGACATCATCAGCTTTCGTTTCTGCTCCTTCATCCTCTTGCTCACCCTCATGGTCGCCGTGAGCAGCTTCTTGCTGCCCATTCTCTGCAGTGTCATACAGGCTACCGCCTGGGCTAGCGGGGTCTGGACTGTGGGGGGCAAAGCGGTAGAAATCTGCAGGGGCTGGGAGCACCTGCAGGAAGCCAGCATTGGGGACCTGGGAGTCGTCAGGGGCGTCGACCTCCGAGCCCCCCGGACACGACCGCTGCTGAGAGAGCCACTGTCCGTTGGTGACCCTGCCTGCCCTGCCCCCCTTCCCACCAGCCTGGCTGTCTAGAGGTCCATTCAGCCGCTCCACCACTGCCTGCGTCGGCTGTCCCACGCCATCCATGGAGGTGTCTGATGTTTCTGGAAGCCGGAGCAGGCTTTCAGCCTCGTCCTCCTCCTGAGACCCCTGATGTTTGGGTCTCATCTCCTCATTCCTCTCCTGTATGTCTCGGTTAATGTCGTTATTCAATGGAATGTTGTTCTGCGTGGTCACAGTTTCCAAGGCTCCCTTTGCACGGCGCTTCTTTCCTGGCTTTTTGCGACGGCCCACTCTGATGAATCACACAACATTAAAGGGACCCCTTCCCATGCACCAGTAATAACATACAAATGAACAACCAGGAAGATACAACTGACCTGATGACCTCTAGGTCTGTGCCTACGCCCTCCGTGTCCCTTTTAGTTGTGGAATCCTCCGGACAGGATATGACGGCGACTGAGGGGCTAGTGCTGGAATCCTCATTGAACGGGTTGTAGCGAAATGTGGGGCTGCGTGAGACGACTTCCCCTGGCCCGGTCCGTGTGCACAGCGGAGTGCTGATGAACGCTTGGGGATCTGATGCGCCGGACCGAGGGCAGCTGGCCGGATCAGTCAGGTCTCCTTCTGCAGAAAAGGAGGGAAATGCCAACCCTGATATTGCTATAGTGAATGCCAAGGAAGCAGACAAGACAGCACTAGTGTTCAGACAGTAACAGTGAGAAACAAAAGGAGAAATAACAGGAAGCACAGCCACATACATCTACTCACCAAGAAAGGTAGTATACCTACTAATCAGCTACAGACACTCAGACTGTCAGGCATAAGGCTGGGCGATATGGCAGTAAAATATTGTATCGTGATTATGAAAACTCATACCATCATCAGTTTGAATAACGCGAATATTGTGATATAGCCTATACACACATTTTTCTTGAATAATTGACAGTTATAATGTACTAATTTTACACAAATTCCATCAAGGTATGAGTCTGTTGTTGGCATAATTTATCATTAAACCTGTCACAGGCTCCATAACCATTAGTAAAACAATTTAGTTATCATAAATCAGGAAAATTCTATTTGATTTTTTATTAAAATTAGATTTCGGTTAAGCAAAAATGGAGCATGGAACACTAAATTAAAGAAATCATGACTTGAATTATAATCAGAATAATTACTGAAATCATTTGATTAAAAATAAATAAAGCATATGACGATAAAGTATTCGCCATATCGTCCAGTCTTAGTTAGGCATGCACAAAACAACATCTTTATTAAAGAACTGTGTGCAACAAGAAAATCCCAGTGTCCTCCTGTCCTGTTTGTGAAGCCAGCTGCTATTACAGAACGTTAGTGATACCACAGATTCCTCCAGTCATACAGTAAGATACAGGGATGACACCTCTCTCAGAAAGTTCTTGGCAAACAACCCACACCAATAAATAAAATAAAATGTAAAAAATACATTTTAGAAATGAGACCAGAGTTGGCAGTGTGGGCCAGTGGACAGCATAGTTGCCTTGGACCTCCAGGATTGGGGCTCTGAGTACATGCAGTTTGCATGCTATCCATGTGGCATCTAAGTTTGCACTGTCCAAAAGCATGCAGGGAACCGGAATGGCCTCTCCACATGGCATACATATATGCACGCTATAACAGACTGAGATCCAGTTCAGGGTGTTTCCCTGCCCTGAGATTCCTGAGATACTCTGTACTGGATAAGCAATTAGAAAATGTTTGCGCATCAGTCTGGACTAGTATTTTAATTTGAGCACAATGGCTCCAAAAATGAAAAAGCTACCAGTTGATAACATTGTAAAGATGTTATTTTACAATAAATATTCCAACCAGTTCATAATCTTAATATAGAAACATACTTTACACTTAAATGTAAAAATATGGGGGTAATTTATGATAAAGCCATAAAATAATTTTTGAATCGATGTTTCCAAATTAGAGAGATGTCCGATTCTAGGGCAAACACAGCTTACACACAGCCTGCCTTGGCAAGGATGATAGAAAATGTGTAAATGTTAGAACATGCAGGTTTATACAGTGAGGTTTGAACAGGTGCAGAGCAGTTAATTGGGTGAAGCTGGAAAAATAAACAGTAAAGTGCTTTGGGGGGGGGGGGGGGGGGGGTAACCATTTCCCACCTTCCCATTCTGCATTTGGTACTGACTGCAACACAGGGAAGATGTCACCGAAATCATAATCTAAAAAAGGAGGGATGAGACATTAGGTGGAAATGTATGATCAGAGTGACAGAGAAGGAAAAACAGAAAATGGAAGAAAAATACTGGTATAACAAAATAAGCATGAAAGGTTACTACACATAAATCTGAAAACTAACTGCATTACTACAAATCTGGCAGGCCCAAAAACATAAACAGGATATTCATCAACATGAACCTTCACAACATAGTGCACTCTCTTCAGTGTGACGGAACACTGGAGGTTTATTCACCAATTAGCCGTGTTACTTAACTGGTGATCAAATTTTCACCTACATTTTTTGCAATTTAACGTGAACTGCTTGGCCATCTATCTGTGTCGACAGAGGGCATGCCCTGCATTCCATACCCTCACTGGAGGGCGCAATGGCGCTGTCATCCCACTCCAGGTTGGTAGAGGTCAGAGATGTGAAGGAGTGCAGTGACAGGCTATCTGAACTGGGCAGCCTCTCTTCGAAGTCCAGCAGGTTCTGTGGCTTGTAGTATTCTGGCATGTAAGGGGCCACATCGAGGTATGGAACATCCTGCTCAAGAAAGAGGAGCAGGAAATTTAAAGCGAGTCACTACAAAGTCCAGCTATTTGCCAATCCCATGATGCTGTCCAAATCAAAAATGGTTTCACTCAACTATAGAATTACATCAAAATTATCCCAGATTATAGCTTCTTATTTCATTTAACCATTTTAAATTGAGGGGCACTGCAATCTCTTATTTTTATTTTTAATTTAACTTTAAAATTGGCAAAGTGACTCTCAAACAATAATACCCAATATTTTAGACAATATGAATAAATTCATTAATGAGACAATATTGAATGGTATGTTAAGATCGTCTAGCATTTTCTATCTAGTTCTACTCACGTAATTCAGAGTGCCAAGAAAAAAAACAGCCTGTACCAAGATACACTATATTGCCAAAAGATTTGAGACACCTGCCTTTACACACATAAGAACTTTAATGACATATGGAGTTGGCCCACCCTTTGCAGCTATAACAGCTGCAACTCTTCTGGGAAGGCTGTCCACAAGGTTTAAGAATTTTTGTTCATTCTCCTAGGAGAGCATTTGTGAGGTCAGGCCTGGTTTGCAGTCTCCCAAAGGTGTTCTGTTGGGTTGAGGTCGGGGCTCTTTACAGGCCAGTTTACAGGCCTTGCTTTGTGCACTGGTACACAGTCACGTTGGAACAGGAAGTGGCCATCCCCAAACTGTTCCCACAAAGTTGGGAGCATAAAATTGTCCAAAATGGCTGTGAATGTTGAAGCATTAAGAGTTCCTTTCACTGTAACAAAGGGGCCAAGACCAACCCCTGAAAAACAACCCCACACCATAATACTCCCTCCACCAAATTTTACACTTGGCACAATGCAATCAGGCATGTACCATTCTCCTGGAAAGCCTCAAACCCAGACTCATCCACTCGTAACACTTGGTGATGTAAGGCTTGGATGCAGCTGCTTGGCCATAGAAACCCATTCCATGAAGTTCTCTACACGCTGTTCTTGAGCTAATCTGAGGGCTATTTAAAGTTTGGAGGTCTGTAGCTATTGACTCTGCAGACTGTTGGCGACTTCTGCATATTGTGCACCTCAACATGTGTTGTCACTGCTCTGTGATTTTACATGGCCTATGATGATTTTATTCTGGTGATTTTATTCACCAGAGGCTATGGAAGTGACTGGAACACCTGAATTCAATGATCTGGAGGGGTGTCCCACTACTTTTGGCAATATAGCGTATGTAACCAGCCACCTAAGAAGTTTATCGTCTGCATGTTGTTGTTTACATGGTAAAGACTCAAAGCCTTTAAAGTCTTTATACTCATAACCAGAAGCATGCTGAAAAAAAAAAATCTTAAATATCATACCGGTACAATTAAAAAGCCATTTATTATCACAATAAGGCTGCAAATAAGGAGAAAACCCCAAACAACAAAAATCTATGTATTAAAAAAAAAAAACAAAGTCTGATTGCACACAAAATACAGTACATGTGATATTAAACGCACTATTAAGATCACAATGATCACAAAAAAATAAAATTCTTAAGTGAGATCTTTCTCACTATAAATCCATAGATGACTGGGTAGCACTGTTGCTTCACACCTCCCAAACTGGGAGTTTCAAACCCACCTCCACCTTTGCATTTTTGTGTGTGTCTGTGTCAGTGAGTGTGTGTGTGTGTGCGTGCGTGCGTTTGTGTTGCGCACGTATCTTCCTGCAATGCAAAAACATGCAAATAACCTATTTGCATGATCTAACTGATACAAGGTATCAGTGATTAGAACTACAGCCTGGCTGTTATCTGTTGTAATAAATGTTTTGAGGTCATTTTAATTAGAGTACGCCCCATCCCTGATAAAGCAAACTATACTGATGTCTTTATCCAGGCACCAAACATCCATCTGCCACCTGTAATTCAGTACAGGGTGACATGGAGAGTAGAAGCCTATCACAGGCAGCACAGGGTACACTCAGAACACGACAACATGAGGATAACATCCAAATCCCATACACATGGGATTCAAACCACCGACCCTTCCGGTGTGAGCAGCAGTGCTACGTACCGAACCATAAACTCAAACAAAAAACCTGAAACCGGCAGAGGAGGAGGAGCAGAAGCATTAACATACCAGCTCCAAGTCGAAGCGGATGAACTCCAGTCCTGACACTAGGGTGAGGAAGAGGGCGAGGTGATCATGACTGCATACCAAGGCATGTCTGAAAGAGACACACACATATATATTCATATCTTTTTGGGAACCATCCATTCATTTCTATGGGCAAACCCCTAATCCCAACAATGACCCCCATACCCAGCTATAACTTTAACCATAAGTAACCAAACAAAATGCAAGACTTTGTTTTTTTGATTGCAGTCACAGATTTTTATAAAATTAAGTTTCCCCTTGTGGGGACCAGAAAAATGGTCCATACATCATCAAAACAACAGGTTCTTAATCACATTGGGGAAATCTGATTCCCACAATGTAATATATCCATAACCCACCAAACAACTTTCCCATCCACACACGTGTTACAGGTCTTTGTAAAAAGCATTTGGTAAAATATTTTTCCAGCTAATGCTATTGGATTTAATTTCCTATTTTTCATACCAGATACTATAAAGATAGTGTGTGTTCTTAATATAAAAAATCAAATTATGCTAAAAACCAACAACTCCGATAGAAATGGTTAAGTCAGAACCGATGAGAACTAATCACAAAAAAGTTCTCCAGCACCAATCAAATACAAATGAAAGAATTTGGATTATAAGTATGTTACATCCATCTTTGAACCAGGGAGCAGGAAGACCTGGGGTAAATTCCAGGAAGCCGAGGGCTCAATGCTGAGAAACACTGACAGGATGCCAGGACATTTTCTTTGCATGACACATAATACATTTAGATTTCAGCAGGTGAACATAAAAATTAACTTGAGTGATCATACTACAGACTCTTCCAGGATAATGCAGATTGTGGTTCCTCAGGGGTGTCCTCCCATGAACACTCTCTTTCACAGTCACTTTTAATAACTCATGATCATCAATCCCAGCACGTGCAGATGGCAGCTGTAGATCTTTAGCTGCTGGACCAGCTTTATTCGCCATCTCCTTAATCGTAGTACATTAGGCTTTTGTGCTCATCTGTGCACACCTCAACTTTCCCCAAGCTTCTGACATGCTTTTCAACCATTTATAGCCTCTTCTGAAATCCTCTGCATTATTTTGTTTTAAATTTGAGGACATCTTGTACCATGAATAGAACAAGTAATTCCAAAAACCACCTTTGTGTGACTGTGTGTCCTATAGTGAACTGGCATCCCATCAGGGGTGTACCCCCACCTTGTGACTTATGAAGCCATGCATGGCCCCCCTCCTTTGTTTTTTTTTTTATTCACTAATTATCATCATTTACAGAAACACCAGATCACATTTCAGGTAGAAAAATTGATTATCAGAATATACAGATATATGAACAGATAATCTGAATAGGTACACAGACAACTGTACACAGAAATAAACACAATAAATGTGCTCTAATCATTATACCAGTAGAGAAAGCTATGGCTGGAATTACACTGCCAATTTGGTAAGGAAAGGGTGAAGCAACACAGCTGAGATTGTGATATGCATATCATCTCCTGTATACTGTCATCTCTGCAGATTCTGTAGCTCAAACTCCCAAGAATTCTGGAAGACTACATAGGAATTCAGGGGTACATATCACATATCACCTTCAAGAGTATTGTTCCTAAGAAACAAATCTGCACATATGCCAGAGAGAGTACAAGGTCGTGCTGGACATAAAGAAGCAAAGCCCCCCCCCCCCCCCCCAAACAATGGGGCTTCCTCCACCATACATCATGTGTGGAAAGAGGGTTATACTGCTGGTATGCAGTGTTTTGTTTCCTCATGACATTTTGCCTCATCAGTCATTAGAACACTGACCCCGGCAGCAGTTTGGAGATATGGCAAAAATTCCCCAACCATAATGGTTTCTCTGCTAGGCTAAACAACCGATTCTGTCTTTCACCGGCTGAGTTAAAACAAAGATTTCCCCTTTCTGCTATTCCACAGGAACCCATGTAACCAGAGTCATACATACTAAGTTAACCTCAGTTCCCTCCGTTTTATATATTGGTATGACTGATATTATTTTGAAATATGACTGCCATGTCAAGCATGCCATCTTTTGACCGCCTGCTCACTTCTGTGAGCAGCACAGCACTTGCAGTTGCCTTACTTGAAATAGTACTTTTGCAGCAGTGCCTGGTTCTCCTGGAACAGACGGAGGTAACTCTCCAGTGAGCTCTCACTCAGTGCCAGGTACAGCCAAGCCCGGCCTGCACACAAACCAAACAGAACTGCTTACTAAGGCATGCACTCAAGCTGTCTCACTGGAAACTGACTTTCAAGAAGCGTGATGAGGCCTAATACTATGGGCACAAATTTTATTAATTTAAAAAAAAATAATAATAATGAAAAAATGAACATCTTCATGAACCTTCTGCCCTTGTTGGGGTCTGATGGATATCATGTGGGAGAACAAAGGAAAACTACTTAAGTGAAAGCAACACATTTTCTATAGTCTGTTTTTACAGCGTCTGTCAGCACAAGCTGTGCATTTGTTATATACAGTTGCTGTCTTATTAACGAGTTTCTGATAGTGGCCGGCTGTGTGCATGCAAAAACATGTCATTATTGACAGACGGATAGCTCAGGTCAAAAAAGTAAAAATCTAGACCAAGATTTTGTTTCAACCAACCAGTTCAGTATAAAGAGTCATGGTCAGAGAGTACCTACAGTAACTGGTTGGGTAAAATAAATATAATTCAGGGTACATGAACAGTGGTCTATTAGGGCTCGAATTAACAACCTCCTGAATAGACTAATAACGCCTGACCTTGTAACCACCTGGCCGTCAACAGAAGCTCTACTCACTGCGGCCGAGGTTGGTGGCGATGTGCTGGAGCTCCTCGATCTGGTGAATGGCTTCTCGACGAGTGAAATGCACAACCAGAACCCAGTAACCCAAGGAGATGTCTTGAAGCCTAGAAGAGATGCAAGAAGGGGGAGGCGTTGAACCCAGACATGACCTTCTCAAGAACTCTACGCTTGCTGGATACTCCAACTACAATAATCTGGACACATGGGCACATATAACATACACATATGCAAACAAACTCTCTTCGCTGACATACCCGTAGAGCAGAGCATGGTCCAGATGCTCACACAGACGCTGTAGGACACGGTCATGATTCCGGATGGCTGGCGTCTCGTCCTCACAGGCAGCAAAGTAACTCTGCAGCTACAGATGGAAAATTTCCTAGTTAAACGTTCGCATCCTCCATTATTAAACCACATTCCCCACACATGCAACTTAAAGCAATGTATTTTTGTGCGCAATTAATGTTTTAACACTTCTAAATAAGCATGCTGGTCCACTATAAAATTATAATTCTTTGGTGAACAATTTTATCATAATTACGAAATTATTTTGAATATAACCAATATTATGTCACAGAGATACATCAGGCCAATGCAGCCACGTTACGTTAATTACGTCAAATATAAAAGACAGCACACTCCATTACAGAGAAGTACATAAAGCCGGAATTAAACAAGGATCACCAACTAGAGTCTGAAAGGGTGACCTAATCCAAATTTCAAGCAGCTGATTATCATGTGACCTGACGGCCCTCTACTGGAAAAATTGAGAAAAAAAAGGCTAGAAACAAGGGGAAAGACTGACAAATGACAGACAGGTGACAAAATCACAAGATCAAAAAAAAAAATCGACCAGCAAAATAAATAAATAAACGACAGAAACTATTTTAGAAACGAAACAGGACCGTGCTATAACGCTTGCTCAAGAGTATGTAAGAGATTATCAAATCTGTTAAAATGTGGGGTGAAAGGAATGTTGTAGACGTTAATTGCATGCAAATCAGCGCACAACACTCAGTCATCCAATATCCAGTAAGTATCCTTAGTCACGCAGAACGTAACATAAGCATGTGGGGAAATGTAATACTAAAGCCTTTATGACTATAGGATGACCTTAATAGTCCTGACTAATACTATCACCGTTGGCACACCAACATGGAGTCGTTTCTGCTAATTTTCCGATACTATATTATGGCATAAGCCTCTGTATAAACCTAGAAGACGAAAAAAAGATAATTTAACAGTGTCTGCCCAGATGATCCTGAAAAGTTACCTACCTTCTTCACGGACAGGGAAATATTCTCCAGTATCCGGTCTATAACTCTGGGTTGATCCATGAGCCTTTGTCTCCTTCCTTGCCTACAGATTTCAGATACTCTCCAGTAGGACTATCGTTTGTTATCCACTATGCCTCGAATTATGAAAAGGTTTGTTACAAGTGTCTTACGAGCTGATCTTTTTTTAAAAAAATTACACCTTTAAAAGCACAATAAATATGCACACGAGCGAGTCATAGTACTTAAAAATAGGGGGGAACTATGGGGGAAAAAAGATTTAGAAAATGCAGCAGTTCTAGGAGTGCATAGGGAACCATTAAAACTCAGCAGCAAACTAACTAACCTAGTTAATGAAGATCATTTACTATCAGATACTATAAGATCAGTTTCCTTTACATAGTTTATCACCATTAACTAGCACAGAGGTAACGAATCACAATTATTGTAATAAAGAGTTTGAAATAAAGTAGCCACCAAAGTACCAAATACGAGCCAACTGCATATTACCACGCCAATTTCTTCGAATGAAGAAAATACTTCTGGAAACTGTGGACATTTAAAATGACTTTAACCAATATCGAAACTAGCTGTCAAATGTGGTTTTGCTATCTAACGCTTAATCTGAAACGACTGTTCATCTTAAGTTAACGCCGTTCTTACTTAACGACCTATTCAGACGGTCATAATTTGCAAAACGAGACATCCAGGCAACTCGGTAATGTTCAAACTTTTGGAGAAAAAAAATCTACCAAACCGGTGAGTACGGTTTCAACATCGCAGTTTACTTATGTTATGCTTTGTCACAGTATGCCGCTATTTAAAACTGAAAGACTGGACATATTTTCAAAATATTCCTCTTCGATAGTATTTATTTATACTATATTCTTACTAAACAACGATGGAACATGAATCATGACATTATCTAAATACTCAGATGTTTCGTTGCAGCGGCATGCATTTAGTATCTTCGATTGTTTGCTTAAAAGTAGACTGTTCTTGTCGGGAGTCTATCTGCAACCGACAGCTAGCTCGTATCATACAGACGTGTTTCTATTAATTCGTAAAATCGCCACATATACTACTACAACAAATCCCACTGTTAAAGAAGTTCATTTTAATCCGGCTACCGTTAAGTTAAATTAAAATGTAAATACAACTTGCGTGAATATAAGGACTGGAGTTGACATCGAGCTCGTGACTCCCAAACGGATATGACATCATTTAGTTGAAGCCGAATTTAGATGCACCACGTGTTCATCATCTAACGTTGAGTCCAGCCAAAACAATGCAGATTCAATGTATTAGACATTAATAATAATAAAATATTAAACTAGAACGTCGTTATCCAATTAAATATGACACCGTATTTAACAACAATAATAGGTTTGGATTATTTGTGCTATATATAATTCCAAACAAATAGCAATATATCATAAAAACAAAAAAACTGTTGCAAGAATAACCCAAAAACGAAGTACCTTGTAGAAGATGCTTGTGCAGTAGAGAGCTAATTATAATGGATTAATATGAAGTACAAGGTATAAAGAATAACCAATAATACACAGTACTTCTGAATTTGATGCATTGAAATAGCACCCATCTGTATGCCAGTAACTTACAGCACTGTTAGCTAGGGTCTCCAAGTTACTGCTGATTTTATTTCAGATCAAATATGTATGTTCAGTTTAAAGTGATATGACTATGAAATAAAGAAAACCTTTTAATTCTTAGGAAAGTTAAAATTTTATTAAGATACAGAGTAGCAGGCAGAGAGCGAGCATTTTCAGACTCAACAGCCACCCTGTGCCATACCACATGTGGCCAAGGGGAGCAGGAAACCGGGGGAGGGGGGATTGTAACCCCCAATATTTAATTTGGATTCAGTCCCCTCCACCCAATAAAAATATTGATCTCTCTCCCATAGTTACATAGCTATGTTAAAGAAAAAACCTATACATTAGGGGCCTGTATCACACAGATTTAAGGTAGTCTCGGCTAAATGCAAGTGAATGAAGATAAAGTCCATTTAAACTGCAGTACCTTAAATCTGACAAGTTATCAGGCTAAGGAATAAATCCTGCTCTGTGATTCAGGCCCCAGGACAACCGCATATAATAACCTGAATGTTAAAGTATGTAATTTTCATATCTGGAAAAATGTTTTATCCATTCCTGAATTACAATAGTATCTAACACAATCCATATATGATATTTACAATGAAGAACTCATGCCTATGTATTTATTTTATCATCATTTCATAAGGATATTTGACCACTACAGATATATACCTTGCCCTCAGGTACATTCTAGACATATCCTGAGATATACTTCTATGTGACAACTGAAAATTCCATACATCCAAAAGAAAGTGCAATTCTGCATTTATTTAGTGCACTGTTAATACAATAAATTGTCAGGCAGTGTAATGGGCTAGGAAAGGAAGAGTCCATTTGAAAATCTGCCTTAGGGTATTCATGTATCTTAATTCCTCTCTGATTTATGCATTAAGGGTTGAGTGTCAACTGATAGGCATCCCTCCACAAACATGTTCAGGTTCACTTCAGGCGGAGATGTACCTTCAAGTACCTTAGCATCAGGACAGCCACCTACCAGCACACGCCAACACCACAGCCTTGGCTCACATTTACAAAACAAGTCAATTTATAGACTAAACTGTTTTTTCCAAATTAGTGGAAGATACCAGATAAAATTCTACTATTTATGTAAAATATCATACTTGCTCTGTTTAATCCAGTTAAATTTAAAATTTCAGATTCCCCACACAAAGGAAGGAAATTGGACCCTGAATGTGATTCAAAAACTATTTCGGGAAAACATGATCTGTCAAACATAGAATAATTAAACATTCTATGTGACAACAGGTGATTTAAAAAAGTAAAGGTTTAATTATTAAAATGCATTAAGCACACTTAAGTTTGATGGTCAAAGTACTGAAAGAGAGAAACTGTGTTCATGGATTTCCAAATGCATCACTTCTTAGGCCATTTAAAGGTATGGATTTAACATCTACATTTATCTCAGTTAATCATTCTTTCTCTCTGCATTGGGGTTTGGTTCAGAGCAACGAAGCACAGATCTCCTTTCACCACACAGTGTCAGTGGTAGACCTCACTTCTCCTCAGGGTGGGGCTCAGACTGCACACCAAACGCTCTGTCACACAGACAACGCATACTCACCAAAACTAGGAGCGACCTGTGCACATCTCACCGGGCGTATAAAAAAAATTACTTTTGAATTAACCTGCCAATGAATAGAAACTCTAGTGGAGTCAGAGAAAAACACTCAAGTTTTACCCACTGTCTTCAATTTTCATTATTTTCATTATCCCCAAAGGTATTCTCCAAAGTCAATTAGAAAGCCGCAAATAAGGAACAGGGACACCTTCCTATTCCTACACAGGTTTACATTTAAAGTGAGTGTGTCTGGAGGAAGAATACAGCGTCATGACAAAACTAACCATGTCTTAGGTGAGAATTATACAACAGTTCATTAAATCGTATTGCCTACTGCTACAACGAATGAATGAAAATGCGGCGTTTAAACGGTGGAATAAGCAGCTTGAGAATCTGTAAAGGAAGGAAACAGCTCAGCAGTTAAATTTTGATTCCTAATTCACATTTAACTGAGGGTTGCATGACACTGACATGTTGTGATGCACAGATGATGACTAAATATTGTTTTACCCACCATTACAAAAATGGCAGCTGCTCTCATGTGGCAGCAAGCCTGCCAGCACCGGTTAACATGCCAGTTCTCGATACCCCACTGCATGCTGAACATTCGGTCCTACTTCACTCTTCCTGGTGGGCACACTCCATCTCCACAGTCTCTGGCTCGGTCAGCACCCCAGGCTCGGTTCCCGGAGCCCCTTCTGTACCTTCCCTCTGAGCCTGGGCATGGGCAGCTTCATCGCCCCCTGCCTCCACCTCCCCTTCACCCTCCCTGGTGCGGAACAGCAGCTGGCCGCCCTGCAGGACCTGCTCGGCAGCCTGCCAGGCGCCTGCGCCCCCGTACTGCTGGTAGAAGTCGGAGTCAGCCTGGAACATGACGAGGGCCTGAGCAGTGTGGATGCGCACATGCTGTGCCAGTGAGCTGGCATCTGCGAACTTCTCCCCGCAGGAGTCGCAGGCGTACAGGATCTGTGTGTTGGGGTCTAGAGGTAGAAGGACGGACAAAAAAAATAAATAAAATAAATCCTTTAATAATAGTACAATTTGCATGCACTGTTGCTGTACCCGAGATAAAGGATTTGAATGAGTATGAATTTATCATCAAATTAATGTGTACATACTTGCATAAGTTTCTATGTATGCAGGTGTTTTTGCAGGTGCCCCTGAGTGAAAATGTGTACATGCACGTTTGAGCATGTCCTACCAGCCTCCTGCACTCTCTCTACAGCCTTGGTGATCTCTGCTTTCAGGGCCTCCGTCTCGTCAGCTGACACAGACGCTGCCACAGGCACCACTAAAACAAAACACCGTTAATAAATACTATAGTCTGAATATAGGCAGCAAAATTCTGTACATACATTTACAGAAGTTCAAATTCATTTTCTCTCTTCATTTTTCTCTCATCATCTTCTATCTTCTGTAGCAATGTTCTCTCTGGTAACCTAGGGTGTTTATACCAAGAACGCAAAGATCGTACTTGCAGTCTTGGCAAAACTGCTCCTGCTAACTTGTCTCCCAAGAAAGAATTTTAGGCACAGTGAAATATGGGATTGGTCTTGTTTGGCAAGGATGCAACTGATGTATCCTTGATATTTGGGGTGGGGCAAGAACGACATCCAGGGATTTTTACCATCCTCTGTACTTCTGTTCTTGAGTATTGGAACTGGTCTTCAGCAATGGAAGATGATGTAAAATGGGTACACGAGAACAGTCAAGTACGCATATTGTCACCTTTTGTTCTCATCTTCCGACTGCTCCTATCTTACCCCCCCCCCCCTCTTTTGCAGAGCTTACTGACCTGTCAACTGAGCTACAGCACTGGCAGCAAGAGCCTCAGTGGCCAGAGTGACGATGTCATCAGTGGTGACGGTGACTATGTTGACCTCGCTGTCGTCCAGCTCCGAGGCCGGTGTGGAGCTGACATGCAGCTTTCCTGGCCCCCCGCCCCCGTCGCTCTCATCCTCAGTCACCACCAGCTGCTTCATGCCGGCCTTGCCCTGGTGCACCGTCTTGACATGGGAACGCAGGTTGTCCACACGATTGAAGCCCCGCCCACACTTGTCACACAGAAATGGCTTCTCACCTGGAAAGCGTCAGGGACAGAAAGGAGAAGTAGAGAGAACACAAGGTAGAAAAAACATGCAGAATTCCCAGCATGGAATAAAGGAAGCAAATAAAAGAAAGCCTGGGGCATGTATTTCACTACAGAGAGCAGTATCTTTAAAGGGCCATTACTCTGCATGAAACGTGCTGCTTTGATTCACATTTGTGATGTCAGCACTGAGTATTAGAACAATGAATCATAAAAAAAAAATAGATCTTGATGCACACCTCTATGCAATCACATTTCTAAATTATAACGGTCCCACCGCACCAGGTACCTTACTTTTGGTACTTCAAGAAAGTACCAAAAGTATGGTACTTCAAGGTGTTGGTTTTCCATTGGCATAAAAACCGGTACCAGCACTGAATGACATCACAGCATGAAGCAGGGTGTTTTGTACTGAATTGAAAAAATGGCTGTAGTATATTATAGGGCTGGACAATGTACAGTATTAATCCCAACATCACATGTTATGCATGTGCGATTCTTAATTCGCCAGTCAGCTAGATTAAGGTCAGGCTTTTCTTACTTTCAATTCTGTATACGGACTTTATAGTGAAGGGAGTTTAAGTTTCGTTAAAACATTTTTACTCTGTCATAGGAAAAAATAATGATCAAGTTTTGCCATTTGTATTATTATTCTTTTTCAAAATTATCTAGGATATGTTTAAAAATCAGTTTACCTCCGCTGCTTTTGCAGGAGTACTGCAATCAAAATCATTTTCATCCTTGCTGTTTAAAATCACTCCTGGATGTGTTTGAGAAATTTATATTGAACTCCTTTTTTGTTATATAAATAGGAGTATCCCAATATTAATTACAACAAATCCACATTGCTATACTTAGAAAATTTCCAATACTGTGCTGCCCTAGTAAATTATACAAAATACTTTATTTCTTTTTATGCTACCCAGATCTCTGGTTCTTCTGAGCAGATCACGGTTAAAGCCTGGGTCACATCATTTGTCCACACAACCATTACTTTTATTATTATAATTTGTTTTACCTCGTTTATTGTTATTTTCTGAGTTCGCAGCTGTTTAAGGCCGAGGAAGAGGGCGACGAGGGGGGGGAGATGGAAGGGGGGGGTGCTGCGGGGGACGAGGCTGGAAGCGAAGGGAAGCC
>JAODKE010000040.1:4292285-4313943 GCA_026779605.1 Mormyrus hasselquistii | reverse complement strand
TGTTAAAAGTGGGTCGGTTTGAATTGGAACTTTGCCGTCTTGCCCCTTTGACTTCCTCTGCTGGTTTCCGGCTCGCCCCCCCCCCCCCCCCCACCTTGAGTCTGGTTCCTTCCAAGGCTTCTTCCTTCTAGGGAGTTTTTCCTTGTCACTGTGTCATCTCTGGCTTGCTCACTAGGGGTTTTGGGCAGGGATAATGTAAAGCACTTTGAGAGATGTTGTTTAAATGCGCTATACAAATAAAACTGAATTGAAGTGAATATTATTATGATCACAAGCAAGTGTTCATGTCCTGCCTCAGGCTGTGGGTGGCAGTCGCCCCCTATTCACCTTTCTGCTCAAACCTGCTCCATTTTTTATAATGATATCTACAAGTCACATGCTCTTGTTGTTCTGTTAGAAAGAATGAAGGCTTGATATGTCATCATTTTAATATGGTCTTGAAGAAAGGCTTGACTTCTTGTTATCATAACCTGTGCCCTGTACTACGAAGCGGGGTTACTGGCTTATCGGGGTAATGTGTCGGATTTAAGGTAGTCTGGGCAAAATGTAAGTGAACGAATACGAAGTCCATTTAAACTGTGGTACCTTAAATCCAACAAGTTACCCCGATACGCCAGTAACCCCACCTAGTAGTACAGGCCACTGGCATTTAATGCAGGCTTGACTTATCTCGATTCGGAGCTTGACCTGTCCCATTATTGTTTGTGCCACAGCTTTGTGCTGCAGCTACACAGGAGCTCCATACAATGACCTGTTAACCATCTCTTCCTCAGACTTTTATGTTATTACTGCACTTACAAAATCCTGCAGAAAGGCTGACGGAATTATCAACATGCATCCAGCGCTGGACTACCCACAATCACAGAAGGCAACTGCAAAATGAAAATTTTACATATGCAGTGCACATCATCATGCCCTGATGGCCATCATGATATACATCATGTAATAAACCGGAAGTTATTGTGGTCTAAGGTGCATTTTCCCATTTATTGCACAGATACCTTATCATGCATCCTCATACTGTGACAGTATTTAATTTAGGATATTTGACATTTCCTGGTTGCTCATCTTTTCATTAAACAGGACCCGTTGAACACATTTCTATTTGTCAGAAACATGTAGGTTGTGTGTGGAAACAGTTCTGCAGCCTGTCTGTTGAACTCTGTCAGTATTTTTTTGTCACACAGGGAACACAGTGCTCTGTGCTACAATCAGGCTGAACTTTAAAGTACTTCAGTAATCATCTAAATCCAGTACAGCCACTCACAGCCCCTGCACCCAGCCGGGTGTGGCATGTGTGAGCATGAGTGAGTTTCTATTCTCTGCAACATGAGAGGACATTTGTGTGTGTGTGTGTGTGTGTGTGTGAGAGAGAGAGAGAGAGAGAGAGAGAGAGAGAGAGAGTGTGAGAGAGAGATTACTGGCTTTAAAATGTACTGTATATAGGTACTGAGAGTGGTTTAAAGAAAACACAGAGGCTCTGAGGGTGACATTGCAGTAACATTGATCAATCACTATGAAGGGCAAAGGCCCCAACAACAGAGATGAGCTGAATCACATGCGATCTGGAATTAATCTGAGGTCCACACAAGAAGTGTACATTGTGTTCAGCGGAGTAGAGAAGCAGACAGTACACTGTGTGATTATGGTCTTTTGTTAAGTTCATTCATCAGACATTTTAATGAAAAGCAGCCAAAATAACATATACTGATTACCCAAGTGAAAACTTCCAGAGCCCAAAGCAAAATCTTATTTGCAGTACTTCTGAAATGCTTAAGCCTCATATTGGTGCCCTAAAGTATTCCAAAGCATTCAGAACCTCTATAAAGGCTTTTGTTACTGCAGTAGTACACGGCAATCAGAAAGCAAGGACCGCTGTGCTCTGCATGAAGTCACACCTGAGCTGACAGCATCAGTGTTCAAGCTGAGATAAAACCTAGTTTGAGAGACTTACTGTAACTTCACAGAAAAAACAGATATGTTGGCCAGTATGCACTTTGTAATTTGGTGTTGTTTGGTGTTTTCAGAGTAATGCAGTGACGACAGTCTCTGTAAATCTACGATGTTTACAGTATGTGGAAATTCGCAGTGGCATTTTACCTGCCGCATGACGTAAATAGGAAGCTGTGTCTCCAAGTTCACATCAACACGTGACTGCCTTCTTTGTGTTTTCTGGAATTTTCACCATCTATCACACTGCTGGGAAGAAATCTGAATCTCTTAATGCTTTTTTTCTCCAAAGGGACTGTGTCACCACAGCACTAACAACAGAAGGAAATGGCATTGTCAGACACGATTTCATATTCAGTCATGTGATAACAATTGGTCAGTTGATCTGTACCTTTTTAGTTTTTTTGCTTAGCAGTTACTGTGTAATTTGTACCCATTTATTTTATGTTTTCTCTCTGAGAAATATATTCAACAAAAGACAGAACTACAGGTGATCTTTTACTTTAAATCGCAGAAGTGTTCTTCATGCACTTCTGTCGAAACAATATGAATTCTGGAATTGCAAGGAGCTCTTAATAATCATGGTGTAAATCTCACATTAAGAACACTGGGGGAAGTTAACATGCACAAGCGTTTTTATTAAGAGGTCTAAAAGCAAACCATACATATATAATTGTAAGAAAAGGGTATAATTGTTATTTTATAAATATTATAATTATACATATTTTACTTTTTTGATCCTTTTATATTATCATTATTTGAAACATATTTTCACAATAAAATTCACTGCATTTCTGAAAGAAATAACATACCATGCCAGTATCTATCTACTATATATAGAGAATACGTAGTTTTGTTTGCAGAAAAAGAACAATGCGTTTATATTTATGTGGTATATGATGTTTGCAGGTTAACATTAGACAGAATGCAAGGCTAATATATTCCTCTCTGACAGGTTACCATGGTGACCAGTTTAGGGACCTTGGAGGAAGGTTGCGAATTACTAACCCAACAAAACAAAACTAGAAAATTATTAATAGTTCATGTGTTAATTGGAACCACAGAAAAAGTGCAGCTTGAGGGAATGAAAAAGGAAATCATTAACATTGGAAGTGTGTGGGAGATGGGTTTGAGACTGGAAGCATGTGTGCTAACAGCACCCACCTGATTGCTTTGACCTTATGGGGAGTGCGGGAGGTTGGGTAAATCATTTTTACACTATTGTAGTTTTAAGTCATATAAGATAATATTTCTCCATAATGCCCTTCTATGCTAGTAATTCTACCTCTTTTATAAAGAAATGTATGAAGATCTTAAGAATAATAATGCTACATATCCAAGAGCTGAGAGGCCTGTGTCAGGAAACGCCCCTTTGCCCTACCCCGTGGCACATGCCTCCCACCCGAAGGGCAGCTGAAGGCCCGGCCCTTACCGGAACCTTCTCATCTCAGCGCCATGCTGGCCATCACTGGTCTCACCTGTGTGGACAGATGCAGGAACACTCGTGTAAAGAGAGAGGCTGACAGGGTATAAGGTAAGATTTGGAGTTCTCAGAGTCAATGGTTACATCTATGTATTTATATTAGGCTATGAAATGCCTACAGTGTTAGTACGCATGATGTCCTTTGTTATTAAAATAGAATATACATTATGTATATATTTCTGTGTTTAATTATATATACACAGAATTAACCATTTTTCCTGTATGAATATTAGTTTAGTGAGTATTAGTGACCTTTACTATTCATTTGGACTAATTGATGAGCAAATTTCCAAAACTCACTCAGTCCATCTTTTGTTTTGAAATGAGACCCCAATGTCAGGCTTTCTGTATCATATGGGAGCCAAAACGGAGTGAATTTTGTAAATTTGCTCTTCAATTATACATGGAGAAAAAAAACTTCTGATCACATTTATATGAAACATGCTCAAACTGAAAATAATAATGGCCAAAAATCACCATTGCTTCATGTGCATTTTATAAAAACTTGTTCTTTTAATATGCTGAATTATTTTAGGTGTGTGATGATCATGTGCATAAAAACAAATTTGCACATGCAGCCTCAGTGGAGTCACTGCTTTCTAATAAAAATAATGTGCTTTACACAGATGGAGGGAATCAGTCTCACTAGTGCAGTCAATATTCACTCAGAAACAAATAAAAGTGATGGAGAGGAGGACTACCCTCATCAGCGGACTGCACCCACCAATGAGAGGCTTCTGCTCACTGGCAAGAATTTGTGGAAACCATGGCAACTTGCTCGTGCCAGGGTCAAAGGTCCAGAGATTTCTAGTCTTTTAAATTGAATTTGCTGTATTTGAGTTCTCCAATGATGTTTAATACACGACAAATGTAGCCTGTTATTTACTTGCATGCATATTATACTGTACATAAAAGTATATATATAACAATTATATATTTTATATATTGGTTACCATACCTGTAGTATTCCAAATGTTACATTGACTTTAATGATATTTGTAGCATATGCAGGATTTACCACCAAAATGGCACTGATGCTGTTCTTTTTTTATCCAGCTATCTTATTCAGGCTGTGGGGTGTCTTCGGCACTCTGGGGGGGTTTGAATGGTACTGCTTTGGTGCCCTGGGGATCCTCACAGCTCTCATGAGCTTCCTTATGGACCTGAGTGTGGCTAAGCTGCTGGAAGGTGAAGGGAAACACATTCACAAATTTACAAATCTGCACACACATATACTGTACGTTTGCAGAGAGGGACGCAGATCTGTATGAGAGCACAGAACTGTGGTTCACACGCATCAAACCTGCAGGACTGAGGACGTACCCGCCTGTCTCCCCCTGTGTCTCCCAGCGCATCGTTGGCTGTACGAGCAGCTGCAGGGCCACTTGCTGCTGCAATTCCTCTGCTGGAGTTTGTACCCCACCATCCTATGCACCCTGTCCACCGCCTTCTCGCACAGCATCAGCCCTAACTCTGCAGGTCGGGGGGGGGCGGACGGACGACCTACAGTACATGTCAGTGTAACACTTTACTTGATGGGGCAGAAATACTTAGTATCACCTCATTTACTACCGAGGTGAAAATCATGAACTGTAGCTGTATAAAAGAATAAAAGATGTGTCACAATTCACTATTCATGACCAAACATCAGATCGGTATTTCACTTGTTATTCATTACTTGTTCCTTCAATAAAGATATAGTAACAAATATAGTAACTGCTCGGGATAAAAGATGCATCATTCATTAATTAATATAAGATCACTATGTAACTAAGAGTTAGTTTATGGTTAATTAATACTTAAGTAAGAGCATAACTCTATATCATTTTTGCCCCCTCAAGTGAAGTGTTACCAAATTCCCTTATCCTGCTTCCTTTGTCTCCTCCAAAGGGTCTGGTTTGCCAGAAGTGAGAACCATACTATCGGGCCTAGAGCTCCCGGAGTACTTGTCTCTGTCAAACCTATTTGCCAAGCTGGTCGGCCTCACCTGCACTCTGTCGGCGGGAAGTGTTGTATTCTTGGGCAAAGTGGTATGGATCCATTTTTATGCACCGTCATAAAATACCTTTTATTTAAAGAGGGATATACACACAGTCTCTAGGTTACCAGTAAAGTCTGTGTTTAACTTGAATTTGTAGGGAGTGTCAAGTCGAAAAATAATATACATATAGTACATAATAATAAGCTGTATGGCAGTCCGTTTACAAGTACAAGCTCTGCCACGTTTAACTTGAGGACTGCCTGTACTTTTTGAATACTGTTCTTACCCATTTACTAAGCCAGTCCAAGAGCACTACAGCAGAGTGCCTACTGTATAGCAGAGTGCCTACAGCAGAGTGCCTACAGCAAAGTGTCTACAGCAGAGTGTCTATAGCAGAGTGTCTATAGCAGAGTGCCTATAGCAGAATGCCTACAGCAGAGTGTCTACAGCAGAGTGCCTATAGCAGAGTGTCTATAGCAGAGTGCTTACAGCAGAGTGCCTACAGCAGAGTGTCTACAGTAGAGTGCCTATAGCAGTGTCTATAGCAGAGTGCTTACAGCAGAGTGCCTATAGCAGAGTGCCTACAGCAGAGTGTCTACAGCAGAGTGCCTATAGCAGAGTGTCTATAGCAGAGTGCTTACAGCGGAGTGCCTACAGCAGAGTGTCTACAGTAGAGTGCCTACAGCAGAGTGCCTATAGCAGAGTGCCTATAGCAGTGTCTACAGCAGAGTGCATTAGCTAGTATGTTCACTTGTTCATGTGTCCTCTTTCTATTGTTCCCAGGGCCCGTTTGTTCACCTATCAACCATGGTGGGTGCGTTCTTGGACCGGCTTTGCATCTCCTTTCATGGAAAGAAAGAGGTGATTTCATTCTGCGGAAGGACACTAAAGCCAGCAGCACCACAAGAGATTTTGAGCCCCATGAAACCGTTTCATATCAGGTCCCCCGAGCAGATCGATCCAATTACGTTGCACATTTTTAGGGCTTAACTTCCCCCTTTCGCTCCTGACCAAAGCCGTAATAAGATTGCTGCCTTACACTGCCAGTAGCATCATTCCGGTCTCCCTCACTTCCTTCGTAGTTCAGAGCACAGAACAGGATGCTTATTGCCTCAGCCGCGGTGGCAGTTGGCAGCTGTTTCGGGGCTCCAATCAGTGGTAGGTACCGCTGGAAGGTTCTGGTCCAGTGTACCTGTCTAACCGATTATGGCTAATACCCTGCTCTTCCTACCAGGGGTGCTTTTCAGCGTGGAAGTGATGAGCGTCCATTTCACCGTGCACGACTACTGCCGTTGCTTCTTGTCCGCTGCCTTTGGGGCACTGACCTTCCGCCTCCTGGCCGTCTGGAGCAGGGAGCAGGGTGACTGACCCGCGATGTCACAATGCCCCCTAGTGGACAGAGCTCACACTTATCTTTTTTTTTTTTTTTTTTTTTTAAATGAACACTTTCCTGTGAATTTCCCTGAAAACCTATGACGACAGGTGCCTGGGTATAATGTGCATTTACTGGGGCTGTTTGTCTGTAATTACATAATGGCATCTCATTCAGAATGGGTGCAAATAAGAAAACCTGAGAAGTGTTTTACTGTTTTTAGAGACCATACAGGCTCTTTTTAAGACCAGCTTTTCTACTGACCTGCCTTATTACCCCCCGGAGATCCTCGTTTTCACCCTCCTGGGGTAAGCTTTTGCCTCAGCAACCTACCTCACATGGCGACACTGTCTTCTGAAGTTTCATGAGAAAAGTCTTGTGAAGAGGATCCATTTCTGTGATTACTTTATAGCCACGTTTTCTTAAAATGTGTTTTGGGTCGAAATTTATTGCTGAAATTCCTTTCTTCCGACTCTCTGCACCGTTTCACTCTGAATGAATCTGCGGTTACTCTTCATATTTCATTCTGTCTGTCTGTCTGTCTGTCTGTGAATCGGCCTGTCTGCGTGCTGTGAGCCTGCTAGGCTGTCTTCTCTGTGTGCAGGTTACCATGTGTTACAATCCGCTGGCTCTGTCTCCTATCAGGTTGCTTTGTGGAGTCTGGACCTGTGTTTTTCTGTACTGTCATCGCTGGAGTCTCCTTTTCATTCGGACCAACCAAGCCATAAGCAAGATACTAGCCACAGAGTGAGTGTTCTCTAAGGTCACATATATAACATTATATAGTGCAGTAATACTTAGCGCATTGCTCTCTCTTTTACTCTCTAGAAAGGCCGTCTACTCAGCAATGGTTGTGTTCCTGCTGGCCCTAGTTACATTCCCTCATGGTTTAGGCCGTTTCATGGCTTCCACGGTAGGCCTGGTTTGTGCCAGAAACACCTTCTGAGCCTCCTAAACACTATTTGTTTACAGAGAATGAGGTCCAACAAACTTATCGCCTCTTATGAGCAGAGCGGACCATACCATTTGGTTATCAGTGACAGGTTCCAAACTTGCTACCGCCTCTTATGAGCAGAGCGGACCGTACCATTTGGTTATCAGTGACAGGTTCCTTTCCCTCTGTCGATTCAAATGTCAGGCAACAAATACAGTGCTCACAGACAATCTTGGGACACTTGCTTAATTCAGTAAAAATATTACAAATTTATTGGTTTTATAAGGCCAGTTATATTGCTTACTTTATTGATTTCCTTAAACAAAACAATATATCATATTAGGAACACCCAGCAAAACATTATTTGAAACCCCATAATTGAAACACAGCTTATAGTTGCTGGTCCAAATTGCAAAGTTCATTGACAAGCCGTCTCATTGGGGCTTGTTATATTTGCTGTAGTTTTGCCATAGCATAAAACAGCAAACATTTATGCTTTGTGAGTACGGGTAATAATAAAATGGCGAGAACAGAACAGAATGAGTCGGTCAAAAATATTATGACAAGAGAGAATGTGGAAGAAAAATGAAGTAATATCAAACATCACTTGTCAATGGATTATTGTTATGAGACCAATAAATTTGTAACGTTTACAGAATTAGGCACATCCAAGGCTTTTTGTTGGCACTGTATTTGAAGTATATTCCTTTTATATAATAATGTAAAAATCTGGCAAAAATACCAAAGAAACAATGTCCAGTTTGTGCTCATTATTGTGTTACTTATGGTTATTACTTTAACTTGAGCGGTGACTCAAGTGAACCGACGACACTGTAGTGATGCTTCCTCTTGTATCTCCCTCTTAGCTCTCAATGAAGCAGCTTCTCGCATCCTTCCTGCATAGTCGCCAGTGGAAACCCGTGTCGCAAAATGTGTCCGCGCTGCCGCCACCGGGGGCGCCAGAGAGCGTGTGGCTGGAGTGGAGTCCCTCTGGGACCTCCGTTTTGTTCACTCTGGTGGTCTTCCTCGGTATGAAGGTACGCGATAGGCTAATCAGCCGCGACGATGAGAAAAAGGTGGGAGCGCCAGCAAGGTACAACACCAGCTACTGCAGTGGTTACCTAGCAACCATCAAGTATCAGCTGGTGCTATTTAAAGTTGATTTGCGTGTCATAACATACAGAGTCTGTGTCTTCTCCAAATCAATCTGGGGTGTGTTTGCCCCTCTGGGGACCTTCTGAAGTCCTCTAGTGGTTTAGATGGTCGTATGACTGCCTGATGTAAATGACTGCAGTGGGGTTATTGTGTAATTACTCTTGTTTCCAGCTCTGGTTGCTGGTCCTGGCTATGACCCTGCCTCTGCCCTTAGGCTTCTTCATGCCTATATTCATATATGGTGAGAATTGCAGGCTAATTTATTTTTGTAACCAATTTATTTTATCTCTACTTATTCTGTTTGCCTGAATTTACGTTCTATATTGCCTGAGGATACATGCAGAAATACTGCTAAAACAAACTCCTAGTACTGTACATGTAGATGTACGTGGCCAATAAAGCGCATTCTGATACTGATTCTGATTCCAGTGCAATGCAGTGCTGTGGTGTGTTTGTCCCTTCAGAACTTTCCTTCTGCTCATTACTGGTTTCTGTCATTAAGTGGAACTCTGGCAGGCATAATAAATGCTGCTCTGATATTCCCAGGCGCTGCTATTGGACGGCTGGTGGGAGAGGGGCTGGCCTATATGTTTCCAAATGGAATAGAGTCTGGGGAGATCGTCAGGCCAATAAATCCAGGGGGCTACGCACTGGCTGGTAAACAAGCAGCTCTGCCGTCAACGGCCACTCACAATGAGGTGCCTGTGATTGGCTAAAAAGTCAGGAAGTAAAAAAATAACATAGCCAAAGCATGCTAGAAGGTTTCTCCCATTGTACCTTTATTTATAGCACATACTTATCTCTGGCTGTTTCCTAACTTGGGTTTTATTACCTTTTCCCGCCTGTGGATTAAGTCCTCATCATTGTAGGTGTAGTAGAGCAAGGAGATATATTTGGGGGACACTGCAGGTGTTTATGTAGGTTTTAATACAGTCAAGATTGAGAGGTTCCTGTGTAAAAAATTGATTTTCTGTTGAGTAACAAAAGGGTCAAGGAGCTTATTCTCAGGTGACATTAATGCCCATTGCATTGATAAGGTTTTCTTCTGCTTTTTATGCTTTGAATCCAGCTTTTATCATTTCTGGTTTTTAATGTTGGTACTGGTTCCCCTGAATTTCTGAATTACCAGCTGGACCTTATTTTACTATTAAGGCGACACACTCACCAAAGGAGGCCATTTAGTTATGAGATTACCTCAGTCTGCCAAGCACTAGTTGTATGACTGTAGGGGATTTAGCTGTGTGATGGTAATGTTCCCCCGTCCCACAGGTGCTGCAGCCTTCTCGGGGGCCATGACACACACACTTTCTCCCGCCCTCCTGGTGTTAGAGCTGACAGGCCAGTCCACACACGCGGCACCTACGCTGCTGGCTGTGCTGCTGGCTAATGCCGTGGCGCGCTCCGGCCGCCGGCCCTCCCTTTATGACAACGTCTCCCTCATGAAGAAGCTGCCACACCTACCCTCGCTACTCCGCACCCAACCAGAGTGAGGGTCTCATCTCGAGGCTGTGCTGCTCCCTTAAACTCCTTCCTATCCTGAATCATGTTTAACTCAGCCTGAACTCCTCCTTAATCCTCGCTCTCTCTCTCTTTAGCCTGTCCTCTGTCCAGCTAGGGCAGGTTTGGTATTCTGGTGCAGAGGCACATGACGGAAGGGGAGGAGCTGCGGAGATGGTGCTTGAGCGGGACAGTGGAGCTGCTGAGGTGCGCCAGGCCCTGTCCTCCAGCTCCGAGGCAGAGTTCCCTGTAGTGGAATCATATGGTGAGCCGTGCTTAGCAACATGACATTAATTATGTCCCTTTAACGTTAGTAATGTTTCTGTTTCTAATCACTAAGTGTGACAATAATTCTGTGGCAACACTTTACTTGACGGGGTGCAAAAACTGCAAAAGAGTTTAACTTACTACTAAAAGTACAAACCGTGAACAAATCATGAATAAATATAGTCACCATTTAAAGATAAAAGATGCATCATAAATAGCGAATAACCAAACATGAGATCAGTATTTCACTTGTTATTCATGACGTGTTCCTTCAGTAGTTCCATAGTAGTTCCTCCAGTAGTTCACAAAGATTTACAGAATTTCCAGGCATAGTAAGAAGTACAGTAACTGCTTAGGATAAAAGATGTTCCCCTGCCCCGTGCCCTGTGATTGACACCCGTATCCTCCAGCGTGTCCCTCTGCCCTGCATGTTCTAATTGACTGGCATGTTCTCCTGAGTGGTCCCCTGCCTTGTGATTGACTGGCATGTTCTCTGGAGTGTTCCCTTTCCCTCTGCCTTGTGATTGACTGGTGTGTTCTCCTGAGTGGTCCCCTGCCCTGTGATTGACTGGCATGTTCTCTGGAGTGTTCCCCTTCCCTCTGCCTTGTGATTGACTAGTATGTTCTCCGGAGTGTTCCCCTGCCCTGTGATTAACTGGCATGTTCTCCAGAGTGTTCCCCTTCTCTGTGCCTTGTGATTGACTGGCATGTTCTCTGGAGTGTTCCCCTTCCCTGTGCTTTGTGATTGACTAGCATGTTCTCCGGAGTGTTCCCCTTCCCTGTGCTTTGTGATTGACTAGCATGTTCTCTGGAGTGTTCCCCTGCCTTGTGCCTTATGCTGCCTGTGATCAGCCTAAGGCTTTCTGTGACCCTATGCTGTATTTTTGATGGATCTGATTACCGCAAATGACATCATTTGTTTAACTATTAATATTAATAAGTAAGAACACACCATGTAGGGAAATCATTTTCTTTTAGGTAAGAACACTACCTGTTAAAGACCTTTGATAACAGCACTATCGCCGCAGTAGCATCTTAATTCTGTTCTGATCTCTGCATAGTATCTCCACCTATGTGCAAGAAGCAAGAGACCAATACAGTAGCTCAAGATTGTCCGTTTTGTTTGTATTAATTGTAATTCTGAAAATTTCTCCATTGGCCTCCAGAGTCTGGAGTTCTATTGGGTTCTGTACATAGATCTGAACTGGAGAAGTTCCTGGACAGCCAGACTGATGGGCCCAGTGGACTGGTACTGAGCAGATGCAATGTGTTAAAAATATAGCTCCTATTTGTTTTAAAGCATAGAAAATATGAAATCACCATGTCTGTCTTGCAGGAACTGGACATTTTGAGACAACGTTTGGGAAATGTGTGTTCAGTTCAGCCAGTCACTGTACAGCTTTCTACCCAGACAACAGTTCAACAGGTGCGTCTCTCTTTTTTCATATGAAATATTATATTTCAGATCATTTACAGTATTGTTATTGTAAAGTCCATATTATCTCCTTCAGGCTCATAGTGTGATGAGTGTACTGAACATACAACTGGGCTTTGTGACAGACAACGGCAAACTCTCTGGAGTCATTACCTGGACAGAGGTGAGAGCAGGTGTATACCACTGTAATGCTGCTATCTGGCAATGTGACCTGGCAGCTAATCTGGTATCACTGTCCACTCAGATCCCATCACACACCTCCCTCTGTGTGTGGCATTGACATGTTCTCCCCATGGTGTGTGGTGTTTGCATGTTCTCCCCATGGTGTGTGTTATTTGCATATTCTCCCCATGATGTGTGGCAGTTGTATGTTCTCCCCATGATGTGTGACAGTTGTATGTTCTCTCCATGGTGTGTGCCTTCCCACAGGCCAATGACACTAAACTGGACAGACACAATAAAATGCAGCAGACTTCACCGGGAAATGTCTTTTACTGACTTCCAGTATAAAGCAGAATAAGACAGTTTCTTCAGAGGATGTTTTAACAAAAAAAAAAAAAAAAACTGTGCCTCGTTGTGCAATATGATTTTGTTACATAAAACAATCTATGGTGATGAATAGATACAGATTAACACATACTATTGTGATTGATTATGGGTGTTTTTTTCAGCTAAAGAAAATGATTGAGCGTTTGGCTAAAGGAGAAATCAAACAGAACAATGGCTAGTGTGATAGACCAATAAATCCAGTGGGACGGACAAGAGCAAGAGCAGCCATGTGAATTTCCATAGCAGACCGATGCCTGAAGAGCCCCACTTGAGCTAAAGACTGGGACATTACAAATGACTAGGTGACCAAAACATCAGCGCACTCCCCCCAGCATCTCACACGCTTGTGTTTAATGGCTCAGGGCTCTGCAGGACAAGAGCTCGTGCTCTAGCGGTTAAAGCTTCATATAGTTTATCCATAGAACTATGGTTTTATTTAGCTTTTTCATTCCTTTCACCTTCCTTAAGGGAAACATAGCCTATTGGTGTCGGTGGACAGGTTGTATTGCTTTCCCTAGTCTCTCTTCACCAGTCTCTCTTCCCTCCATTTTTTTATCTCTCACTGTCTCCCCTTGTCTCGCCACTATTTTACAATTTTATGCAAAAATCTTAAATACCATTTGTGTTTATATCTCTCACACAAGAAGACAAACTGCTTGTAATTAAGCATTAATAGAAAAAAATTAATATGGAATTAAAACTTTGTATTTATCGGTCTTTTTCCATGTATATTCTGATCTCTCTTTCCTGCTTTTTAATGTCCCCATCACTGAGTTGTGGATGAAGGCTGATAGACTGGCGTTGTTAATGCATTAATAAAGATCAGACATATAATTCTGCGCACTAGATTCCAAGCTTGAGTGGAATTTCCAGGAAGTCCTGTCTTGTTATAGAAGCAGTGACAGACTGACAGACACCACAACCAAATGCCAATAGCACTCTAATGACCAGGGTGAGTTCACCTCTCTGGTTGTTGCACTGAGAAAATAGCTAGTTGCTAAAATAAGGACACGTCAATAAATTACTAGATGTCTTTTGCTGCAAGTGACACGTAATAATAAATACATCCAATAAACAAACTGGGCCATTTATTGACTGGTGGAATTTTTTATGCATGAAGTGAAGCATGATTTGACACCTTATTTTAACAGCTTTTCAGTTTAACAGTTTCTCAGCTTGTGTGTATGTGTCTGGTAGGAAGTGCAGAGTTATCTGTGCTCGCATTGGTAGGTGGTTGCAGATCTGTCCATGTAACATTCTATACAGAGCAGCAATGATTATTATGTGCCTAAATACATAAAGATGTCTATATATTCATGACTCACAATAATATACATTCAACAAATAGACTGACATGGTAACAAGCGATTAAGTGAGCAAAAGTATACATTCCATCTTCTTAAGTGGAATCATTTACACAAAATGAATAAATGGGTTGAAATAGAATACAGTTCCATTTCCTTCCCAGAGGAAAACAATGTCTGGTTGAAAATAAACAAATCACCCCATTCCATTGCGGGAGGATGCCAACATTTTTGTGATGCTTTTAATCTGATAATCTGAAAAGAATCATCTTTGGCAGGTTCTGCACAAATGTCAAATTGTCAGCATGACCATTCTTTCATTCATTATGGTGATAAGAATTTATTTTACTGGTGTGACTTGTTCTGAGTCCTTAAAGTTCAGAAAACAGCATAATTGTCATGCTATTTCCACTCCGAAAAGGCTGTTGCTTGAAATGCTTATCAAAAGAAAAGGTCAAAATATGCAACCGGACGCATATTCCGGAGTTACATAAATGTGCCCCATATTAGATGGGCAATCTAACTGCTTCTCTAACAGAAGGCAGGCATCAGTCAATAGTTAGTGCACTTTCCTCACTTTCATCCAAGTCTTGTTGGTTAAAAAAAATCACTAACCATTAAAAGCAGCAGCCAAGCACAAATATTGACTCTGGAAAGGAAATGAGCAGTGAGCAGTGTTAAAAAATGAGAGGCACCAAATGATCAGGCAAATGCACTATTGGTTTTTTGGTGGCTAGGGCGGTTTTGTTCTCTGTCAAATGCAGCTTTCCACAAGGCCAGAACTAAAGGTCAGTATGATGCATATTGATTTAACGGGATAAAAACATGAAAGACTCAATCCTGTTCTCATTAGTTTCATTGCTTCTGGGCTACTGTTAACGTACAGTATGGGCCGTTTCATCTTTTATATTTATCTAATAAAATTAAAGAGTTTGTGAAAAGCACTTATTAGCATTATTATTATTATTATTATTATTATTATTATTATTATACCCTTAATGGCTATCCATTGAAAAAAAATTCTCAATAATTATTTTAATGGTGTAATTTGTGTTAAGCATATATACTGGTCATTTTTTAAGCAAATGCAAACTTTACATCCTATTCTGGGCAGTAATTTATGAAATATTTGAACCTGTTCATTCTGGTTCACATGTTGGAGGAAAGAACATTTTTTGATTAAGACATAAATTCAGACATAAATGACATAAATGATGTTGTGAACGAAATAATAAACCAATACCTCTGATTATCTATACAGAGTCTATTTTGTATTGATTTCTCTGTCAGCACAATGATACAGAAACAGCCCCTTATGAAGAGGCTTATTCATTCTTCACATAAATATCAGAATCCACAGGGCTGGCAGTAGAGAAGCCAGGAACAGGGTTGGGTCACGGTGCCAGGAGTCAGGGCATCAAACAGCACATGGCTATGCCATATCTGTAAACAGTTTTTCATTTTGCATCTCGCATATCGAGATTCTCAGTTCGAAGTCTAGTTGTAAAAAACGTCATCCTCAGACATGGAGCTGCTGTCAGCGTAACGGATGGAGCCTTCGGGTCGGGAGGCCTTTCGGGTGTGTGACACGAGCTCTAAGTCCGGCTGCCAGTGACCACTGGGTAGCTGTGGGTTGAAGAGGGGGCCACCCTCACTGTAACGGGGCAGGGGGGCAGTGAGGCCACTGCCGTTGAGCACATACTGCGAGTGGACGACGGTGTCTGCATCTGGAAAACGAGTGACACCACATGATGGCATTACTGGCCGATGTTCTGAATGTGCACAATCTCGTAAATTAGAAGGCTGTCAAAGGAATAGGGCTTAAATGATAAAGCGCCACAGCCAACCGTAACTTGAAAGCTCAGTCCAGCACATGCATCACTAGGCAATAATCATTAACAATAATGTCGTTAGAATTATCATAGGGTAGCACGGTGGTTAACACTATCACCTCGAACCTCTGGGACCTGGGTCTGAGTCTCCACCATGGCCCATGTGTGTGGAGTTTGCATGCACTCCCTGTGTTGTGTGAGGTTTCTTCTGGGTACTCTGCTTTCCTGCCCACACTCCAAAAACATGCTGAGGCTGATTGGTATTACTGAATCGCTCTTGTGTGACTGTGTCCTGTAATGGGTTGGTGCCCCATACTGGGTTGTTCCCTGCCTTGCACCTGTAGCTTCGGGGATTGGCTCTTGACACCACCCCCAGAAGCCTGAATAGGGTAAATGGTTTCAGGAGCTGGGCATCTGCACAGCTATAAAGAGAGAACTATCATATCATTACATGATCTGGAGTATATGACATATATGAGCAGACAAACAGACACTCAGACTCAATAATTCAATTATTACTTCCCCAGACTGATTGATGGTTAATAAGCTATGAATGGATGCTGTGAAGAATTGGGTGGGGTAGAGCTTAACTGGCCAGGCTCTTGACTTCTCCAGCTGTTTCTCTCAAAATAATACTAGTCTGACCTGGTTTCTTTTAGTATCTGTCCGATTGGCTAAAATATACTGGCCTCTTTCCCATGAGTATGTCTTTCGTCCTCTTTGTACACCTAACTAGCTTTTTATGGATAGTTCACAGCACAGGTAGTTATTGCTGGGTTATCAAAAATTTTTAATAATGTGTAATTGACCACAGTTGTAAGAGCTGTATCTAGCTAAGTGAGAGTCTGATCATGCGGTCCAACACAGCTGAACATGCTTCAGGAGGGTAGGTAGAAGGTAAGGTCTAGTGATCGAGATAAAGGATCTGATGTCTCTCTGGGGTCAGTACCTCGCAGAAGTCCAGAGCAGCCATTTGGGGCATCCGGAGAGGACCACGCAGAGAGGGCTGCCTCTGCGAGCGCAAACTGTTGTGCCACCCCTGTGAGAAGTGCAGGTGGGTCATTTAGGTGGGTTTCCAGAGCATTTAACCCAGAAGTCTGCCTCTACTGCCGGAAGCTACAGTCTACAGTCAAACACACTGACCTGCAGCAAAGCGTGCCTCCTTGACCTCGTCTGATAAGTCAGAGTAGAGCTGCTGGTCCTCTTGCAATCCTGCTAGAGACCCTCCCCATCCACCCCTGGCCCTGTCCCAACCTGCCCCCCGCTGGACATTCCCACCCCCACCCAAGGCCTTCCACTCGATGAGGTGGGCGACTCGGCCCTGAGCCATAGCAGTGGGCTTGGTAATATGCTCCTTTATGGTGGCCACCAAACCTGAGGAGAGAATAACCGAGACAGAAAGGCTGTGTGCGCGAGGGGCAGAGGAGGAACACGCAGGCTGCACCCAGCCGGCAAACAGGAACAGAGTGGAATACATTAAATGTCTGCTTCGGCTCCTGTGATTCTAGCAAGAACCATACAACAGACAAGCAACACAAATCATTCAGCATATTAAATTACTTTTCTTAATCATTCTTATTTTTTCTGTCAACTTCTGCAATAATGGCTATTGTGATGCATGAATAGGTAAGTCTATTCTTCTATTTCTTTGTTTATTAGATCATCAGTGGAACGCATCTTTATGTTTGTGGGCTCTTATAACCTTATGGTAATATTTAACTCTGTACATTGAACTGTATTTTAAAAACAGACAGTGCCTGTTCATGTCTGCCAATAAATTACTCTGTAATGGATTTTTCCATTAAGAATTCTCATAAGACTTAAGCTTTATAATTAAACTGAGCATTACGTTGGGACAGATTAACAAAGCCATAACAGTTATTGGGTTTAACTTATGTAAGACAAGATGACAGAGGAATAACACAAGAGTACGGGATTGTGGGAACTGGGAAGGACAAAATGACAGTGGGGGGGGGGGGGGGAAGGGGGCTAGGACCAAGAGGATGGAAGGAGCACCAGATATGAAGACATGGACCCAAGCAGCAGGAGGGAATGTGTGAAATGAGCATCAGCACAGCTAAGAAAAGATCAGCGTTCCCAGTCTCATGGTGCCATCAATAGATAGTGAGGAAAAACGACTTGAAGAGCTCAGCAAACATCTCAGCATCTCCCTCATACCCAGCAGGGAGGAGGTGGCCAGCTCCCCGATGTTGTAGTTGCTCCCCCGGCTCTTCTCATCTGACAGAATCCCATTGGCCGGTTCCTGAGCTCCCTAGATACGTGGGCACAGATACGCACAGAGGGGGCTTTGAGACGCAAGTTTTTCTACATTGAAATTATTGCTATTAACCTAAATTTTCAATTCAATTAACACATGCTCAGAACGTTGTAGTGTAAGAAGCAGTACAGAAATGACGTCAAGCTATATTAATAAAAAAATGTTAAATAAACCGATGATTGTCGATTGAAATAAGAGAGTCAAATCGACTGATGAATATCTTATCTAAATAAACTGAAAAAAGAGACGACAAAATAGTTTGCAGCAGAATAATAACCTTTTACTGGAGTGAGGCAGCGAATCGATTCATATGCTACAAATCAAGCAGCCCCATAATTCATTAGCTACGAATGTGAAAGGACAAATTTATAGCTGAAGAAGTACGTGAGAGATTAAAGCAGACTGGAGCCTCAAATTGCAGGCTGCGCAGCCAAAGAAAGCCGCATTCACTGCTGTCATCTGGGGCTTACAGTTCAAGTTCTGTCAGATATATAATGCTGTTCAATGACAGGTGCTTGTCTGTGACTTGCTCAGCTCCTTACGACACTCCCCTCACGGCCTTCCTCTAAACAAACCTTGAACTCAGGCTTCCCGTCAGCACACTGCAGGTCTGTCACATGCGGCTCGGGGGCACTCTGGAGCCCTGCATGGGGGAAACGGGCCGACCCATGTGATATCGCATGTGACGGGGACGGGAATCTATGCTTCCATGGCGATCAAAACCATGACAGATGTGAGCAGGCTTTCCAGTGTCTGCCTGGCTCACTTTCAAACGGCGTCACATCTCGATTTCCATGTGATATATGTTGTGGGGTGTCATCCTCCCCTTTCTAAGTTTCCAACCACTCTCAGCCACACAAAGGCTACTCTCTCCATCCCAATCGCAATTATTACCCAACAAGCTGAATTATTCATTTAGCAAAATCGGAAAACACTACTAGACGAGTGTCGGTGGTATTTCAGCACACTGAAAACTACAATGGTCCCTTATGTAATGTTCTCCACAGGTAGGTACATGGAGAGTTGGAGAGACTGTGCTATCCCCAGAGCGATGGAGAGAAGGTTAGCACTCATAGACAACTGGTGCTTCATGTGAATGCTTTCAGGTAGAAAGGCAGGCACAAACTTGGAATCTCGGAGGCAGGCAAAGAGAAGGGCTCATATTGTTTCCCAGGCAGAGAGACAGATAGTTTCATACTCACAGACAAGCAAAAGAGACAAGTATAAACTCACAGTCATATAGGAAGGCAGGTCCAAGGTCACAGACTGTAGACAGTTGCATGCTCACAGGGAAACAGAGATAGATAAAGAATCCAAGATAGCAGTAAGACTGACGCAAGAAGTTGTTTTGTGCAAATGGACACAGCTACGTAAATAAATGTTAAGGCACATGCAGCTAGGTAGAAAAAGAGAGTTTTATAGCATGATACTAACCAAAATGAAGGTGGACACCAGACATAAACTGTAACAGAAATGAAAGAGACACTATCAGAAAACACAGGCCATTAGTAAGGCATGCAAATTCCCATGAAGGGGTGGCCGCATGCACAAGCCAGCAAAAAAACAGGAACTTACTGGAAGATGGAGAAGCAGGTGTGTATTTACAGAAAGCCAGAGACAGGTGGATACAGAGACAGTTATAGAAACAAGGACACTATGGACATCCAGAGAAAAGTGTGAGCTCAAAAACAGGTAAGCAAACAGGTAAACACCAGCATGTACAGTACAACACGACAGGAATGGTAAAGAGACAGCTAAAGAAACAGGTGAAGACATCACATCCACTCACACATGAGCAGTAGCAGCAACATTCTTTTAGTCTTTTTGTCCTTTCATATTTATGATTTTACTTAAATTCTAATTTTAATTACAATTTATCAAATGCATATATAGTTGGATTTCCAAAAGCAATCAACAGAAAGCTGTAATATGTGAATAACTGAATATTATTCTCTTTCCTGGAAAATACAAAGTTCAAAATGTAGACCACAATAAACGTGCACTATAATAAATGTGGGACTACAATAAATGTAGACCACAATAGTACGATACTGATGAAAGTCAGCTGACAGTGGTCCTCCTTCATCAAGAAATCATTTCCCCATACAGCAATTATTCAAAGGGGCTTCCTACCTCCTGTTTTTTTCCTCCCAGTGACATTAATTGATAAAATGAAAGAATGTGTGTGATTATCAGTAGCAATAAACACACACGGTGTGGCCAATTTATTAGATACACCCGTTTGCTAATGCAAGCAGTCTGCTCTGCCAAAGAGAGAATCGTGTGTCTGAAACTGGATACATGCAGCATCTAGACAGGGTCAGGAGGCTCAGTTAATGTGTGGCTAAGCATTAGAACAGCAGAAGTCTGACCTAGGTGATTCTGAACGTGGTGTGATTGTTGGCACCATGGATAGTGACTCCAGCATCAGAGATGCACTCTCCCGGGATTTTTATAGCATCGTACAGTGTGTATAGTTTACACAGAAGGGTGATGAATAAAAAACAGACAGTTCCTGGCAACTTGTTAATGAGAGATGTCTGAGAGGGCTGGCCAGACTTGTTAAGGCTAACAGGAAGCCCACAAGTGCAAAATAACGTGTAATGTACAGAATGGCTGAGTGCACAGCTCCTCTAGCCTGGAAGCTGATCTGGAGACAAAAGCAGTTCTATGCAGTACCAACTAGCAGTACCTAAGTAATCGCTCAGTGTGCGTTGCCTCTCTTGTTATGCTTTTATGTCACTCAAAATGAATAATAATCACCATTTTGAAATAATATTAAGATTCTCAAAAATCCTACTCTAAAAACCGAAAAGTGCATACACAAAAAAAGAATTTACAAATGATTTTATATATTATATTGATAAAAATCTTTGCTTTAGAGTTGTGGTACTCGGTGTATTTATATACTGGCTATTTATATTTAGGTCTAATGACAACATGCTTGGTGTTACTCAAATGTATATAAAAACAGAAGTGATGATGTTTTTATGTTTGGATTTTTAATTTTTTTTCTGAAATTATTATCTCGGAAATAGAGAATATAACCACATACAATTGGATTTGTATGTATGTCATCAAACATAAATAAATTATCTTGATACATCTATGTAACACAAATGTATTTTTTTCTTCATTAAGTACTCAAGAGCCAGCCGTGGAATGTTGGTCAAATCAGTATCCATGATTGCATGAATTGTAATTTAGAAATTGAATGACTTTGGCCCTGTGTGCAAAAATATGGAAGCACTAATGTTATAATAATATAACATATAATAGCTGAGGAATAATCATTAGTATTCCTAGGAACAAGATTATATTTAAAGTCACGTATTAGTAACAATGATGACTCGCTCCATTGCTTGATACGTTTATGAGGTAATCTAAGGTGAGATAATCCATGTGGTTGGAGATTTTCTTAAAGCAGGAAGAGGTGAAAAGAAGTCATGTTACTGTTAGCATCTAAATAGAGAAATTCAACCTCAAGATGATTTAAAAAAAAGTCCATTTCTTCTGTACGTCATTAGTCAAATCTACTCCTAATCCATATGCACTTAAAGGAACACTATCGCATTCAACTTGAGCACAACACTCAACTTGAACCTTGAGTTTTTGTCAGTT
>JAODKE010000040.1:4270235-4289566 GCA_026779605.1 Mormyrus hasselquistii | reverse complement strand
GGGCTGCCACCTGTTGGGGCGCCCAGGGAGCTGGGGGTTAAGGGTCTTGCTCAAGGACCTGCAGACATGCTGAGGCTAGGTTAGAACCTGCGACCTTGTGATTATGGTACACAGGCTTAGCCCACTGAGCCACATGCTGCCCCCCAGATAGGAATAGGATAAGTAATTACAGAAAATGGATTGAAATTTATCGTGTCCATTTTTTGTTAATTATGGCAGATTCTGCACAGCTGAGCCAAGGACTTCATATATAATACATTAATGGCAATAAGTTAATTAAACACATTACCTGTATTATTTAATTTCTGTATTTAAACTGTGTGTCGAGTTTTACCTATACTAATTTCTTATCTGAAATCATAAAGATACAAAAAAGCTCCATATGTGACAAACAAATATAAATGACAATTTCTGTACGATCTCAAATTGCCTTTAGCAAGCAAGCAGTTTAATTACTTGCTATTAAACTTGTCATTACATGTAAAATTAGGAGTTTACTTTGAATTCATCGCTGTATATACAATGTGTAGTGTTTTACCTCAATTGTAATATGTGATTATATAATGCAGCCCAAAAGAGCATTTTAGCATGTGCCCCTCTCTCAGAAGCACAAAGACATGTGTACATGATGCCTTGCCTGGAATGAGTGCAGGAAGTCATACATTCTGGTAATAAGATCACAAGGCTCAGAATCAAAGAAGGAAAACATAAGGAAAAGAACAGCGTCCTCCTTTGACATCATATTTCACAACAAAAGAATATTCGTCAGTGGGAATCCTGTTCCCATGGCAACCCAGTGCCCTGTGAGTTCGTGTTCTTCTCTAGTCCCTTTTGGAAAAAGATGAAGATAGATTTCAGATGACGCATTTTTCAGAAAAGACGATGGAGAGTGGGATGTTATAGATTCTGTATTTTTTCTAATTTTAGCTGATTCTAATTAGATCTTCTTCAACGAAGCTATATGTACATTGGTACCTCACTTGGCAAAATTTAATGTATCAAGCTTGACTAAGCTATTTACACCCATTTAGGATAATGTGGGGCTCAGTCAGAAGCTGACTTTCCTCACATCTCCGTGGTTCACCTTCCTGATCCTGCCCTGTATGTCTGCAGTTTGCTTGTTCTCCCTGTGCAGTTCTGGGCTCCTCAGGCTACTCCGGATTCCTCCCACAGTCAAAATATGTGCAATAATGTGAATTGGCTTCACTCAATTACCCATAGTGCATGATTATGTGTAAATATGTGAGTGTGCCTGGTGATGGACTGGCCACAGACATCTGCTCCATGCTGCCTCGGATGAGTCCAGGGATGGATGGATGGATGTATGGATGAATGGATGGATGAATGAATATGCGTATGTTAAATGGACAGTGGGACCTATTGCCAAGGATATCATCTACTCTGTCAGAGAACAGAATTTATTTAAGAGAATTTATATTGGGAAAGGATGACACCTACTGCTAGATAGGTAATACTGCATGCATGCATGCACCCGTCCATCCATGATTGGGTCACTAACTACAAAATTCATTGCTACCATGTAATGAAAAATAAAAAGATGTTTTATTTTATTTCTATTAATTCTCACTTTAATGTGTTACTTGTTACAGTACGCTGCACAAATACAAATACGTACTAATATATTGTTGTATGCCAACAGCATAAATTTTAAAAATCATAATATACCACTGAAATGTTGCCTGAGCTCAAACCAGCCTATGTGAAATACTGACATTCTGCTTGCACAAGGTACAATAGGAAGCATAACTCTAAAGGGACCCCATTCAAATTGGGGCTTCTAACGTGTAGAACATGTGACTATGCACAGCAGTACAGGAAGCTCTAGAACCTCCCACAACAAGATTTCCGCCTTGCAGTCTTATTCTAGAACAATACACCCAGATCCTTAAATAGTAGGTAGGTATCTACCTACTATTTAAAAAAAAGATTTTGATGAGCTGTGTTCAGAACAGAATTGCAATTTAATATAAATCATTCCATCCATCTTCAATACTGCACAGGGTGGCAGTGGGCCTATAGCCACTTGGAAAGAAACAGCACAAGGATGTTTGTCCATCACAGGATGATACACGTTCACAATTGCAATTTAAAAACACAAATGACATGTTTTTGTGACCGTGGGAGGAGACTGGAGTATCCCCAATGAAATGCTTGCATCTGTTTCATAAGAATGACCATAATGTCTCCAAAAGATGCTCCCAGAACTGAAGTATTAAAAGCCTCTAAAGCTTCGCTCTTTAACCTCTGTCGTGTGTTGCTTTAGAGTCTGATAATAGCCATCACACATTTTACTGGAGCATAATTCTAGAATAGAACTGGCTCTCTGGCTTTATCACCTGCTACAGTTGAGTCGTCAAGATTCCCCACCCGCAAAAAGAACTGTGGGATGAAATAAAGTAAACAATGCCAAAATGTGCTCAGATGTACAGTACTGTGTGTCTTAGGCATTCTTAGGCATGAATTTATGCTTATTTTGGCGTAAAATTGTAATTTTATGCAAGAGTGTGTTAGTTTAGCCATTTTAAATCCTCTCCTAAAGTCACCCCAGTGTTTACAGTAACCATCCGATATATCCATACGCTTGTCGACTCACCCACTAGTATACCATGTTTGCCTAATCAATAACTCAATCTAATGTATTAAGTAAGAGAGCTGGTGGTGAAATTTTAACAAATGCATGGAATGGCTGGGGTGCCCCTGAGGAGAGATATGGGAACTGAAATGGTGTTCATCCAGTCATCCAACTAGATATCGGTAACTTTTTGGAGAACAAAAGAAATTTCTGTTTTTTTTTATATTGCAATATAGACTTATTGCCCAGATATATAGCTTTTACCCGCCTAAGACTTTTGCACAGTACTGTAATAACTTTAATTGAGCTGTGAAAACACCTCATCTGTATCTGAAGCTTAAACAAAGAAAAACAGCAAACAATGACTTATATATACATGATCGCTGAGAAAAACTTGAGCACTATTCTCATTCTCATATTAAATACAATGACACTTGTCCTGAAAAAAAGCAGCAAGGAGCCTAAGACTGAACAAACCTGAATAAGAAGCCCTGGAATGTGACTGAAAAGAAAAGAAAAACATCAGTGATGTCCACATTCATTTTATAGATTTATGTTTCCATTGCCATAGCTTACAGGCTAATTACTCACAGATAAAGAGGCTGGAAGAAAATTGCTGGAGCAGTGCTTTGCTAAGGCTGCTGGCTTCACAGATACCTTCCTTAAAACCTACTCCATATATTTTTTTTTTCTGGGGGCCTTCCCATGGTCTCCCATTTTAATTAAATTCACGATTCCTAACATAACCCCGCAAAACGTCAAAGCAGATTAAACTGACAACATGTAAAGCATTTCGGCACAGGTCTTTTATCAGTGCTTTTTTATTTTTACTGTTCCTGAAATACTGAAATGTCCCCATTGTTCCCAGCCGAAACCTTCACAGACACACAGACACACACACACAGACACACACACACCCATCTTCTCATATTTCTGCATTAATAACTTTAATTTTCTTAATGGGGCCAGATCACCATTCCTATCCCATGCAATTAAGTGGTGGGATAGCCAATGCTCTGCATTGTCACACCTGCAGTCAACTCATGTTTTTAAAAATATTCTCTGACTGCTGACAGTATTTATATAAATGGAAGCTGAAATACACAGAACAGAATTCAGGAACAGTAAAAAATTCTATTACTTTATGCAAATAACTGCAATATCATTGGTATTGACAAGTTAATGTTTGCATTGCTTAATAAAGGGGCAGGCAATCTTATCCAGAAAGGGCTGCTGTTTTGGCTGCACCACCCAAATTAGATTAGTATTTTGAGGACTGATTGGCTGAACAGCTGACCTGAAGGTTATCCCAAAAACCTGCACACACACTGGCCCTTTGTGGCACACTTGACTTAATAATGAGGAAAATAAACAGAAAGGGAAATTTGAAAATTGCAATAATAATAGATGTAAAGGTGTGTTATATTGGGAAAGCGAACGGCACAGAGTTTTCATATTCTTGTTTGAGTTCCTCCCACAGCTATCAGACATGGAGTACATGTGACCTTGTACATCTGACCTTTATGAGTTTTCAAAATATAATTATCTAATGTTTTATTTCTCAGATCTGTTTGCATTTTCTAAGTCAGGACAAAAATAAATCCTATTTGTCTTTCTTACATTATGAAATCTGTCATTCAGGATAGATGAATTTTCAAAATCTTGCTTGGTTATCGTGCATTAAAAATCTGAGACACTAGGCCGCCTGTGCAGGTCACCTGTCTCACTTGAGTTGCATAATTTAGTTCCCATTCAGCAGTAATCTAATTTTGCCAGTCATTATGACTCAGCAGGGACCAATAGAGATCTCAGTGCAAATAGCTACCATAAGAAATATATGCCATTACATTCCTGAAGGACTTTGGTTTTGCCAACAATCACCTTCATCCACATTCTGATTGTTTACACCTTTGCCATATTACTGACCTAAACTTTTTTTTTTTGAAGTCTTGTCTCCCTTGTGCAAGTCTTAACTCTAGTTTCAGTTCATTGTTACCCTGTGTTTAACTCTCGCTTGGACCGTCATGTGTTGCTAAACAACAGGGATATGTTCTGTAAGATAATTGAGTGATGTCGGCGTTGTGTGAACATCCTAGAGTGTACTTACACGCTATGTATATATCATGCTGCTTCATAGTACACTTTTTATAAGTAGGACACTCTAAAATAACAATAAAAAGTACAGTATAATAAATACGTAAACCACTAACAATACTTGATTATGATAAGCAACTATATGTACTGTACTTAATTGTATTTGCTGTATTTTTATTTGACTGGCAGTAGGTCTGCAAACACTTGTAACCCTGCTTGCGATTAATTGACCTAAACCTAGTTCAAAGTCTGAGTATTGCATTGTGATTTTGACTTCAGAAATAAACTCTGGAACTGGATGGACACCCATGGGACACTGTAGTTATTACAATGGTCGGTCCACCCTAACAAAAACACTGCATTCTCCCTGGCCGCACCCACTGCCCCAGATAAATCCTCAGTCAGCCACTGAGACTTAAAGGAACAACTGGGAGCATATGATTACTCCTTTGTGTATGTTTGCATGTTTGCTTGCTTTTCAATAGCAGCAGCAAAGCTAACACCCGCAACCAAAAAGCATGATGTTCCTAACAGAGCGGCTGATCTGTCCTGAAATCATAAAGCTGAAAAGTTTTCAAACACAGTATGTATTATATAACATGTTGGATAAATAGACGTAATTTATTGGTGACTTTGTGTTCGTTGAAGTTTCCGCTTTTTGAACAACTGTATAAAGCAATGTCATTTGTTATATAAATCAACTCAGGTGAAACAAAAAATGTATGTTTTCAGGGTTGGCAAATGGCAGGTATCTGGCATGACACTCACGCTTTCAGACTAACGCAGTTAATGTATATTATTCCATTATAAATATATGGCACGGAATGGAGAAGCAGGAGTCGAGTGAACACATGTGGGTTTAATTAGGAAACCACGCTCAGGTACTTACAACCCCTACACAACATTAATGATCGGACTCCTAAACTCCTAAGTTTAATACACAGAACTAATGAAACACAACTAGATCAACAAAAAAATTAACAAAATAAAATTCTTATTATCTTTCACAGTATTGTACAGGTATTAAGAAAGTTTCTTCAATAATATTAATTATTAACTTCTGCAAAAATAATTTTTGTCTTCAGCTGTATATTCAGCATATTTTGAACATCAATAACTGCAAACAAACAATGAGGGCTCATTTCAGCAAGGAGTGCACCTCTAACTGGAAAAAATCTCTTTTATATCCCTTTTTAAAGTATAATATAATGGTTGGTTTTTCACATTAAACAGGGCAGAATGTTTAGAGTATACTGTAGTCAAGTACTGGAATTCAAGTTCTCTAAGAAAAACAGACAAACAACCGTTTGTCTGTTTGTAAGCAAAAAATACAAACTCCAGCACGAAATACAAACAAGAGCACTTGTTTCAACATCAGCAGCGCAGCTCCAACTAACATCCAAAGTTTTATGAAACTCTTTTTCAAAGCAAAAAAGTTAAAGAGCAACACATTCACAGGGCAAGAGACAACCGTATCCATCTGATGGTCAAACTTCTATGTTATAGTGTAAGAATGTCAACATGTCCACGTGTTCTGGACTTAGGCTCTTTTCTTAGTGACTATGTTTCCAGTTGAAGAGAAGAAACGTTCAGAAGATGCTGATGTTGCAGGTACACATAAATAAATTATCACAAGAGAAGCCAGAGAAGGAGATCTCGCCTCATTTGATTTCCACCACTGCAAAGGGTCTGCGCTTTTAGGCACAGACCGTTTCCCAAATTACCTGAGGATCTCTTCTCTCACCGAATGACTGATGTTATCTGCCTCATCCCCACTGTCATTCTGACTGGATGTGTCTTCAGAGTCCGACCCAAGCAAAGTGTTCAAAGACACAGGCCTCTTCTCAGTCACCTTTTTCGATTCCTTGACCTCTGTGGTGTCCTGCTCTTGCAGCATCTCTGACATATTTGTCTTTTCAAGTACAAGAGCTTGGATCTTCACCTGCAGTTTTACTCTTTCATTTGAAGACGAGAATTTCAGTCGGCGAAACCTAGGATCCTGGGATGACACAATTAAGCTAGTGTTTGAACCATCATCTTTGCATGCCATTTCAGCCACCCACCTTTCTGAGATTTCCCTTGCAGCTGTCTGAAATGCTTCGACATGTTTGCTGTCAAAGGCAGAATTATCAGTCCTTTAATCAGTGGAGGTACAGAGAGTCACATGTGACTCACCACTTAGATGAACACACTCAAACGGTTTGAGAGCTTGTTCACGATCCACTGTTCAGCTTTGAGGTCAAGGAAATGCTTTGATCTGGGTGTAACCTCTGGGTCAGATATTTTATTTATTTAGTGATCAGTGGTCTTTGTTGACACACCACAGCACACAGTGCAAAACAACAAGATGTTTTTGTTTTGTTTTGAGCTTCGAACTGGCAGTCTCACTTTTTTAAAAATGTTCTACTAAGCACCTTGCAGCTCCAACTGCTTTGGTTATTTGGGGATTCTTCAAAGCATGATTTACAACTAGCTGAAATGTGCGGCCAGAACATATCCCATGCCTCTCCTCTGATACCCTGAGGGCTGCTACCACATTAGCTGTATTGTCATGTACTATAGCCAGAATTCTACCGGCAGGAATTCCAAATTTATCAATTGCCTTTTCAATCCAAGATGCAATATTCTCTTCAGTGTGTCTTTCCTCGAGTGGCATAGTAGTCAAACTGTAGCTCAGGAGTTCCCAATCATCATTTATAAAATGACAGGTTATGCCTAAGTATGCCTCTGTAGCAATAGTCAACCAGGCATCTGCTGTTAAACTGAGCATGGAACTACATGAAGAGAGAGCATGTTTGACTTTTTGTAATTCATCGCCATATTTCTTCTCCATCATGTTGATGAAGCATGTTCTTTTAGGGAGAATGTAGCCAGGTTGGAATGTTTCAGCCGTAGCTCGGAAACCCTGATCTTTTACCATTGACAGTGATCTCATGTCTTTGATCAGCATTTTCAGGACACCGTCAGTAATAGCTGCAGCAAACTGTGGTGAGCAGTCCTTCTTTTGCAGGAATACACATTGACACACAATTTTGGTTGAAACCGAACACAACTCTGCCCCTGATCCAGCCGCCATTTTGAACTGATCGTGGGGTTGCCAGATCCGTAATTGTTAAGGTCCGAATGATCCCAAAATACCCCGAAACTGTCTGAGCTAATCAAAGTATTACACTGTTGTGGCTACTTACTGTAGCATACGTAAATGAGAAATAGATTCCTAGATAAATATTATCCATAGGTATTCACACTCCCCAAATATAAAATCCAAAACCTCAAAATCTGGCAACACTCAAGTTGGAGGGAGCCGAGCTGAAGGAGCCGGAAAATGGTCGGCGTGTTTTGGGAAATCGAAACAACTCGATTTTAAAAAATAAATGATGCGTCAATTAAAAATATTGATGTCAACATTTTTTTTGCGTCAACGCCGTCGACTAATCACTCTACAATCTAGGCTAGATTGGGCTAATCTAATCTGGCTGGGTAACTAAGGGCACTCACAGTTGTTCTGAAGCCATTCCTGCTTTTTCTATGCTGTGTGCTTCAGTCCGTTCTCATGTTGGAAGGTAAACCTTTGCCTCAACTTGAGGTTCGTCCTCGAGGAAATTTTCTTCAAGGATTTCTCTGTTCCTCCTATGCCCATTCAATCCCAATTCCTGATGCTGAAAAACAGTCCCACAGCGTGAAATCGCTATAGTCACCCTTTGCCTTAGAAATGGTGTTAGACACAGCACATAACATGGCCAATTTCCTCCAGATGTCAAAGTCAATGAAGTAAATCTTGGTTTCATCAGACCATAGAATTGGAGTCAGTGAGGCACCTCCAAGTGAGTCAGCAGGAACCTCTGGAGTTCTGTCAGAGTAAGAATCAGGTTTTTGGTTACGTCCTCTTTTTCCTGTTTGCTTTGGCGGCCAACTCAATGAAGAATCTTGGTCATTCCAATCTTCTTCAGCTTAAGAATGCTGAAAGCCTGTGTTTTTTTTTACAACCATTAAACTTGCAGAAAAAATTAGTGCCCTTCTCCACATTCTCCACTGCTTGACACAATCCTGTCTCTGAGGCCTATGTTTGGTTTTTCGCCTGACAAGAAACATGCCTTTCCTAATCAAGTCCGGTCAATTCAATTCACTACGGGTGAACTTTAATCAAGCTGTCCAATCATCTGAAGCCGGATCAATGGAAATGGTATGCACCAGAAGTCGAGATAAAGGTCTAGATAAAGTATATATGAAATTTGAGTTTCATTTGATAAAAAAACTAGGATTTATAGTTTGTAAGCTCCATACCCCCCATGTAGCCAAGCCCAGAACCTTGTTTATCATCCTTACATGGACGAGTAACCTCATTCTGATTCTTGTTGGATAATATGCATGTAAAATATCTTGAATGCATGAAACATTTTGAAAATGTAGAGAGGCTGGCTGTATACTGTATACGAAGTCCGGACATTATATGGTCCCTATTTAAATCTGCCATGATGAGACGTAAAAAGCACGCAGGGATCCCGCTTAAGATTTGAGACGCCTTCCAGATACAGTATAGTGAAACACCTTCCGGATATGGTGAAATGCTTACATGCACATGTGAAAAGCTTCACTATTGCTATATGAATGTTTAACACACAGTTTAGGTTTTATGTTGAAGCCTGTGTGTTATTTTTGTTACATAAGAATCTATTTCACATGCATCTGTATAAGCATTTCATATGCGTGTGTGTGAGTTTTCAGTAGTATGGATGCATGTGTGACATTCATATGTGAATGTGTATGTTTCAAATGTGTTTGTGTAACAAACGTCTGAAATATTTCCTAAACGGCCCCTCATAGATTACGTGTAATACAATGTAGTATTGCCAAAACGACGTTGAGTTTCATTTCTTCCGAACAATAAGGGCAGCTTAGAGCCTATGTGTTCTGAAATTGAGCTGCGATTTCCAATTTTGTCATCCGGACATTTTATTCATAATCACCATCTACTAAAAGGTTTCTGCAATAAATCCAATTATGTCAAATCCAACACAGCACAATGACAAAATTCACAGTAAACAATATCAGGGAAGCCAAAGAAAGAACTTAATAATGAGCACAGTGTGTAAGGCAATGTTATTGTAGGTCAGGCTGAGAGGAAATTACATTTATTTGGACTGGGACTGTGGCAGTGGTTCACATAGCAACAACAGCAATATGGCCAACCGATGCAGCTTACAAGCTGATGTGAAGCAGGCACCGCCCGCTGCAGACCTGGAAAGACATTACCCAACTGCTCCACAGACCCTAATCACTGTCATTATCTACTGAGGCCGGATCTCCGTGTGGCCAAGTGATTAATGACACTGAAAACATTCATGGACAGGAAGGAATTAAGAGGATGAACGACAAAATCTAATTTTCGGGGGAAAGGTCATAGGTGCTTTTCCGTTAAAATGGAGACAGACACGCTAGATGGGTTAACTGGAAACACCAGATCCAGGTAGGGGCGACAGAATGTGGATAAATGACCTGTAATAACCAGATATGCAAAAGGAAACCTGCAAAAATGGTATGGAAAACCAAAGGCTGTTTAACAGACCTCAGTTATGTGTGTGAAAGTAAACATTTTTTGGAATAAACCAATACTACCCGGGATAAGGCATAACGTTTGAAGGGCCTCCTTATTTGTCACATTTACAAAAAAGTTAGTCAATTGCAGTGTTACTGAAAATGGGTAATTAGTCAGTTGCTAGTTACTTCATTCAAAACTCAGTTGCCGTATATCAAAATAGTTAGTTCTCTTATAAATGCACACATACATGATCTGGACGTTGGTAGAAGATTGGAACAGTGTTAAATGATTGCGTTCCATTCAGGCCTGTTAACAATAATGTAATGCTTACCAGACTGAAGAATCACGGCAGCGTCAAGAGACCAGAGAAAATGGTTTTGTTTCTCTTTATGTTAGTCCTTAAAATGACCACATAATAAGCAATAACACAACAGCCAAATGTGGGGAGGTGGCAAAGTAGACATACACAACAGGTATACACAACATACACAACAGGTATACACAACAGGTATACACAACATACACAACAGGTATACACAACAGGTATACACAACATACACAACAAGTATACACAACAGGTATACACAACATACACAACAGGTATACAACAGTAGAGCACATCAGGATCACACATACTACACAGATGGGTACTTGGGGCCATAAGAATTTACACTATCAATTTAAAATATTTTAGTATTTAAATTATTACATAACCTAATATGTATTTCAGCGAGTGCATTTTTTTTTCTCCAATAATTTTGTGGTTTAGCATAACTGTTGGGTCTATTGTTACTGTCATGTTGCCAGTGTTTTTAAACGATAAATATATAACTTTTAAACAGTTCACCAACTCTGAAAGCAACCGAGTTTGCTAAACACTTTCTACAGCTTCCCTTCAGTGCGCAGTTTTGGCAGCTGAAATGCACAGTATGTGTGCCTGGTTTAGCATTTTCAGGCGCGTTCAGCAGATGCGTGACAGTGGAATGTCTGGTCCGAGGCCGGGCTTTACAAGGGCTTTACTGCTTTTAGCCATAGCCTGAAAGCAATCTGTGTTTATAACAACAATAGTAATTTAACACAGTTGTTAAATTATATACATATATTTTCATATTAATCTATATTAAAAGCACATTTGAAATACTCATAAAAATATGCTTCTGTCTCCAAAGGTGTCACTGCATTCGCTTTTTGGAAATAATAAATGTTTACTAAAAGAGCACAGAAATTCAATGTGGACTAGAAAACTGAGTTCTCATTAATTCTTGTTTTCCATACAGGTGAGGGTCACAGTGAAAGGGCAGCCACCTTTGTGGCACCTCTGGAGCTGGGAGTTAAGGGCCCTGCTCAAGGGGCGATAGACATGCAATTGTTCTGTCAAGGCCAGGCTTGAACTGGTGAACCAATTATAGAGACAGAGGCTTATTCTGCGGAGCCACAACCCACCGGCACACAGAGGCTAATTAAAGATTAGGAACAGGAAGCGGAGTTCAATAGACATTATACAAAGGCACCTTCAGATTCCATTACCTGCAAGGATATCATTCCATCTTGTTTCTAATTACGACATACGACTTGTTTTTGACAGAGACTGTTTGTGTGTTCCTCACTTTTCCTCAGAATAGCCATCTTGCCTTTGTGTAATACTACTATAAACTAGTTTATAATACTACTACATACTAGCTCAACAATGTGCATTTTAAAATCTGAATTTGAGCAACCAGGTTAGAAAACGATAATTCCACAAATGGACACAGGAGCACAAATAAACACAGATGGAAGGGAGACAAACTGGGTGATGCAAGAAACCCAAAGTATAAAAAGTTACTGCGGTTCTAAGTTCCAGATGGTTGCTAGATTTCAGTTACCAAATGAAAATTAATCCATCCAATGCAGAAAGGAAAAGAGAGGCAAAGTACAGTAGTAAAATGGACCATTCCTAAGAAAATGTTTTCAAGCCCACAGAATATGGGATATCTGAAAGTCTGAGCACAGGTCTCACAGAACAGAATCCCCGGGAAATGCACAGCAAGCCACGAAGGAAAGGAACACATGCAGAACAAACAGAACACCTCACTGTCATTTCTATACATGGCGCATAAGACATATAGCTAAGCAATCGGGAACAGATGTGTACAACCCAGTAAGAGAGAACATTCCCAGAACTTTAGCCAGCATTACTTGAAGGTCCTCTCAAAGTTGGCAAGAACATTCATACTGTAGCATTAACGGAACATTATTTCCAGGTTGTACTTTAACTAATCTGTCAGTGTCAGCTTAATAACATTATTACCTGAACATCCATCAATCCATTGTCTGCTACAGGGTCGCGCCAGGTCCAGAGCCTATTCCGGAGGCTACAGGTGCAAGACAGGGAACAACCCAGGATGGGGCACCAACCCATTGCAAGGCACATACCTCAACATCCTTTTAACACAGTGTTGAAGGTTATTTTTTTTATTATAGCATTATATGCATATACCCCAAATACACCATGCAGTATGGAACCCATGCCCTTTGTGGTGTAAAACAACAGTGTTACCCACTGCTCTACTATCTATATAATATATTATTAACCTTAGTTGTTGTAATTATGGGTGACATGGTGGTGCAGTGGTTAGCACTGTTGCCTCACCTCTGAGACCCGGATTTGAGTCTTCACCTGGGTTACATGTGTGTGGAGTTTGCATGTTCTCCCTGTGTCGTTTTGGGGTTTCCTTCGTGTATTCCGGTTTCCCCCCACAGTCCAAAGACATACTGAGGCTAATTGGAGTTAATAAATTGCCCGTAGGTGTGCATGTGTGAGTGAAGGGTAACAGTGTGTGAGTGTGCCCTGCGATGGGCTGGCCCCCTGTCCAGGGTTGTTCCCTGCCTCGTGCCCATTGCTTCTGGGATAGGCTCCGGACCCCCCACGGGTTGGAAAATGAATGAGTTGTCATAATTGCAGTTGCAATAGTGGAATAATATTCTGGGAACATCAAGAAACCTGGACACTTAGAATGTATCCATATCTTAAACGCAATGTTTGGCAAATATTCCTAGAATTAAAAATCATTAGCAAAGAATTCACTTACTCTGGCTATACTGCTGTCCTTGATTACAGAGTATCACCTTGTCATCACGAACCAATCATGAATTAGAACAAAGCAGAAGCTACTGGGTCCACCACACAAGCGTGAGCATGAACACGGAAGGCCAAAGAGCCTTGAGTTGCATCTCTCTTCCAACATACACAAACACAGGTACATTCAGTCTCCCCATATCAGTTTAATGAGGAGTTCAGTATACCTACCACTTACTGCCACTATATTCATTCTCTGTTGAATTTAGAGTTGAATATCTACCTCAAAAACCATAATGCTTTAAGCTTAAATAAATTCATTTGCATACAAGGATATGGTTCTTGTAGTGATCAGTTGTGAAATCAAGTTAGATTAATTTGCATACCATCCATATACAAGTATACAGCAGCATGAGAGATTCACAACAATTTGAAAAAGTGCAGAAACCCAAGTGCAAAGCAAGGGGTTGCTTAACTATATATACATGGCGGACATGGTGCTCCGTCATCTGCCCTCTGCTTCATGAAAACATGAGTATAAGTGTCAATTCTGGCCAACAGCCTCTGTCCAGCTTTCAGCTATACTCAGCACACCATGAACTGTTCCCTTCTGTGAATGTAGATGAGGAAGAATTCAATATTAACAAAGATAGACAAATAATTTCACAGTCCAACCTGGAAAGTCTCCATGAAAATGTCCATTTATTATGCTCAGAATATACATTCTATCACAGTTTTCTGTGCACAATAAACGATGGCAACGTTCAGAATAGATATAGATTATAACAATACAGATGCCCTACATATCGTCATAGGATTCTTTAACAAAGCACATATCAACTGCCTAGATGTACACAGTACATTATATGGAAATGGGAAGCAGGAATTAGACACTTTATTGGAGGCCTATAGGAGTGGGGAGAGTAACCTCTTCAAGATTGTTAAGTACAAACTGGGGAAAGGATTCAGAGCAGCCAAGCAAAGCTACTCTGCAAAGCTGAAGAGCAATTTCACAGTCAGGGACCCATGTTCAGTGTAGGAAGGCATATAGGAACTCAAACTACAAAAAGAAGATGACCATCCTTTCCATGGACTGCTGTCTTTTGGCTAATTACTTTCACAGATTTTACTGTCGATTTGGTAAGCTAACCCAGAACCGCCTATCAGCCTATTGTTCACATTTCACCCACTCAGCCACCAGCAGGTTGTCAGTAGACTGTATAAGAGACAAAAACCAAGAAACTCCCAGCCCCAGATTTTGTCTGTGAACTTTCCACCCTTGTTCTCGGGCACATTAATCGATCTCTGGAACTCTGTTCTGTTCCCCCCGCTTCAAAAACTTCACCATTGTCCCAGTATGCAAAGATTCAAGAATCGGATGCCTAAATGAGTACAGAACAGCTCACCTACTTCAAAACAACCACAGATCCCCTGCATATACTCCCTTTGCATATGGTCTGCATCAATATAGGCCTTCACTATATACACAGCACCTAGACCATCCAGGATCCTGACATAGTTATAATTTGTAGACTTCAGCTCTGAATGTTAATCACTCCCAGCTGCCTTCTATTTACTCATGTATTTAAGTGCCTCCCAGTCCAGTCTTCCCCAGGTCTGTCATTGATGTTGCGTCCTTGCTTTCTTCTGTTTCCTCACTTTCCTCTGTCGTGGTCCTGTTTATTTCCTGTTTTTGTTCCTTTCGTTTGAACGAACCCCTTTTGTTTTGAGTCTTGTTTCCTTCTGCTTACTCCATTTCATCCCATACTTCTTCAAACAATGCTTTTCCGAATCACTGCACCTGTCTCCATCTGTCAGGGGATCAGTGCAATCTATGACAGGCAGGAAACAGAATGAGAGGTTGGGAAAACACATTCTCTGTCCCTGAAACCTTAAGCCCCTCAGAGCTCTGCGCTCTTTACTTTGCTATTTTCTATCTATACAAATGATGACCTAACTACTGTATAAAACTGAAACTGGCAGATGACTAAGTGTTAATCAGGTTTACACAATGGTAATGAATCTGTATGCATAAATATATCCACTGGTGTCCTAATGCAAACATAACAATCTGGAGCTAAATGTGTGTCATAGAAATTTCAACTGGAGACTTGGCTCGTATATAAAGAGATTTTATTATTACCCAGATTAACAAAATACAGAAAATCAGCACTGCAGGCAATTTCCCCTTTATTGCTCACTGTACACACACAGGTGTAAAGATCACACTTCCCCAGCTAAGATGAGCTGCACAGTGCAGTTCACTTGGGGAACACACTCCCCCAGTCCCCTTACACCACTCCAAAGCCAACTTCACAATGTGCTGAGGAAGACCAGTACAGTCTTGCAATAAAATCTAACAATAATAATAATTGGGTGAGTCTGGATCTACTTAGACCATGCAACATCTCCACTCATTTCTACCTTTACTGCTGCAGTGGTTCACCTGAGAGTCAGAGTTTACACAAGTTTACCAGACAGGTGCAACTCAGTGATTAAATACTCCAATCTCTCATTCTTTACCAATGACTTGATGCAGTATGGTAATTGATTTTGATGTGGGAGTTGACAGTTTTATCTGACAAGGGGTATTTCTTGGGGTCTGCACAGAGTAGGGAATGAGCAGCCCCAGTATCGTCTAGACAAGGGAGAGATTTATTATTATTTCTAAAGTCAACATAAAGCCACATAGGTATTACTTTCCAGGGGGAATCCTTCTCTTAGTTCACTTGGGGTTCCATCCCACTGTAGCTGGAGTATTCTCTTATCAGTCACTCACCACAGTGCTCACAGGATTCACCAGGCTCCAGTTTAAAGCTGCAGCTGTGCTTCAAATCAGCTGGCTGTGACAACCTTCGCATCTAAATAACTCAGCTACACCAATTCTGCTGCAGTGGGTCTGCACTGAAGGAGCAGCCTTTGAAGGGCTGCCACAAGGCGAGGCCCGTTCTGCCTGGGATCTGGCAAGTCACTTGCAACAAAATTCGGCTCCTGTACCTTCCAAGGTCAGAGAACCAGAACGTTGTCTCCCTCTTGTGGATTAGGACATTCCAACAGAAGGTCTGTGGGTTCCTCCTGCAGTCTTGTTCTTTGGTGGCTTCATGTCGTCAAAGAGGAGGTGGAGTCAGGTGCTGAGGGGTCACAATCCTCACCTGCAGTGGAAGGAGGGAAGGGGGCAGGGGCATCTCCTGCTGCTGGGAGTGCAGGGAGGAGGCTGCTGTTGTGGCAGGGCTGCTTGGGGAGAGGCTACAAACTCCTTTTCCAGGTGTATCTTATTAGTGCGCACCATCACTGGCACACCCCTTCAGCCTGAGCCAATACTCACACACAGATTCACATGCAACCAATATCCCAGCCAGGAGAGTGCAGCCCCCACCATCCAATGCTGAATTTTACAAGAATCAAAAGTTCCTGCTTTAGGCCACTGACCCTCAGTGTATTTCCACATATCCTGACAGAAAGGATGACTGCAGTCCATACTTTCTGTTTACTATCTTCACAGGAATCTCACATTCCTCTACATTCTCTGCCTCCTGCTTCTTTCTCATACCTTATAAACGCTTCATCTCTCTGCGATTTGCCTCATTTTCCCACAATTGGAAAACCATCCAATTTGGTTTGTTTTTACCACCATGCTTTGTCCCTGAGCAACCAGCCTGATCCCTTTCTTCTAATTTCTGACGCAGCTGGCTTATCTGATTCGGACTGAAGCTGTTGTTTCTAAGGAAACCAAATTCCTCCCGCTCTGGCAATTCTGACATGGCATCCTTCCCATATTTCTCCTCTATTACTTTTGCGGGGCCTTGCAGAACCCATTCTTTTACTTTGTGTTATGTATCTCACCGATACGTGACAATGTGTTCTCGGATGTTTTAAGATATCAACCACGTACAGTGACGTCAATAAGTATTTTATCACCCTGTGATTTTGCAAATTCTCTTACTTATAATCATGGAGGGGTCTACAATTTTCAGCATACAGTAGGTGCATTTCCACTGTGAGAGACAGAATCTAAAAAGAAAAATCCGCAAATCACATTGTATGATTTTTTTAACAATTTATTTGTGAATTACTGTGTCAAATAAATATTTGATCACTTGAGTCAAAAAATGTTAATATTTGGCCTTTGTTGACAATCACAGAGGTCAAACGGTTCCTGTAATTCTTCACCAGGTTTGCACACACTGCAGGAGGGATTTTGGCGCACTCCTCCATACAGATCTTCTCTAGATCTGTCAGGTTTCGGGGCTGCCGCTGAGCAACACGGAGTTTCAGCTCCCTCCAAACATTTTCTATTGGATTTAGGTCTGGAGACTTGGCTGGTATTGTCGAGCCGAACCACCTGCCGAACCAGGTCATCAAAAGAGGGAGCCTCCCCTTTGTGGGACAACTCGTCCTGTAGGTCTGGGTTCAACGCTTTTAGGAAAATGGTTTGAAGACAATCGTCTGGCCATCGAAAATTGGCGGCAACGGTCCGGAACTCAAGGGAATATTCAGCAGTGGAACGGTTACCTTGGCGACATTCCAATAGCCGGAACCCAGATCTTCTTCCCACAGCCAGATGGTCGAACACTTCCATCAGAGCTCTATGAAACTCTCACCCCGAGGTCAGGAGGGGGCTGTTATCTGCTCATAAAGTGGTTGCCCACTCACGTACACGGCCCGTCAGCAAAGAGATGGTGAATCTGGCCTCCGCTCTTGGGTTGTGGAACATCTCGGGGTGTTCCTCGACGTATATACCACACTGCAAGAGGAATCCTCGGCACTGGTCCGAATTACCATCATAGTGCTCTGGCATGGCGATCGGCAGAGGGGCAGTTGGACGTGGGGGATAATCCGGGAGGGGTACCTGGGCGGCGCGTGCAGCAACCAGTTGCTCCAGGGCTGCCATCCAGTTTTCCAAAGTCCCTGCTGCATCCATCAGGAGGCAAAGTATTCTGTCACACACAGGTAAGAAGGGAGACCAAGATCCAGGAATGCAGGGGCAAAGAGGTTTTAATGGGTTCAGTGGATGAAAGACAAAGGCGGGCGAAGGCTCTGCGTAGTGAAGGAGCGAGGTCTCCTTAGCCGGGATGCTGATGGTGAGCGTTGCGGGCGCGGGTGAAATCGTGAAATCCCTGAGGAAGGGAGCCGAGATTGAGGTACCGAAGGGGCGTGCAGAAATCGGGGTCTTAGTCCAGATGCAGGGGTCGTTACCAGGTGAGTCCGTCCAACAGAAAGACACAGGACCGGGGCACACAAGGAGAGGGAAACAGGAAATGCCGGGCTCAGCAGGGTAGGTGGGTTAAGGATGGGAGCGGGGCTGAGGAGGCAAGGTAAGCAGGTAAGGATGGCACACACGGTGAACGGACAAGGAGAGGGAAAGCGGGCAGACAATAGACAAGAAAAACGCTTGGTATGGCAATGACACCTTAGCTCAATACTTCGCGAGGTGGTTCTGTGCTCGCTCCACTTATAAGGGAGGTTGATTGTCTGGAGACGAGCTGCACCTGTCATGTCCCGCCTCCATGGGTGTGACAGTACCGCCCCCCGACAGCCGACGGTGTTTGCGGGGCCAACCCCTGGGACGGGGGGCCGGTTTCTCTGGATGGGGCTGGTGGAAGGCGGTCTTCATAGCCGGGTCGGTCACTTCGGAGGCTCGCACCCCGCTCTGTTCGCCAGGCTATCTCCCTCCCAGTCAACCAGATACTGGAGCTTCCCCTGCAGTCTACAAGAATCTAGGAATGTTTGGATCCAGGCGGAAGGTCCCTCATCCTCCACAGGCGGTAGATCCTCTGCCGGGAGGTCAACAGCTGGCCGAAGTGGGATATATTTGACAGGCTTGAGGTGGAACGCGTGGAAGCTGCAACTTTACCGTGACAGGTCCAACTCTTTTCAGGATTTGGAATGATATACCGGGCAGTGAGCTTCTTACACCCTGGAATGCGTACATTCTTTGTGGAAAGACACACCTATATATATATATACCCCATTGATAGGATAGCATCTTGCAGTTGATGGAGATTTGTGGGATGCACATCCAGGGCACGAAGCTCCCGTTCCACCAC
>JAODKE010000040.1:4246337-4270135 GCA_026779605.1 Mormyrus hasselquistii | reverse complement strand
ATGACCTCCTAATGCTGCAAATTCAACAAATGACCATTTTCAGTTCCTTACAACCTATAAAATGTTTTGAAACTGTTTTGAAATAATTTGGAACAGTGCATTTTAAGTTTTTCATTTTTGAAAAACATACTGTTATCATTGGGAGGTTTGTTCAGTAACATTCAAATATACAAAAATTCAAAATATTCAAATATTCAAAAATACTCTATTGGTTGATGGCTTGAAAATTATACTGACTGTTATTTGCATCAACTATTTAGGAAAATCTGAGAAAAATATCATTTGCATAATAATTTGGAACGTGGTGTACAATGACCGGACTGGGGAAACAAACTGAAACGCAGACTAGTGACAGTAACAGGAAACAGCTGGTGAATATTCGGAATCCGCAAGGGGTTAATGAGGGGGTGTTGCACACGGAAGGAGCGGATGCGCCTAAAGGGAGCGGAGCAACGAGGACCGGGGATACAACAGCACCTAGGGAGACAAAATCAACACATCAACGGGGTACAGGGAACAAGACAGACACACAGAACAGGCACAGGGAGACCAACTCAGACAAGAGACGACACACCACCGGGAACGCAGACAGACACAGGGGCACCAAAAGCGGAAACACAGAACCCAAGGAAGGGAGACAATGATGGGACAACACCAGGGGGCACACCCACAGAAGGGCACGAACGGATCAGATGGGAACAAAGGCACAGGGGGATGAGGAGGAAACACAGGGGGCACAAAGGGACCGGAAGGCACAGGGGGCAAACACAGGGGGCACAAAGGCAGTGGGCAAGGAGGCTAAGGGTGGGGGGAAACGTGGAGCTGGAGGGAACCTTGGCAGGTGAGGGGCAGAAGCCGCAGGTGCAGCAGGTGCGAGACCAAAGGCGGAGGGACCATCGGCGAGCGTGAGGCGGGAGCAGGAGGGAACAATGAAGGGGACGAGGAGGAAGGCAGAGGGGACTCAGGTGGAGGGGAGAAGGGAGCTGCAGGCATGTCAGGTAAAGGCGTAGCTGCAGCCGGCCAAGGTGTAGGCGGCCAACAAGTTGGAGACAGGGGCCCGGCAGTCGACCGACGAGGCTCTAGAAGTGAAACCAGAGGCAATGGCTAAGCCAAAGCCAGGAGGACCACATGCGACTGCCGAGCTGCAGCCAGAGGAACCGCAGGCGAGCCGGGGGGCAGGGCGGTCGTGACCCAGCCCCAGTGCAGATGTCCCCTCCCTTTCCAGGAGACTGAGGGGCGGGGACCCAGCCAGGGTCTGCCACACTGGGGTGACGGTGGAGGAGTCGCTTGGACAGTCACGAGGGGAGTCACAGGGAATGGCATGGGGGAAGTCACAAGGAGAATCATGGGGAGCGTCATTGGGGTAGTTAGGGCAATCCCCAAGATGTCCCACTCTAGCTCCTCCTCCAACTCTACTGTAAAGGGAGGAGCGTCGGTCCAGCAATCCGGGGCCTCCTCGGGGACAGAGGCCTTGGGTGGCATCTCAGATGCAGCCGGGGCCTCAGACGGCGTTGCTGGCACAGCAACCATGGGGGCTGCCACAGGAACTGTCGACTCCGGACCAGCAGGGGGCAGCGCAAGCACAGGGACCATGGGGGTTGCAGTCGGGATCTGCGCCTTAGCTGGGGGCACTGTGGGAACAGCTGGCACGGAAACTCCTGGGGCCGAAGCTGCAGGAAGCGTGGGAACCATAGGAGCTGAAGCTGCAGGAGGCATGGAAACTTCTGGGGCCGACGAAGCAGGAGGCGCAGGAGGAACCGCCGGCACAGGAATCACGGGAGGTGCGGCATGGAACCACAGGGGGCAAAGCTGCAGGTACGGGAACCACAAGGGGCGAAGCTGCCGTCACGGGAACCACAGGGGACAAAGCTGCCCAGTTCAGGAACGTGGGAACCCATGGGATGGAGTCCCAAATAGACCTGGCCTCTTTAAGGGCCAGGCACGTCCCAGAAAAGGGGTGTGCTGCCAATATGGGCAGCAAAGTGGCTGGCGGACATTCGGGGGTGGCGGCAGCAGGCGCAAACACCGCCGGGTTCAGAATAAGGAGGGGCTCCTCCCGACACCCGGCCGAGGAAGCGGCGGAGAGATAGACAGCCCCTAGACAGTCCTCCTTTCTGCCCATGCCTTCTACGCCTTTTCTTTCACCTTCTTGCAGCAGGCGGCAGCGTTTAGGGTACCTCCTGTAATTTCGCCAGAGGACCGTAAACTAATCCACGGCCTGCGGCGTCCCATTTTAAGCCACCTTGCATCTCAGCCACCACAGATTTTTGCGTTCCTCCCCAGCCAGGTGTGCGTCTCCAGGTAGGGTCATCTATTCCAGGACGTCCCTACTCCGGGTGGCAATAGCCCGAAGCAGGGGATCCTCTCGGTCTTCGGGCTGGGCGAGGTAATATGTTGCCTCGTCCGTCACGTCGAGGTATTCCTCTTCATGTAGATGAGGTGTAGTCTTCAGGGATCCTGTCATTCTGTCATGCCGTATGCTGGACGCAGAGTGGAGACAGAGGGGCAGCAGTCAAGGAATTAGGGAACACAGGGTTTAATCGAAAGGAGCTGAGACAAGGCAAGCAAACACGCATTGACAATACAATGACCGGGACTGGGGAAACAAACTGACAATTGACAATACAATGACTGGGGAAACAAACTGAAACAAGGACTAAATACACTGGACTAATGACAGTAACAGGAAACAGCTGGTGAACACGGGGAATCCACATGGGGTTAATGAGGGGGTGTGGCACACGGAAGGAGCAGACGATCGGGGCAGGACACCTTCAATGAACTGTTCATAGTTCAAGTATACTCTGAAACTATCTATCCACCGGTTCCATGGGACGGGGTTCACTGGGGACCAAAAGGAAAGGAGCAGGTGGTGGCTGGCTGAATTCGGCCATCCTCGTCACCAAATGTTATGCCATTTACGCCTCATAAATACACTTGGACATGAGAGTGACTTTTTGCAGTTCCCCCTTTACTTATCTCACTGTTCGCCAAAACTATACATGCGCACCACAGACTAACCCCACAATTCCTACTCCAGTTTCCTAAAGCATGTGTACATAACATACTGCTCAGACCTCTTATATTGTATTTTATATGTGTATGCAGCTATTATCGGGCCCCATCTTTGCATTCTTGCAGCAGATAAGGTTGGGATACCTGTCTTAGGCCCCAAAATCTTCAAAATAGCTTGGGATCAGTCACTAAAACAAACTTCCTACCATAAAGGTGTTCATGGAACTTCATAACCCCAAACAAACACAATATCTAAGGCCTCCTTCTTTATTTGTGAATAATTTTACTCAGTTTTCGTCGACATTCTTAAGACAAATGCAATCTGCCTTTTGTTCCCGTCTTTTATTTTATGGGTAATCACTGCACCAACCCCATAAGGAGATGCATCACAAGCCAGAATTAGTGGTAACTCCTGGTCATAATGCACTAGTACTTGACTAGACTGCAAAGAATTTTTAGCATCACCATATGCCTTCTGACACTTCTCTGACCAATCCCATGTTACGTCTTTATGCTAAAGGGCAGTCATCGGCTGAATCAACAAAGACAGATTAGGTATGAACTTACCATAGTAATTTAACAAAGCTAAGAATGCTCTGAGTTCTGTAAGGTTTCTGGGAACTCCTGACTTCTGAATTCCCTGCCTGTGGCATCAATCACATTCCCTCCGTCTTACGACACACTGCTCTTCATGAATTTATATTTGTGTTGCTTCATCCTAAGATTATGCTTTTCCAGTCCCCAGAGAACCTCTTTCAAGTTACATAGGTGACTCTCTGTGTCCCTACCAGTGATGAAAATGTCGTCCAAGTAATAGATAACACCATCCATACCTTGGAGTACCTGATCCATTATTTTAAAATAAAAAAATGCTGGTGCACTTGCAACCCCATATGGTAAGCGATTGTAACTATAAATCCCCTTGTGGGTGTTTATAGTCAGGTAGCCTTTTGCGCTTACCTCTAAAGGTACTTACTGATACGCTTGGGACAAATCTACTTTAGTAGACTTCTGACCTCCTGAAAGTTTGGCAAATAAATCTTCAGTTCTAGGTAATGGGTACCGTTCCACATTTAACCATGGATTAACAGTGACTTTGAAATCACCACATATTTGGATACTATGATCTTTTTTTGGTATGCAAACTATAGGGCAGCCCATTCACTATAGTTAGTAGGCAAGATCACTCCATTTGCTTCCAAATTAGCCAGCTCTCGTTCTACTGCTTCTCTCAGCACATAAGGCACATTACGTGGTTTACAAAACTTTGCCACTATGTCTACAGTAACATGCAGCTTTGCTTTGATACCCTCTAGCTTCCCTAGCTCAGGTTTGAACACAGATGCATATCTGGCACATAAATCCTCCACAGTTTCCGAAGCTACTCTATGGGCTTTTGACCAGTCTAGTTTAAACTGGCTGGTCCAGTCTCTACCCATTAATGCAGGACCATTTCCTTTAACTACTAGAACTTCCAGAGATTTCATCATACCTTTGCAGTTTAACTTTGCTGTGAATTTACCCTTCAATTCCAAGGATTCTCGACTGTAAGTTCTTAGCATACAATTTGCTGAAGTTTCACTGAAACTGGCATTTGTACAGCCTTTCAGACAATAGATAATACAGAGACAGCTGCACCTGTGTCAACCTCCATTTTTACCCTCACCTCATTTATGCTCACATATACATAGTAGGGTCTTACAACTCCACCAGTACCTGAATTAATGGCAAAAAGCTCAGTACTCCCACAGTCTAGGGTTTGCCCCGTGTCCATGAATGGTGGTGCCATAATCGTGCAGGATGGCCTGTTAACACTGCATCGCCCCTCGGGTGGAAGCTGGGATCGCTGACATCTCGATCCTTCTTGTGCTGGAGAGTGTCGCAATCGTTCTCCACGTCCAGCTGGGAAACGCTGTAACCTCCAAGTCTCTCGCTTTGTGGAACTTTCCAACCTCTGACAATCTCAAGCATGAGATTATCACAACGTTGCTTTAATGTAGCATTCAAATGTTTTGTCCATTTTGAAGGCTTGTACCAGTCCCCCTCCTTGAGTGGACATGCTCTTGCAATGTGTCGTGTCTTCTACACTTCTTCCTCCACTTGTTTGAATCTGCATCCGTGTGGTCTATGGCCATTTCCTTGGCAACAATAACATGGCTTCCCACTTGCATCGGGCTTTCCAAGGACTTCTTTGTGCTTAACAGGTCGTGTCTGCACCACCGCATTACCTTTACACATTTTCTGTGCAAACTGTTGCACCCTGCTTTTAGTTACTTCAAACGCAAGCCCCATTTCCACAGCAAGCGACAAGGTTAAATCTTTTGTTTGAGCTGTACTAAGCAAACAGTCTCTCAATTCGGCAGTACACACTCCACAGACAAATCTATCGCACAATGACTTGTCTAAAAATGTCCCAAATGTACACGTTGCCGCCATTTTCACTGATCGAATCTCCTTCAACTTGATTCCTCATGTGAAACTTGCATTTTTTGGCAATAACACCATTTTCCTCTAACTGATGTTTTTCCCCGCTGAACTTACAGCCATTGCTGTCTCGTTCTCGTCCGTCGTTGCCTCAACAGAGTCACTGGTCAGGTTAACTCAGTGTCTTTCACCTAAAATAATCCCATCCTCATCGCTAAACTGTTGTGTATTCAGGAAGAGTCGGATTACTGCATAATTCAGAGATACTGTCGTCTAAGACTTCTACAGACGGAGCATTCTATGCACTTGAGCCTGCTTAGATAAAGTAGTATGGGATTTGTGCCTAATCAAAACAAGGTGATACTCCCTGTCCCACCAACCAAGGCTGGGGAGAAGAGGGAGGGAAAACTACTCAAAGCAAGGAGGTAGTTAAAATTATGGTCACAGCAGCAAAGACTAGGGAGTATTAAGAAAAAGACACCACTATGAAAGGCACTGCACTTCTGACCCATGATTTACAGCAATGCGACTTCACCAAACAGAGTTATTGCATTCTGGCTGTCTTAATTAACATTCCTCAGCCTTCAGGTTTCTTCTACAGGAGCCCTTCCCCCCTCAACAATCTTTGGGTCAACGGTTATTGCAGTCAAGTCCTTCAGATTCCTGGGAACAATAATCTCTCAAGAACTTAAATGAGAGATCTACACTGACTACATCATCAAGAAAGCAGGACAGAGAACGCAGGATTAGACTCCAGAGCATAATCAGGTATGCTTCCAGTCACAAAAAACAAGATATTAAGACAGAAAAACTGTTTTTTTTTCCCAAGTAGTGGCCCTCCAGAACAACTGACACATCTACTAATATAAATACACATAATTACTACTGTTGGTCCAGAACTGCACACTAATGTATACTAGCTTACTATTTCATGTTGTTTATAAGTGTGGAAGAAAACAGAAACTGCGGAATGTTTATTAACGCAGCTGAAGTGCAGAGATTCTGTTTGATGTAATTTCAGCTCTGTAAGCTAGGGGTATCTGAGCCACAAATTACTCTCATTAGAGTAGTTCCTGTTTGCTTTCTTTCATTTACAAGAGTTTCTGTTTGCATCTGTACCAGGATGTGCTCAAGATACTGCTTATGATATGTAACCCAATTTGTGCACTTAGATGAAACCCACCTTTGTTCTTCTATTCCTTCTCAGCCTTGGACATAAGATAAGGAGCACCGATTAGTTTCAAAGGCTGGTGCCACGACTCTAGATAGAATGTTTTGCAAAGTTTTACACAATATCGCCGAATTATGCAGCATTCTGGTTTCTCCTGAAGGCCCTAAAATTGCCTCAAGTGATTTGTGCTCACTGCCTCAACACTGGTTGATGTGTATGTGCCCTATTTGAACAATTATAGAATTCTAGAAGTTGTATGCAGTGCTAGATTTCTTTAATTTTGAAAGTCCAATAAGAAAATAAAATACTCACTTAATATACGAACCAAGTCTCCAACTAAAAATATCTACAACATAAGTTGAATGTTGTTTGTGATATGTTTTATGTTTCTTTCTTTACACTCTGTTTTATGGTTGCTTCATGTCACTGGAACCACCATAACGTGACAAATTCCTTGTAAGTGTGAACTTACATAACATTCTGGAGTCGGGGCTGTCGGGATGACAAGGCTGAGTTCCCCGGACAACCACATCACCTGCTTTGCCCATCTAATCTGTACTCCACACACACTCACCAACCTGTACAATTTCTAGAAGAACTGGATGGATCAACTGGAAATGCGAAAGTTAATAAATGTGTTTTTTACCTGAATTCTCTGAAAGAATACTTATTCGTTTATTGCAAATTACAATTATATGACAATTCGCAGAATGTTTCCCCACCAACGAGGTGGTTATTTGTCTTTGTGCATGTTTTAATGTCTATCTCTGAAAATGTCATTTATATTACAGAATCCATTGTCAGGGATTCAAACCAGCAATCTTTCTATTACAAGTACTTTCTTGACCATTAAGCCACCACTGCCATATGCCAGGGTGATATACTTACACTGAATCAGCAGCACATACAGTCGACTTACACTCAGAAACCTGTAAATAATAATATGTGCTCTTAAGCCACAGAACTAAGCAACTCAATTAAAACTTGTGTTTGAAGGAAAGAAATAAACATGTTGCAATATCACCCAAAACAATTATAATCTCTGCATAAATGTATTTATTCCAAACTGAAGTCTCATAATATAGATAAAAATGCATATATTGGTGTTCTATGGGTCAAATAGAGCAGCTACAGCATAACAGTGTTTAACTCCACTAAATACACAGCAGGCTTTTTTTCTCAGTTTATGACATTGATCTCAAAACAGAAAGTGAATGTTCATGAACAAAAAGCATCTAAATCTAAAACCTATTTAGCAAATGGCTCTAAAAATCTAAAAAGCCTGACATTATCCTCCAATAAAATAAAAGTTTCACAATTTAAATAAAACTTGAAATAATAATAAAATTAAGTTATTTAACCAAGACTCTTCTTGGACTATGATAAAAGAGCCGATAATTTTCAAACAACTGTCGAGAAATTTAACATAACAGTTCACTGCTACAGTCCCAAATTTCCTCAAGCTGTAACAAATCAGAACTTGCCTTTCCCCTCCAGCTTCGCTGTGGGACGCTAACTGGATACTTGATTTTGGCCGTGAATTCTGGGTGAGTGCAACATCACAACCGAAGAGTGTTGTTTACAACCAGGAATATTATATGTCCCTTCCCTCATACTATTCTCCCATTGGGGTATCTAGTTTAAGCGATGAGTCTAAAACATAATAATGTGTAATGGTGCTAACTGGTTAAACTGACAGCCATAATTTATATAGTAATATTGCTATTGTCTGACCATAATTTAATAATACATGTAAAAGGATTATAAACATAGTATATTTTGTTGTCTTTCTTACACTACAATTATGAGTGATAAATAATGATTGGATCATACGCTATTGCTATTGTCCAACATGCATGAATGACTGTTCTGTAACTATACTGGATAAATTGTTGGACAATAGATGGGTGTATATAATGGATTACATAGATTATACAAAGATGTGCATGTTTACATAAGAAATAGGAACTGCTGCCCACAATAATGAAATACTCCTTCCATCCTTCTAAGCATCCGGTGACTACAAAGATTAAAAGTTACATATGATATTTGAGAAGACAAATACAGAACCTAATAAGAATCAATGACTCAGATGAGAAATGGTAGAAATATTTTAATTGGAAAGGAAAGGGATTTACAAAGAATGTTCCAATTCAGTGTTTCTTTGTCACAATAAATAAACAAAATAAATAGGGTTTTTAAATTATGAAGTATAAAACAATAAAATGGGTCACACTTTTTCTAAGTTAGAGTTGCCAATGGTTATGAAATGGAAATAAAACTCGACAGCATTAGGTCTATTTCAGGGTCAGGCCATTAATGATCAATTAAAAACATAGTACCACTTTACAATAAGACTACCCTTATAACAGGTTATGAATGGTTTATAATCGGGCTGTAATACTTTGAAAATTATCAATAGAGAATTATACACAAGTTAAAATTTTTCTTAATTACAGAGTTACTATCATTTATAAGTGGCAAGAGGGAGCCTTATTGTACAGTGGTACCAAAAATATAAAGACACAAAATGCCATGTTACAGAATTCGCTATCATATAAAAATACCCAGACTTGAAACAAATGATCATTCTTTGTTTAATAGCATTCCTATCAAATGCACATGATGGAAACCAGTGCTTTCATACCTTGCAATATCTGTATCGAATATAAAACACAACATCTGGAAGCACTAGACTCGTATTTTGCTCTAAGTCTTCCAGACTCATACAGCTTACACTGTGGTCATACAGTCATGTAAATTTTGTTCACACTTTTGTTCAGTTTTATATAATTTTGTATTCGTCCATATTTGCATCACATTATTACACATCATTACATCACTTGTTGAAATCTCTGCACAACAGCTGAACTATAAACCACATTCCTTTTCAGAAGTTTAATTTAATAGTAAGTGCTTCTGGAATAACCCTGACCGCATTCCTGTTCCCTGTATCTTCTGAAAGCAAGAATATAGAGAATTATAAATATCTCACAGCCGCAGCCCGCGTGCCCACTGTCTGCAAATAGCTTTGTCTCCAACTGACCAGCTCTGCTTGGAGACATGTCTTGCAGCGATTCTTCTGTTGGGTCTGTTATGAGAAGCCCTGACTACCTTCATCCTTTTAAATAAAGCTAGATGTCTGTATAGTAATTACTGAAAAAGTTTACATGAAATCCTCAAATGCTGCTGTGGAACTCACCTCAACGTCTTGCCTTTCCAGGTGATATTTGAAGGTAGAAAAACAACTGAATTTTAAAATCTTCAAAAACAGGTCATAGTAAAAAGGTATAAAAACAAAAATGATGTTTATGAAACATATAAGTAGCAAAATATATTTCTATACAAAGTCTGATATGTATACAATTATCTATAAATAGTCTTTAGTGGAAATCTTCACGGCTCTTCACCCTGCTTCGGTTAAATTACATTTCTTTTAAGTTGAAAATAAATTCTACTAAAGCTGAATGATGAATCATCTTCAGTCTGGCACAGCCGACTTCTGTTTAGCACAAGGCCAGTGCTGCAGCAGTTAAGCCAGGCTTGGAGGTCCACGTATCTGCTTGCAGGCTGGTGGCTTCCGGATCACACAGCAAACACACTGAGGGAGCTTGTCTGGTCCTTCAGGCCTAGGATGCTGTAAGCAATCCTCTTCAGGTGGCCCGGCAATCGCACCCCGATGTTCCGGATGTCCCTTACGGATGGAGTGGGAGATGAAAGTTATGAGAGGAATTTGCACAAACCCTTCTTCACTAATTCCGACCTCAAACGGCAAATTATGTAAGAACATAAGAATGTAAGGATTAAAGCGCGACAAGTTGTGTGTTATGTATTTAAACAAAACAAAGGCAAAGCAAAGTAAATGTAGATATTCAGCCATTGTTTTATTAAATCAGCTTTATGTACCTCCTGACACTAAACTGCATTATGGGTAAAACACACCTTATTTAGTGTTTACTGATTATTAAAAAAGACTTGCATATTATCTCATTTAGGCAGGTGAAACAGGACTGTAAGGTATGACTGGACTGCAAGTGCATAACATCACTAATTCATTTAGGTTTTTAATCACTGACCACAGGTTCTAGACTTTAGCCTAATCGTGCATTGATTTACTGCTGTGGATCACTTGGCCGGCAGTTATAGAAAACTAACCGACACCCTTCAGATTGGAGAATTCGACAGTACCGTGGCATAAAAGCTAATAAGGCGATCAGGGCTAACACAGCAGACTCTGATTAGTTTCCCGCCAAAGGCAGCACGCAGGGTGTCGCTGCCGTTCACCAGCCACTCGTTCCATTCAGGCTCATAATTACTTAAGAAAAATCCATTCCAGCACAATTCTGCTGTCTCACAGGCAGAGCAGCCATTAAGCTCGCAAAGAACTCTTTGGTATCGAACAGAATGTTATATGAAGACTGTAGGAAAAGAATACGACGTACAAAACAACGAGAAATATGTAGAACGTATTTTTCTGTGGTCGTGTGACCGGTTCCATTTCAGTGTGTGGCACTATGAAGGCCAGAGGCCACTAAGGGTCTCCTCCCTCACCAGGGCTCCCCAGGACCAACCCGAAGATCTCCCTGCCAAACACACCAGAGCCCTACTTTCGTCTTACATTTCAGTCTATTTCTGTACATCCCTTCCAGGCAACCCCAGGCTTAACTTGTAACCCCGGTGGTAAACCAGATCCCCCCATATCGGACAGGTTCTGCAGGCCAGGGCCGAGACAGAGAGACTGAGGGTGAAATCACAGAGGGAGGGAGAGCGGGAGGGCATACAGCAGCCTCAGGCCACCACAGAGAGACCTTTCCTCCCTTCTACTCCTCCCCCCTCACTCACTCATAGGGGCCTGTTTTTAAGCTAACCTTTCATTTTTGCTGTTCAAACCACACAAAGCCATTTATCTGGTCATTTCAGAGAAAATGTGTGCTAATGCGCAAAGGAACATAAAGACGTGACTCTTTACTCACTCTATCTTCATCTGCAGCACCTGCTCCATTGTGGTGACCCCAGCACGGGTGAAGTTCTCGGTGTACTGGCTCATCTTGATGGACTCCAGCCACTCCACCACAGACCTGAAAGGGGAGCCATCGGACCCACTGGTGCTGGGCAGGCGGATGGACACGCTGTGGGAATAGAACAAATTACACTGTAACAATGACAGCACCGTCATTCATGCACATATATCCATATATGCAGAAAAGACCGAAATTGTGTGGCTTATCATGAACATTGGTTTATAAATGTACCATTCATAATTTTAACATTTTTAAAGTTTAATTGTTGCATAAAGAAACATATACTGTACACAGGTGTAGTGAAATGCTTTTTCCACCTACTTCTTGGACTGTCTGCAAAGGTAAAGACCTAATACTAAAATATAGTTAAAAAAAGAGTAAATAAAATTTAAATGACAATTTAATAAGTGGTGTGTAAAGCAGATAATAAAGCCATTAAGAGTCCACGTCTAGCATACGGACAGCTGGAGGGAAGAAACTAGATCCAAATCTCTCAGCATAGGTTTTTCATTTTATGCAGTGTGATTACTGACAGCAGGAAACATATCTGTCAGTCCAGTAACAAAAGCTGAAAATTACACATATTATACAGACAAACCATATGGCATTTAACCATTCAATAGTTACAATAAAGCAAAATGTCATCGAGTTTCATTTCAGCTTCAGGCCAAGGTGACCCGAGTCCTTTGGGTACCCTCTTCCAGCCCCCACCCTACTGCCTTCCCTTACCGAGGATCAAAGTCAGCGATAGTTTTGAGGGACTCGGGACTTTTCAGCAGCTTGTCCAACAGGCTCACAATGTCAGTAAAGCGTGGCCGTCTGGAGCGCTCCTGCATCCAGCACTGCAGCATCAGCTGATAGACGGTCGACGGACAGTCCATGGGCGCTGGCAGGCGGAAGGCCTCATTGATGGCTTTCATCACCTGGAAAAGAATGTGACAAAATGCTCACCACTGTTACCTCTTCTGAAAAAGCTGATCCTAAATGCAAAACTCCCAAAAATAAATCTAGAGCCTAAAGTTCTATTCTAATGTTCTATCCTAATAGTTCTATTCCCAAAGCTCAATCCAGAAAGTTTCATTTCCTATCCAGAACTGCCCAATCTACCTGGAGCTTAACCCAACTACTGTACAAAGAGCCTCCTCCTAGTGTCCAGCTTTTACTGAGCAAGAATGAGATGCAGCATAAAGAAGGTAAAGAACTTTCCCCATGAGCCTCACCCACGACCACTAAACCATCAACCAGTTCAGAAGATCTATTATGAGGGAGAAGGGAAGCGCTGAAGTCCCCCACCACAAGTCCTGCAACCTAAAATGCTCTACCTCATGGTTGCTCATATCCCAGTACGGCCGCTCCCCATAGGCCATGACTTCCCACATGACGATACCAAAACTCCACACATCACTCGCCGACGTGAACTTCCGATAGGCAATGGCCTCGGGAGCTGTCCAGCGAATCGGGATCTTGCCTCCCTGGCGGGCAAAGGATAGACAGATAGACATTACCATATCGCTAATGCTAATTTAAAAATCCAAACGTATTTAACCTGAAAGAAATGCTCCCCTTAGCCCATCCACAGACTTACACTAGTGGTGTAGGTGCCCTCAGCATCATCCTCCAATATACGTGACAGGCCAAAGTCAGACACTTTGCACTCCAGGCCACTGTTGACCAGGATGTTGCGTGCTGCCAGGTCACGGTGGACATAGTTCATGTCAGACAGGTACTTCATGCCGGCGGCAATACCTCGGAGCATGCCCACCAGCTGGAAGGAGGACAACTCCCCATCATGGTCCTGCAGGGCCAGAGGTGGTAAGTCAGCCGGCAGCCAGAGGAGGAGTGATTCTTTGCTCATCATAGCTCCCTGAACTATTCTATAGTTCTTGAGGGCTCTTAGGGCACTTTTCCACGGCCACCAGGAACCGAGCTGTACCCAACCGGTACACACGCTGGCATGGCCCTGCTTACAAGCATGGCTGAAAGCGTGACTAAACCGAGCTTGGCTGTGTTACCACCATCTGATTGGTCGTTCATTATTAGTAATATTGCGCATTATGATGTATTTATGCATTCCTGATAACTCACAGCTTGTGAGTTTCCAACCTTCTACTTAAAAAAAAAGCGCTGTAGAAAAGCCGAATGGAATGGATTCGTATTGCAAGATAATGCTAATTCTGCTACTGTTTGATGCTAACACAACATGTCGACCTGCTAGTGGAAATTAGTGCATAATAAATTGTGATGAACACCGTGCGAATAAATAAGCATCTCTTTGGTTCCCAATAACTGTCTCTCTCCAAGCTGGCCACAGTCTATAGCGAGCCGACCCTTTCGCAGTAGAGAACTGAAGTAACTAGTCTCTCTTTGCGGCTCAGTTCCTGTATGGCAATGGAAAAGCGCAATTAAACCTTTTCAGAACAATGGCCTCAGCCTGGTTCTCTTTAGTGACTTGCAGCAGAGAGCACATATTGAGACATGCTAACAACTCACCCTGAGGTACTTGTCCAGAGCCCCATTCTCCATGTACTCCGTCACAATCATGGCATGCTTGACTGAGCGAATGAAAAACAATAACAAGTTACTTAGTATGTTTACCCTCAGTCACAAACACAAGCATTGGGACATCAGGAACTTGGTGGGATGATAGTTCTATCCTAAAGAAAGAAGGCTCATAAAGAGGTGCAGGTCAGGCGTGGACAAATAAAACAGATCATAACCATTTTAACTACAAAATGCATGAAAACAGTCACAGGAAAACCAGAGACGAGCGCTGCATGGACAGTATATTGGCACCATTTGGGAAGTGAGCATTCTAGACAAAGATGGCATCTGAGCAAAGAGAAGAGCTCAGGGATACTTACACTTAGTGACCACACCCTCTAAACGGATGATATTCTGGTGTGAAAACTGGCCCATGATGCTGGCTTCGCTAAGGAAGTCCCGCCTCTGTTTCTCCGTGTAGCCCGGCTTCAAGGTCTTGATGGCCACCGCCGTCTCCTTGCGCCCAGGCACCTTCAGCACGCCGCGGTACACCTCCCCAAATTCGCCTGCATGCCATCCGCATTCCAGGGGAACAAACATTACAGGCATTACGGTTAATTAACCCTGAGATGGGGAATCTTGCTTTCTGTTGAGCGGAGCTAATTACGAATGGCCCATCAAACTGCTAACCAGATGCCCTGAATCAGATCATGCGGAATAGCAGAAATGACGTACGGGTCCGAATTACGGAAAGTCTAAAACTGATTCAAATGTTTAAAACAAACTAGTACACACTCTAATCGTTTTCTGGCAAATGTGCAGACGAGCGATTTAGCTGCCTGTAATCTGGTAAAACGCTATTGTCTTTTGAAGTGGTGCAGCTAGACAGGGTTTAGGTGCAGCATATGGTTTTATAGAATTGTGGGATTAAAGAGCAGTACAAGCAGCCAGAGAACAAAGCGATGTGGTTCTTCAGTGTGTGACAGAGGAAGGTGGGGGGGCCCTGAAACCCAACACCACTCAACACCCCCTTTGGGGTGGCGGCCTGGGAATCAGCTGTCACAGGGGAGCAGACCCTGTGGGGTCATGGGAAACACCATGGGAGGGGCAAAGGTGACTCTGCTTAGTGCATCCTTCCCTGTGAGCACTCAGCAGGGAGCCTCGCTTTCTCACGTCGCTTATTGCTCCATAACACGTTATCTTCATATCTCTTTAACATTCGTCTACCATTATAACCTTTCTAATCAAGCGTTAATGGGAATTTTACACAGCCAGATATCCTGAACTGAGAGATACCCATATCCCAGCTATTAACACCGGGATTGAGTGACTGCAGCTTTGTTGAACACCAAAATATTTCCATCTGAGCAGAACAAGAGGATCCCACCCGACATGTGGTATGCCAGGGTTTAAAACATCAGTGAGACTAAAAGTATCTTCAGCAAACTTCTAGGCATTGCAGGAGGGTTCCTCTGATCGGTGATAAGCTGTCCAATTCCCCGTAACGTCACCCACCTGCTCCAATGACCTTCTGCTTGGAAATGTGGCTAGGATGGATCTCAGTGGCAAACTTCTGCACGGCCATATTAGGGTCTTCATATGTGTGCGGATCTACATAGGTCTTCAGGGGTTTCATTTGGTCTGCTGGGATGAGATTTGTTTTAATCAGTTCAGAAATAATTAAGTAGTGCAGAAAGGAGCAGCAACAAGAGATGGGGTCTCAGAATCACCCAACCTGAGCCAGAAAAGTAGGCATCCTCTGGTCCTTCCCTGGCATGTGTGTTCCTTCTCCTGCAAGAAATCACATTATTCACATGGCTGTATTTAACTGTTGTAACAAGCTGCTACCCTCACACAGTCCATTACAAGCTTTTCACATTCACTTATCTGAACTTCATAATCATACGCTATAATCCATAGCTATATATGACACATACTAAAATGTACTTTTACATGCACAGTGTGAACAACAGAATAATACAGACAGCCATAACTGACACGTCTATATTGTTTTTATAAGTTGGAAGACAGCTGTTTTGCTGGACTATGAAATTTTTTGATGAAAAGGAATTTGTCAAACGGAAGCAGGGATTTCCCAGGGACAGAGACATCGCTCTTTGACTAAAGGCAGGCATCAGCTCCATAAAGGCTGATGGCTGCTGGATGGGACTCAAAGGGCTGGGCACTTTACACTTGGAATCATCTGTGTCACTTTTATTTTCACTCAGTTACACCAGCAACTGAAGGAGACCAATAAACAGGAATTTAGCTTCCCTGAAGTGCTAGAAAACAGACATGATTGTGGGGAGAAAAAAAATCCAAGACAGGGGAGAGGAAATACTGCTTATTTCATCAGGATTTCAACATGGGAAGATGAAAAACTGAAAGCATGAAAGAAAGTAGGCATGTGGACAGGGTGGCAGGGGGGCTTTACTCACCGTTTGTGCACTAGCAGGACACCCCCGACCACAAGGAGCATGGCCCCTCCCCCAAGGATGGCTCCTAGGACCACTGGCGTGTTACTGGAGACCCGAGCCTCAGCTTTAATACGGCAACAGGAAAGTCAAACAGCAGCGAGTCACTAAGTGACAGTGATAAGCAATAACGCTGCACAACGTCGCACAAAACGACACCGTCGCATTAGTAAGCGCAGCCTCATACACTGACCTAAAGACGTCGTTTCAAATTCGTGTTCCACACTATTACCACTGGGAGTACCATCTGGATTCAGAACCGTGACTCGGAACACATAGACAGTTCCAGGTGCCAGGTCGCTGATGTGAACCGAGTTCTTCTCCAGAACCAGTACTGTGTAGGTGGTGATATCAGTCGCAGCGCCGACATCCTGCAGAAGGATGAACAAAGTAATCAGAACCTAATCAAACCACCTGCGCTCACAGTTTAGGTTCACCTTCCTGTGGGCATGCTCACCTTTTTGCGATACATCAGCTCATAGCGAGGGGCTCTTCCTGACCTCTGAGAGAGAGCCCAGGACAGGCTGAGGCTGCTGCTGCTCCGCTTTTCCAGGCGGATAAGGGTGACCGCTGGAGGCTCTGGGGATCCGACGCTCATTAATGCATTATGGCTACATGGCATATCAACTAAACGAAATGGTTAAGAAGAGTGACTCTAACCTGTGAGGTGCAGAGCTGTGGTGACAGAGCTGGTGGCTCGCTGGCTGCTGTACCGGGACACACCGGTGCGCGCCTCCACCGTGAAGGTGTAATTAAGCTGGGCTTCGAGGCCGCTCACTGTCACATGGGGTTCCCGGAGGGCGGCCGGGCGGGGCTCAAAGCGAAGTTCCTCCCCACAGGGCTGGCAGACAGCCGCCTCGCACTGCTCACACGTCACGCTGTACTCCACATCATCACGGCCGCCCGTGTCTGCCGGAGCTAGCCACGACAGACTCAGCTTTCCCGCCCTCGCTGTGGCAAGCAGCTTTCGAGGGCCAGATGGCAGGCCTGCAGATGAGGATGAGGGGGAAAGTGCAAAGACAGGGACGGGAGTGAAAAGGAGGAGAGTGACAGGGACGGGAGTGAAAAGGAGGAGAGTGAAACAGATCCAGCTGGCCAAGCTCCTCCCTCCTCAGGAGCCACATGCTCCCTTCCCCAGTCTCCCCACATTTTGCTCTCATCTTGGCTTCCCGTCTCATTATCGCACTATTAGTCTGAGCAGTACTGTCTGTCTCTCCTTTACAGCAGGGTTTCTCAAAGTGGTCCTCAGGGACCCCCAGACAGCCCACATTTTTGCACCCCACCGGGATCAAACATGGGAGAGATCAAACAAACTGAGGACCAGTTTGACAGACTCTGGTGTACCAGGTGTACTGGTGTATACCCAGCAGGGAGTCATGAGGGAGCAAAAAACGTGGACAGTTGAGGGTTCCGGAAGACCGGTTTGAGAAACATTGCATTACACCATCAGTTACCACCAAAATGTTTCTAGTGCTTTACTCCAATATAGTACAATGTATGCAGTGGACAGCAAAACCATCATCGCGAATGCAACATCGTCGAGATGACGTAATATCTGAAGTGTGCGGTGTTTACCGGAGCAGCCATCAGAGGTGGGGTCCTCGGGGGCCCGGTAGAAGCCCTCGCGGCAGGGGCAGGTCTGTGAGCCTGCCGATGAGCGCTGGGTGTTCTCCGGACAAAGATCGCATTTCTCCATGGACAGAGAGGCCCTAAAGAAGCCAGCCTGGCAGGCTACAGTGGAGAACACAATGATGCAACTTGTGAGGAACCTCACAGAGAAGTCGCGTGTCCGCACTCCTCTACACATCTATATTCCCTGCTTCATTCCTTTGTGCATAATGCCCAAGCCTTCAAATAAACTACACATTAACCCTGCTATTCCTGTAAACAGGACATATATATACACTCATTTGTGGCTGCGGCCAATTTATTTTTTTTTTTTACCATAGACTGTAAGCAAAGGGTTATTATGGTATTATCTATGGTTTCAGAGCTCGACACGCAAGCAAAATGTACTGCAGAACAATCCTGCTGTTTTCTGCAAAGCAGACCAGTTACCCGGCATTCCTGAAGAGGAGGGCCGCCAGAAACACATCGCAGGGATAGAACAGTGGACAGAAAATGGGTCACGTGAATGAGAAACACTATATGGGCGTTACAGACGTCAGCAACACGTTTTTCTTTAGCTCCATCTGTTTTATCTGCATACTGCAGGCTATTTTCCCATGTCCCGTGTTCAAAACCCGTCCTGACAATGATACGATCGGCTACCCGAATAGCTGTCAGCAAACTGCTGGCGTGACACGGGCACCACAGTAAACTGAGCAGGAGCATGAAGAGGCGACACATATACAAGCCCACATGAAAAGAAGACTATCACAATGCTGGCAAATGATGATACTTAGCAGGTGAAGCAAATAAAAGAGGAGCATAAGTCATTCCCCCGAAGGGCTCCCTCTCACTTGTTCTCATCTTCCCGGTCTCCCAGTATCCCTTTTCCGTCATCCGTTGTTCCCTTTCTCTGCATAACTGCTAACCTACCACTCACCTTATAAACAGCTGCTCACTTTGCCTTGCTGACTCCTCCCTTCATCAATCTCCCTTATGATCAAAACTTCCAGCCAATAACAGCCCAAGTTCTCTTATTCTACTATGTGGTGAAAAAAAAGGCAATGTGCGCCCACGTGCTCACGCACCTTAAAAGAAAAGTCTGGCCAGTTTTATAATAACACTTTAATCTGCTATTATCTTCTAACCTTTTCCTGATCCCTTTAAAGAATTTCCACCAACGGTAATGAAATCACCAAGGACACTGCTGAAAAGAGTGTTAGGGCACAATCACCGTGTACTAAATTACTAAATACCTTCAAAGTCACCATATGAATCAAGCTTGAATTGAATCAAGTTAAACTGTAAAAGTGAGTCTCCAGTCAGCAGCATGGAGAAAGATGCCTGTCCGAATGGCACAGGAGGAATTCTGTCTGAGATGTTCAACTTCGAGATTAACCCCCTGTCCTGCTTCATTTTAACACCATACCTCATTTTCCATGGACACAACCTCTCCTGGCTCTTGCATCCTAGAGCAATCTCTCATCTCCCACCTGCTGGTCCAGCTCATTAAGTCTAATGCGACAGGCAAGGAAGGAATGAGAGGAGGAGAAAGTATCCGCAGAGACAAAAAAGCAGGGTGAGAAAAATAATTCCCCCATTCACTGGGAAAGTGAACAGCTGCCCACCGGTAGCCCGGTTCAGTCTCTCCATCCCCGCCCCCCCTCCCCCCACCGGTTAAGTCTCCGCTTGCCTGCCCCCTCCCTGTCACCAGCATTCTCACAGAACAGCAGGCAGAACAGCGCTGCCTCATTCAATCCAGGCGGTAACACTTGTGGCACATAGTGAAGCTGTGGGACGTCGCACGCATATGTCAGCTGGCCGCAGGCATACATGTACCCAGTTATACTCACGGGTATGGGCAAAAGTCACCCATGCACCTAACCTGCCCGTGCCATGGCGTCATACGGCGATCGCTCTGCAAAAGCCACTAACCAGGACGCTCCCATGTCAAAGCACCAAACATGTTCAGTATGCAGAAAATGTGCATTGTTTACATGGATAATGCCACATGTGCAGCTGACCCTGCAGTCTGAGGCATGGTTCCGTAACACCGGCATGTCTGGAAGTTGCACGGATCTTGACTTTTTTTTGTCATTACTATTATGGATTTCTTGACAAATCCAACAAAATTTGGAATAGTTTTCATTTGAGCCATGACATCAAGTAGCTGCCCCCACACAATCACACACCTAATGACATACAGGCCACACGAACTCAACCCGACACAAGCCATAAATCTCACATCTCTACATATTAATAACAAACAGCAAAGTAAGTCAACGCTGCGCCATTTTTAAATCAGAAAATACAAATAACACTGCAGCACTAGTGACATTTCATAAGTCGGACGGCAAAAAACAAAAACAATACCATTATCAACGTTACAAAAACTGCGAATGGACAAATCACAGGAGCAGCTGCGGTTGCATTTAGCGTCCACAGGTCAGGTCAAAGAAAAAGTGGGGAAGGACTCAGAATAAAGGCAGAAAAAGATACAGAGAAATAATAATAATGCTAAGGACTAGAAACGTGTGTGAAAATGCATTAGAGGCTTGACTGCTTTACTTGTTCCTTGTCTTTCCCTCCCAAGGGCTACTTGTCTTCCAGCTGCCTTCTAATTTAGCACTGAGCAGTTGGCTGGGAAGAGGAAAGACCAAAATTTGTTTGTTTACCATGCAAGTAAAACTGCAAGGGGGGAGGGGGGGGTCCTGTGCCGCTATCCTTGCAAAAGAAGAGTTGCTTGTTGTTGGGAAGAGAATAGGGCGGACAAATGAATGGATGGATGAGTGAATAGATGAATGAATAGATCGTTGAAAAGATGAATAGATGAGAGCTAAATAAAAAGACGGAGGAATCCACACCAGGTTTTTGTGGCTGAAGAAGGGTGTTCAGTTTAACAAGAGGCCAGAAAAAGCGAATTATTTACTTAAGGGCTTCCCCCTCTTGGACGGCACAGGATTGAGCTGTCCCCCCCTCCACAGAGAGAAGGGTGCTGGTGGCCAAGTAAAATAAACAGAACGCTGGAGCGAGACAGAGAAGCAGAGACGGGAGGGGTGGGGGGATTGCAGACCCCGATGGCCTGCTTTGTGGGTGGAGGAAGTTAACCTCTACAGACTAATATGCAAATACTCAGAAAGAGGGATGGATATCAGCATCAGCAGCTCTTTAACGTGTATGGATACCTTACTCAAGGGTACTCAACCACAGACTGCCTCTTCAGATCTGAATCCTTGAATCTGAAGTCCTGAGTCTAATTTTCTAAGCACAATGCTACCACTCCGTGCTTGATAGTGCTTGTTAGCACAATGCTACCACTCCGTGCTTGAGTGTTAGTGTCCTGTTTATTGGTCTAGTGCCAGTTTAGGCAAACAATGAAAAGTCACATTTTTCTGGCTGAGGGGAAATAAAGACCACAACTGCGACAGGAAAGGAAATCGCTGTTTGGGGGGGCTGGTGTGTGGCTGTGTGGAGAAGTTTAGCCAAGAGGATTATCAGAGCAGAAAAACAGCTGTTAGAGAAACACACCTTTACTTTGGGCTTCCGTTCTGCATCTAATCGTTAACATGCACAAAAATCCCTGTAATTCCCACCAGGCCAGAGACTGAGAGTTGGTTTAGCCCGGACTAGTTTCAAACTGAGTGGAATCTCTTTCCCATTGCAGGATCATAATGATTAGGAATCTGACCTCAACCTGGTGTCAGTGTGAGTCAGCACACCCTGCACTCTGTGTGGTTTTCCTGTTAGGTGAATCAGGAAACAAACACAAGAGTGCTGTCACTCCCTTCAAAGAACGTAAATCAAAATAGTTCATTCCCACCTTATCTTTTTATATAAAAATTCTCAGCTCAAGCCCTTACTTGTATGACTCCCAAAGTCAGACCACACTTGCAGCCCTGATACAACAGCAGATAACACATTCATCTACTGTCATAACCTGCCCAGTAGATTTAGGGCATTAACTTGAATGTCTGATTGTCACTTTTGCATACCCCAAGTATACCAACAGGTTTAAGTGATAATGAATGTATGTCAACAAACAGGCCAATAGCATGTGAGAAACTTTTATGGGCCCATGAGTAAGTACACAAATGGAGTGACATCAACAACGGAAATGTTGAATGATGAATGGATGGAAGGCACATCTCTGTGTAGTGAAGCCCCGAGGCTTATTCTGGGAGGAGGAGCACTGAGCCAAACTGAAGGAGACATAGAGGCTAACTGCAAAAGCAGCGTGTACAAAATTACAGAGCACAGAACAGAAATACGGAACTCTCTCAGTGGGAAAAAGGGAAATCAAAATTAAAATAGTTATTAAACCTTATGAGAAGTGCAAAACTAAAAGGAACTATTCAGTGCAGACTTGCACTTTTGATTAAGCAATCATGTGCTATAATTCCATCATTACCCTACAATTTTTGCTTCAGATATTGCAAACCAAATCCAGGAATAATCGTCCGTCAACGTATCTGATACATGAACAAACAAACAGAATAACAAAACAGTGTTGACGTTAGCGTTGCAACAGAAATATGAATATTATTATGCAAGCAGGCTCAAGAACATTCACTGAGGCTATAAGCTCACAGCTCCCTGGCCCAATTTTTAATGCAAAAATTAAAGAGAACTTATCTATGACATATACAGGAAACAAGGAACAGGTGGTACACGGCATGTACAAGAATACTATCGCTTAGCCTTCACTCTAGACATGGCCAGCACCCCTCGTCGTAGATTTCCACAGGCTTAGGAAATCTGATAGTTCCTTATACATCTATACATAGAGTATACTGGGGGTGGAAAGAAAGTAATGGGGACACCACATGAGAAAGAGCGTTAACTTTGAAGTAAGTGCATGGCAATTAGAAAAACAGCCGGGCTGAAAAAAGTGAGTCACCGTGGGCAGAAGGCCAATCAGCAGTATGTGTGAACTACAGAAGAGATCTGACACTTTGATATGTGAGCTTTCAGAGAAATATGAAGTGATTAACAGTTTCAGAAAGTCATATGATCGGTGCCAGCATCACAGGTGCATCAGTTACAAAACTTTAAGAATAATGGCTCTGAAATCGTGGCGGCGCCTGCCAAACAAACTGCATCAAAAAGCAACATTGGCTGAAAGTTGAAGAGATGGAAGGAACCTGAGCAAGACAGTTACAGAAAAAGGATGACTGCCATGCACAGTGTTAGTGGCTATACACAACTGATTTGTGGGACTCATTAGGTGAGATAAATGCAATGCATAGTTGCATAACAATCAAGGACTATGGGTTTATTTGACAGGATCAACTGTAGGCTATGGTGCAAACATTGTTCCACCACGATGTTCCCATATTCCAACATGATACTGCACCCATACATACCACTAAACAAATTCAACAATGCACATAAGGGTAATGTGAATCACCTTTTCCTGGCCTCCAACACGGAGCCCACTCCCATCAACACCACCTCAGAAACACGGATCCCACTCCCATCGGCACCACCTCGGAAACACGGAGCCCACTCCCATCGGCACCACCTCGGAAACACGGAGCCCACTCCCATCAACACCACCTCAGAAACACGGATCCCACTCCCATCGGCACCACCTCGGAAACACGG
>JAODKE010000040.1:4235800-4246237 GCA_026779605.1 Mormyrus hasselquistii | reverse complement strand
ATCAACACCACCTCAGAAACACGGATCCCACTCCCATCGGCACCACCTCGGAAACACGGAGCCCACTCCCATCGGCATCACCTCGGAAACACGGATCCCACTCCCATCGGCACCACCTCGGAAACACGGAGCCCACTCTCATCGGCACCACCTCGGAAACACGGAGCCCACTCCCATCGGCACCACCTCGGAAACATGGAGCCCACACCCATTGGCACCACCTCGGAAACACAGATCCCACTCCCATCAGCATCACCTCAGACACACAGACTGGTCTGTCAGTCATCAGTTATGTCTTCTGTCTCACTGAGTTGTCAACTCCATTTGATTCGCTCTTCCACATGGGTCATAATCATTATTTTTTTTCAAAAGCAGCGATTCATTAAGGACACATCTTTATTTACCAATGCAATTCAATTTCACTGGTACAGAGCCAAAATTTTTCGGATGTTCAAGCTTAGGACATTCAAGACATCCACTAGCAAAGAGGCCAAGCATAACATCTTTTCACATTTTAAACAATATGGCAAACCGGACAGAACTAAAATCTTCATATGCAACAACTGGCTTCAGATACAGGAAGCGACAGCCTAGTTTGTCATTTATGAGGATCCCAAAAGCGCCAGATTCAGAGTACACGTAACAGATTGCGAGTCAAACTGTGAATCAAGAGAGCTGTCTTGATCGCTAACAGTCACACACCAAAATAAGCAAGTGGCCTTTGCTCTGTTTACCGTTTCTGGTTCCTTTATTTACAGAAGAAGATCAAAGAGGCCTAAGACATTGACGGATTAAAGTGTCATGCCAGCTAATGCTCAATGTATCCCGCATCTCTTATACATGGGCTTGGGAGTTACGATACTTATAAATGACTTGAGTACTCATTATAAAACATATACATACAGCGCTGGAGTGAAGTGGCCACTCCAAACAGTACTTTTTAAGAATCTGCATTGTTAAATCCTGGTTTAATTCTGGTTATGCTGGCAGAAGGCTACAGTGAAGTTGCTTTCAGGCTCTTTCTAACACTACAGTACACAAGAACAAGGTGAAGCAGGAGACACTGGGAAAGACCAGAAACCAGTCAGGTAAAGGGCAGAAGTGATTTTCTAATGCAACTTATCCGACATTGCCCCTTGAAGTGAAAGACAAAATAAAGTGACCTTCAAAAAGAATGGAAAACATTAAGTGCAGGTGTGAATTGCACTGCTAGGACAGTGCGTATCAGGCTCCTAGAAGCAGGACTGAGGACCCATAAAGCAAGGAAGAAGCCCTTCATTAATGAGAAGCAGGGAAGAGCCAGGCTGGAGTTTGCAATAAAAAATGTAAATTTTACACAGGCGCATACATTGAGAAATGGGTGAAATTAAAAACTTTGCTTAAGTTAACTTAATTTTTTCCAGAGATGTACTTCAAATATGCGTTGCAAGTCTACACTTGGCGATCTTTAAGTAATTTTTAAGTAATTATACTGATATATGATTCAGCAAATCAACTGACGGCATATAAAACCAAATTACAGAATGTAGGTTTTTAGTTCTTTTTGGAACTTGGGATTTTAGCAGAATGAGCACATTTTTAAATAATAATATCATTGCTAGCACCATTTTAAAAAGGCCTACGGTGATTTTTGAACATCACCCTACCTGACACTTAAATTATAGTCTGCAGGAGTCAACATACAGTTGAAAGCGATGGCCTTTACCCTGGAATTAGGGTGTATTTCTTGGCACTGACAAGTATGCCATCCAGTGCCTCTTTGAGTGCAATGCAGGACTAATGTGTCTGCCAAACTGTCAGGTGTTATTTGACTGATAGGAAGGGTGTAATACGGAAACTGAATCAACATTGAGTCACCCGCAGAATATTTCCTTCCGAGTGTTTATTTAACTGCATCATTCCTGTCTCCCCCATGGGTACGTGGTATGGTCCTCCCATTGACCAAGCCACACCCTGACAGCAGATTCTTCCACCTTGCAGTAATGAGAAAGGTTACTGTACAGACCTCTGTCTACTGTTCTACCTTCCATTCTGATCTAACTCGCAGGTCCTAATCACTTAATCTCCACACCTCTGCTCTTTGACTTCGGTTAGAAAATGTATGGAGAGGAAGAGCTTTGCAGAAAGACATACTGACGAGGCAGCTCATGATGGAGACCTCATGTCTCGAAGTGTGGATTGATATGTACACACAAGCTTTTCAATATACATGTTAATGTGTGCACAGAATAACATGCGTGTGTGTGTGTGCGTGCGTGCTCTGCATATGCACATATATGCACATCTCTGTGGAAAAACCCCTTCACCTCCTTGCTAAGTTTCAGTGTGTTACCCACATCACTAATGTCTGTCAGCACTTTACTTTCAGCCTGCGACATCCATTTACTATTAATATAATCTCCAGCATCAGGCAAAGGAGAGCAAAACAGTAAATTAGAGGGAAAAAAATCCCTGAGAGATTTGGACAGTGGAGTGAAGAATGAGCCCACAAAAGCAGGGTCTGATAAGTTTCAAGAAAAATCAACAGTGTTTGGAAATGATCCTGTTTTCCACTGACAAATGGAGAGCATGGAAGGGGTGACAGGAGACAGCACCCAGGACTTACCTCGGCAGGAGCCGTTAACAGCCTCGTAGCCAGGCTTGCATCGACACTGGCCCACCTGGACCACCCACTCTCCATTCAGAGTGCAGTAAATGCGGGGGGGCTCCTGGCTGATGGCATTGGCTACGCAGGTTCCCGTCACTTCCCTCAAGGCCCCTCCTTCAGCCCCAGCTACCGTGTCCGGGAAGGAGGCCAGACCCAACACGGTGGCGGGGCAGATCTTGTAGTAGATTCGAACAGAGAGGAGTGCCACACAGCTGCCGAGGTCCTGGAAAGCCAGGTAGAAGCCTTTGCGCGACAGTGACTCCACCACCTTGGTCTCGGTGTTGACTTTGAGCTCCCCGCGGGTGGAGATCTCATCAGGTGCCACAGTGGCCACTTTCCTGAACTGGCCCTTGCGGAAGCTCGTCCCCACATCGGCATCTGCCTCGGCCGCGTACATGTTGAACGTCTCCTTGCAAGTGAGTGAAGCTCCGTCGAAGGAGTTACAGTCACGCACCACAAAGCGCAGCTCCACGAAGGCCCGCGTGGCAGCCGGCCGCCGCTGGATGAAGGTCGTTCTCAGCCAGTTGTCCTGCTCACCCTCCACCACATTGCACACGGAATATGTGTAGAACATGGTACCATTTACCACAGTCTGTAGGACCTCCCACTGTCAATAGAACACATACAATTACTTCAGTAACCAAACTAGTTTTCTACCCAGGACCACAGTATCACATGACAAGAGGAAATCAAATTACTCAACTAAAACAGAAAAGACTTTACAGTCATTCCACATACTGCATTCCTACATGTTTTATAAGGTTATTAAAGGTAAAATCAGGGCTATATGCAATTAGGCAGAAGGAACTGCTGACACAAAAATCTTTCTAGTTTAAGAAAATCAAACAGAATGGGTTTTTTTTCTATTTAAATCCATTAGTAACCAAAGTGTTGTTGTAAGTAAACCATAAACAATCCTTTTGCCACAAATAAGGAGTGGAGAATCCCTGCTGAAGCATCATAAGAAAGATACAATGATATTCGAAAGATTAATAAAAAGATACAGTATGACAAAGCTCTTCTTCAGAAGTTTTGACAGTGCCTGTCCTATGAATTTAAGTGCCTGCACCCTCCATTGTTCTTGTATATAGTGAAGAAGACAGCGTAAGGAAAATCACATTTCGATTTACATAAGCATGGTGTTTAAACTGTATTTGAAACACACAATGTTCCCCTCCAAAGCACAGCCAATAGGATGACACTTACAAACCCCTTTATTACATTCTATTTTGGTCATGTGACCCAAAGATTTTACTCTTAAGGGGATTAGTCAATGAAAAACCTGCTGGCTCTGTTGTGAGTCAAGATTTTGAGCCCGAAATAGACAAACCAGGCAGAAAAGTAGTTATAGGTAAAATTACAAAAGTCCACATCTCAACTGCAGCACTTGGAATGGAACAGTGATTCTTTCTGAATGCCCATGGCAAAACTGGGTGGTTTTTCCATATTCCATCTCACTGTCTGTGCACAGAGTAATACACATATATGTAGCTGAAATCTAGTCTGTGATAAAGGCTCAGGGTTAGTCAGCATCCAACAGACTGTATGGACCTTGACCAATGTTAATAAAATTAGTCAGCACAGAATGTGAAACTACAACCATCCAGACAAGATTACAGAACTCATAAGAGCTACACACACTCTCACTAGGCGATTGCCTTTTTAGACACACAACTTATTTGCACCTGTAATGCTACGCGAGCTTAGCTTCTATTCAGATAATGAGCTGAGTTGAGCAGTATTGAAAGGAACTTAAGGAAAAACTCCCTGGAGTAAAGTGGTTTTCGAAACATGTAAAAGAACCGCATGCAACGATTACAAAATGTTCCAAAAACAAAAGAGTTGGGTGACTAAATAGAACAACATCAAACAAGGTGCTGTTCTGACATGTGACGAATTACAGACCAAGTAACCAAGTCAGATCCAATCAAAGTATGCAGATGAATGCCAGAAGAACTCACCCCCTGTTCACTGGGCCACTGCAGCCATCCCAGCTCTCCGCCAGCTGACCTCATGTCCAACAGTACCTCTGTTAGGGGAGGGAAAGCATAAAGATCGTTTATGCTTTACAGCTGGAAGGTTCTAGCGCCAAGCAAAACGTTTAAGATAGCATGCGTGCTCTGCTGGTCTGACAAACATCGCTATAAACAAGGCAGCTCATCCTGCTGGTTACAGTGAATGCAGATAGTCCTGTCAAAAAGTGCCTATTAAAATAATTCGTCAGAGTTAAAGATACCAATATGACCTTTTGACAGGTATGGGAGCTAATGGTTTACAAATCAGACAATCCTACACATATTTAAGTAAAATGTGTAATGTTTTAAATTATTTCATTTTCAAGCAATAGTTACGTTCAAAGCAAAATGTGGTTAAACATACAAATAAGCGCTATTAATGAACATTTATTATTATTATTATTATTATTATTATTATTATTATACATCGTACTGCTATTGTTGTTGTTGCTAAACAGAGACGTGCATATAATACGGACACGCACGTGAGTGCGCTCTACAGCTTACTGGCGTCCGCTCCCGATGTGCGCGTTAACGGAGGTCGGAAACCAGAGCTTACTAAAGTATGTCACTTTTCAGCAGTAAAAAAGTTTATCGGCCGTCAGCAGTCTGCTTTCTGAAATACTCAGCAGACGGTGACAGAAGGCAGCGCCAGGCTATTCAATGTACTCTTTAGCATTAGATAAAATTTCAATTAGGCCCCGTATTTAATATTTCCATTTTCCCCTATCCTGGGGTGCAAATGTGTTACGGAAAATGCATTAGCTGGGATACACAAAGTAATGCTCTTGCCTAACTTGCAGCGTATATTGTATAATTACAGTTCGATATAGGCTATGTTTTCCACCTAGTTATAACATCTTGAGAAAAAATACTTGAGAAGTCAAGTTAATAAATAATATACAACAAAAAAGTGCAGAAGTTTTTTGAAAGTGCATACAAATACAGAGTAATGAAATTAAAACATAAATATAAAATATAACACTTAAGTTATCACATACATTTAATAATTTCTGATTATTAAAATTTGGTTTTTATGAAAAGTGAAACGTATATATACGAATATTCGTGATATTACTTCCACCCCATGCGGTAAATTTCAGCTCGTAAAACACTTTTAAGTACTTACCTTCTTTAGTCTGCAGAGTCGGCAAAACATTGTTAATAAATACAAATAAAAACAAGCAGTGCTTAGTCCCAAAACAATCCATTTCAATCAGTTAATAATTATAACTTTCTATTTTCCTATTTCTATACACAGGAGCTCCAACTGCAGTCTGCGAGCGCTGGCTCTTCCCAGTCCCATTCAGGAATACGCGGCGTCATGAGCCCCGCCCGCTGGGAAGTGACCAGATTCCACACTGGAGGGGGAGGGAGGTGATTCCAAACGCGACTCTAACGGGAGCAGTGACTGCTTACAATTAAGTATCTGATATGACATTACAGATAATATTTCTTAATTGAAGAAGACAGAGATAATTTATATCAATATAGCATATATATGAATATCCGAGTACGTATTTGGGACCATACGTAAATACTCGTTTTGTATTTAAACGTGCATATGTAATTGAATATTTGTGAAAGTGAAAAGAAAAAGTGGAATGAATTAGCGACCGTTTTCTAATTATACACACACATACACAGATTTGTAATTATATTTTTGAGTTGTACGTATATATATTGAGTTGCTCTACATTAATTTTTATGGGGAAAACTCTAATCCCATCATCTCGACCTTAACCCCTACCCAGCCCTGACAATGGTCCCCACGATGTCAAAAAAAGAAGGCTTTTATTACATTGTAAGAGACATTTGGTTGCCTATATATTCATACATATATCAAATATATATTTATGATATATATTAATGTATATGTATCATATAAACGTATACACTCCACTATATTTGTATATTGATTAGATTATTTGTCTCTAGTCATTTGAGCCATCAGCAGAGCGCAGGCTTTGACCCAGCTGCCACTTTTTCAAACAAAGGCTGCTTAGGTCAAGTAGGAGGGTCTGGCGGTATGAATGTATGATTGTTAATGAGGGGGCTGAACAAGTGTCTCCAAGGCTGCAATATAAATATACGGACGAAAAAGCAGACAAAAGAAGCCCCTAGCAACTACTATCGCAAAGAATTCTAGACTTTTCCTTTCACTTCACTTGCTAAGCCAGCGACCAAATCAGCAGTCATCACTGCAAAGCTAACACACAACCACAAAAAAAGAGGATGAAAGGGGGCGTCTTTCTCAGGTTCTAGTGCCAAGCAATGAGATTAAGTATGACTGGCTGAATTAAAAATGAAAAAAATAGACATATATTGGGCATATATTGATATTGCATGAATGTGAGTATTTGCATTCGAGTGATTTGTATTGCATATTTACCATAACTAAAACTAATAACATATATAATATGAACAACTCTCCTGATTCCAGATACAAAAAAACATCTTACACACAAATAACTCATTTATTTATTATTATTTACCTCTAGTCTTTTTGTCATCACTGTGTTTCTTCTCTATCATAGTGTAAATTGCAAAAGTTTGTTTTTGGGTATTTTTATGTTTAAAAAAAAGGTTCAAATGAAAAGGTTTAGGGTGCTTTGCAGTTTTGTCTTCTGTTCACTTGCGTTAGGCTCATAGTTGTCTTGTTTTTATATTCCAGTTCCATTTCCTGGTTCCTGTGTTGCTGTTCTTTTTCCGGTGCTCTGCACCTAAGTCCGCTTCCTGTAACCCTCCCGTCAGTGGCCCCAGGTCCTTTTGGCCAACTGTTCCTGCAGTGTGCTCTCCAGTGATGTCAGGGACAGCTATTTCTGAAAGCATGCTGTAATTGCTGGAGCTTTAGCAAAGATCTGTACCCAACTTCCTTCGGCTACCTGTTTCATCACTGCAGTAGTCTGCTTTTATCTGTTGCCTTAATGTCAGAAGTTGTCCTCATACCCCTGATCAGCAAGCATTGCAAACAAAAAAAAAATGAAGAATTCTTTGAGGTTCATTGCTACGCTTCCCAAAACGCTAGGAGCCCTCAGGATCCCCACAGCCCTGTTTACAGAAAGTACCTCATGCCTGTTACGGACACGGGACCTGGTGCAGGCAGAAAAAAGGTGGACGATTCACTTGCAGCTCAGAGACTAAAGGGGTTTGTTAAACAAAACAGAACACAAAGGGAAACCACAAAATAAATGGGACCACGAGGAGCCAGAATTAAACTAGAGAAAAACAAATTAAACGAAAACCAACGAGCGCAAGCTGGAGCACATAGTAATAAATAACGGTGACTGACTAGGGAAATGAACAAAGGCAGACACTTAAATACACTGAGGATGAGGACTAACAAAGGGCAGATGTGAATAACTAATCGGCAGGGCCATAGAATGACAAGACACAGGTGAAATAAATGCAATTAACAAAACCAGGAACCAAGGAACCCAAGAAACACTAAGGCTAATAACACTAGGGAAGACTAGGAACATACATAAGCAAAACCAAAATCAAACAGGACATGAACGGGGCAAACCTAGGATAGGAAACTTTATCAAAACACTAGGAAACAGCAAAGCAAGTAAGGAACTAAACAGGTGAGGTTGGTTTGCAGCCAGCATCAAACCCATGACAGGAGGATTACAGCTTCTGTCCCACACGCTCAGCCCATAGATCCATGCAGTAGTCCAAGGAGCAGAGAAAACACACAAGGGTAGCACGAAAATAAAGGAGGGTTCAGGATTGTCAGCAACACCTCTTAGCCAAAGAGGGAGGAGACATGAAGGGCAGGATCAGATAGACGCTTACCCTGGCACACACCAGGAAAGTACCTCAAACCAGGAGCCTTCAGGATCCCCACACCCCTGATTACAGAAAGTACCTCAAACCAGGAGCCTTCAGGATCCCCACACCCCTGTTTACAGAAAGTACCTCTCGCCAGGAGCCTTCAGGATCCCCACACCCCTGTTTACAGAAAGTACCTCAACCCAGGAGCCTTCAGGATCCCAACACCCCTGTTTACAGAAAGTACCTCAAACCAGGAGCCTTCAGAATCCCCACACCCCTGATTACAGAAAGTACCTCAAACCAGGAGCCTTCAGGATCCCCACACCCCTGTTTACAGAAAGTACCTCTCGCCAGGAGCCTTCAGGATCCCCACAGCCCTGTTGACAGAAAGTACCTCAAACCGGGAGCCTTCAGAATCCCCACACCCCTGTTTACAGAAAGTACCTCAAACCAGGAGCCTTTGGGATTCCCACAGCCCTGTTTACAGAACGTACCTCAAACCAGGAGCCTTCAGGATTCCCACAGCCCTGTTGACAGAAAGTACCTCAAACCAGGAGCCATCAGGATTCCCACAGCCCTGTTGACAGAAAGTACCTCACACCAGGAGTCTTCATGATCCCGACACCCTTTTTATAGAAAGTTCCTTATAGTAGGAGCCATTAGGGGCAAATGTCAGAAGTTTAACACTTTTATATTAATAAAATTGATATTGTAATCTATTGCCAATTATCCCTTAACATAATATATGGCTGATGTATTCCATCCATCTTTCAAATGTTTATCTAGTATAGGATCGCAGGCTTAGAGTGGAGCCTATTCCTGGACACATAGGGCAAAATGCAGGGGACAACCAAGGGAATGCCAATCCAGGGCAGGACACACACACAAGCACAAAATATGGGCAAGTGTAGAGTTGGATGTCTCGAGACCACTTTTACATGCTCTTGGTCTTGTTACAGTCTCGACAGTCTTTGGTCTTTGTCTTGTCTTGGTCTCAGATCCCTCGGTCTTGGTCTTGGTCTCGCTGTCTTAGTCTTGCTGTCTCAGACCGACATAGTGGTTGGGAGATTTGGAGCAAAAAGTATTCATGACACATAACGTAATGTTTGATAATGCAACATTATTATTATTTCACGTTTCACGCCCTTGAAATGCAACCAATCAATGATATACATGCATTTCATTGTGATTCAGACATTGGCGTTCATCCAATCAAAATACGCGTTTTACGCACAAAATAAGTGTAGCGCTAGTTGAACATTAGATCCAGCATCATAGGCTATACGATGTTGCAATTTTTAGTTTTCCTGAGGTACAATCAACCACTATTTTAAAATGTGAACTGTTTTCTCTCTCTCCCTCCTCTCTGAAAATATGCCTATTAACAGTGATGCTCTATTTCTCTCTCTCTATATTTTTAAGTATTTCATCTAACTGTATTAGTTTATCTGTCTGTTATTTGTCCATAATGTCTGTGTTCTATTGTTCTTGCCCTACTGAACAACAGGCTTGATATCATTAACAGTGTGTTGTAATCACATCCCACTGCAGACATCGAGATGTCAGAATCTTTTAAGCACTTTTAAGTCCTTATTCTTATTAATGCACAATTTGATGTGCAGTTTGTATTAATATATAGTATTTATAGTTTGCACTACTACAATGGGACATGATGCAATTTCAAGTTTATAATTCTGTATCTTCAATTTCATGTTACAATTTCATCTACAAATTAAGTATAACTGAAATCAATTACATATTTCCCATTCTTTAGACAGTTGTTGGAGATGTTAGCTGTTTTGTCAGATGACTAGGGACCAGTCAGTACCCGTCATGTCAGTCCTCAACAGCACACAAAAGTTAAGGGAGTCTTTTTTTTTTGGTCTCTGTCTCGGTCTTGGTCTTGACTAGGTCTGTCTTGGTCTTGGTCTCGATACCCTCTGGTCTTAGTAGTGTCTTGGTCTTGGTTTAGGCGGTCTTGACTACAAGTCTAGGCAA
>JAODKE010000040.1:4196964-4217926 GCA_026779605.1 Mormyrus hasselquistii | reverse complement strand
AATAATACATCTAATTGTAATAATTTAAGATGCATAATATCTGGTTATTGAGCGTTGATGACGTCACATGTAAATAACATGCGGCCCGTGAGACTTGAACTTGGACATAGTGCGGCCCACTGCAAAAAAAGGTTGAGAACCACTGCTCTATAGGTTTACTGCAAGTTTTATTTCGCACATACACAAACACTGTACTACCATATACATGATTTACAGATATAATTATAATAATAATTATATAATTATACCTGAGATACCAGGTTAAATGGGCTTCATCTTTGTTTACTTACATTTAGCCCAGACTACATTAAATCCAACAATTTGTCTGGCTGAACAATAACTCCAGCTTTGTGAGGCAGGACCCAGTTGAATTAAATCACTAGAGGTGCAGCCTTTTTGTACTGAAATATAATGACACTGTCACTGAAAAGTTTGCATGTGAGCTGCCACACTATGTATAAAATGAGATAGCTTTGCTTTTCATTCAGAATTATTCTTTGAATATTTTATTGTGCATTTTGGTGCCCCATGTGACAAAATCAGTAAAACACAGCTGAAGACGTTAATGAAAGAGTATGAACCGAACCCTGTAGAGTTCCTCTGTCTTACCCCTATTAAAATGCAACATGACAGTTTCATGAATACATTATTTTTTGCTTGTGTTTTGTGAGGAAACTGATGCATGCTGAGGGTTTTAGGACCAGCAACCCAACAGAAATTTGACAAATATTTAAACTGTTGGTGATTTTTCACCAGTATTATATCTAGATGCTGATTTCTTGTCAGTTTGATTTTTCATTAAACAAAAACACAGAGATGGATAGTTCAGGTCCAGAAAATAAAAATCTAGACCAAGATTTTGTTTCGGTTAACCAGCTGAGTATTTTGTGCCTCTTTTACACAGCCAGGTTGGGGTCAGGGTTGGGTGTAGAGATGGGCGATCCATGACTATTTCACTCACCCAGGTTGGGTTCAGGGTTGGGTGTAGAGATGGATGATCCACAGCCATTTCCAGGAAGGAGATCTTGAGTGAGTCTGTTTAAAACTGGCTCAGCAAAATAAAGATACACAAATTGAAGGCATTGAAGCTTCCCAAGACCTCCAGGGTTGTGGGTTCAATTCCAGCCCCTAGCTTTGTAGAGTGTATTCAGATATATTCAGAACTTTTGCAGCCTTATGCTAAAATAGTTTAAACTCTTATGAATTTGTCTGAATTTGAATTTATTAAGAAATAAAAAAACTGAAACATCACATTGACCATATACTCAGTACATAGTTAAAGCCCTTTTTACAAGAATTACAACATTGAGCAGGGCAGGATTTACCTTAAGACAAAGGTAGGCAGTCACCTGGTGCCCTGAAATCTAGGGGCCCATGAAGACAGAATTTCCAGAAGTTGTATTTATGGGTATAAGATAATATGATGATTTATATATAGCAGCATGTCTGTTATTTGCATTTTTAGTGACAGTTTTCAGGAAAAACAGTTGCCCCATCCCTGTTGTAATGGGTTATTCTACTCTGAGACTTTGTGCTACCCAGCTTTCTTTTAGCCCTACAGTGTAGTTGTAGGTTACCGCTTGTTTCACTGCCACACTAACCAGCACAAAGTTGCCTAAAAGAAGAAGAAATACTAATATTATACCTACTGTGTCTTTGATACTGTTCCGCTAGAGTGATAGACAAATTGTAAACAGACATGGAGAGAATACAGTTAAACAAACATATGCAATAATTGTAGACTATCCTTGGCCTAAGGGGTGAAGAGGGGTATAAGCTATCGTTGGCTACAGCCTAAGGCCATGCCAAAGAGGGAATGATTAAACTTCCTAAATGCAGCCAGTCGGTCCATCAGTGTGTTGCTCTCTCCCTTTGGTGCGTTTTACTGACAGAACTCCCACTCCCGTCCATGTCAGCCTGGGGACCTCAGAAGGATTTATCCAGCAGCATACATCAAGGGTTTGAGTCTTCTTGGGTGTGATGTGATACGCTTTGCACACCTGGATTTGGGGATTTTCTGTCATTCTTCTCTGCAGTTCCTCTCTAACTGTCATTTTGGATGGGCACGGTTAGTCAACAGCTTTCAGATCTGTCCAGGGATTTTCAATTGGGCCACTCAAAGTTATTAGTTATAAGCATTAGAAGCTATTAGCATGCCTGAATTCTACAGGCAATTCCTTTGGCCTTATTGTTTGGTTTTTGCTCTGAAATACATTGTCAGCTGTTGGATAATACAGATCGTTGTGTGCTTTTCCAAATCATGTCCAATTAAGTGAATTAACCACAAGTGGACTCCAAAGAAGGTGTAGAAACAGAAACAAAAGTTGATCGATAGAAATGGGATGCTCCTGAGGTTAATTTCATGTGTCATAGGAAGGAACCCTATTATCCTTTTCTGGTTTTTCCCTTCAACTTTAGTATGTTATATACACTATATGGGCAAAAGTATTGGGACACACCACTACATCATTAAATTTAGGTGTTTCATTCAGACCCATTGGCACAAGCACCTAGCCATGCAGTCAGGTTTACAAACATTTGTGAAAGAATGAGTTGTTTTGAAATGCTCAGTGAATTTAAGCATGATACTGTCATAGGATGCCACCTTTGCATTAAGTCAGTTTGTGAAATTTCTTCCCTGCAAGATACTATGAGTGGTATTATTGTGAAGCATTTAGGAACAACAGAAATTCATTCATGGAGTGTCAGACCATATAAAGTAACAGAGTGGATTCGCTTAGCGTTGAAGCATATAGTCTGTAAAAGTCAACGCTATGTTCACTCAATAACTGCAGAGTTTCTTCTGGCATTACCTCCAGCACAAAAACGGTGCTCCAGGAGGTTCATGGAATGGGCTTCCATGGCCAAGCAGCTGCATGCAAGCCTCACATCACCAAGCACAAATCCAGCATCAGATGCAGTGGTGTAAGGCACACAACCACTGGACTTTGGAGCAGTGGAAACGTGTTCTGTGGAGTAACATCACGCTTCTCTGTCTGGAAGCGTCTGGAAGCCTGATGGACAAGTCTGGGTCTGGCAGATGCCAGAAGAACATAACCTGCCTGACGGCATTGTGCCAGCTGTAAGGTTTGCTAGAGAAGGGAAAATGGAATTGGGTTATTTTTCAGGGCTTGGGCTCGGAACCATAGTTTTAGTTAAGAGAATTCTTATCTTATCTTATTCTAATCCTATGCTTCCAACTTTGTGTAAACAGTTTGAGGAAGGACCTTTTCTGTTCCGACATGACTGTGCCCCAGTGTTCACAAGTACATGAAGACATGATTGGGTGTGGAAGAACTTGACCAGCCTGCAAAGTCCTGAACTCAACCTCACTGAGCACCTTTGGGATGAGCTAGAATGGAGAATGTGAGCCAGGCCTTCATGTCCAATATCCGCGCCTGACCTCAGAAATGCTGTTCTGGATGAATGGGCAAAAATTCCCACGGACACACTCCAAAATATTGTGGGAAGCTTTCCCAGAAGAATGGCAGTTGTTAGGACTGCAAAGGGGGGTGGACCCCATATTGATGCCTATGGAGTTTGGACTGGAGACTCTGATATTCATAAGTGGGTGAGTGTGTGCCCTACAATGAACTGATGTGCTGTCCAGGGTGTTCTGTGTCCTGTGCTTACTGGGTTTAGCTGCAGGGTCCCTGGGACACTGTAATAGGTATGCATTAGGTAGACTGATGAATTAAAAGACAGCATAAAATAAGTTCATAGGTAGGATGTGCCTTGTCTCCTTGTCCAGACACAATCAAACAATGCATTAATCTTGGGATTTTGAACACCATAAATAACTATAATAATAATATTCAAATTTCACATAGCTTGTCATGGTAACTGTCAGGAAGCGTGCAAGATATAATACTGCATGCGTTAAAATCTAGTGCCTATGCTGGCTGCAGAATGAGGCCATGTGGTGGGGTAGTATTGTATTATACAAGCATGATAAAAAAAAAAAGTATGGCAGGTGAGATGCAAAATCAGTCCACTGGAAATGCACAAGCTGCTCAAACAGTAACATTTTTTGTGGAGAACCATATGTATTGTGTGTGCAGAAGTTAGTACTTTTGTTATATAGGCAAATCCATAATATCATTATATATTTTATATATATTATATAGAAAATAGCTCAGAACTCATCCAGGGACACCATGGAATAGAGTATCACTGTAGATGAAGGAAATCCGTAGAGCACTAAACTGACTTAACTTGTACAATGATTGACTCAATAGGTGTCCATGCAGGTTGAAGTGTATTTTTGGATATAGGAGAGCTCTGTTTATAATATGTAAAAATCAGCCCATCAGTCTTCATGCTGTTTGACCACCATGCAAACAATCTTGGGTTTGTCAATGCTGTAAAGTTTGCTGTTAAAATAAATTCTCATGAAATTCTCTCACAGGAAAGCAAAATTCATTCAAAAGTGTAAACATTCTAGTTTAATGCTTTTGCTTAAGAGTTCTGACAAATGTCGCAAACACTTCAAAATTAAAATGTAGTCACTGATCATTTAATGATCGGTGGATTGTATAAACCAACGTTTTATTTTACAAAACATCTTAAAATAACCTCATAGAGGAACAATATATTACACTCAAAATGAAATTGGGTACAGGGACAATGTTTAAGATTGTTCTGTTTGTTTTTCTGTTGTTTGTTTGATTTTTTTTTATTTATGTATCAAAATTATAAGTGCCTTCAACAATACCATGAGAGCTGTCAGCCTGCAGTCATACAAATATTTACACCACAAAACTGAAAAACATGGTTTACTTTCGACATCGGTTTACACTTGGTTCTGTCTTTTTCGGACTGCTTTGTTTTGTCTGACAAAACAAATTGACCCTGAAAAATAAAACATTAAAAAAGACACAGAAGGGATAAATGACTATTTACACCACAGTTGAGAGACATAGAGCTCACACATCCACTTTTGGCTCTGCTTGGGTCCCACTGCTTTTTCCCTTCCCGATTTCTTTTCCTTGAAAGTCTATAAGAATGTTTCAAACTCAAGTATGGCATTGTTATTGTACAGTCACCCCTTTCACTTCCTACTTTTGCTTAACACTACACCTGTCATACAGGCAGGTACATTTTACAGGGGCAGACATCCAAGGAAAGAAGTGGTTCGGGAAACATTCACCAGATGTCAAGAGTAACTGTAAACGATCAACTTACAGAATGGCTTATAGCACTTTTTTTTTTTCTCAAAATAAACAAGGCAGAGTAGCAAAGAGGAGTAAAATTAAGTAAACCGTTAAAACAAGACAGTCAAGCTAGAAGCAATTATGAGTGACAAATACAAAGTCAAGTATGAAAATAAGATTTGATTTTAATTCCTTTTTTTGACTGCATCATCTTAAAAGACATTTTGGCACAGATTCATGTTTAAAACAATATGTCTGTGAAAACCATCACTGGGAGTGACCATTCTTCTTTCTGTCACTTGTCTTAGTTACGCAGGTTCATCTCCCAGCATTGTTAAGTCTTTAAATATTTATAATATTTACAAGGCTCGCACACTCCCCTTACATCATTAACCTTTAAGAAAAAAGTATTTGTCTCAACTACCCCCTGTTGAGCTATAATGTGTAAACTGTACAACTCCAGAACCCCCCCCTCCCCCCCCGTGTCCCTGGGGGTAGGAACTATGAGGAATAAGAGTGCCATCTCTTCCAAAGCAGTAGTAGGTTAATACATGGGAAACCAGTAGTAAAAGTGAAGATGACTGGCTGGCTGGGCATGATTGGCCACAATTTCCTCCCATGACATAATCTTTCCCAGTATCACCATACGGCATACAAACATGCCAGATCTCTATAGCCTCCACCTCACTGCCATCTGCATCAATTCATAATTCTTCAAGTCCCTGTTTCCGTCTTTTTTCCCTCCATCATAGTGCAATGGTTGATCCGATCCATTTGTAGGAAAAAAAAAAAAAAATCACGTTCTTTTCAATGAAATTAAAATCCACCCTTTTAGCTGTTCTCAGACTCCAAGTTCTTTTTCCCTTTGATGTGTCTTTGGAACCCCTTCATATGAAGTGCCTGGCCCTCAGAGACATAGAGCAGAGATGATCATAAAATTGATCATTTCGCTATAGCCTGGCTTGGCCTCCCAGGAAAGGTGGAGATGCGGAGCAGCATTGGAAGGGTGCGGGGCAGGTCGGCTGACAGTGTAAACAAAAAAAATCGAACGACGCCCTACCCAACACCCAGCTTTTTACTTTCCGGCAGCTTGGGGAATGAAGGGCCTCTGGAGAAGAGGTGGGGCTACACAGAGGCGATAACGATCATCAGATGGGGCGAGATGCTGGAGATGCTGCTGAGCAGGTCTGGAGCCAGACGAGACAGGTGACTCTCTGAAAACTCACAAGGCGGGAAGATCTGCAGCACGTAGGCCGGCTGAGAAGCAAAGGGAGAGTGTCACAGAGCGGGCACGAGATGGGCACACCGGTCATTAGTTCATCCATAGCAAACCACAGGCCAGTCTGACTCCTGCGAATTGGTAACAATACACCACATTACCTGGTTAGAGCCTGGATTTGGGACGTTGATGATGCCAGCAGCCTGCTTGGCCTGCAGGTAGGTAATGAAACCGCCCTTGAGGGCATGCGTCTGGTTAAGGACATCCTCCTGGTCACGTCCACAAGGAAGAGCCAGCAGGAGACAGTAGTCACTCTCCACCTGAACAAATAATACATTACAAATACTACATGACTGGTTGCTATTATTTCAGACATCAGTGGGGTAACAACAGGATGATTCTTTGCAAGCATAATATTTTGCAAAATATAATAAAAATTGTACATTTTAAGTTTCACATACTAGCAAAGACAAAGAGATAAAGGGGCTGAGAGCAGCAGATTATTTTAACATGTGTTAGCTAAGTCACTGAACATGCAAAGAGTTGGGTGTTGCAGTCACCATCATCCGTCGAGCGACTCCCTCGAGCTGTGAGGCCTCCAGTCTCATCCTCTGCACAATACGCAGCAGAGGCCCCCCCTCCGGTGGAGGCAGAGAGCGGTGTGCAAGCACGTTGTTGCCTGAGACAAAGTGCAGCTGGACAGCAGCTGTATCGTTCTTAAGGGCCAAGTGGCCCTGCCACACAATGGGGTACTTCTACTCAGGAAAATATTAAAAGAGGAAAAAAAAAAAAAAAAATCAGTCAACTGCATAACTACTGCAGTCATGCGTCGCATAATGACAGTGATACGTTCTGAGAAATGTGCCATTAGGTAATTTCGACAATGTGCACGCATCATAAAGTATACTTAGACAAACCTAGATGGTATAACCTATCAGTTTAAAAACTATTAACATTGCTGTTTATTATCATTATCAAGGATTATGTACTGTACATGACTGTATGTGCTAAACTTTTATATAACTGGCAGTGCAACAGATATGTGATAACAGCAACAGTAATGTGTTAAGCTACGTCATCACAATGGCTACAACATCAGTGAGTGATAAGGAATTTTTCAGTACCATTATGGTATTCTCATGGGACTACCATCATTATGGGGTCCGATGGTGAATGAAATGTTGATATACGTTATATGACTGTATTTATCTTTACCGTGACGAAAACAGTTACATAGCTACTACATATTAGAGATCTACTGAATTTGCTCATAAACGTGTAACAAAAGCTCCCTGGGTTAGGACTGAGTGCCGCCCCAGTCCTGACCAGGATACACATTTGGAAGATAAATATGTTTGTCACAAAAGTATTTTTAAAGGTACTAGCAACAGATCACCTTCTGTCTCTCCTCTGTTCTTTCACCCTTTACGTTTTTCTCACCTTAAGCAGCTGCACCATGTCCATAGTGCGGCTCGCTGTGTGTTCCAGCTTGCCCTCATCCCGTTTCTGGCCAGAGCCAGACGACGGCAGGTGAGATGGTAGGAAGGACACGGAGCCCTTCGTCACGGATGTTTGTGCTGAATCCAATTTGTGAGAGATTGGAACGGGAGAGGCGTATGACGGTGAGCCCGCGTCACTTTGCGCTCGGGAGAGGTCGATAGTGCCCGTGTGCCGATGATGTGAAGCTTCTGCTTTGAGGTCTCCCACTGCTCCTGATGACACCTGAGGAGTTTTGCTCCTGTGACTGTGCTCGCCATCCTGAGAGTGAAGACAAAAATCACGCATACAAAACTTGGGACAATTATCTATGACCTGGTAGCGGTGACAACAGTAGCCTAAACAGACTACCGAGAATGATATCAAGCTGCATCTTTAACATTAAAAGTATTCAAAGCTCACATTAAATGAACTCTCCATTCTGCTCCGACTCTCTCACCTGTGAGGGGGTGATACTGCGGGGAGGCAGGTTGATTCCCATGGCAGAGGGACCAGCATACTGAGAGTGAAAGCCCCGCATCTCTCGGTACACTGCAGAGTATTCTGGGAATGTGCTGGCAGCCCCTCCATGCAGAAGCTGCACCCCCGGGTTGGACACCATGACAGGCACAGTGGGATGTACCCCCAAGATCCTGCCTTCAGCATGTGGAGATTGTGGCACTTTCACATCTGTAGCTTTTGAGGAGTCCTTTCCTGCCTGTGTCGCACCTTTTCCAACAGGCGTGGTTTTGGAAGAGGAGGATGAAGAAATGTTGCTAGAGGAAGAAGAGCAGCCAGTGTCTGGGGTACGGGCTTGGCGTGCCTCTGTGGATGCATGCTCTCCAAGCTGGTGGTGCATTAGTATCCTTACATCTCTGGATGGTAGGCCATACAAGCTAGCTCCATGGTGCCGTCCACAGTAGTCACTTGGCATCACCATAACATCTGACTGCACCTGAGGTGCAGATGGCCGACGCAGTCCCTGATGAAAGTGCCTGACATCTTCCTCCGATGTCCCACTGCTGCCCCCAGTGCAGCCTGTGTGGGACTGCAGCACCATGTCTCTGATGCCTGCAGGCTGAGGCGTGCTTGAGCGCTGCTGGGTCCCCGAACGTGGAGAGGCTAGAGTCTCCGAACGCATCCCATAGCCTATTCCAGACAGAGGAGGAGTGTTCAACCTCACATCACCCTGAGAGAGGTGGCTCAGAGAAACAGACTGAGTGACACTATGAGGAGGCATAATGACCGATTGCTCCGGGTGGTGTACAAACTGGGATATAGCTGACATGCCCGGGCCAAGGACCACAGAAGTGCCAATGGGGGACACAGAGCTATTCGGAGGGCAGACTTTGGAAAATGGAGAAGGTGAATGGCCCGATGTTCGGGGTGAGTGAGGCTCTTGTTTCAGGTGCGGCACAGTTCTGTCGGTAGGTGTCCCAGGACTTGAACCCATGTGGTTCCCAGAAAGAGAGGGGTGGTGGGGACTCATCACAGGGCTCAGGTTAGAGGACTGAGGTTTACCTGAGTCAACCTTGAGGGGTATTGGATCAGTTACCATCCCTTTTTTAATATTCTGCTGTTGCTGCAACATAGCCTGATTGTAGATCAAAACTTGCGAGCTGCTAACAGACTGTGAGTGCATTTTCACAGTGCCAGCCTGAGGTCCAGAATGATATGGTAATTCTGACTTGTCTGACCCAGGATTCTCCTGTTTAATGGTAGAGATGACAGGCTGAGTGTTGTAAGACTGACCAGCTAAAACTCCCCCACTGTGGCTATATGCATTGGCCATTTGTGAAGCCTTTGGGGTGGGGGGCTGGGAAGGAGTGAGTGGCTCCTGCTTAATCTGGGGTTTAGACACAGATTGTTGGAACTCAATGTCAACTGCACTGGCTGGTGGGATCTGGCTGATCTTTGCACTTATACGCTGAGGTCCCTCAGTCTTCTGTCCAGAGTAACTCAGTACCACTACACCTTCAGAGGTGTTCACTCTAAGCCCAGGGCTGGCACCTGTGCTGTAGGCTGCACTCTCTACCATAGCTCGTCCTCCACTACTTCCTTCTTCGCCCATAGCTAGCCCATGATACCTGTTTTCACTGATGCCAGATCGATACTTTTGCTTGGGCAGTGACATCCCCGAGTTGCGACTGCTCAAGGAAATACGTGGTGCCTCCTCCGAATCAAAGGGGATTGGAATGCGGCTTATAACTGAGGTACCTGTTGAGGATATTACGGAATTGACCATTTTCTCACTATAAGCTTGCTGGACGTCAGGTGGAGGTGGTAGAGACGACTGCTGGTGTACAGGATGGGGGGTGACAGTCGAAGGTCTTTCATCAGGTATGCAGGGCTTGACAGTTATCAGCTCACAAGAATTATCATTCTCTGGCATCCGTGGATCCCTCATGGAGGTTGTAAGAAGTGTGTTTGGAGCCGAGTTATTTGAGGCTGATACATACTTAGGTTCCATAAGGATTTTGCGCAAAGTGCTAGAATTAGGGTCAATGTCCAACGCCTTTGTATCAGGTGGTAAGGTGGAATTTCCAGAAGGTGGTACTGCTGTGGCTGTAGGAGTAGAGGGACCCGTAACGGGGATTTGAGGTGCAGATGGAGCAAGGACTCTGCCATCCTCAGAATGATTCTGCCAGTCTTGGGGGGACACAGGTAACTTGCAAGTACGTGTAGGGGAGAACTTCAGACTAGTTGGAGAAGGTGTGAGTGATGCTGTATCTGAAGGTTGCTGCTGCAGCTTGCTGGTTGAATGAAAGGCAGATTCTTGGGGTTCTGGTTGCTCAACTGCAGGCTGCTCTGCTTCCTTAGGAGTATCCACAGCTTCAACAGTTACACGTACAACTTCCTGTTTACAGGAGGCCGCGGTAGTGACAATAGCTGCTGTAGAGGCTGACCCAACTTTGGGCTTCAGAGTCTGTGGGTCTTCAGGGATGGACTCTGGCATTTTTACTGGGGTATGTTCTGGTTCTAAAACTGCCTCCTCTGTTACTTCCCCCTTCCTATTGGTATGAGTTCTACGGCTTTTAGACTTCTTTTGAGGTTTGGCTCTAACTTTACCACCTTTCCTGGGAGTGCCTGGTTGAGGAGACTCATCCTGGGTAGAGGCTTCACTGGCAGCGGATTCTGAAACTTTAGAATCTGGAATCAATCCTGTGTCTGTGTCCATAATGATAGCCACGTCTGTCTCTGGTTCCATGCACTCACTGGTACTGGGGATTACCAGTGGCTCTGGGGTAGGGACGAGAGTTGCATAAGTAGGTGGAGCTGTGAATCCATCTGCATCAGCAGTTATGGAATAAATGGCAGCTTCAAGTTCAGTCTCACTAGAAGGATTCGCAGGCTTCTCTTCCTCAACCTCATTTTCTGGCTCCACTGTTACCGGTGATATCAAGGTTGGTGGTGCTGTTTGAGGTTCCTTATAAATTGGAAGGGGTGGATCCACACTGAGTTTAGCAATATTCTCTACTGCCCTCTCCAGTTCCATCTGACGGGCTAGCAATGCAGCTGCCGGATCAGCAGGAGGCTCTGGGTCTGACAACACCTCTTCCTTCTTCTCAGAATTGAGCTCTGATGCCTTAATGAAAGGAGGTGTCAGTGAATCTTCTTTCGCAGATGCACCTGACTTGGTCTTTTTTAGCGAGGTGTCAAAAGATTCAGACTCCTCCTCACCAGAACGCAGCACACCTTTCACATCATCTACACTTAAACGGATCTCAAGGTTCTTCAAGCTCAGGGAATTATCCTCTATTGCCATCTTAGTGTTGCGTGTCAGTCTCGCCGCTTTTGTTTTTCCACTTTTCTCAGTTGGTGGCCGCTTTTCTGTGACTGGCGTTTCCAATTTATCACCAGCTTTTTCTTCATCTAGTTTCCTTTCAGTTAGATCTGGAATATCATTGTCTTTCTCTCCTTTTTGCATTGTCATATCTTGTATCTCATTTCCTATGAGTTTTCCACACTGCTCAAGCAATTCCTCTTTTGACTTAGCTGTGGAATCTAAAATCCCAGCAGCATCACCCCCTGAGCGCTCCGCCTGTGGACCTGTATTCTCAGATGTTTTGTCTGCTTTAACCCCCTTCCGACCTTGCACAGAGCTAGCAGGTGGGGATCCTTGGTTAAGCTGCACTTTCTGTGTACGGGGTGAACGCCACCCTTCAGTGACTTTGGCAACTTCTCCGCTGCTACAAAGGTCTTTGCTGTCAGTTTCTTCTCCCTCTGATGTTTTCGGTGGCTCTCCCTTCACTGGTGACATATCTTCTCCTCGCCGACGTGTTTTGGGAGGGCGTCCTCGCCGGGGTGGAGCAGCTAATGTATCCTGAGAAGGCTGCTGCTGCTGTACTAGCTCTCTTTCAGCACACCGCTTGCGAGTAGGACGAGGGGATTCTGTAACTTCCTTACTTGACTGCTGAGGAGTCTCATCCTCTACAGGGGTTGCATAAACAGACCTTACATTTCTGCGCCGAGTCCTGCCATGTAGCAAGCTCACCTCATAACTTTGATCTGAATCTGGAGCATGAATCGGGGACTTAGCTGTGTTTTTAGAATCGGTGGCTGGTTTGAAAGCCTCTCCTCGAGGAGATGACGCCCGTTTAAGCTTCTCTCTGTCAATTCGCTCACTCTTGCGGATGGCTGGTTTCTCAGCACTAGTTGTTTGAACCAGAGAAGGTGCTGGTGCCGGGATTGGCTTAGCTCGCTTGTTCTTGGGTTGTTTTCGAGGTGGCAGCACTGGCTCAACCTCAGTTTCAGAGACCAGCAATTGAACCTCCCGGGACTCTTCAATTTTCTGGGGAATATTACTGGTTGTTTGATCACATTTTTCTGACAAGGCCTCTTCTTTAGTAGTATCTGTGTTTTCCTCAGATTTAGGGGAAGCAGGAATTGGAAACTCCGTAGATTGGGGCTCTGGCTCAAAACTGCTAAGCGAGGCACCAGGAGTAGGTGGTTTAATATCCAGGTAAGAGGACTGTTCTACAGTAACTGTATTTTTTACTTGATTCTTGGATTCACACAACTCTTCCTTAGAATGCATTTTAACTTCTGCCTCAGAGGAAATGGCCTCAGGGGTTACAACACTGCTGGGGACAGGTGGCGGTATTTCTGCCACAGGCAGTGAAGGAGGCAAGTAAACATCAGAAACAGACGCTCCTTTTTCTTCTTTAGCAGAATGACACTGTACCATGGGTTTATCCTGAGGTGGTGTCACATCTCGAGGTACTGAAGTGGAATGTAAAACTGCAACTGCACTAGGACTGATGGGTTTAACATCTGGATCCACAGTCAGCTCAGGCACTTTTGGCGATGACCGTGACTGTTCCTGTTCACTTTCTTGCAACCTTTCCCTCTCATGCCCATCAGCACTATTAAGTTTCTCTATCTCTTTGGGCCGCAGGTCCCTTTCTTTCTGTTGCTGTAACTCTAAAAAACGGCTATGGAAAAGTACCATAGGCTCTTGCAGCAGGTCGGTTCCACCTGTTCCAGGTTGTCCCTCAGTAGAACTTTGCTTCCCAGCATATCTACTAATGTTCAGTTCTGTGTCTTGATCCTTGCGTTCAAGATGTTGCAGGCGCCTTGAGTCCTGCTCAAAAATAGAGCTGTGGAGAAAGCGAGAGGCAAACAGCTCCTGTCGTTCATGTTCTTCTGGCTTAGGTTCTTCTTTTTTGTCATCAAGCTTGCCTTCTGAGTCAGTACGGATTTTCTTTTTCTTCATGTACCAAGAGGGAATAGGCCTTGGGGCAGACTCCACCTTTTCCTTATCTTTGGTGCTTCGGAAGCTGGCGAAGCGAGAGTCATGATCCAGGAATGACCAGTTATCCTCTCGGGACGAGGACAATGACTTTGCTCGTTCCAGCAATGCTTTAGTATCTGGTGTTATAGTCTGGTCCAGTGCAAAGGAATAAAATTTGTTCCTCTCTAGGGAGCCAGACAGCTTGAGGTCTGACAACCTGTCTTCACGTTCCCTAAGAAGGAAAGAGAGAGATGTAGAGGGCTTGGGGGAGTGGTGCTTGTTCTCACTGTCCTCATCAGAGTCTGACTGTACTTCTCCAGGCTCCAGTTCACGCACAAGGCGCTTGCGGATGCCTTCACGTTTCACAATGCTGCTTGGGAAACTCATGTCAAGTCGTAATGGGTCCTGTTTCACCCTGCTCTCCCAGCGCTGCTCCTCCTCACACCCTAGAGACACAACTTTCACTTTAGACAATTCAGTATGGGAAGACCGTCCCCGATTACTAGTTGAATCAAAGCTATACTTCAGTATATCCATGTGTGAATAGACTTCTAATTTAGGTGAGTCTTTGGCCTCTTTTATAGAAACCAGTCGAGGTGATTCTGCAGTATTGTCTTCCTCTTGGTAGGAAAAGTGCCTTAGCCCTGGCATCGAAGAAGTGTTTTTTTCAGAATCCTCACTCACTTGCCGTGAACTTCTATAGTTTCTTTCCCTTTTAATATTCATATCAAAATCAAGAATCTCCATCTTTTTACGTTTGTTAGGTGGAGAGTCATCCGTAACATCCTGAGGTGGCTTTCCCACCTCATGCACTAAGCTTCTCCGATCAAAATCCTCGGAGTCTGCACCATGTGGATTTTCAGGCTTATCCGACTTGTCATGCTCCTGCAGCTGCTGCCGGAGCCTTCGGTTCTGCTCCATTTGTTTGCGGCAGCTTTGAGAGTGATCAATGTCCACAGAAAGACGTTCATCAGCCTCCCCAGTACCTTTTTCCTGCGCCAAAGACTGGTCGACTAGATCAAGGAAGTTTGGTTGCTCCTGTTCCTCTATGTCGTCTTGATCCAAACTCACATCATCAGGAAACATCTGGGTGATGTGACTTTGATTCGTTAGGATGATCCCTGTCTTTCTTCCTGGAAAATCAACCAGATCAGTGCTCTCCTCTGCTGGTTCCCCCAGTCGTGCCTGCAGGTCAAGGCTAAGCCCCAAGCCTACAGGCATTCCTTCCATGTCCAGCTCTTCTTTTGGGCTACAGACAGTAACCAGCCGTTCTGATTTACCTTTGCGATGCTCCCTCTTATGTGCTTCCTTTCGAAGGATCTTCCTATCAGCTTCCATTTCTTTTGCCATAATACTGTCACATGATTTCTTCAGTCCCAGTCTGCCCTCTTCTTCCTCCTGGATCCCCCTTTTCAATCTCTCTATTTTTCCAGCAGAATCTCCAAAACGTCTCTTTCGAGCAGCTAGTCTGTCTACCTCTATAGATGAGTTACTGCCATCAAACCCTGGTTCAGATTTCATGTGCTTTTTAGGTTTTACCTTGCCTTCCCTGTCTACCACTTCTACCTGGCTTGCCAAACTCTTTTCCTTGGAGACTTTGCACTGCTTGGGAAGTTCTCCCTTCTGAATATCCTGGCGTGAAGTTAGTCCTTTTTGGTCAATGGAAGATGGAAGGAGAGGAGGAGAGCGCACACTGTCATTCTCACCCTTCAGACGTTGCTTTTCCCCCGCAGCCTGCTCCAACAGCTTTCCTTCCTTTTCCTTGACCCGTGTGAGCTGCACCACACAAGGTGGAAGATCAAGGCGCCCTTTTCCAGCAGTGTCCTTCTCTTTGACAGTTACCTTACCACCTTTGCATCGAGGACCTGCCTCTGGACTGGTCTCTTGATCTGGTTCTGGGTCTGTCTCAGATGAGGGGAGACTGGGGGACGGCACCTTGAGCTTCCTTAACTTCTGCTTCTCACCCTTCTCACCTTTCTCTGCTTTTTCCTTACGCACAGCCCGTTTATCTTTCTCGCCCCCAGTGGCACGTTCTAACTCAAATAACTGCCGTTCTTTCTCCAGCTTCTCATTCTTGCTGTACCAGTCAGGTCGTGCTTTATCGGGTTTCTCGTAGCGCGGAGGTGACAGTGAGCTGCAGCTTCCGCTTCGCTCAGAGGAGCGGCTATAGATGCGGCGCTCAGAGTCACTGGGCAGACGCTCGGATGGGGACGGAGAAGCGGCAGGGCTAGCGGCACGGCGGGGATGTGAAGGGCTCTGGCTGCGTTCAATAGTCCGTCGGCTATGGTCACGCTCACGGTCTGTTTCAAAACGTTCCCTCTCACGCTCTCTCTCCCGTTGTAGGTAACTGTATTTCCGAATGTCCTGCTCATAGGGGTCACGGTAATCCCTGTACTCCCGAGGGTCATCATAGTAACGTGGGTCATAATAGTCCCCCTGGTATGGGTCCCATTCTGTGTAGAACTCTCGACTCCTGGCAGGGTATTTGCGGCGTGGGTCTTCAGTGTAGGTGCCTGGAGCACGTACATTTTCATAGTATGCCCGCTCTGCTGAAAATTCATGGTATGGTGGTCTACGCTCATCTCTGTAAAGAAACAGACCAAATAAGAACATAAGAACATAAGAAATTTACAAACGAGAGGAGGCCATTCGGTCCATCAAGCTCGTTTGGGGAGAACTTAACTAATAGCTCAAAGTTGATAAAATCTTAACGAGCTCTGATTTAAAATTTTAGCTTGCACTACATGAACAGGAAGAGTTTTCCATACGCTAACTACATGCTGTGTAAAGAAGTGTTTTCTCAAATTCAGTTTAAAATGTTCTCCCACTAATTTCCACCTATGGCCACGAGTTCTAGTATTTAAACTAAACGCTGGCAAAAGACTATTTCAGAACATGTTCAATAATGGAGCAGCTGTTTTCCAACTTAATAGCTTTGAATACATTCATGCATCACAACCCTTCACAAACAATGAACAGAACATGGAGGGGTGGGTCAAAGAACACTAGTACTATCAAAAACACACAAAAATGACAGTTCATTTTTTGTCACCATTTTAAAGTTATCATGAGATTCATTGCATGCATAAGAATGAAAAAATATCACATCCAATTCACTGTTTTCCAGCAATACTGCACATCACATAAGCTACATACCTTCGTTCAGATAAGATTTCATAGAAGTCTCGGATATCCTGCCCAGACGCCTGCATTGAGCGATAAAAAGCCATCTGGCTCTCTTGATTGGCAAAATCCACCTGGAGACAAGACAACAGTGGTATCATTACATATTTCAAAATCTTTTAACAAGGCAGTTTAAAAACAATTAACAACATAAATACCAAATTAAATATATTTTCTGTCTGTTTCTATTAAATTTAGCCCACCATTGCAACTACCAACATGTTTCTCAAAACTTAAGAAGTGAATTAGTCCAGTCAGACATATATTTTCCCAACCATCCACCTTCCAACCACTTATCCTGGACACAGTTTAGAGGGGAATAGAGAATACACAGGAAGCTCAGGGCACAAGGCTGAGCTCCATCGCCATTCACTGTAGGGCACATAGACACACACACACACACAAACACACACATATACCCATTCAGAAACACCAGTTAGCCCGCTTAGCACGTTAGCACGTTTTTAGCAGAAACCCACATTTTATGAGAACATGCAAACTCCACACGACCCTGGAGGTGAGAGGCATCAGAGCGACCCACTGAGCCACCATGCCACTGCAGATACATGGTTTTACAAAATAAATAATTTTATTACCTTAATTTTGTTTCCCCCGATTTTCCAGCCTTTGGTTTCCTTGACAGCAGCCTGCGCATACTCGATATTATTATACAGAATCAAGGCCATTCCTTTCAGTCTGTCAAACACAACCTGGAGGAAGCACAAACACAATCAAACAGGTGAGCCAAGAAACAAGTACAAAAAGGTGCTATGGATATTTTATTTCTCCACTTCAATGGAGATGCACCAAGCAAAGGAGTGTTTTGATTACCTTGACTACATGTCCGTATCGACAGAAGTGGCGTGTGAGGTACTGTTCTGTGATATTAGAAGATAGGCCATCTAGCCACACGCATGTTGTGGGCATGCTCTTCCCAAAGCCCAGCTACACAAGCAGGAGGCAATGTTAGCATTTCCAGCAATACTACAAAAGCCATTAACAATGTCATATGTGAGGGAACCCTGCTTTTAGAAGGTAGGAAGAAAGATACATGGTGTTTGCTTAAAGTAATCAAAGCAGGCACAAATGAGAGCAGAAAAACAACTACGCTACATGACAAACGATAAACTAGTGACACACCTTCAGCCTGTTGTTTCCCAGGTACTCCCCATCCATCTTTTTGATGGCCTTGCAAACACTTGCAATGTCACAGTACTGCAAAAAGGCATACTGGGGGGCGCCATTCACTTTTTTAATATCGATGTCCTAGATGTGGGGGAAAGAGAAACTTTCAATGACAAACCACACTGTTTCCAATATGAGTACAATGCATGAGCTTACATGCAGGTACATGCAAGAGGTTGCTCGACACAGACTAGAAGCTTATACCAGCTAGCATGTGATAAGAAACCTATACACCAACTAGAAAGTAAACAGTATGGACTGCATGTCAGAGAACTGACAACCAGCTCCATAAATTTTCTGGGAAGATCTAAATATGAACACTAAAATGTTAATGAAATTCTGAAATACTGAAATTCTCTCAGTGGGAGTCAATCATTTTTTTTCAGTTTCTCAATGCGCACATACCACAATCTCCCCAAATCGCTGGAAAATGTTGAGGAGGTCATGGTAGCTAGTTGTCTTCTCCAGGTTGCCTATAAACAGTGTCCGTGTAGCTTTGGGATGAAATTCATCAATGCGCTCATCCAGTGGCCGGAACTCATTCTCACTCTCAGTCTCTGGGAGGTGTGATAATAAAGGAGAGAAAACATGCAAACATCAGCCAACAGACAAAAGAAAATACTGCAAACCATAATAACAATAAAAAAAACAGTAGAAACCAAAAGATTCGAAGTTTTTGGAGATAGGACTTACCTGGGCCATTCCAGGCAGTGACGTCGATTTGCATGCCAAAGAAAAGCTTTCCTTTAGAAGCACACAGGGCCTTCTCCTGGTCCTCCTGCTGTCGGAAGAAGACTAGTCCATAGCGCTCCTCTGAAGCTCCATGGATCTGCACTGATGTCACCTTCCCATACTTCTTAAACTCATGGAACAAGCCGTCCTTCAGGCTGGTGTCTGGTGGTCAGAGGTGGTCAATTGATGGTCTGTTTCATGAGATCTCTGTAATGATCAAAACCACTTACCATGGCCTTCCATGCTATGGGTACAACACGTAGCGTCCAGCAGAAGTGTTACACATGGAGAGGATATCCAGTTGCTTCAAGTTTGAGCGTTCTCAGGTCTCTGAACATTATATTATATCATATGTAACATGCACTTGAAAACTACCCTTACCAATCCTGGAACCACTCTGGCACAGAGTTAGTACAGTCTAACTCCAACTAATTTATAATTAGCTAATTTATATTGTGCCAAAGTACCATGAAGTGGAAAAGGCACAAATCAATGTAATGTCTGCAAAAAAAAAAACATATAGCCCAGCACAGGAGGGCATGAACTCACCTGTGGAGCGCACAGGAAGGTTCTGGACCTTTATGCCAAAACTTTTGCGTGGCTCATCCTTTTCGAGGGCCGATGGGGGCGGAGCAGAGGGGGCAGGCACTGCAGCCGATTGCACAGATCGTGCCGGAGACTCATCACTGGAGCTGCTGCTGGAATCGCTGCTGTCAAAGAGGAGTAAAGACCACTTAGAGGGAGCAGTACAGGACATACGTCATCAGACCTACGCACCAACATATGCAGGTCCATCTACTCATCTGCCTTCCATCAGCTTATGCAGTACAGATTCACAGGGAGGTGAAAGACTGGAGTCAGGGAAGCACCCAGGAAGAGGTGCCAGGGCACAGCAGGATTCAAACTCCAATCCCAGTGAGATACCTGTGTCACTGTGTCACTGCTTCAGAAGTGCAGTATACATGTATTCGCTGGTCAATAAAACACCAATAATGTCTCTTTAACCATTTCCGATGAGAAAAGGAACTCTCTCGCTGGAGAAAATTCTGAAAAGCCATGCTGCCTGTTTTATAATGTAGGTTTAACCTGGGATTATTAGTAAATTCAGTCTAGGGTTGAGTTTTGAGAGAATGCAAGTGTAGATCTATCTGGTTAAGACCAAGGGTAATGCATTTTACCACAGTTTTATTTACAGCAGTTAGATAAAAGCAACATGAATGGCAGACAGCCACAGTCAGATGTGGATTTCACCAGATAACCAAACCAAAATCTATATCTACGCTACAACTGCTAAACAGAATAAAACAGAAAAGGGGGAGGGAAAAGCCAAAGCAGGCACCAAAGAATGAAAAGAGAGGGCATTATACTGTATGGATGGGGATTTAATGCAACCAACAAACAGCAAACCCTGAATATACAATAGCAAAGCTATCAAAATCCAGAGAGGGTTAGGCAGACTCAGAGCCCAAAAGCATACAACAAGTCATAGGTCAACTGGGATTTAAAATATTACATTATACACAAAGATACTACAGATACTTCAAAAAGGAGAAAAATATTTCTTTAACACAATTAATCTGTGAGGTGTAATTGTTAAGCGGAACGGACTATATATACTCATAAACTGCTCTTTTTAAGAGTTTATCATCATGAGCAGTGATGTTTATGTTTTAAAGTTTGTGGTTACATATGAGTTGTATTGTTTTTCTATTTGTATTTCAACATCCCTTTTGTATATATTATTGTGAGGTTGTTTATTACAGTTGATATAATCATATCAGTCAGTAAAGCACTGCTTCACTACAACAACTGATGTCTGCTTAATTTTGTCTATAACATTATACTGGTTGATATTAAAAGATAGGAATTTTTAGGTCTTTAAAATCTTTAAAATTTTCATATGGGTCACATCCAGGGGTGAAAGTAAGCCGGTACGCTCCGGTACGACGTACCGTTATAAGATTTACAGCTGGTAGGTAGTACTGGTAAGAGTAGAGGGTCTATTCGGTCTAAAAAAACCACATTTACAATGAGTAACGTCCGCTGTTTAAGTTGAAAACACATCTACCCACAAAATGCAATTTGAGACATAGAGAATAGCGTTTAGGCTACTCGAAATAGCTATTAGTCCTTAGTGCACTTGCACGCATCTGCTGCACACAGGTCTTTTTGCGCTCTGTCGGATTTTGGCAGGGCGTTTGGCGTGAAGAATCCCCTCGATAAAAATGTGTTCCTCTTTTGTGGTGATTTGTGTTTATTCCGACATCACAGAGCGCTGCA
>JAODKE010000040.1:4171261-4193534 GCA_026779605.1 Mormyrus hasselquistii | reverse complement strand
CCGCCCCCACCTCCCCCCCCCAGCGTGCTGTGGTGGTGGGCGTTGTGTTTGGTGCGGGGGGGGGGGGGGGGGGGGGGACTGGAGTACCTGGAAGAAACCCCACAGCGACAGGGGGAGAACATGCAAACTCTACACACACGGAACCCTGGCAGACACTCAATCCCACGTCCCAGAGGTGTCAGTGCTAACCACTGCACTACTACGCCGCCTCTATGACCAGCCCCCTGTGAAGCAAATAATGTTGAATATCTCATAAAAACACCATGTGTAAAGACCTGGAATATGATAGACAAGAAACTAACATTCAGTATATTCAGTATATTCATAGTCAACATGTTCATAAGGCTTGATGGACTGTGTGCTGTGACACATTACCCCACTGATCAATAACAGCCCAGATAATTTTTTGCCGCAAAAAGAATGTTCTAGTTTTTTTAAAAAAAAAAAGTTACCACACATAAACTAAAATTTAACAAACACCATCCCGTAATCTTAAATTAAAATTAGATTTTTAAACCTTAGATCAAATAACTGACCAAATGGTGAATAACAGTAAAGGTATTCTCAAAACACAGAACTGCAATAAAAACAAAATGCTGTTGCATTCATGGTGTCTTCCCTTGTCAGTTCAGCAAATAGCCCACTATGCAAACAACATCAGTAAGCAAATGTAGTTTGCATATTAGCAGTCCTATCCCTCGATGCTAGTTTATACCATGACTACAGGAGACTTTCTGCTGTGGATGAATGCAAACTACACCAAAAACCTGGTCCATAAAACCGGCCAGTACCACACTGTCCTAATTACAAATATTGCAACAATCATCTGCTTTTCATCCAGACTTAGAATCTGTGTAGTTATCCTTGTTCAAATATTGCAGTCGATGGAATGAATAGATTATCTAGTAAATCAAACATCAATTAACATACAGTCATACAACAAAAGCCAGTTCTTCTGCAGAAATGCTATGAAAATCAAATTGCAAATCCCTTCACAGCAGGGTCCGTCTGCAGCATCAGAAACTATTGTTTTGCTGAACTTGATGCATAAACGCGCATGTATGCACATACGCTCTACTGGAACACTTCACTGCACTGCACTGTCCTGTCCAGCCAAATACCCACTAGGTTCTTGTAAGAAACTCAAAACACCCTGAAATATTGTAAAAAAAAAAAAAAAAAAGCTTAAGTTGACAGATAATCTTTCATATTTAAAGTTCCATCGAAAATATTTCTTAAGAATATCACACACCAATGATCTGTGACTATGCTTCAATCTCATTTTCTTGTCTTGAGCCGAGCGGCACTAATGCAATCAACCTCTGGCTAAATACAACATGGAACACTGAGAGCTATGGGGGGCACATCCAGTAGTAATCACTGCCACATGTAAGGCAAACTGTATTGGAGCACATCCCAGCAGCAATAAGCTAACTGACAAGTCAGGTCCTGGGCTCACAGAAACACACGCTTCATGATAAATGGGCCCAGGCTTGATGACCTGAGAGGCGTTAATATTCATCAGAGTAATGGAGAAAAATGTGACTGATTCTTCATATCCGCCCTTTATAACATACTATGCACTATATTTCGCACTGCTGCTTTTTTTTCTATAAACTAATGAAAGCATTTTAATAATCACTCACTAGATTAAATATTACAGGGTCACAACCATTCGACTTAATGTCAAAAATCATATTTAATTCTAAATTTAGAGTCCGTGTGTTTATCAACATTCTCGGACATTTAATCATTTTTGACAATTATTCATGTGACAAAACAGAAGTCAGACTCATCAGAACAATGAATGGCATGGCAGCTAGATGTGGGGGGATGTGAAATGATATCTGACAGATAACAGTATCCCAGCATCCTCAGCACTCAAGCGCCTGTCAGGCGTGTCACATACCTGCCGCTGCTGCTGCTGCTGGTGCTGCTGACGGAGTCCGAGCTGGACGACCGGCTCCCGGAGGCGGACCCGCTGGGGGAGCGGGGGGGCCGCGCCGCCTGGCTGGCCAGCCGCTGTGGGGAGGGGTTCAGCGACTGCGAGGAGTGCGGGGAGCGGCTGCGGCTGTGCTGGTACACGCGGTCTCCACGGCGCCCTCTTTCTTCACGATACAGGTCACGGTGAACCACACTGGCCAGAGTAAAGGGCTCACGAGGCCGAGCCTCGTAGCGCGGCTCGGGGGTTTCGAAGCGGCCGGGACTGCGGCCGCGCGAGCCGTAATAACCCACCGGCACGGAGGCAGACGCGCTAACTCCTCCGCCGGCGCCGCTCCCACCTACGCCAGCATTGCCGCCGCTGGCTCCCGTTCCTCCAGCCCCTGGGCCAACCCCACTGGAGACCCCGCCTCCACCACCACCTGAGCCAGAGCCGGAGGCAGCGCCAGCCAGCGCGCGCTCCCGCGGGTCACGGTAATAGTCTGTATCGTAGTGTCGCGGTCGCTCGAAACCGCCGCCGCCGCCGCCACCTCGTTCGTGGTGTCCATAGGCACTGTGATCATAGGCACGATCCCGACTGTCAGAGGTCCTGGGAGACAAGGGGAATGGGGGGGGGGGGGTTCAGGAGACGGAAGGAGGAGAGGGGAACAATCCCATTACTGCCAGTTTAGCTAGAAACCAAATCCCACCTACTAAAGTGGCATAACGCTAGACTGATAAAACATACATGCCTGCATATGATCTATTACATTTTATACAACACATATAATACAGATTATAACACCATCAATTCACATGCATTAGGGTAAAGGACAATATACAAGATAAGACAAGGAAGGCCATTTACTGCTCTAATGAATGTAACTTTGGCTTTATTGTTCAAAAGTGTGTTGTGCCATAGTAGTCTGAACAAGCACAGCAAAACGTCAACTAATGCGGCAATATCTGTAGAAGTGCCCAGCAACAGATACTTTATATTTCGGTAAATGTTACTGGACATTATTCCAGTGATACAAGCTATAAAGTAATATAAGAAAACGATACAGATGCAAAATAAATCTCCAGTTACAGAAATGCAAACAAACTTAGTGTTGAGCAGGATGTATCTGCCTTACAGTCTCCCTTGAAGAAGCCACATTTTACTTACATACACTGTGATAAAAAAAACAATTAATAAATAACATACTGTTTTAGGACATGCAGAATTATTGACTCCCTCTTGCTGGTTTGTCCTAAGCATTTCAAACTATATGTTTGCTTATGTAAACTTACACACTGAACAGATGCACAAGTTCCACCGAGTTGCAGTTTAGCGCTAATGCAGGCTGAATTTACAATGTCCATCCATCCATCCATTTCCTGCAACTGCTTGTCCTATTCAGGGTCACGGGGGGGGGCTGGCGCCTACCCTGGAGGCTACGATTACAAAGCAGGGAATAACCCAGGATGGGGCGCCAACCCATTACAGGGCACAGTCACACAGCATTCATACACACATGCACACCCATGACGTATTTTTGGGCCGTGGGGGAGGAAGGACCTGAGTACCCAGCAGAAAGCCCGTGCCGAAATGGGGAGAACATGTAAACTCCACACACATGGAGCCAAGAGGAAGACTCTTGGTCCCAGAGGTGTGAGGCAAACGTGCTAATCACTGCACCACCAGATAATCTACAGATTAATCTGATTGTAATTACAATACACTTCTAGAGCTGTCGCTATATCAATAATTACATAATCTACTGATTAATCTGATGATTCATTGATTAATAATATAATATAATATAATATAAGGAAGGAACCAACCAACCATTGCCATTAAAGAATGGCAATTAATTAATGAAAAATGTTAAATAAATGACAACACACTACGAGGTATGCAGTACGTGCATATGGAATTGTCGCAAGGACTGCAATGGTAAACTGAATTGAGATTACTATTTAATTCTACATACCGTCATACTGTCCAGGCATTATATGGCGGTATACAGTATTTTGGCGGTATTTTCAAAAGCAGTGTTATTCCAGTATTTATCTCAGAAATTAAAAGATTTGCTGATTGGAGATAAATAGGTTATTTTTCCCCTTCATAGGACAAAACTTAGCAGGTTTTACAATTTTAATGATTGTTCCTTTTCAAGGTGATCTAGTATTTATTTATAAGTCAGTGTAATGTTTACCCCCACTGCTTTGCATGAGCTATGCATGCGCTCAAGACAATTATAATGATTCTCCTCCTTGCTGTTGGAACCACTCATAGACCGTATGGCACATTTGTGAGAAATTTAACAGAAATGAGTGAGGAGGAGAAAAGAGTCAAAAACTGGTCACCAAAAGACATCTGTCTTCCACTGTATGGAAATATTTTAGATTCTATAGAGAAGAAATTCAGCAAAACCATGTGATTTGTTGGCACGGCCTTGTCAACACAACTCACAGCAACATCACCAACTTATATGACAGACTCTACTGGTAGATCATAACAAGTTTTAATTGTCTGTTTTTATTAAGGTTAAATTTCCAACTCATTTTTTTTAAGAAATATCACAATATTTATTGCAAAAAAAATCACATTGCGATATTGCAATATTGTGTAGTCCTAAACACTACTGAAGTAATAAAAATATGATAAATCATAGATAAAAGTTACAGTGATTACAGCTAAACAAACCTGTCTGCCTCATATTAGTTATCAACTCCAGGTATTTGTTTATATATTCACACCAGAGCTGCTAGAGAAGTGTCCAAAAATGAGTGTACTCATGACCCTTGACCTTTTTATTCATTTAATCTCAAATCATCCCTAAGGGGTCCAGTGTGATGTCATCACTGTCTACATTCCCTCCTCTTCCTTCATCATCAAATAATTGTAACAGGATATTTACAATGAGTGCATTGCTTGACATTTAACCAAAAATGATAACGTATAGGTTGTTCGAAACCTTTTGACTAGCGATGCATTAATAGAATTTTCTACTTTTTTGAACATATTCATTTCAAATGAGAAACTCTCATTGAGCCCTAAAACAGAAATTCGAATTTGAACTTAGATTGGCCTTAAAATGGTTTTGAAAATGGTCTAACATCAATATCCCTGTTTAAGAACCAGCCATCAGTCCATTCTCTACAGCCATCTGTCCTATTCAGGGTCAAGAGCCCATCGGCATAAAGCAGGCAAGAACCTATGATGGGGTACCAACACACTGTAGAGCGCACACATCATTTACAATATGTTACTCAAATTAACCTTAGCAAGTTTTTGGAGCATGGGGGGAACTGGAGCACCCAAAGGACACTCCACACACATGGAGGCATGGTGGAGACTGGCGGTTGAGGTGTGAGGTAACAGCACTAACTACTGTGCCATCACATCTTCCCCATGCTAAGCCAATGAAGCCTAAATGACACTTCCTTCTTTCATCAACACCTGACACACCCCCGGCAGAAACACAAAGGAAAAGCCTGTTGGGAATCTAGTGAATTAGGTACACGTGCTTATCATTACTCTTTAAAGATTGTTCAGCAAAGCAAGCTACTAAATCAAAAAATTAAACGGCCGAAAGGCAACAATGTTTAAAAGGACATTATGTAATTTATAGCCTAACACTCAACAAAGTTTTTTTTTTATATTTTTACAGAGCACATACAGCACTTTCACTTACAAGAAGCATAATGTTGTACTGAATTTTGAGTGTAATATTGACAGAGTTTATGATCATCGGGACAGCGGTATAACTGCACATTTAACTTGCTGATACTGTTTACCTATTATATTCTTAAAAACTACACTACAGCATATGCCTCGAGACCTACACCATACAAAAGGTATGAGGTGGGGACTGTTAGAAAAAAAAACTAAATGTACCATTTTGTATTAGCTGTAGATACAGTAAAATAATAGACAGATGTTTAGAAACATTTATATGGGTGTCCACCTTTTAGATATTTAGCAAAATATATTGGAAATGCAACATGGGATGGAAAGAGAAGAATTCTAACACTATCCAAAAAACGTATCTGATACCAGTTAAATTCACTTGCACACCAAAGTTCCAGAACCTGATCCTAGTTTACTAGTTCCTGGGCTGTCTCGACTTGGAACTTTTGTAGCTCCTGGCCACATTTGTGTGTAGCTTTCACATGATACAACAGGAACTTTATGCTAAATAAGCATGAGAGAGGCAAAAAGCTCATAGGTTAAACTTCACACAATTTCATGCAAAACTACACGGCCACACAAAACAACGGAGGATAAATAAGTCGTTTTGTTAGTTATTGGGGGAACCGATTGCAATCAAAATGGGACACAACCCTTTGTTTATATTTTACTTATATCTCCCAGGTCATGTTCATGATTCTTATTTAATCTAGCCAGCAGATTGATGTTTCATTTTCCACAAAATAAAAAAAAACGTTGTAATGCGATCCCGCTAATAAGCGCTGGCAAGTTTCACTGCCGGCACCAGCGATATCAGACAAAAGCATTTTGCTTATTGATCAAATTTTATGGAAACACAAACAAAAAAATTATTAAGTGATGCATTCAATCTACCTAAGGTACAAAAATAATGCCATCTGACAAACTTTTTGCTCTTTCTGCCCTTCTGCATAACTTCCAAGTTCGTGGTAATCAGCAATCTATCACTGTACCTAATCTGGAGTTGGTACTAAAAAGGGTTCTGGAACTGCCTCTGAGGAACTACAATCGGCCCGAGGTCCTGCGGTATGAACACAACAAAAGTCCCTGGTTCCAGAAAAAGATTCAGGTTCCAGAAAAAAATTCCAGCAGTGTGAAAGCACCTTATATTTTCCCTTCACTAGCTCTAAACAAGAGGTAGTCAGCCTTAAGACTCAAAGAAACTGCATTTTCCTCTTGTGCAATCACAAAATGACACAATACAAGACGTTTGTTTCTCCACTACTATCCTTCAGTTAACACACCCTCATAACAGCTTGGCTAATAGCAGGAACCATTCGGCCAGGGACTACCTTCACATTTTTGTGAAGGTGGATACTTTTAGGGACATACAATTTTTGAGAAAGCAGGGTCAACCAGACCCTGGAGCTACTGGCGTTTAAGGGCCTTGCTCAGGAGACCAACCATAAACCCAGTCTGCCAATGCAGGGATCTGAGCCATTGACCACCTGATCACGGGCACAGTGCCCCAGTCCACTGACCACACATGACCCCCACTTTTGCCAGTTTACTTCCAGTTTACTGTTGAACCCTGTCGAAGTCAAAGAGTGTTTCACTGTTGGAGGATTTTTTCAGTGAATATAAAAGACATTACTGGATGCCACTGGAACAGCAACAATGTATTCCCCAGATGTGACCCAACACCCTCCCCTGATCCAATCCCAACTCCCTACTCCTCCCACATCCCCTAACCACTGCGATCCCTATCCCCCTTACATGCGTTCCCCACCTCTCCAGAAATTTTTATTAAAATCCCAACTTTCCTCAAAGTAATCAGATTCACCAGATCTGAATCTGTGGCTGTACATAATTAGACAGGGGGCTGACGAGGGGGGTCCCCTGCAATAAATTTCACAAACCAGCTCACAGATTGTTACTGATAAATTTCAGTGGGTATGAGGGAGGGAGTGGCAATGAAAAATGAAAAAAAAAAATGTATATATATCCTTTTTATAAACTTCACAAAATCAGTTTGAGAACCACTGACCTACACAATGTTCATGGGAAGTTTGAAAAGCATCGATTAAATACTTTTATAGTCAAGATAATTAATAAAAAATAACTGATCAATATGATAAAAATAATTTTATCTTTTATAGGACTACAATCTTCGTTGTATGGGCAGTGAATTGGCTTCAGTAACCTTTGGATTCATAATGAAAGTTAAGGAATGCACTCTTTAATGAACATGCCCCTAATTCCTCTTAACTCTTTCATCTGTATCTGACAGAAACGCATTAAATAGCACAAGGCTCAAATATGAATGGGTATCGCGAAACAATTAAAATTCAATATCGTTCAGCCCTAAAGAGGTACCTCCTCATGTTCTTTTATTGGGAGGAAAGGGTGGGATCTGCCAATATTGCTGGGGACTTGACCCTATTTCCAGCACCCCTGTTTATTTCTAGTGTTGACAGCATCAAGTGTTTTCTACAGGTTCCCTTACCTGCCTTTGCCCTAGTTGCCACTTAGCACTGTTGCTTCATTTTTGAGGGAATTGGTCTCAAAATACACATATTAATAAGATCCATCAAATATCGTTTGACTGATCACATTCACAAGGCCAAATGTCATCTGCGGTCACTCTTCTGTTTGCTGCCACTAGGTGGCACTGCTTCAATTTCACAGTGATTTTTTTTTTTAGGGCAAAGTTTCAACGTTATCCTTCAAATACTTCTTCAGTTACGGCACTAAGATGTGAAAACTGCCATATTCTTTGCTATCACTATGCAGTGTGTTTCAATTGTGGGACAATATATCTCGAGATTTCATCCGTTCCAGTGCTCCACCCATGCAATGCATCTGCAAAGCTTGGAAAAAAAAATCCATCAAATACATTTTGAGTTATTACTCTAGCTAGAAATGTTCTGCAGCAGAGGACTGGTCCAAACACCATACAGTTTAATTAATCCAATATGAGGAAAATAAGTACAATTATTTCTCATGGTTTACATGTAAATACTAGAACCTTTTTTCCAGATAGTGGTGCTTAAGTCTTCATTTACCTTTACAGCTGTACTATTTTTAATTTATTAAGCATACATCGTGTTTGTTTTAGTAAAGTTATGTCAATAGAACAGAACTAGGTTAGTAGCCTAGTTGTAGTATATAGCCCAGATATAATTTAGCTAATTCTGTAAGAATTGTTTTGTTTAGCATAAAACATTTATGCTTGGCTGGTAGCCGAAGAGTGGACAAACTGGTGGATGCACATCTAAGAACAGCCTTAACATATTGATCACAGAACATAGAGTATAAATGTACAGAAAACACCAAAGAGCCTAACAAACTTGAGAGACACTGATCTCAACCCTAAACACCAAATGAAAACATATTAAAATTGCCAGACTGCTTCTTTCACTGTCAGTAGATGAGTGTTTAGTTACAGTTACATCAGTGGACTTATATGGATGGACTAGCGGATACTAACATATACTCATTGCTTAACTGGCACCAGACATCATCCAGCTATATTTAAACTATTATTTTAATACTTTTTTTTATTAAGTGTGCCACTGATTTGACATCTGACTATCATATGTGACTTCCTCAGAAAGAGAAGTAAAAGGATGTTGAGGCAATCTCTGTGAAGCAGGCGCTAGCGATGGCCCTGAGATTTGCCGAAGTGAAACAGGTTGCATCCTGAGGCTCGGTGGAGCTATCTGACTGCTGTCCTGCTCTCATGCTAATCTCAGCTACCCCCTAACAATGCTGCCCCCCCCCCTCTTCTCCAGCTGCACAATCCCATATCTAACGTGCTTCCAACCCAAGAGGGAAAAATGTACTGCCGCCTTGCAGCAGGGTGCAGATGGACACTGTGGAAAACTGGAGCTACCCGTGAATGGAAGAGAGAGAGAGGAATAACGACAGGCATTGAAATAGCAAAGGCTGCAAGACTGGGGACAGTGAGGGAAGCGCATAAGGCAAGTGTGTAAGAAGCTGCATAAAACCCTTATAGCCTCTTTTACTGCTACAAGCTACTACTGTTAGTGAGGGAGACAGACAAACGGAGAGATAGAGGGTCAGAGCTGAGCAGGGTTAATGAGGGGAGCTAAAATACACAGGGCAGGACATACCAACCTTTTCCAGACAGCAGTAACCCGATTTATAATCCCAAATACAAACTAGGCAGACAGAATTTTGTGAGCAAAAAAAGTAAAATACAAAAGTAAGATGGACATAAAAATGGAGCAAAAAAGCAAAAAACACAGCTGCCTTTCAACAGTAATCCTCGTTTATATAAAAGAGCACTTGCTGCTTGGAGGGGCTGAAACATTAACTAATCCACAAAATGTCAATATGCCATTTTCATTGCTTCTTGGTGAAACTGGGTAAAAATGGAAAACATTTGGCAAAATAGCTTTCCAAGAAAACATACAGTTCCAACAAAAAAAATGTATGGAGATGCATGTTTACGTGTATAAATCACTGTATGTGGCAATAAAAGGGATTAAGAAATAAAGAAACGTGAAAAAAATCATCCACTTTGCAGCTGACAGCCCACGTCAAGCACATTTACAAATGTTCATCGGGGGAAAAAAAAAATGTTTTTAAATCTCAATTGACAGTTCTTAAGTAACGTCTTCCCAATGATAGCAGTACATCCATCTTCTACCCTCAGTCCAAATATTGCAAACTCCAATAGTGATTAAACAAGCTGCAGCATGTTCCTCCATTTAGCAAAGTAAGCTCCATTCAAAGTGTTTCTACAATCCCCAGGCTAGAAGTGTTGATGGCAGCCATTGTCATACACTATCTCAGTCTGTTACAATAATCCCACCTCAAACTTTTGAGTTTTGTCAGGTCCATTTTCTCTGCATTTCACAAATCCAGAGTGATAATATGTCCTTAACAGATCTCAGCAGATTGGCCAAATGTCCTCCGTGGCAGTTATACAGGAAAGGTAGGTTGGATGTACCATGGGCTTTTAGACAGCAAAGATTTTCTCAGTTCTCTATAGTTGCATCCATAGTTCAATATCCTGGTAAATCCAGGAAGAATTTGAGTAATCCAACAGGAAAAAGAGCATGGAAGCGGTACCATCCATGGTGAAATAGAGACTTGTTCCTTTTCTGTGACGGTTTCTTCAACCCCACCACAAAAAAGCACTTCCCAAAAGATTGTTCTTTTGTTTTATATGATCCGACTTAGTTCTCCATCTTGTTCTCTTTACCCAGTACTTTCTTAAATTCCACATTTTGTTCTCAAACAATTAAACAGAAATAAACCATAAATAAACCAAAAGGGATTTAAAAATGAAAAATGAGTCATTTGCTCACTTTGTTTTTCTGTCTTTTTTTCTTAATAAAGGAATAAATGGTAAAAGTCACATCATATATTTGTGCCCTGTCACCAGACAAATAATTCCAGAGAGAAACCGCAAACCCACAATACCACTCACATACGCCTGAATATCCTTGAACGGCCAATGAAAATCCAGCTGAGGTATACATATCCTGGGAATATTATCCATGAAAATCCAGACCATGAAGGAACTGAAGATCATAAGTAACCAGGCCATCATTAAGAGAAGTGCAAAATCTGACCTGTTTTTGCTTATCCAATTCATAATTATATACATATATAGATATAAATATGAATTTTGAGTGTTCTGGTTTGAAAACAAAGGAAGTATGTTAATCCACCAAGTGTTGTACTGTACTCCATATCAGGTGATCCCAGAAATGGCCACTGGGGGCTCCCTCCTGCATCCAAACATCCCTGGACACTTACTGTATCCACAACTTGCCCTGGATTTTCCACAAATGTGACATTCAAAGCATCCAGTAAATTTCATGCAGGGAATTCCTAACACAATATACTGCATAAATACTTATATGAACGTACACAACCAATAAATACACAAAGTTGCCTTTTCCACTGTCACACATACGCAAACGTACACATAAATATACAGGCATCAAACGCATACAGACATGTATGTGTACACACCATGTACATTTCCCCATGACTATTAATCCTTCATCCCAGAGAATTCACAAGGTATTCCTTACACTTAAAATTAGCTTCAATTTGTCTTTCACCTCACCTCCCCATTCATCAGTCCCACAGCCCCCTTCTTGCTTTCAGTTTAACAACCATTCGGCTTCCACTTCCCTCAGGTAATCTTTGTTGACTTACCCATCCAGTCTGCGCTCATAGCGTGCCTCTCTGCTGTGGAGAGACGCCGGGGGACCATACACTGGCCCCCCTGCCGCCCTCGCAAACCCCGAAACATCCCGACCGCGAGAGCCTATGGATAGGCTATCGTCCAGGCCGCGTGCGGCACTCGGGATGGTCCCAGGTTCATTATAGTCGGTGCGCAGATCCCTGTCTCCCATTTTGTTGATGGAGTTATGTGCTTTTTGGGCGCTCTTAATGTCCACAAAATCCACAAAAGCCGCCACGCCGCCCTCTGACCCCCGCTTGGGGAGGACCTTGACACTCTCCACCCTCCCATACCTGCGGAAGAAAAGTGGACACAGAGGCGGTTGACGCATGAACAAAGGAGGAGATGTTGAAAAATGTTTGCCTAACGCTAATGATATTTCACAGATCACAAAAACTAGACCAGATTCTTCTAAAGTTCGGATAAACATAAAATTTAAATTTTGAGGTGAAACTCAAGGTTAAAGGTTAAATTTAGTTTCAAAATGTCAAACTTTAAACAAAAACATTTTAAATGTAAATTTAAGCTATATGGGATATGATTTGAAGAAAAAGGCAACTAAGGTTTCACTTTCAAAGTGCAGTCATTAAGTTCATAAACTTACATTGCAAAAATGAGAATAGAAAAATAAAACATTAAAACTTTCTACAAGGTGGTTAAATAAAGCCATGTGCCATCACTACTAAACTGTTTTGAAAGAAAAAGAACAAAAAAGTAAAACTTACATTAAAATCCAGTCTGATAGAAAAAAAATGTTTCTGCTGTTTTATAAAAATGACATTCCCAAATCTCATACTGCTGTCACTGCAGATTAGGTCCAGCTATAAAATGTTCTAAGAACAACTGAAAAGCATCAATAAATGATACCAATAGCAATGAACATTACAGCTACAGGAACTACAGCATCAAGCATCAAAGTCCTATCAAAAGCCAGTACTTTATTATCTCCAAAGGTAAGCAGGAGATTGTAGTTGTATTCTTCTTGTAAACCCAACAGGTATGGAGGCAGTGCCACCGTCCAATGAAATCATTTAAATAAAAGATTACATCAGCATTTCCCATCCATAAGTCTAACTAAGAGTCTGAGGCAGCCGAATGACAAACAACAGCCTCTTGGGTAGAGAAAGTGCAGTGAGACTGACTTTGGTCAAAAGAGACATCTATGCAGTCATATAGATCAGAGGCTAAGGAACTGGTCAAATGAACTCTACTACTGGGCTCTGTTCATGGCAAGATGGTGCCAATATTCCATAACAGAGCTGTCTGGCATTTTAACCAAATGAATCCCAGAGTATTTCTTACACATAAGATTTTCCATGATGCCAGCACCAGAGAAAACAATATGGAGCGCGTTAGAAACATCTGATCATTTGTTGATTCTAAGGATTATAATGAAATACAATCTGGTTTTATAAGCAATTTGTCATAAGTACAATCAGTCATTGATAACAGTCATGTCCATTTATGCAGCTTGTCAGATAATGTGTTCATAATATAGGATTATCTACTTATCAGTTGGCCTTTAATGGAGCAAACAAATCATTTGGATCTTGATAACCATATTTTAATACTATGTATACGCCCACAGGAAGTCAGTAATTTGAAGGAGCATTAAACTAAAAATACTACACACACACACACATACTACAAATATACTGGGCAAAGGGTTAATATGGTACCTTGCATTTTGTCAAACAACTTCACTAAGCAACAGTAACCAAGCAACTAGAGGCAAAACGCCAACACTAAGGATATTAAGAACATAGAATCATAAATTTTTATATGTATATTATGTACACATCTAAAGAAGAGATTTTATTGTACTGTAAGTAGGTATATTGATCCATGTACATCTACTCTAAAATAATAATTTCATTTTAAACAGATGCCATGATGTATGGCTATTGCTTTGGATGCCTTGAAAACCATACTTTTAATTTAACAGTCAGTCAAATAACAGTCAGACCATAAGAAGTGTGTCAGAAATCCCCATTCAATGTATATTAAAATTGTATCATTATTAATTCGACATGCACTGACTATAAATATAGCCAATTTTGAATAACCTTCATGTTTATTATATTCAGTAACTTTGTGTTTTTGTGCTCAACAAAATGGCCGCATTGCATAATCATGTAGTGTGTGTGGGTATTAAACCTAGCGGATGCAATGAGGTGCTGGGTCACAATTTTGCCGTTTCGTTTGCGGTTTGTTTTCCCAAAGCTGACCGGTTCCCACACTGACTTGACGATCCTCGACGCCATTTTCTAAGCCCATTCACACTGCTTACTCACCATCCCTTCCCCCCACCTCCGACATCTCCCTCCCCTGCATTCTCCTGGCACGCTTTAGCGCTTCCCCAGCCGTCACTTGAGACAAGGCAAGCAGCATTTCATTGCGAGACGGCGCAAGTCCTCTTAAGTATTACACTCAGTTTTATTACCCCGTTGTGTACGACTTTCGTAACAATCGTTTAAGACTCAACAAAAAAAAATGCATTTATAAAAACCGTAAATATAAGAGAAGGCGTTGCATCCAAATGACAGCGAAGAATACAGAGGCGGAGAATGCCTATAGCTTTCTTCGAAGGATGAGAAAACATTCATAAAATTTAAAGTCGCACATTTTTGCAAGCTCCCCAATATAATAAGATATGATTAGCTAATAGTTCTAATAATTGCATTGCAACAAAACAGCCCTGGAGTCGGGAACCCAGGAATGATGTGCTACTGAATGATCACATACATACACTATAACAGATTATTTTTGTTGTTTAGCCTACAAGGTACACCCTATTAAAATCCGTTTTAATGTTTCAGTCCAACTAAAACCAGAATCTCCCTCAGGGTATTTTTTCAGGCGCGTTGCTCACTGCTCTGTCGGACAGATCAGATTTTTAATAAACCGGTTAATTACGGCATTATATACGGAAATTATATGCAAGAAAAAGCACCACACATGGCTGTGTCAAACAATATGTGCAATGCTGCAACCCCTTAGTATGTCCTCCCGTCGTCAAAGGCTACGAATAAAATGAACTTAATGGACATTGCTGGCTACATCGATTATGTCACAAGACGTTGCAAAACCAGAAATGTATTTCGTAAGTGCAAGTATCAAATAACAAAAAACAGAGATATATTTAAATAAGCAATATTTAAATCGCCGTTAGCCTATAAAGTTGCTTTAAGACATCACATAGCGATCAGTTACATTTTCTCAGTACAAGTGGCTAGCTGCGAATCAAATCTACAGAACATTATTCAACCAGGTGTAAAGCGGGCAACAATGCTCAATATATTTTGCTGATAAACTAATACAGCGTTATCGTAATAGCAAACTCATTGATAAAACTCATCCCAAAACGTGTAATTGTGAAATACAGAAGTGGGAACATCAAGCACGGGGAAAGTGTACTTTTATGCACGACAATATGCACGACTTTCTTGATCACCATCAAAAACAGTAAAGTAGTCCCTTTTAAGACAAACGTACAATTTCGAGTACACATTCCAATCGAATAATTTAATCCTCACGTCTTTCCTTCCTTCCACATCTCTCAGCATCAGTAATACAACACCAGATCAGACCTCTAAATTCAGATTTTAAACAAATTCCTCAATGTTTTCCTTTCACAAAATAAAACTACTGAACATTGCACGGTCACTTTTACTTACGGGTTTTCCCTGACTTAGTGTGGACCCTGCGACTTCCATGCTATATGTGCTTAAGTCTCCAGGTCCACGGAAACAAGGCATGCAGACAGACTGAGAGTGCTCGCGATCTGCTATGAATCATAGTATTATTGGGATGTTATACATTTCATTCGGAAAGGGAACGGATTTTAATAACCATATCACAGAGTGCACCCGGAGATTTAACGTTGCAACTCAGTAAGAAATCTGACATCTTTTAGGATCGTGCTCTGGCGACGTCTACCTGATGCGAGTCTTTTTAGGCAATCTACATTCATATTTGTAACATAGCCAACGACAGATCTTAATAATACAAAGTTCATATCCCCTTAAAGGTAATCATCAAAATAATTTCTTCAGTGTGCCACATTTTCCAGATCAATAAAGACCAATATACTGCGAGTTAACGATCCTCGCGGTTTCCTCGCCGACTTTAATGACAGTGGTCACCCTTAGGTTGACGGTCGACTACACCTCTGCGATGTATAATTCTCTTTCTGGCTGAAAACAAGGGTTCTGTCAGCACCACGTGAATCTACCTAAAGGAACATCAGTAATTTGCTTTAGATGGCTCACAGAGAAAAGGTGTTGACTCACTAGCTATCTGCCTCTTGTAGCTGTTACGAGCTGGCAAACTTTGCAAAACGGTACTCAACGTTCAAATCTGGAAATGTCAACAGTGGGAGATAAACATGCACGGGTGAAGTATATGTATACAGTTTAAAATATATGCACACTTCACGTATTTGCAAACAAGATGACCGCGAAACCTCGGCAAATGCATGAATAAATGCATATATAATATTTAGTTCTCTGACCAGTACAGCGTTTAAACCGCGTTACAGGAGACGCGTCACATGCTGCTTCGTTTCTAATGCAGTTTTCATCCTGGGTCCTCCATATTCAGTACTGAATACAGTATTTATTCCTCACAAATGAGCTGGACAGCTACCTAGTTGTCCCACGTATTCTTCGACAGACCTTTCCGACTAGCAGGCTGTGGGGACTATTAGATGATTAGTCAACTAGCCTGCGTTCAGTCCTCCCTCCCGGTACTCAAATTAATAAGTGAAAAACAACACATGAACAAAACGTTTAAAATGCATGTAGGTTGGCAACAATTTCTTCAAGTCCCCATATTCTGGCAGCTACACATTTCTCACGACGAAGCGAGTAACTAGTCCCCATCCCCACGAAGCGCCAAGAGAAAGGCATCCATGCACAGGAGCTAGCTGCTGGCTGGCTACTACGTTTTTCCAATCTGATTTTTTTTTAGCTAACGAGCTAAGCGTTAACTCACCGTTTGAAATGTTCGATAATTTTCTCCTCTCGCACATTTTCAGGTAAATTCCCCACCCATAGGTGTCTGGTTTCCCGGACCATAGTGTGCGTTCGTGTCCCCCGTTCATACAGATATGTTTTATTACGTTTAACTCCTATCCTTTTGTATGTTCTAAGTAAAAAATCAAACACAGAGAGATTTGTGTATAGATCATCAACGGCTTGCTGCGACCCGATGCCACCATTAGTGCTCTCGCTATGTGTGTCTGTGTGTGTGTGTGCCTGTGTGTGTGTGTATGTGTGTCTGTGTGTGATTCTCCGCTTGCGAGCGGCGTGCTCCCTATGTACGAGAACGCGCTTTGTTCCAGTTCCCGTGCTAGGGCGCGTCCCCGGTAAGAACCATATCTGTATTTTTTAGGATGCGGAAATCTTTCTCATTCGATGACTTAGAAGCCTAACACAGCATATACTGTGATATCGGCTAATGCAATTAAAACGCGATTTTCACGTTTTAGATGTGACCTGACGTTTAATTTGCATCTAAAGAGAAATAATGATTGGATTAGCTACACTATGGAGCAGGGGAGTTTCTATTTATTGAAAATATCAGGGGCTAACTCAAGTTTACCTGGAATTTTACTTTTTTATATTTTTGAAGGAGGATAATTGGCATCGGAGCTAAAATACTCGGGGTTAGGTTGAAAATACTCCGGGCTGTAGCCCCGAGTGATTAGACCAAACGACGCCCATGTTATGGGGTAACACATAACTGAAATAATATTTTGTAATTTTAAGTAGTACCAAACTGTCACTGAAGCATGAAAAATGCATCGATCCGCTTAATTGGAACGTGTGTGAGCCAACAGCACCAAGAACTTCTTTCACTTGATGATTCCCATTCATCATCTCTCATTCAGACATGCAAAATAATAATACAGAAGCAGAATATAGCTGTCAGATCACACGAGGTCAGAAAAACGCCTATAAACTGATTGTGCAGGTTTTTGTCTTGATGACTAAACACATTTTATAAGTTTGAAACCCTGAACCATCTAGGGAATGATCCCAATTAAATGAAAATGATAACTTATTTTTGAAGTTATACTGTGATTGATACATTATTTTCAACATCTAAAATATTGTATAAAATGAAAAACTATGCTTACAATCAAGGTAGCAACTCGTATTGGAAGGGAATTGACAGTAATGATTGTTGGCATTCCAACAAAGTGCATGAAGCAAAAGTTACAAGAAGAAGTCGCTAAGGCATCTATATTCTGGAATGTCAGAACTCAGATCTCATGTGGGAGATTTGGGGAAAAAACAGGATATCCATTTTTTTTAAAATGTACAGTTGCAAGTAATGTAAGATACTAGTTTGTGTTCGGATATGGTCAAGAAAGAAGTAAATTAATTTGTAGTAAAATGACAACTGCAGTGACGTGATAGCATATTTGCAGTTAATGCAATCAGTGCAAGTACACTTGGAGCTGATGGAATGCGTTATTAGCTACTGCACATAAGAGTATGCATTTCACCGTAGTATTTAATGTCAGCAAATATTTAAAGTGAATTATATAGCTTACTATGTATACATAACTCAATTATACATCATGACATTTAAAAAGCATTAAATGACAGACAGTGAAATTAACGTGCTTTTAGACATTTACAAAATATCAAAGAAAATTTTTACAATTGCTAACAATATAAACTTGAATTCCTTTGCCACAGAATGTGAAAACCAGTTAGCAGTTCCATAGTGATCTTAGGTAGTACATTTTTATTCTTTTGATTCTATATATATATATATATATATATACTTGTTCTGCAGTGAAAAAATTCTATGTTGCAGAACGACCCTTCTGCAATGTGTTAAATATTAAATATAGAGCCATTTTATGATTCTAAAGATACACTGAAACCTCAAATCCAAGAAAGCAGTACTGAATATTTCAATATGAAATATGAATTACATAAATATTAATAAAACCGATTAATTGTACGTTTAGACTCCAAAATGTATGTGAATTACAAGAAAGATCGATTGTGAATACCTGACATTACTGAATGTAACGGTTCTCTTCTTATGTACTGTATATTGAAGAAGGTATAAAAGCGTCAACGGACACATTACTTCAAAGTACAACTTATTTCGGACTAACGTAAACTTCGGTTATATTTATTACAGAAAACATACAAGTCAGACAGCTTAAAAAAGTTTAAAATAGAATATGTTTGAAAGTTTTTTGTGATTGTCATCCTTCATTATCACAATTCAAGTCACGCTTCAGGGAATCTTAACGCCCCCAAAATAAATCCGTACGAAAACACTTTGGTTGAGCTTTTGCTGTCTACACAGAAGCATTACACGCCTGCGCCAGAATGCGGCAAAATTGGGGAGCTGCAGTGTGGGTACCGCGCATGCGTGCGCCACTCCCCCTCCTCCAAGAAGAAGACAAAGAAGGGAAGGAGGACTGTAGTTTCCGAAATTTCTGGAAACGGAGTGGTGCGAGATGGCCAGCAAGACGCCTTGGAGCAAACAGGGGACTATTCGGATATATTCTGTTTTCGTCAGTGAATTTGAAATGAAACACGTTATACGTTGAAATTTCTTTCTAGTCTAGCTAATAAAATATTGTTGCTATGATGGTTATACACCTTCTTGGGAACGTATGGTGGACACAATCTGTACTTGTATCTACTTGGTTCATAATAAAGTAAAACGCTGGAGCTTCAACGTCCATTGTGTTCCCAGTTAAAGCTCTACTTCGCATATACTGGCTTGGTCTTCGGATTTACCGCTACCTAGCTAACAGCTTCGTCTCCACTGGGTCTTTGGAATTATCACTGGAAGGATTAAAAGTGAGCTCTGTGGATATATCGCCTATTCATATGAGCACGAATCTGTGATAAGCCCGATCTCTGATGTCCCTGGGAATTTCCAAAGGCACGTTTCCGACAGACGTAAACTAACGCTGTTTAACACCACCGACAATCGCACATCAAGTGAAGTACTTTACCGTACACAAGTTAACATGAATACAAGTATAGTGTTATTTCCAAGTTATGTCATAGCAGTACAATCTTTCCAAACTGACATCCATATTTTGGGGTGCTGGTAAAATGGTAATATTGCCGTTATTCCTGCATTGGACGCCATTTTGTGGGGGCAGAATTTTGACTAATTTGAACCGGCCATTTTGTATTTATCTAGCCAGTCCTTTTAGATGAACATGTGTCAAACTTTAGACATCGCGGGCACGGGTGAATTAACTTGGGCCCTAGGCTGACATGGCCACCCCCTCCCCCAAGTGGGCCCCTTACGCTGCATTTTGCAGCATACGTACCGTCAATCAATCCGCTAAATAACGGGGAAGCGGGACGGATATCGCCCCAACGCATCGATCCACCAGATTTAACTAATTTGACCCATTCCCTTTCTCCCGAGGCGGGGAGGGCCCCGGATTCTGCCGGGCCCTGGACTGCAACCCAGGACAGCCCGTGCATTAGCGCGTCCCTATAATCGCTGGCCATCATGTATAATTCATTCGTTAAGATGGATTTAACTGAATTCTATTTTAAACAAATTTAAAGTATTGTTTCGACGTTAACCAAACTTAATTCTCATGAAGCTACTCTGAGTGTACACCCGTGTTTATTGTATGTTCGGAGCTCTCAAGTCTCTCGCATTGACAGTGTGACACGTAGTTCACACGCTAACACGCCACACCTTATGTTTCTCACGCGGAGAAGGGATAACGCCAACCGAGGTCTTCTGTGTTATATCATTATTAGACGATGCACAGGCATACGGAGTAGCGTTTTCCGCCGAGTTATACAGAGTTAATGGGTACCTACCAGCAAATCATAAAATAGCATTTGTTGTTTCCAGGTCAATTCCAAATTAAGTTACGTTTGATTCCACTGCAAGCACGTTATCACATGGATGCGCAGAGAGATGGAGTATAGAAAAGATGGAAATTAAAAAGATCCGATGAACGCTATAATCAGACATCTCAAGACCGCGAGACTCATTTCGCACGTAATGTAATCTAACTCCAACCTTTTGGTGAAACTTGAGAGCCTTGTATGTTTATGGTGTATGTTATGTATTGTTACATTGTTAAGCAATGTGGTATGTGGCTTAGCAGGCTACGGTCCATGGTTTGAGCTCCATCCTATTACAAACATATGATAATAACAAACATTATAATTTATTAATCATATAATCTTTGTTATTAATGTATATGAAAGCTGTTAAGCCATGTTTGTATGTTAAGGTGTGCTTACGTGCTGCTCATAAATGTCCTTTAAATGCATTATGAAGGTGAACTGAATGCTCTTTGAATGCATTATGAAGGTGTTACATGATGGTGCAGTTCATGTGAAGCATTACCAAACAATTTAAAGAAGGAAGATCTCCATTTGTCTGTGCAGTTCTGGGGATGAATTTACAGTTGAAAAAAAATTAGGACACTGGATAATTAGGAACACATTAACGTTTTGGGCAACACCTGGAACTTTCATATAGGTTAACTCTGGTTAATGGGATGAACAGTACAGTAAATGCTAAAGCAGGGGTGTCAAACTCTAGTACTGGAGGGCCAGAGCCCTGCTCTGTTTTTGATTTACTTTCATTTAACACACCTGATTCAACCCCTTGTGCTAATTACAACAACAACTCTTGAGCTGAATCATTTGTCGTAGAATAGGAAAGAACTGAGCTATACAGGGCTCCGGCCCACCAGGACTGAAGTTTGACACCCCTGTGCAATGATTGCATGTATCTATTCTACAAAGTACCAGCAGTTGCAGGTCGGTGATGCCAATGTCATGGTGTATATGTGTTCAGTGGAACACATTGTGCCTCTTAAAAATAAAGAAAAATTGAATTGACACAGGTCACATTATTTCCTGTTATGTATATCTATTGGAGTTGTAGTGTATCCCTAAGTCATTGTCTTGTCTTCAGCAGTGATTCTGTATCCCTGCCAAAATTGTCATATAGGTGGATCAGTCTTCATGTTTCAAGGTTAGAATTGTCTAGGGATGGTTCCTGGAATGTGACTAATCATACTGCAGTAGCCCAATCGCAAACATTTCTGGGATGAGTAAAAGTAAGCTTTGTGGAGTAGAGATTGTGGAGTCCCTGCCCTCATGAAATATCATTAATATCTGTATTTTGTCCCTTTAGCAAGTAGTGAACCTGGATTTCTTCTTTTTAATATCCAGCTGTCAACGCTATAAGTCATTTAATAAAAAGAATTGACAGTTGTCCAATAAATATGTTATATTGCATGGTGATGCTTCAAAGACACAATAGAATAGTGCTTAGTAACATGAGCAGGGTGATGCTATAAAGACACAATAGAACAGTGCTTACTAACATTAGCAGGGTGATGCTACAAAGACAATAGAAAAGTGCTTACTAACATTAGCAGGGTGATGCTACAAAGACACAATAGAAAAGTGCTTACTAACATTAGC
>JAODKE010000040.1:4130332-4147054 GCA_026779605.1 Mormyrus hasselquistii | reverse complement strand
GTCCCGACAATCTCCGTGGTAGCAGGAACCCTTATATACGGTAATTAAACATTAAAACACCTGCGGCTTATAGTCGGTGCGGCGTATATATGGAACAATCTGTATTTTTCCCCAAATTTAGCTGGCTTATATTCAGGTGCGCCTTATAGTCTGGAAATTACGGTACCCCCATTAAATAGGACAGACAGCATAATACACCAATTAATGAGAAACTTAACTGATTTTAAGCACAATTCCAGGTGAGACTTAAAACTGCAACGTTACAAATATATTACATCACACTTCTTGCAGTGTAAAGTGCAGGCTTTGGTTTCAAACATTTTGAAAATAAGATATTTTTTGAATGGGTATTCCATATATTTTCCCCTAGTCATCCCCTATGCAAGTCATTACATACATTTGCCGTGCTCCAAGAGAGCCACCAAACACCACCATTCTGCTACCAATTACAGAGGTTGAATGGCCAGCCATTGGTGGTGGTCCCTGGGTCGTCACTATACAATTCCACCTGGGAGGGTAGAAGCAAAGAGTTTGCTGGAGTGGCGGAGATATTATTCCACAGGGATGGGAAGGCAAGATGAACGCTTCCTTACCAGTTCTTGGATGGGGAATAGGTATGGATCTCATCAAAAAACCTCTCTGGCTGGTGTAGGGGATACGGACTGGGGCGAGTCCAACCCCCAAAAAGAACCAGAATGTCACGGAATACAACCAGAGTCGCCCCTGCCTTTGGTGAAGGGTAAGAACCTAAAAAAGCCAGAGGGAGGGACCTGCTGTTGTTGTGACAAGCAAAACAATGGTGCTTTTCCACTGCTACCAGGAACCGAGCTGTACCCAACCAGTACCGCAAACTGATGGATTTCCATTGTAAAGTATGCAAGCCGTACCCATGCTGACACAGCCCTGCTAGGGTGCCTAAACAGGCTGGTCACGTGACCGCCATGTGATTTGTCAAAATATACGGGAACAAGAAAGAACCAGTGATCTGCGTCAATACGCAGGGACTATGCAAACGGAAAAGGGACATATTCTATATGCTGTTCATTATTAGTAGAATATTACACATCATGCAGTATTTATGCATTCCTGATAACTTGGAACTTGAAAATTTCCAACCTCGTACTTAAAACAGTACTATAGGAAGGCTGAACCAAATGGATTCGTGATGTACATTTTTGCAATATAATGGTAATTCTTCTATCGCTTGATGCTAACAACGCGGTGATTCTCACAGACATGCTAGCGGAAGTTAGCATATGGTAAATTGTGATGCACACCACGTAAATAAAGTAAATGAGCATCTCTTTGGTTTCCTGCCACTGTCTCTCTCCAAGCTGACCACACCTTAAACGAGCAGACCCTTCTGCAGTGGGGAAACTGAAGCAAGCTGGAACCGTGCTGTAACTAGGCTCTCTTTGCCATACGGAACTGGTATGGCTCGGTCCCTGTATGCCAATGGAAAAGTGCCATGAGGCCACAAAAGCACCATCTCACCATTCTGAAAAGCACTAAATCAGGAACCATACCTGAGGCCAAAGGGCGGATCCACTCCTTGCTGTTAAGGTCGAGCCTCCAAAGGTCATTGAAAGCTGCATTGCAGCTGCTCTGGGTACAGCCCCCAAACACATACATCGACTGGTTTAGGTCGTAATAACACGCACCTACAACACATACAAACTCATTTTCCCTCAAGAAATTTACTAAGTTCAGAAAAATGTGAACGTCAAACACCACTACAACATAAAAGAGAAATAAGAACAAATACATAAAACATGGGGGTGGGGGGGAAGCCGGTTACTGACTATGTGAGAATCGTTGCGTTATGGGGGTGCCAGGGTAGGGATACGTTCGGCTTTCCCACTGAATGTTACCCTCCTGCACAGCTCTCAGGAAACCATGGTAACACTGATGCGCCACACCTGAAAGAGAGAAGTTAAGGAGGCACGTGAGGGATAGAAGCCCAGGAACTTGTTTTCATATATAGCAGCAGGTTGTTGACACCTTAAAAAAAGGTCACACCAATATGTACTAATATATAATAATTATTTATGTGGTATACAACACACTTCCATAACACTTGAAACAGTGCTAATGACATTTCACATGAGATCTCTAGAGATTGGTGCTGAATAGTGGTGATTAAAATATTAGGTTACGTAACTAACCATGGCAGGGCTAACCTGCATCTGAGTAGATGTACCTTTAATCAGGCGATACCACTGTTTACACACAAGAGCAGCAGTCTTGTGCTCCTGGTATGGAGAGAGGAAGGACAGGATATACTCCAGCACCTCTTCTGGTAGCTGTCCCATCGTCCTCTCACATACTCCCTCCTTTTTCCTGTTATTGGGCTTCGTCTCTCTCTTCTCTGCAGTGACTCGCCCTAATCCTACCCCAACCTCCTCTGTGTCCATAGCAACCAAGCCTTCATCTTCGCTGTCCGAAACACGGGACATGCTGGCTCTGTGAGAAGCAAGAAAGTGGAAAGTATGCAGAAAAGATTTTTTTTTTTTTTTTAAATGAACACAGAAAACAGCCTTCTACAACTTTAACTGGGAAAGGGGTCTGCACCAGGACACAAGTGCTCAATGAGGCCCCCGCATGAACTCCCAGTTGGTGAACACCATTAAAGGAAAAACGGAAAGCAAATTGTACTGATAAGCGTGAATAATGCTTTGCACTGTAACAGACACTGAAAGAGATGCAGGACAGTGGATGAATAGTGTAGCTATCAAGCCTTGCAGATGACTGGACTGACAAGAAACACACACAAACGATATTAATATTTAGGTTTGCATTTACTTTCAAAAGTCAATAAAGACAAGGCTCCCATTTTTAAAAAAATACTTAAACCTACACAAGAATTACTCTCCATATGGAGAACACAGAGAAGAAAAACAGAACATGGTATCACATAACGCTTGACAACTATTTTTAACATAAGAAATCAATATGAAATTTATGTGCAGAAATATGACACTAGGAATAAATATTAAATTTGAGTTGTACTTAGAGCCCCAACAGAAATTTTGTGCTCAAAGGAAACGTAACTTGTAACAAGGTATGATTAAGCTTTGCTTCCCTGTGTTTTTCCAGCTCAGTATTTATCTGTATCCCTTAGCTCTCCTTCAATCCATAAGAATAACACATGACACGATTTTCCAAACATGTTCCACTGCCGTTTTTTTTTTTTTTTCTTCCTTTCAAAAATTGTTTTCGTTCTCGTGGGAGTGTCATCCAACGCCCATTCTCTGAATACATATTCCAAAAATATCCGTCAAGATTAAGCAGTTCGTGGATGTTAATCTACGCAGCACAATTTAATTCGTGGAAGACGTACTGTTTTTTTTTAAATTATCGTCACTATGGTCTAAAATCTCTAAATGTTAATGTACATGACTTAGCTGCAGAACAGCTAGGTTAAGGAACACTCCGTAACAACTGTCTTGTTTCTCTGGTAATTAAAGTTATAACGTTCCACACATTTTCTTAATTGTGTTTTTAGAGGGAAAAAAATACAAGTAGCAAAACACGAAGAATACGTGAAATAGTGTGAACAATTGCAAACGTTGAGACAGAGAACAATGGGTAGTTAGCCAGTCAGCTAGTTATGTAGCTACCTGGCAACAAGTTTTAACCGTATAGTTAGCTGCCTAATATAGGTCTCGTAATACAGGCAAGGTTAACAAGGGCTAAAGGCGTTTGGAATACGACGCCTGTAAAACAGCCCGTGTAACACATCAGAGCCTGACGGCCATGGGGGCAGCGCTAACTGTTAGCTACACGAGCTAATTTTCCCAGTCAGGCTACCAAAGCAAGTTACGAATGTGACCATCACATATCTTACAGCGGCAGTTATCCAAGGAAATTCAGCACAAAACATAAAACCTCGGGAGACCCAGAGGATCCACCGATACGTGCGAAACACAAGTGAATCAGTGAAATAAAATTTCTAGTTAGTTAGCACTGGGAAGCCATCTAGAGCGGTACCCAGCTACGAGTCCCTCCTCATCCCAGCTGAAATTGCATCTCTCTCCCTCTCACCTCGCCTATCTCCCAGAGCTCTTCTCTGCTCTCCCGGCCTCCCGCAACTTGCCAACGGCGTCCACCTTTGGCACCGAACCAAGGAACTTCGTATATGTTGGTTCTCTGGCCCCGGCACCACCCTGAATCCCAATAACTGAAGTGGCCGGGCAATTTAGACAAGATAGGAAAGCTAAGTTGCTAGCTAGATCTCACTATATGTCTAGGAAATGAGATAGGGCGGGTGTAAAGATCTGCTATTACGCGAACCACCCACTTTCCCGTAATTTCCCCCTGGCCTCAAACTGTTATGTCTGCATTTAGCAACATTTACCCATCTTGCCGTATTTCACCTACAATCACTTTCTAAGTGCTAGCAAGCGCTCATTAGTATCCACACGGACGCCATCTTCCTCGTCGCAGCATCACCATTCCGGGTCGGCCACGGGAGCGCGCACGTACAGAGGGACGAAGCGAGGAAAAATGTTGGGAGCGAGCCCTATGTGGTCTATTTGCGATGAAGACTCTACTGCAAGTTCAATGCGATTTTCTATGTTTAAGTGATATCTAACAATTTTCAAAAGAAAATATGAAAAGACAGCAGTGAACAAAATATGGAAAAATATACATTCACCCTTTGTCATATAGTGGTTATCACAATTATTGTCATTTTAAATTTACTCGTTGAATTTCTTGACGTAAAGTGATTTCCTCTCTTTTTTCATAAATTGTTTATGCATAACAAACCAAACGCATTTTAATAAATATCAGAGTTTTTCATCTAGGTTAATATATATTGCAATGGATTAAAAAAAGATTTCAGACCCACTTAAGCAGGTCGTTAAAGACCGCAGGTGAGCCACTTGCAATGCCAGATCCAACAAAGCTTAGCACCAAGCCATCTTCTGGCTAAATTGATTCAGCCAATAGCAGTGCTGTTCCCCCATCTCACAGAAGTGATACAAAGCTATTCCTAGATTCTCAATAACCTGCTGGTTCCATGCCACCAATCTGCATGACAGAGCCCGCCTACAGAGGACAGTCAAGGTGTGCTCTAAAATAATTGGATCCCCAGTCAGAACTCTGTTCTCCCTCTGTGAGCTGCAAACACTGAGAACAGCACACAGAATCCTACAGGACTCTTCACATGTGCTGTTCCCAGCCTTTGAGTGGCTTCCTTCTGGGCGCCGAATCCGCTGCCCGTATCGCAGGACACAAAGGAGAAGAGCCACTTTTGTTCCAAGGGCTGTTCAACTTTTGAACTCGAAGCCGCTATTACCCTCTGCCTTTATGCAGCAAACCCCATAAAGGTATAACCACACTCTCATTCCCCACTACCTATTGACCTCCACATTTTTTAATGTTATGCTACTCCGTTTTATTTACTCGCAACTGCAATTTTGCACCTTATGTATATATTGGAAACCATTTTATTGCCTTATTTCTTTATTATTATTATTACTACTTCATTCAGATTTTTATTTTTATTTTATTTGTTCTATTTCTTTAATGTGTGGGTCTGTGTCTATGCAACACTGCTCTACGTGCTTCAAATTGCCCCCTCGGGGACAAATAAAGTTTTTTTTAAAGATTCACTGACTCAAGATTCAAGATTTTTATTTGTCACATGCATCAATGTAGTGGTATACCAGCAGTGAAATAAAACTGTGCTACTCCAGACTGTGCAATAATACAGAGTAGGAGGACAACCAAATATAACCAAATATAAATACAGTCAAATACATATTAACAAAAATGTAAATTAACAACATAAAAAACAGAAATATATAAAAGTACATAAAAGTAAAAATAAAAATGATGAGAAAATAGGATAAATTGTTTAAATTGCAATGACTCTTGTGATCGTATTACTCTACATCATACTGAGGGTTGGCGCAAGATCAGTATTTATATGCTATCTAGTATTTATTACATCAGCAGCTAAACATAGCCAACAAGCAACTGAATCGCATGTTTCGGCTAATATAGTTCTTGCAGACATATTCCTTGAAACACTTCAGAGACCATTTCAGATTATTGGTGATCCTCAAGCTTATCCATGAAAAAAGGCGGAGTAAACTATAAAACAAGGATTGTCCAATCCAGTTCTTGGGTACCCCCAGACAGTGAACATTTTGGATCCCTCCCAGCTCCCAGAAGGTAGCAAAATGTGGGCTGTCTGATACAGAGCTGGGAGGGAGCAAAAATGTGGGCTGTCTCAGGGTCCCATAGGATTAGTTTGGGAACACTGCCCTGAAAGACATTCCAGTGCATCACAAGAGTTTTGCACAAAATTGTACACTGTGGGCAATTTATTAAAGATGTCTGTTCAACAGAGCAGCATCTCTGATACACTGATAGTAGCTGAGGTGCAAAAAAACCCTATCCTATCTCTAGATGTGTGAAGACCTATTCTTCTCACAGAACAACTGTGCCACCCCTAGAAATGGCATTAAATTAATATAATTCTAAAATTAATATAATTACAATATCAATTAAGATCATAAACATAGATAGGGTGCTACTCTTTGGCAAAAAAAATAAGCAATATGGACATTTTTTAATTGATCAAATAAATTTTTGCATGCTTTCAAAGTTTCAAGGAACTTAAAACATCGATGAATAGTTCCTATTGGATATTCGATTTATATCAGCATAAAAATAGGACTTAAGGCTTAAATGATCATATTTAATAAATTTATTTAAGGCTTTTAGGTCCTAGTAGAAACACCTAACAATGCACTAATACGAAGGCCTTAATAAGGAGTAGGTCAATCCTTTTTTTCGCAGCTCCAATTGTTCTTGGAATGCTGTTAAGTTCTGAGTGGGATATTAGACTGTTCTGCAAGATGAAAAGGTGCTCAGATTCTTTATATCTGAGGATTGAGGAGGTCAGGGAAAGAGTGTGACTTCATCCTATGAACACAGTTAAATTCATTTAGCAGTGTGCCTGAGGGAATGATTATCTTAGAATTTGGGAAATCTATGAGGGAACAGAGTCTGCACGATAGGTAGGTGACTACACAGAACGGTTGGTTCAGGTGTCTTCTCCCAAGTGACCTACAGGGGGCGCTACATACACAATAAAATATAGCTAAGAAAAATAAATAATTCAATCCACCACAATAACGGCCTTTTCTATCTGCTGCGGTCTGGGAGGTAAAACTGCAGTCTGATGGGCAAAATGGAGAGACTCAGAATAAGTGTCCATCATTAGGCTGCCTGAATGCTAAAAGAGGAGCCCTAAATGCTAACATGGCACTTGAATGTACTTCACATTATTCCTCACTTCTCATTTTACATCTTCTTGATGTGCACTGCCCATTCCAATCAGCATAGGCACAAGGGCGAGAGGACACACCCTTCGTGGCTTCCACCCACACACACAACGTACAATTTTAGAGACGCCAGCTATGTTAACCGCGTACCTTTGCATAGCGGGAGGAAAACTGTGCAATTTGGAGAAAACATGCAAATTCCACACACAGGATGGAGGTGGGATTTGAATCATTGACCCTGGGAATGTGAACCATCATGCTGGCACAGAATTAAGGCACATACGAACTGTGACTCATTTTTCATAACGGTAAAACAATTTCCCCTCCAGTACAGTAGGTAGCAGTATTACTCTAGCTGATCTTCATGCTAGCAGTTTGCGAGAAGAAGAGTACGCGTGGCTGCGTGCTGCCAGAGCACTGGGGGTCTGTGTGTCCGGGCGGTCGGAATATGGATGATGGGATCTCAGATAGCTGGGAAGAACCGGCAGAGGGAGGGGTAAGAGACAGGACTCTAGTGGGTACTCGCTATTTACCAACTCTCGGAGACTTAGGGAATACCCTGGGAAAGCATTTCAGCCATCGAGGTGCTCCATTAGACGTGGGGACGGCGTAGCGAGGCGCGGCGCGAGGAAGTCGGCCGACGCTTAAAGGGGCAGGACGCTGATTACTGCAGTGCGAGGAAGGCATTGTTCGTACAATTTTTACTTTAAAAGCAATACATGAAGGTTTTGACAGTTTTTAGCGAGTGATTCATCGAGTAAAAGAATGTCGTGTGTGTATGTTCTTCGAAAAAAAAACCAATGAAGTGAAGCCGGTCTCAAACTCCTGTCTTGTGTAGCACATGGGCTGGTAAAATTGTAACCGCGGCAAGGTTATCTAAATTTAACTTAGCTAACAGTCCTGCTTTCACTATCCCCGAAGTCGAAACCACTTTTCTTTTCTCTCGACCAGCTTTATAAAGTTTTATTATTGTTGATATGATTTTTTGACCGCAGACTAATGAACGTAATGCTTTTTTTGTGTTCATTCGCAAGCGTTGGATACTTGGCTGATTTTGCAGGAATTCATATAGTGATACAAACGTAAAACGAGGAGCAAAGAAATGAACGAAAAATACGTACGAAGTGTCTCTTGCTATTTAGTTTATCCTGGATAATAAAAAGTGCTTTTTGGCTCATTCTATACGATATTTGTCTAGACACGCCCGACTAGGGAATCCCTACTGCAAAGCTTTGACTTAGTCCCCATCGGTTTCCCTACATTTTAAGAACATATGTTGCACGGTTAAATATTTTATTTTAATTTAATTTAATTAATGACAAGTACAGCAACCCTGACCATAAACACAATGCTCTGATCTCTGCTGAAACACAGTTTGTTATTCACTGTCCAGTCTGCGGTGTTCAAGCTGCGTGTGTGTGTGTGCGCGCTCATATCTAACTATCTATCTTTCTTTTATATCTATGATTTTGCTGAAATTACTTTATCTAATAGATAACCCACTAACCATATCCTTTGCTCCTTTAACATCACTTACTTTTGTTACATTCTCTGTTTTGAGTCTTTTTTGGATTTCTGGCAAAGGGTGCCTGTTTACCTTTTCTCCTTTTCCCTGAATGCAGGAAATGCAGAGACAGGGGGAGAAATTAAGGATAAACCAGAAACATAGGTGGGTGTCACTAAGAATGATCTTAGTTTGTCTATCTAAAGTGATCTCAGGTATGTCTTGTCTGTGGATTGTATTTGTATATATATAGACTGAGAAATAAATAGGATGGAAATAAAGATGCCATGTAGTTTCACTTTGGAATATTTTGTTTGATTATTTTATTGGTTGTGACTACTGAAGAGCTGCATTAAGGTAATGGTATAACTCTGGTTGTAGGATGGAGGAAATGTTGTAACACAGTGTCATTTTAGAGGCAAACCATGTCTTAGAATGGTTAGTTGGTTCTTGTAGTACTGTTAGTTTTTGGTACTTAGTCAGCCCTGGTATAAGAGCAATTTTAATTAACCCATTGACACAGTGATGAAATTCAGGATGCTTTGACACCTATGTTTGCTCCAGCAGAATTTTGGCCAGCAATTCTGGCCACTGTCCCCTTGCGACCACAGCCATCATGATCCAGGACGGCGCCCTGCCTGCAGCAGCACAGCCCCAGATCCGCATCTTGAAACGACCTTCCAGCAACGGTTCGCTGCACCCCCCTGCCGGGCCACCCCGACCTCTCCCTCAAGTAAAGTCCCTGGCCCAGAGGGAGGCAGAGTATGCAGAGGCCCGTAGGCGAATCCTTGGGAGTGCCAGCCCCGAGGAGAGCCCTCAGGACAGCCCAAATGCAATCAGGTAAAGACCTCAGCCCTACAGTAGTCTATACTCTCAACACAGAGACACTTATCAGTAGAAAGCTTGAAAAGGTGGCAGGTAATTGGTCTATATTGGATTTTAAAACTTTATCACTGTATGATTAAGCATATTATATATAATCTGCAGCATTTTATGCACATGCAGTTTGCAATTTTCACATCACAAGGATCTTGACAATCAGTTGAGTTGAAACCATTTATAATTTATGCTAAAACATTTGTACTCTGTCATAAGAAACAAAACTTGGCAAGCTTTGCGATTTTGATGGTTGTTCCTTTTCAGGATTATCTAGTATTTGTTTATAAGTCAGTGTAATGTTTACTTCCACTGCATTGTATGAGTTCTGTATGCGCTCAAGACAATTATAATCATCGTCCTTCTTGCTGTTGGACCCACTCATAGACTGTATGGCACATTTGTGAGAAATTTAACAGAAATGAGTGAGGAGGAGAAAAGTGAACAAAAACTGGTCACCAAAAGATATTTGTCTCCTACTGCATGGAAATATTCATTAAGTTCATGTTCCAAGGTTCCATTGTAATCTGTAGGATTGATGGTTATACTTAATTTTTTTCATGGATGCTTTGGACAATCCTGTCAAGCCTTAAAATACAGAGAATCAGAAATAAATGGTTAATCACAGGCAAAAGTTTAATGCTTATTTTATCACTTTGTAAAATACACGTTAAAAAACTGCAGTCTTCAGTTGATGACATGATCCTCATAAAGGTAGATCCTGTTGGTTTTGATGCAGAAAAAATATAATAGTTGGGAAAGAGGTGTGATTTTAGAACAGCTAGTTTAAAAAGTTTAGTAATTCTGAATCAGTGTCCCAATTTGTTCTTGTTAGTGGGGCCCTGTGTTCAGTTATCATTTTGTTGGATAGCCATCTAATTGCTTTCCGTGGCCTAAGAACATCTTTGAAGGTTTGAAGAAGAACCTGACTTCTCTTTTGTTGATCACTCCTCGGCACTGAACACTTATTTTTGCACAGTTCTGTTTTGAGGTCCAGTCTGAATGTTCATAGATATTCCGCATCAATATTAAATATCAAAGCGGTGTTTTATCATTCATTAGTGAAGTGTCCATGTGGAGTGCGGCGGCGGCCCACATGTTTGCCCCTAACCCTGCATGTAAATTTTCGTTGTGTAACTGAATCGGAGTGCCCAGTAACGAACGAGCCATGCATTATGGGATATGTGATGAGGATAATCACTGCCCCAGTTAGGGAGCTGCTACTGTAAAAATAGAATCCTGGTTAATATTGTGTGGATGGTGCCGCTGTGGGGTTTTTGTTTTCAGATATTTTGAGTGTAATGTGTCTTTTTTTATACGAATGGGTGAATGCGGCGATGAGCAGGCTGTAGATGCGTCCGTTGGCTGGTGGTGCACAAGCTGACTGTCGTCCTCCCGTCTCGCCCTGCAGGCCTGTAAGAATGAACACACCCCAATTCCCAGAAGACTCCCGCCCCAACGATCAGGCTGTCCGCCAAGCTGTCAACCCTGGGGGCACGCAGGGCTTTCGCCAGCGCAGATAGAACACACTGTCCCGCCGTGGGGGTGGGGGGGGCTGTAGGTCATCTTGGCCAAGGAGGCGGAATATTTGGGGGCACGAGGGGACACAGTGTTTCCTCTCTGCCCTGGGTGAGGATGCCGCCCCCCCCCCACTGCCCCGCCGTGTGGGGAAAGTGGAAGAGATGGGGGCCACGCAAGAGGAAATGGGACAATGGACATGCAGGCCGTAGGCAATTTCTCCCTTCTTTCACCTGACTACATGCACTGTGATGTTGCTTCTGCGAGACACTGTTCACTGTGCCCCCCCCCCCCCCCCCATGTACCCTGAATTGCTTCATTACTTTTGTGTCCACCTCACCTGCCTCAGCTGGCCCACTGTGCCTGCCACCGGTTTCTGGACAAGGCAAAGCGGCCTTTGAGGGCCAGGTGGCTGGCGGGGGGCTTTAGGCCTTTGTAGTCGGCCGGGTTTGTGAGGCAGCAGAGCAGCGTGACCCTCTGAGGCTGGAAAACAGACACTGGGAGGATGAACTGTCAGCCATACAGTCGGGAAAGTTAGCCAGCATCTCCTAGCAATATTAAGTGTAATAATAATTATGATCATCCCTTTTATATACTGTCCACATGGTTAACTTTAATTGTCAGTGTTTTCTTTTAAATTTGGTTTAACAATAGTCTGATTTTATAATAAGCTGGTGGGTTTAAAATTGCTGCAAAGATCAGGTGAGTTGGGTTTGTGTACAGTGTTGTTTACAGTTTTTAAAATTCTTTTTGTCTTCCTTAGGCTCAGATTTTCTATTTATACATTAAGACGAAACAGCAACTAGAATTAAACATAATCCACTGGTAGACTGAAGTAAAATTTAAAACAGGTTTTCTGTTTTTTTTTTTTTTTTTTTTTTTTTTTTATTCGATAGCAATTTTAATTGAAATCAACAGGAAAAGTTTTATACAGAACGATTTGTACCAGTGTTTGAACTTGGCATGTGCTGCCTAGAACAGTAATAAATGGATATTCTGTGCTTGTTTTTGCTAAAGTTTTTTCTGCAGTGTATTTTGATAATTTTTCTTCCATGTCTTGATGATGGAAAGAATCTGTTTTGTTTACCTAGCACATTCCTTAATCATTTCCGTATTTCTCTGTATGTCCTGGTTTTCCTGCTTCCACTCGTTTAATCTGCTGCAAGGACATTCTGAAGCTGGCTGACAGCTTTGGTGAGCTCATTGGGAAAGGGGATTTGTTTAAGCCAGAGAACATGTATAAACAATCAATGTCAGGAAAATGTTTATATTGTTACAATTACTTTTTACCATTTGCCTGATTATTTAACATTAGGGTGGTGCCTTTAGTTATCTGCAAATAATCATATTCCCAGATGGGGAATAAAAATGGTTTTGGTTGATTGCAGAAGACACTTGACCTTGTCAATGTGATAAGTCAGAATATATTTGATGGATCTTATTACTGCCTCAGAAAAAAAACATTATTTGAATGAAGATCTACATCTGATTTCAAGTCACATCAAAAATAAAGCTGCAGCGCTAAGTGGCAGCAAAGGAAATGGTAGCTGTAGCGGACATTTGGTCTTGTGAACGCAGTAACTCTAAAAGTATTTGAACCAGCTGGGAATATTGGATAGGGGATGATTTGGAACCTATTTCATTTTGAAATAAGTTGCATCAAAACTGAAGCAGTGTCTGCTAAAACATGACAGGACAGATACAGACACAGATCTGGCCACACAGTTGGGCTTTTTATAGATTTTCTTTGAGTTGAATAGGGGCTGGAGGGTATTGGAGGAGTGGGGATTAGACAGGGCCATCTGAGGAATATATAGTTGCTGTTCCGACTGCATCTAGTTTGAATAACTTGACTGATGTTTCAGGTATTTCATTGCACATTATATAGTGTAATAAAATGATTTGCCCTCAATTGCCATGTGTTAAATTTAAAACCTTAAGCCCCTGAAGTACTTTACTGTCTGTCTGTCAGATGTCTTACTGGAAGAGTCAACTAGGTGAAGCAACACCTTGTGTGCTGCTATGGCAACCAAAACATGACAGACTTTTGTTTTATTTAAAATGATGGTTTTCTGCTTCAGTGTTTCATCACAAACTTACACAAATTTGTAATAGATTTTACAATCTTAGAACTTTATTTAAATATTTATTAAATGCTGGAAACTCCACAATTGCTGTTTGGCTGCTGGAGAATTTTTAATAGATGGTCTGTCAGGAGGTATGCTTGATTTGTGAATGTAGGGTGTATTTAAAGGATTTGTTGTAGCTTTGTGTTTTTTTTTTTTTTTTAAATTTGCTTACGGGGTTCCACAGTATTGCTTTTAAAATCGTCATATTTAACCTTTATATTTCACCTCTTGTGAAACAGGTCAAATTTCATAATTTTGTTATACAAAATAAATAAATGAATAACAATTTAAAAACACTTTGGTATTATTAAAAGATATATATAGTTTTGCATCAAATGTGTCTTAAAAAAACATTACTGCATGCAAGCTGGGGATCTGCTGTCTTTTATTCATTCTTTTCTCCTCCAGGCTGCAATGACAGATGAAGCACTGATTGGCATTTTCTCTTGAAGACTAAAGCTAGTTATTTCGTTGTATCCGATATCTCTGAAAACAGATTGTGGAAATATAATTACGTTTGTATTTCATTGTTTTGTTTGCATGAGTATGAAGTGTATAACCCTCCCACTGGCCACAGGGATGCTATTCAAGAGGTCTGGTGATTCTGAATTTTCCATAGTGTGAGCTTTATAAATAAAATCGAAGAGCAGTTGATATTGACGTTCACTTTCTTTTTAAAACATTGTATTTAAAAGAACAGGAATGCCTGCGGATCTAATACCAAGTGGAAAGAATGTGTAGAATCCAACTTCTAACCACTTATGCTGCTCGGGGTCGCACAGGGTTGGGGTGCAGCCTGGTCTAGATGCCAGTTCATCGCAGGGCAAACACTCAGCCACACACTATGGGCAATTTAGAGAGAGCAGTAGGCATAACTGCTGCTCTATGGACGGTGGGGGGAGACCCAGGCAACCTGGAGAGGACATGCAAACCACACACGCACACACAAGAGAGGCAGGATTCACACCCTCAAGACCAAAGGTGAGAGACGGCAGTGCAACTCGCAGAGCCCCTCTGCTGCCCTTGTATAGAATCAAAAAATGAACCTTCAATCTCCAATAACATATACTGTAGTATATAATTATAAAATCAGTTCTCATGTCTCACTGGCATGGTGTGATTGTGCTACACATCATTCAATGCAAATTAGAGCCCTAAACATAACTGCCGATCGCTGAACTAGGAATGAGACACATCAGTGGAGACACACGATGGTAAATCGAAAAAAAATTCCAGGAATAGCAAAAGGACAGAAATGTGGTTTATTTATTACAACAATGCCTTCGATTGTATTGTTCGTGTCAAACGACAGCTCAGGTACCCAAAGGCCATTAATGCACCCCCCAGGTGTCTTCTGGGACTTGAACTGGTAACCTCCACATTGTTTAATCCATGTCCTTAACCTCGGCACGCATCTTCCATAATCACTTATACCTAACAGGACTATGGTGGGAACACCTTGGATGTGATATCAGGCCATCAAGGACACACCCACACACCCACTTCGCGCTTCGACTTTCGCGGCTTCACTCCATCGCGGTTTTTTGTATATTCGTTAAAAGGTTGAACGAGACGGCAAAAATGATACTTCGCTACGCATCGGAGCCATCTTTGCTCTTCGTAATTAAATGCACAATAATAATAATAATGTATTTGTAACGTCTAATATGTGTTATTTTCTCTTATTTTGTCTAATATATTGTGTGACATGCCCCCTTATTAACCACGTGTGCAGCCCCGATTGTGACCAGCTGTTTTCTGTCGGTTTGAATCGTAGTGTATTTTAAGTCCACGTCCGAGTCTGTTACCCCAGGTCTGTCATTGATGTTTTGATGTTACATGTTCCTGTGACCTGCATTTGGAGTGATTTCAAATAAACCCTTCGATTCTGATTCATCGTCTCCCCCTTCCTGCTTCCGTATCCAACAATCATAACAGTAATGGTGACTAAAGGGTGTTATTTCATGTCCAGAGTGCTGTAATAATGTTAAACCTTATTTAGAAGTTCGTAAACAGGTTTTCTACGTTATAACTACGAAAATATTAGATTTATAATAAAGAATCCTACTTAATGGAAATTGACATTGCGGTAGAGTCTGGAACTGATTAACCGCGATAAACGAGGGCCAACTGTACTCAGAAGAAACACACACATACAAGGCCAAGATCCAACGCTACATCCCAGGGGGTGTGATGTAACAGTAATAACCAGTAGCACCATGTGTCACCATATCATCCCTTATGTAAAATGTAATCTAAAAATTGACATGGAATTCAAATGAAGTAAGATCCTGAAAAATTGTCTTTGAAGGTATGCTTTGATGGGAATGCCATAGATCAAGTATATATATATATATTATATATGGAAGGGAAATGAAAAGAAAAACTCAATGTCACCCCTCAGTATGTTATGTATAGTCATTATTGGTGTGGTAAATACTAGCGCACTATACTCCACTGTGCAGCAGGAGTACTTCCTTCTTTAGTATAGTCAGCCCATGGATCCCCATTTTTAAAGGTATGAAGTCTTCAGGATATCGCATATGCTGTTACTACAGTGTGTGTTCTTTGGTCCTAAAACCCTGCACTAGTTAAAGCTTTAGAAAGATAGATGGATTTTTCTTATATTTGGCTTTTATCTTTGATTATAGGAAGCACAGTTTAGTGGAAAATTATTACTGAACAAACTACACACACTGCCCTACTCCTTCACAGGGGAAATAGTTAAAATATTGATTAAACACACTTTATGTTAAACTTTGTAGGGTGCAATTCTTTATCCCTCATTTGAAGGGAGATATATGATATTGTACACGTACAAATAATTCACATACATAGCTACATTATGATGAGAAAATAAACATTTAATGTGGTAGATTAAAAACATATAGGTGACAGCCCAAGCAGAAGGCCAAAGTACTGCTCCGATTTTGGCAACAAAATCCTTGGTTCTCCTGTCAAGGACTGGGATCAGTGATGCTAACTTAAGCCAATCACAGAGCACTGTGTAGGCGACAGGGTCTGATCAAGGGGGGGCCAGGAGGGGGTGTCTGACAGGAAGGTTTCCAAACGCTTGTACAGTTTTTTGGACTCCTTCTTCCGCCTTAAACCTCGTAAGCAGTCCAGTGCGCCCTTGTCAATGAAAATCTATAAACAACAAGAACATACATCCACATAAAATGTCTGCTGTTATCGCAACAGGGATAAGAAATGGAGGCAAAAAGTACGAAAGGAGAGGGCATCGTCAGACTCAGTATATGTGGTTCGAACTTAAAAAAAAAATCTTTATACAACCTAAACGCAGACTGATTGGATAGCAGATAAAGACGCTACTGACCTCCAGCAGGGAACAGGTGAACAAGTTGAGCGCAGCCAGAGCTACCAACAAAAGTTT
>JAODKE010000040.1:4107119-4122285 GCA_026779605.1 Mormyrus hasselquistii | reverse complement strand
GTTGGTTCAAACCCGAGGCATTCAGATAGTAGAACAGAATTTAGCATTAACACACAGCCACCCTGCCTTGTGTCATTATGGTGTGGGTGATGTTTTCTTGGCACGCTTTGAACCCACTGACACCAAACGATCATTGCCTGAATGCCACAGCCTATCGGAGCATTGTTGCTGACGCATCGCATCTCCAGATGTTTTCCCACCATGAAGATCAATTGTTGCTGTTTGTTCGTAGCGAGTCAGTAAGCAGGGTTAAGGGAAAGTCCGACTTATTTCGACAAGTCTGGCTCATTTAGGTGGGAGTTCCATTCCATCAAGGTGTCTTAAATGAATCCCCGCTGAGTGACAATGGTAACTTAGGCGAGTGAACAAGTCTGCTCTGGACCAGGTTAACAGTCTTGCTTAGATAAAGCGTTGTTTCAAAGAGCGTCCGATGTGTGGGAAAAGATTCCCAAAAGATCGTTCTGTCTGACAAAATTCCGCGCTCTCACTACTAATGTGTGATAAATATAATAAAGCCTATAAAAATCGTGTCTCAGCATTCCAATTAATTCCAAAATAATTAAAATAAAAGTGTACCCATATTACAAAGGTCAAACATGAAATGCTCATGAAATAACATGAACAGGAAGATATTTTTAGATTTTTATTCACTGTCTACTTTGAAAATTGATTTGTAAAAAGCCTACTTTGAATGTTTATTAGTACAAAGCAAAGATACGATATCGTTATTTATGCAGAACATTTCACACGGATGTGATTGAAAGTATTTTACGGAGATCAAATAATACAGAATAACATTATACGAAAAGAATGAGCCGTGAACGTAACCCAGAAGGTTATCCCATTGGTTATGGGGATCAAATCATAAACTTTCACAGTATAAGGCGACAGCATAAACCACTGAACCACCGAGCCACTATACTAGGCACTTGTAACATTTACGTAACTTACACATTTAGTCTGTCTGCAATTCATTGCCAAACCAAGTCCCTGGCTGTATTTATGGCCACAGTATTGCCTTTTTTAGCGATTACAAATTTGTATTTTTCATACAGCTCCACCAGCAGCATTTGTTCTGCAGCGGAAAAAAAAAAAACAATGCTGCTCATTTGATCGATATATCGTTCATCCATTCATGTGGGCTTAAATATCTTGGGTGTGCGCACTAAGTAAGACTATGCAAGTCTGTCTTGCGTGAGCGTTGATGGGTTAAAGCTGAACCACGTTAGTGGAACGTCATGAGTTTAGAGATGGCTAGTTTCAATCTGACTTTTTCGGGAAAGTCTGGCTAACTTTAGCTACTTCCGTGGAATACCCCCCTGGTCTGTAACATGAAACATTGCAATGGCCCAAGTGTAATCACACAGCCAAGGACATAACAGTCACCACTGCCACTCACCCAGCCTGTGGACTCGATCATCTTGAGCTCCAGGGGGTCTCCGAATAACTGGGACCCCAGCAGTGCCACGGAGTGGCAGGACACCATGGCCGTGAGCATGGGACCCTGCGGCAGCATGCGGGGGTCTGGTATGAGCTCTGAGAAGCCTTCCCCACCACCCTCCAGGACACCCCACACATCAAGACTGTCCTCCGTCAGCGTGCCTGTCTGTGGGCAGGGAAGGTGTTGAGGGTAAAGCACAGGAACAAGAGGCTATGATGTCTGTATTAAAAATGCAGGCAGAACCAAATTGCAGGTTGATGACAACAGACATGACAGACTGCAGAAATGTGAGTGAAAAAGAAATGTATGGGTTTTAAGTGGAGAGTAACCTATTCAGAATCTACTGGCCCGGTAAAACAGCTTCTGAGTAGGTCAGAATCTACGCCTCCCTGAGGGCTACTGGCCAGCTGCCTGCTCACCTTATCAAAGCAGCAGAGCGATATCTTGCCACAGATATTGATACGGGGTGGACTGATGCAGAACACACCGTGACGCTTGAGGCGTCGCTGTGCGTAGATGGTGCCTGTCGTCATGGCAGCAGGCAAAGCGGGAGGCACCACGATGGTGACGATATCCAGGGCCCGGATCACCAGCTCCACCCAGGGAACCTGGAGCCAGAGGTCCAGATAGGGATGAATTAGTGTGCTAAGATGCAACTGAATACATCTTACTGCTGGAAGGTTAGGGTTATAGGAGTGTCGCGTGGTTCCGAGTTTCAAACTCACTGATCTTGCACGTTTTAGGGAGCTACTGATTAATTAACACCAGTTTGATATAGTTCACAACTGACAGATCAAACACAATAAATAAATAAAATTACTATTATTATTATTATTCAGTAATAATAAAAGTAGCTACATACGGTACTGTATTATACTTCAAGTTGACGAATCGCTGAAGCTGCGTGATGTTTCATTTTTACGGACCATCGTATTTACCTCAAATTTTTAATACAACAAGCTTTATGGCGGTCCCTTTGTAAGTATGAGTCCGTCCGTAAGCTGGACGTTCTTAACCTGGGCACCGCCTGTAACATAAAAACTGCACCTCTGGCACTGCTGAGGGCAACGTTTTGGATCTCGGTGCAGAAAACACCACTACCGTAACTAACATAGTGCTTTAGGCTCAAGAAGGCATCTCACAGCTACATCCTTTACCAGGAAATTTAATCTCATGTATTTAAACGACAGAATCTACCAATAAGATGAAACGGTACGCGTTTGCATCCCACCCTTGATCCGTGGGCATGAAGTCTGCATGTTTCCCCCCATGTGGCTCAGGGTTTCTCCAGTTATTAGCCACAGGGCTATCAGCAGGCCTTACTTAACAATATGTTAAGTGTAAAAATCAGTAGTGTTAGGCTCACCATGCTCATGCTTAGGATCACGATGGTGTAGATTGTGCCTATCAGAGCTGTAACATAAAACAAGGGGTATTCATGTACAAACAAGCTCTACAGTGGTGTCACAAATAAAAACTATTAGCATTAGAAACTAAATAGCAGGAGTAATTCATTCATTTTGCAAGACCTAAAGTAGTATACAGATAGATGGGATCACTGCGTAGATGGATGGCTACACTCAATGAGAACGGAAATGTACCCAGTGCCCCAAGGATGAGCAGGAACTTCATGGAATCTTGGTAGAAGCGGAAGTTTACTGGCTGAGGGAAAAGTATGGAGCTGATCAGGTTACCCTTAGCTGTGAAAAACCCTAAAAAGCAAAAGCAGTAAATCACACACACATACAAGCTGTAATGGGAAAGAGCTTTGAAAATCTGTCACCCTCACTAAAGCTGCGATTTACAGGCTCAGAGCTCATTTCATATCCTATCTATAGCGTTACAACCTAATTAATAACTAGATTATAAACCATTCATAAACACTTTATATGGGTAGCCTTATTGTAAAGTGGCACCAAGATACTAAATTTTAAAAGGCAACAAGAGGCCAGGTTAACTTTCACAAACAGAATTCCTGGGTATGCATAAAACCTGTCTGTACAGTAGATATGCCACCATCTTACCTGTGCGGGTGACCACAGCAAGACCTCCTCTCCCCCCCTGGCGGCCCCCCCTGGCCTGGATAACTTGTGTACCACAGAACAGGGTATGTCTGCGCTGAGAGTCAGGACTGTATTTGCCTGCACTGAAGGGAAGGGGAGTTTTCATCACAGGTACGCTTTCACCTGGAAGAATGGCAGGGGTGCAGTGAGACAGCAGACCTGCTACATTTACCAACATAAGGGACCATATTATGGTTTTCTGGTCTCTCCTTTTCCTTTAGCGTGTTATACAGTTATTGTGCAAGTAAATGGTCTGCAAAGTCATAAGAACCAAACTACATGCCAAACATAGTAACTATTACCACAGAAATCCCTCTTCGCTAATCTGCCTAAAACACCTTGTTGGAATTCCAACCCTTACTTCTGTGACATGGTGAGGTCATCTTGTAACACAACCCTTATTGGCTGCCTACCTGCAAGGATCTGTCTGCAGACTGCAAGGCAGGGGCGGAATGTGTAGGGCAAGCTGACCAATCAGAGCACACTGGGCTCATCAGGGGTGGGGCTTTAACGTAGCATTTCAGACAGAAGGTGAATAGAGATGGACAGCATAAGCTAAATAATGTTTTTGGAACAACAAAGCAGGTAAACCTATTCTAGTAGACCCCAAAAATAAAATCACAAACAGTTAAAATGAGGATCATAGGGCCCCTTAAAGATGGGACTGGAGCTGGAAGGTTAATTACCTGTATATTAAGCATGCAAAACTAAGCTCTAGGTAAACACTCTAGGTAAAAAGGTCAGACAGAGTAATATTATTTAAAAAGCAGTACAATGTTTTAAATGCAATATTCCAGAAGCATATTAAATCATGTGCAGAAAGATTTCTGTAATCAGTGCAAAGAACTGCTTCGTCTCTAGTTATATTAGTAATTATTCACTTGCTAACATTGTAAGTCTTAGAAAATTACTGTCTAATATAAAACTTAGATTTTAAAAATTTTAACAAAAAAACAAAAGAATAAGAAAAATTATTAAGTAAATCTCAAAACACACAGCAAACTATGACATAAAAAAAGCTTATTAATTATCGACAAACAATGTGTGCCTCACCAGTGAGCATGCTCTCATTGATCATGCACTCCCCGACCAGCAGGGCGGCATCACAGGGCATGAGCAGACCCTCTGGAGGTATCAGCACACAGTCCCCAGGCACCAGATCCACAGAGCTCACATTCTCCTCCTCTGCCGGTGAAAGCGAGACAGATGAGTGAGTCCGAGCTCCGTGCAGGATCAGGATGGGGGAAATGACACGCAGGGCCGGGATCAGGATGGGGGAAATGACACGCAGGGCCGGGATCAGGATGGGGGAAATGACACGTAGAGCCAGGATGACACTCACCGCCAGTGTCCCTGCGGACCGTCACATTGACCACCAGGTGGGCCATTCTGCGCAGGGTGCTGCTTTGCTGAAACACAGGCAGCCCACCAGTCAGCCGTCCCTCTCATGTGTTTAATCACACCATCACACACATTTCGCTAGTGTCACAACAAATATTCCTGCCCTTAAGGGACTCAAAAAGGCATGCGAAAAGTAAACTTTATAATTGTATGTCAATCTGCATAAACATACATCCCGGGGATGCAAAAATTGACATGATGTACAGATGACCTTTATACCAAAACAATGAGATTTTAGGCAGGCATGGTGACAGTGTGTATGAGCGTTGATTAGGCTGGCATGTCGACTGACGGTATATGGAAGTTCATATAAGCTGGCATGCCGACCAAGAGGGTAACTCTGATGCCTCAAACCTTCTCCATGGGAGATTTGAACCCCATCCCTGCTGTGTGTGTTTGCTTCTCCTCCCCAGGCTATGTGGGTCTCATCCAAGTACCCCAGCTTCTTCCTACTCTCCAAAGACTTTCAGATGGGAGAACTCAAGCCCATAAATTACACGTAGTGTATGAGTATCTCTGGCTGTCACCATGTTTTAGGTGCTCCCCTGCAATTCGCTACTGTTCGAGATCCAGACCCACCCGGAACCCTGCATTGTAAACACATAAGAAAATATGAAAGATCACACTTGCTCCCACTCCATCCTCACCTTACGGATTTCATAGAGGGAGATGGCTATAGAAATAAGTGAGATGACAAGGATGCAGCCTGCATAGTAGAAGTAGCTGTCGCTCATCCATAAGATGATGCTGAAGATCTGGAACAGGTAGAAGGGATTGAGGACCTGAAGGGGAGGAAATGAGGGTCAGCTGGACTAGCAGGACCAAGGGGATCCGGTACACAAAAACAGACACATGGATGGAATCCAGCACCTCCTCCACTAGCAGCCGAAAACAGGACTTCACAGGAACATCTATGAGGTTTGGCCCATACACCTTTCTCCTGCAACCGGATTTAGGACAGGACACATTTAAGCGTGAGCACAGAGGGAGCAGGGAGATGAATGCAGAAGTGCAAATGTACATCTGTAGGTGCACGACTGAACATATAATTGTGTGACCATCTGTATAAGAAAAAAGTGCTTGTTCACCTGGAGCTCTGTTCGTGGCAGCTCAGCCCCCCCTGCTGGCGGTATATATCAGAGGAAGTCCAGTCTTCACTGAGGACACTGTGCAGAAAGACACTCTGAGACTTTTGCCCCCTTTTAATGCATGAACAGTATTTAGCGATCTTGGTGATGTATTGAATCAGCGGTTCTCAACTACCTTTGGGTTGTAAAACCATTTTCATTGGGTCAGGGACCGTGCGGTTAAAAATATAAACATCTTTTGTGATGTCTGACTTTTGTGGTGGCAAATGATGCAAAATTCCATCCCAGTAATCTGGTGACCTCACTGTCAGCATTTTTGGAGAAACAAACAAATACAAACAAGAACACTCAGGGTAGCAACTTAATGACTGAGGAACAATATGGATCCGCAGGCTGGGCCAGTTGAGAACCACCGTTTTAAAACTTAAGATTTTAAGTCCTTCAACGTGCCTCTCCCGCAAATCCTACCTTACAGGACAGAAGGCACCCTTCTTCACCATCCAAATGTAACGAATCCCCTCAAATATAAAGCAGCGAAGGGATGCTTTCTTAAAAATAAAAAAAAAACACAACATGGTTTGAAGAGGAATTCATGGCTGACTGCACTCACACAGCCCCCACAACCCATATCCTAAAACAGCTCCCTGACCTGCTCGTTGTGAAGGTGTACTGTATCCCTCCAGTCAAATTCCTCAACATCACTGGCCGGGTGTTCCGCACTGGAGGGGGGGAGGGACACGCACCAGCCTGAGTATGCCTCATACCCAAAGCAAGCACACGGCTAATCAGAACTGGGCACGTACTACTGTTCCTTACCTGCCATCATCCATCTCCAGTATATGTACCTCTACAATGAAGCTCTGCCCATGGGCATTCTGGGGGGGGGGGGTATAGAACAATAAGCAGAGGAACCATCCAAGTCACATTCCAAAGACACAAAACCAGCATGATTTTCCAGTCGCTAATCCATTAGCTTATCCAGAAATCCCTGTGCTTGTAACAGGGAAAGATGACAAAGGAGCCGCACTCTTCTATTTGAAAATTCAATACAAGACAAACTGGCAAGACAAAATTATTAAACACTTTAAAAGAAGGTGCAAACACAGATTACTTGACACTACAGGCTAGTCGGTCATGGATACAATGAAGCTGACAATTCAGGATGCAGCTCTCATATTTCTGCTAGTAGGAGTGCAAGGAAGGCAAACTTGACACTGAACCGGTTCTGCAACTTTCTCCACTGTCCAAGGTCTTTCAGTTGCTTCAGTCTAACAGAGTTTAGTAGAATTTCTCTTATATAAACACTGTTGTACTCTGTTTGAATGGGGGACCAAAACATTCCTTGAGTTTTTCATAATGTATAAAATAAGGTTTGGGCCAATAAGGCTGGCTGTGTTTACCACAACAATTGTAGAATACAGAGCAAGAAAGAACTGAACAACTTTTTAATGCTCCCATTTCCAAACTACAGAAACCAAGCCAGATACTAATGTTTAGCCGCCCCTGAAGTCCAATCTCACCCTTATGAGTAGAGTATCAGCCAGAGCCAGGGGACAGAGGTTACAGCGGGCTAACACGGCCAGACGGGGGCGCCAGTAGAAGAGTATGAGCAGCAGGCCCACCGACAGCAGGGCAAACACGCGGCACAGCCACACGCGCCAAGGCACAAGCCGGTAACCCTGCACATCCTGGGGGAGAAACACAGGAAGTCATCGGCAAAGGTTTCTGGCCTACACAGAAGCACAGGGGCACCAGACACGGAGAACAATAACAACCCTGCACACCTATCAATACATATACAAAACAAAAACCCAGTTAACACACTACACACTGCTCATAGCATATGCTGCCAAAACAATTAACAGAAATTAACTAGATAAGAACATCCCAATGAGAAATTATAAAACTGACGTTTACTTTTTGCTGTTATTTTTTCTTGGCTTATCTGGTACCTGAATTCTAGATCACTTAATATCAGTGTTAAAGTGATGAAGACAATATGTTTATACAATGGATTTCACACTTTATTCCGTAAAACATTGCATCTCAGAATGCTTGTGTATGTATTGCTTTGAACGCCATCAGCATGGCAACGCAGTGAAAATGTCCCAAGGAATCAACCATTTTTTTTGTGATGAGCTCGGCAGGGAACGCACCATATTTGAGATGGTGCAGTGGCAGGGGTCACCAGACCCGGCCAGTAATGGCTGACTGTTACCTGCAAATGAAAAATAATTGTTCAGTCCCTTCAAGGTATTAGGACATATGCTAGGATTATGCAACATCAACGAAGCAAGAGCTAATGGTTGACAGCTAACAGCGTTAAACTGTACGTGCAAAACCGACGTCACCAATTCAGCCTCACCCGTGTAAATTCTCCATCTTCAGAATGGAAGAATAGAAATGGCAGCGACGATTCAAAAGAACGTGTAACTGCCTAAGCAACATTAAAGGAAATGTGCTCCCACACAGCAGTATGTCGCTGCTGGGCGTGCAACCCCAGGCAAACACGCGCTATGTACACACACCGGTTGGTTTACCACGCTTTTGTTTTCCCCACATACACTGCAGGGTGTGTGTCCTCAGTCCCTGTTTTATAGATTTATATGAGTAGCAATCAAGAACTGCAATGCTGATTACACAGGAACGCTATTGGTGTTTCATCAAATGTGAACAAGACAATTAAGTGACTGCGACATGTCAGACTTGTTTAATGATACAACATTTTTGTCAGTATTCATTCAAAACATACTGTTTTCGTGACTGACGTTATATTCTGGCTGATACAGCACAACATTTGATGGAAAAAGTGACATATCGGTCTCCCAAAGAGCACTGAAACACTGCAATACACTGTAAATTGTATTGTTCTGAATGCTTAAATGTTTTATGTTATACCTAAAAAGTAACGCTGCGTTTTCATTTAACTCCCAATTCAGTTTATGTATACATCTGGTAAATAGATGCTATTGTCGCTGTTGTCAATATTCAGGTATACTTTTTTGTGTAATTCCGTTTTATACCATGGTTTATTTGCATTGGACTTTTAAAAACGATGTAGAACGCAGGACACGAACGTTGGAAACACAAATATATAGTTTCCAAATAATTACATTTCGATTTGCTCCGTTTACAAGTACTAATTTAAATGCAACTTGATACGCCTTGTTGTTTTCTTAATCAGGGGAAGATACGGAGCATATAATTTTAATTACTGGTAAGTGTGGCGCTTAGTCCGGTTTATCTTTTAACGACAGCAGGATTTCCGCGTTCAGTATACCCCACAACACACTGAGGCCGTATTACCATACTGTACGGCTTACTATTGGGTGTCAGGTCATTGTTAATTAATTTTAAAAGATGAGACATTTTTCTTGTTTTTTTCAGCTGTTACGAATTTGGGGTAATCGCTCCTGTGTCAACAGACGTCTATTTCAGGCATATTGTAATAGTTTCTAGTTGCGTCGATTTATTTTATAATTCCAAATACTGTACAAAAGCGTCGCCTGAAGGTTAACTAATTTGACCGGTTAATTTTTATTTCAAGTAATCGGAGTCCGATTTGGACATAATAAAACCAGCACAGACGGTTGCGTCTGCTTATAAACCAGTACGGCAGGTTTTAGACCGATCAGTAAATGTAAGTAGTTTGAACCACTTACCTTTAGTAAAGAGTTACAGGTTTCCCGTCTTCTGAATAACCGGTTCACTACAAATCGATTAAATTAAATACAGCGATAATAAGCGACTCTCGAGGGAAGCAATAATCGCCAGTGTAACACCTGGATTTACCCTGGGAGCTTATAGCCGCAAAAGCCCGCCTCTCTTACTACACTCTACGGCGCTCACTTGCCTTGTTTCACTCCTTTTAAGTATTTGCACTGAACATCCAAAATTATGTCCTTCATAGCCAAAGTCTCTCTTTAAATCCACTATGATGTATTTCAAAATTAAGATTCAGTATAGTCTTATGTGCTTATACGTCTGCTTATGGGGTACAACACGATTAACGTCAAGTCTTAAGTTGCAGCGAGACATTAATGAAATGGCAAAGATTAGGCCTATGATGTATAAAACATAAAAAATGTAAGTTTGATACCATAAATTGTCTGGGGTACTTTCACGTCAAACGCCATTCATTTATTTTTTCATTCATTCAATCTCTCTCTCTCTCTCACACACACACACACACACACAAACACAGAGAGGCCATCGATACATCATTGTTTATCATTTAGACTGGAACTGTTTTAAAAAAAAAACATTAAAGTGTCTGTTAAAGTAAAGCACAAACGTAAAGAATGTTAATTGGTTTTGCAATCTGTAGTAATATATTTTTTATTTAATTCGTTTTGTTTGGCGTACATTTTGCGGTTGCATTCCATATATTTTCCCCATTGGATATGTGTATTTTAGTATAGTAGCCTACGTGATTATAGTTTTTCCAAAACACAATTTTAACCGATGAAAATATGAGCGAATATTTTGGGATACTTATAGGTAATAGTGTGGATCCAAAAACTTGACATAGACGACCGGAGTGACTGACAAGCATAGAAAACAGTATTTTTCAGTTAACGTGATCATTAACACCAGTTCTCTAAGTAATAAAGCGGCCACTGTACTTTGCTGTTACTGTAAACAATATGGGTTTTCCGTAAAAGGACGAACGGAGCAGACAGAGCCAGAAAATGTAAGGTGACGCACGCATGCGCAGACTTGCGAGGTAAAAATCAGGCAGGCGGATCCCATAGTGACACGCTGGAAGAGATCTGGCAGGAAAGGGCCTGCTGCCGAGTCCGACAGGCAGCTGATTAGGGAAGGAGATGCGCACGCGCAGGAGAGATTCTCCCTTCGGTTGCATTTTTTTCTATACCGGTGTAAGGAAAAGCAGTAAAGATGCCCCAATGTTCTTGGTTGATCATTTGAATACAGGCAGTGTTAGCAAGTTATGATCATGGGGGAAGTCAGGGAGAGAATGGGGGTTCCAGCCGGCACCACTAGGGTGATAATATAGATAATACAGTGGCCAGAAAAGTGACTGAGCTACCATTTGCTCTCACAGGAAGTCTCCATCCTGTCCTGTTCCATCTGTCTCCAGATCCTCACAGTCCAGGAGGTCGCTCTTTACATGCAAACACACCCACACCTATACACAATACCTCGTTGGAGAGGGCCTTTTGGGGTATAAAGGGGATGAAGAACTGTCCTTACTTTGATTTTGAGCTGCCTTTCAATTCCCGGTGTATGTCTACACTGTACATGATATTACTTTTACTGTTCATTAAACCACTGTTTTGCCAAAACTGGGGAGACTCTGCAAGTGGATTCCTTACATCCAGCCTGGAGAAGGGACTAGCAACTGGAAGAGTGACCTGGGAACTTTTTGTTGGCTGATATTTTCCTCAAGAAGAGAGAAGATTTCTGTACCTAAGAAAGAAGACTGACCAGAAGTCTTCATTCCAGACGTGCCACCTTCTTCTGCGAACCGAAGGACCCAGAAAGAATCACACTTGTGAGTATAACTGGTTTGCGATATCAGACGTCCGCTGAGACGAACAGTAAAATAATATAGGAAACAGGGAGTAATTCAATACTTAGACATGAGAATTCTCCTGGTTTGACCTGTTTATTAGTAATAGAGGGTAAACAGGAGGTGCGTTTGTAGAGGAACTGGGCTTTGGTAAGAAAGCACCAGCAGGGTTCCCCACATTTTAACCCTGTGTCCTTGAGGTAAACCACCACCGTAGGCATATTGTGTAAGTTTATACTGTGACAGTTTAAATTTATACTCAGAACCTACAATGATGGAGTGGGCTATCGAATATGTTGCAAAACATTGCAAGGAGGGATCATACGGATCTCTCACGGATAAGTTAGACCCTCTAGAGTGGCTAGAGGAGGCATGCAGGGAAAGGAACACAAAATGTTCCAAGAAAAAGCAAAGGCATGCTAACGTGTTACAGGACAGCAAGAAATTAAGTGCAGACTGGCAAGTTCGCAGTCTGAGTGTACTCAGCATAAGAGTACCATCGGTGAACTGATGGACAGAATAGAGAACTCTGCTAGCCGAGCAGACCGTACAGCTAACTATACCGGCAGACCTAGTGGAATCACTCCCAGATAATCTCAGAATGGCTGTTGATGGTGAATGGGCAACTGCTCAGCAGAGATAGGTGATTGACAATCCACAGCCTAATTGGGGGTCTACATATCAAGGCTGCTGGACCCCCCCAGTGGGCTGCCCGCAGTGGCCCTAAACAGGCCCCAGATCTGGCAATGTAGGCACACTGTGGGCATACTGGGGGCACAGTAGGGTTAGGGTTAGGACATACTGGGGGGGAAACAGTGGGTGTGCTCTGTGGATCTTTAACAAATAAAATAAGTTTGGTCCTACGGCTGCAGTAAACCACAACATTACTATTAATGCTCATGCAGAATAACCGAGAGCCATATGTTTCAAAATACATTAAGACACAGCCATGTTAAAAGAAAAAAAACAGGAAATATACACTATATGGACAAAAGTATTAGGACACACCTCTTAATCATTGAATTCTTAATTATTGTGTTTCATTCAGACCCATTGCCACAGATATCCATCCATCCATCCATCACCATAACTGCTGAATCCCAACTGGGGACCGGAGCCCATCCTGGGAACAATGGGCAAAGGCAGCAACCAACCCTGGGCAGCCGCCAACACACTCACAAACTCATTGGGCCAACTGAGAGTCAAAAGGAAAGTGTTAGAGTCACCAATTAACCTATCCTGCAAACTTTTAGACCGTGGGAGGAAACCAGAGCTCCCAGTGGAAACCCCTGTATACAGAGGGATAGTAGATCTTACTCCTGACCCGAGGGCCGAACCCAGGACCTTCATGCTGTGAGGCAGCAGCGCTAACCACTGCTCCACCGTGTCGCCCCGCCACAGATATAAAGGTATAAAATCAAGCACCTAGCCATGCAGTCGGGTTTGCAAACATTTGTGAAAGTATCGGCCATTCTGAAGGGTGGTAACTGTCATAGGGTGCCACCCTTGCAATAAGTCAGTTTGTGAAATGTCTTCCCCGCTAGATATTCCATAGTCATAAGTGGTATTATTTCAAAGTAGAAGTGTTTAGGAACAAAAGAAACACAACTACTCTAACAGAGTAACAGAACAGGGTTGCCGACTGCTGAGACGCATACTGCATAAAAGTCATCAGTACTCTGTTGAGTCAGGTAACTGCAGAATTCAAAACTTCCTCTGGCATTAACCCCAGTGCATGCTGGGAGCATCATGGAACAGGCTTCCATCGCCGAGCAGCTGCATGCAAGACTAACATCACTAAGTGCAATGTGAAGCTGCACTCTGGAGCAGTGGAAATGTGTGGAGTGACGAACCACGCTTCTCTGTCTGACAGTCTGGACGAGTCTGGGTTTGGCAGATGCCAGCAGAGTATTACCTGCCTGACTGCATTCTGCCAATTGTAAAGCTGGGCGGAAGAGGGATAATGGTATGGGGTTCTTTTGCAGGGGTTGGGCTTGGCCCCTTGGTTACAGTGAAGGAAACTCTTAGTGTATCAGCATACCATGACGTTTTGGACAAGTCTATGCTTGCAACTTTGTGGGAACAAGTTGGGGGAATATTCTTTTCTGTTCCGATATGACTGTGCCACAGTGCACAAAGCAAGGTGCATAAAGACATGGTTGGATGAGTTTGGTGTGGAAGAACTTCACTGGCCTGCAAAGAGCCCTGACCTCAACCCGACTGAGCACCTAGAACTAGAACGGGGATTGTGAACCAGGCCTTCATGTCATAATGTATGGATGAATGGGCAAAAATTCCCACAGACAACATCTTGTGGAAAGCCTTCCCAGATGAGTGGCAGCTGTTTTATCTGCAAAAGGGGGACCAACTCCATACTGATGCCTATAGATTTAGAATGGGATGTTATAAAAGTTCCTGCCAGTGAAATGGCCAGGTTATATTCTGGCAAAACACGGCATTTTCAGTTGTATAAGCTATTGTTAGGACACTAGAGTATTTTTGGACTGCATCCCAAGACGATGTTTGAATCACAGAGGAGCATGACATTCATTGTGAAATAAAGCTAATAATTACATACTGGTTTAGCTGTGATTAACGGACCTAGTCTATATGTATGAATTTTAGTTTAAAACGTTCAAAAATTAACTAAAATAATCAACAGAATGCGAAGCTACTTACATTAGCATGCTAACAAGCTAGCTCCTGCCCATCCTAACTCGTAATGTACTCCTAGCCAGTTTACATGTAGCACCTATTTCATATCATATCAGATTAGTTATAATCGGTTATCAAACCTCATTGCTGCTAGAGTTTACGATCTAGCTGCAGTAAAGTGAGACGAGTGACATCAGCTTGTTGGGTTCAACATTACTTAGAGAAAATGAATCTCTATACTGGCTGTATCGCGAATAGTTATCCAGAAAGTTAAACACCTCCGTTAGGGTGACCGTACGTTCTCTTTTTCTCAGACATATCCTCTTCTCTGTGACCTAAAATACCTGAAAAGTCTGGGATATCGCTATGTCTCATGCTGACATTTGCCTTCTATAGTCAGAATACTTTGTGTGCGCGTATCTGCATTTTGACGCCTCTCTTTGCGTCCTGCCCCCTTAATCTTTTTCGCAAAGCAAAATTTTGTCACCATAACACACATAATTCCACATAATGGATCCCGGACACAGAGGTAATGAGGTTTAGAGTGTTTATCATGTGAACTGAGGGAAACTGAAAATACAAGTATATTCATTGATAAGTAAAAGGTTAGTACATCGTGGTATTTAACAATTGTAAATGCAGCCAAATGTAACAATCAATGTAACATTTTACTCACAGGGAAATGCCTTTAACGGGGATAACAAGGGATTTCGCAGTTAAGATCGATAAAACCTTTATAATTAGCTCGCGTTTTCTACGCAGTTGCTCCTCGACTTTCGACCCATAGGAAGTCGGAAAAATCGAATATAACACGATAGATAAAAAAGTAACTGTACAATATGTTGTTCAACACTACAGAGATTGGAAGCGTGGCTAGGTGGATGCTGCCATCGCCCGATTTTGTCCATGTCCTAGTTCAGTGTCCTCCCTGACATGGACTATCTGGTCACCCTAATCGTAAATCGTAATTTTATTTGTGTGTGAG
>JAODKE010000040.1:4064438-4107019 GCA_026779605.1 Mormyrus hasselquistii | reverse complement strand
AGATATTGCGTTTTGTAATTCAGGCCGCTAGATGGCACACACTGCATTCGAGAAACAGATGATCAGCCACTCGTAGCCACTCATTGGCTGGGACACACAACTGAATAATGTAAATGCAAAGGTCTGTTTACAGGGGGTGAATGAAGTCAAATTAAATACTAGGAAGTACACGCCTCCCCCGTGTCCCGTCCCTGAATACTAAAATTTGTCGCACACTCAGGTACAACGGTACCACAAATCTCTCATAGGCTTGCATGGCGGCCTTTTTCGATCAAACTGACAGACCTTTAACCATGGGCGTCGGTAGGTCCGATCACACGGGGTTAGAGCCCCTAGTATTTTAGCCCAGATGCCCCAGGTAAACTTGAGTTAGCCGTTGATCTTTTCAATAGCTAGAAACTCCCCTGCCTCTAACACTGATATCGTGTCCTTTTACTTTCTACTACGCGACAGCAGCGCAACTGGAGATGATCGATCCGTAGAGTGACGCAGCATTGAAAGAAAAGCTGAATTCTTTATAGCTGGATGAATTCTACGTCTGAATTAAGATTGAAAAGTGTCCCTCCATTCGCTAAGCAACACAGAAAGCCATTGTGCTATTCGGATGTACATATGCGTGTGACTAAAGATTCTGCGTAATGAACATTAACACGTCACAGATCGTAAATGAAAGAACCACTTGTGCTAGCTGTGTTTTACGGATCGCCAATACACAGCTATCTATGGATTTTGATGCTCTTGCGGTCAGCTGTCGTGCTTTCACCATTGAATCACTGTTTTCCAAGCATCTCACTTCCATAATTGCACTACTCACTAAAAGCGATATTTAACAATTTTAGAAGGACACAGCACTGGTCAGATACAATCATCTTAGTCATCTTTCTTTTAAGTTTTCCACCATTTGCAAAAGAGCAATCGGCTGCCACACCTAATATACAACACAATAAACTTGTTTGATAAACATCCGTATATTAGAAGGCAGAGGTAATATATTTTGTATAGTGTATAAGTAAAAAAGGCTGTTCCCCTGCCTTGGAGGGCCTGTTAGGAACCAGGATGGATAGATAGATAAATCAGCAGGCAAGCAGACAGATAGATAGGACTGTGGATGGATTTCGATTTAAATACTGGTTTTAGTATTTGTTCAGGTATGTTCTTTAAGTTCATATCTTGTTACATTAATTCATGTTACTGAACATTTAAGCTAAGAGGGGAGGAGGTACAGAGCACGCCCTGATTACAGTGTGTTGTCACACCCACCACACGACAAACCACCTCAGGGATGAGAACCTGAGTGCAGCCATGTGGTGGGTGATACCTCAGCACCACACAAGTCCGAATGGACCGGTGTGAGTTATTTTTTTTCCCAGTGGCTGGGGTGTCAATCCTGCCACCAACCCCCAAGTTTTTCCCTGTAAGATGGATGACCTCTTATAGGGTTGGATGTAGATTAATATCATTCCCAGGATGAAGCAGTTGCAGGCTAAGGGCCTTGCTCAAGAGCACGATGGAGTTGAATTTCTCTAGAAATTCACAGGATTTGGGCCAGCAACCTTCTAGTTGCTGGCACAGATCCTTAGCCTCAGAGCCACCACTCCACCTTATTTAAGCTAAAAAGCATTTTTATACGGCTTGAATATTACATCATTTATTTGTAAGTGTGAATCAGTCCATAATGGCCAGCGTACTCTTCTACACTGTGACCTGATGTGGGGGGGCATCAGTTCAGGTCATGCCAAGTGCCTGAATAAACTCATCACATACATATCAACCTAACTGCAGTCAAAACAGGTAGCTGGGTGATGGAAAACTTGTACATTTCTGTGAAAACTGTGAGCCATTAAAAAGACTCTAAGCTCAAAGCTTTTATTATTATTACTACAAAATAACACTTGCAAAAGAGACACTGAAAAAAAATCCGACCAGTAAAACAGAGCTATAGTAACTACAGAATATAACCGATTTCAAAAATGTAAACGTTACTGCCTGGGTGCCAGCAGAGACCCCAGAGTATCGTTTATAACCCGCAAATAATTGCAGGGCGGATAAACGGGGGGGGGTTTGGCTCATATCAGATAGGCCTTTGCAGCAGGTCATTTCTGTTATGGAAGTAAACTTTTTTGCTTGGTTAAAGTGCATGGCATACCTGTGAGATAGCAGAAAAGATAAAAACACTGAAGTTGCATGTGTTACACCATGGGACTTGACACCTATGTCACCAGGAAGGCCAACTCCATCACAAGACAGACCCTGGATGCACTGGGGCCAGTACCAGAGAAGAGGATGTTGGCAAAATTAGACACGATTATGAGCAGTTCTGCCCGCCCCCTTCAGGGGGCGCTATCCAGGAGACATTTAGCCACCTGCACATTCCACAGCAGTGTGCTAAATCTCGTTACTGGGGATCATTCCTGACTGCTGCCATCGGACACCACAATGCCTCCTCCCAACGTGCCACTCCCGCACCGCAGCCATAACACGTCAGCAAGTGACCCATCTTGCACAACGAAAATCCAATTACACCTATACCACCAATTACTTTATATTTAAATATTTATTTTTGTAATAATCACAACTTTATTGATTCTGGTGGGGAAATTCTTTTTTACGCCTCCCTCAACTTTGCTAAAATATCAAGCTGTTTGCGAAGGGCTGCCACCCGTTGGGGCACCCAGGGAGCTGGGGGTTAAGGGTCTTGCTCAAGGACCCACAGACATGCTGAGGCTGGGTTTGAACCTGCGACCTTGTGATTACAGGCATACAGGCATACACTGAGCCACATGCTGCCCCCCAATAATATTACAATAATCTGTTTTTCTGGATATTCTATGTGCACTGTGCACTTTTTGAATTTATTTGCACCATGTTTACTTGTTTTGCACTGTGCACTCTCTTTGCACCATGCCTGTTTTGCACTATATGTTAGTTTATCTGTGCACAGCGTTCTTGCTGCTGTGTGCACCAGAATTTCCCCAAGGGGTCAATGAAGTCCAACTAGATCTTTAAAAATGTAGCTGTTCATTATGATTACCATGTGAGAACTAGTCAGATGATAACCCCATCACAAGAACCCCCGAAATACAAAAGAGGAACAGAGAATTGCTTTGCTGGCACAGTGGACTGGACACTGGATATTTTCAGTACTGTATAAATACTGCGTATAATGTGACTTTAGTGATCAGTGGAATTGTCAAAATGTTGAGCTTGTCGCTGCAGCAGCAGACGAAATCCATGTTTACCACCAAGCAGTCTTTGATGTTATTCGTAAAAGTGCATTTAATAAGTGCGTTTACTTTGTTTACAGATTTTTTTTTTAATATCAAGTGTGACTAGTGATATTTGGCTCTGTAGCAAAACAAATTGTAGTATATCTTTATCCACAGTACCCTTACATAAAACGCATGAGAAATAATTACAAGAGTGTAATTCCCAAATAAAAATACAGTGTTCTACGTGTCACGTGACTTAGCATGCAAGAATACAGCCCTTTGCGTTGTTTTCATATGGCGACAAAGGAATCGGGGCGGTCTCTTAGGAGAAATAACATTTTTATAATGATACGGACTCTGTCTACTGACAGTCATTGTAATCGCTGGATATTATATACGAAAACACCATCAAATAGGATGACAGACCTGAGGATAAGAAAATCTGCGACATAGGCTGGAAATCCAGTACAGTCGCAAAGGTGGCTAACTAGCTGAATAGAAGGTAAAGGGACATACAACAGAGAAGTCTACGTGAAACGCAATGTGCAGGATCTGCGATACGTCAATAGCCAAATAACTGTTCAACGAAGGGTAATACATACATGGAAAACTATTTCATTTACCGAAACTAGGTAATGGAGCAATGGCACGGAAGCTAGCTAATGATAATAATACCAACTATAGAATAAAGAACTGTAAACCGTATCCGTGGAAGTTTGTTCCCGAACTGTGGTCACATTCATTTTGCTCATATTATAATACTTCCCATTATAATTTTTGAAAGAAAAAAAACAGCTTGGCTCATTAAACAACATATGCATGTAGCATATTCCGTTACAATCGGAAAATCAAATTCAATCGAAACAAAACTAGGCAGCAATACTGAAGGAAGAGTTTTCTCTTGGTGTTCAGTCTGCCCTACCTGGATCCATATTTCACTGGCATGCGGGCCGGCACTCCACGCTCCCGCACTCCGCTACCGAGGCGATCGCCGCCACCCTGCTGCTCGATTCTTAACACGTGACCAGCACGCCGCCCCAAAATAGGACAACGTAGCGGGGAAAGCAAAGCGAAGCCGGTTGGTGCATCCTGTGTGAAACTTTGATTGCCTATGTAAGGCTCATTGTATACAGAAGCGATCAAATTAGAGAACGAGAGACTTTTTGTAAAAATACAAAGTCACAGCTTATCCAGATTCAAAATTGTTATAATATGAATAGATGTGTTTCAATCATTTCATCATTGTCAGCTATGCCACTTCACAGACAAGAAATTTGAAGAAGGCATGCAATCAAAATCAGGGAATGTTTTTTTTTTTTTTTTGTAGAAGAACCTTACAAACGAACTCAATCAACTTTTTATATGGTTCAGAAATTAAAAGGAAGCATAGAAGCCCTTTTCTTCAACAACTCACACATCAGTGCCCACAACACGGACACTTTCTCACACTGCTCCAACTTGCTAAATTAAGCTTGCTTTCATCACTGAAATTAACTTTGGACTGGTTCTCCTCTGTTCACACAACATTCTCCTCAGCAAAGGGCTAGTCTATCCTTCTCAGTCGTTTTGCTGAGTGACTTGGTCACCAGAGAGCGGGCTTTCGGTCCATATCTACCCATATGATGTGACCCTTTCAAGACCAAGTTCTTGCCCTGCCCAGAGCTAATTTAATGGTGAGCAATTTCAGCTGCAGTGTTGAACAGATCCCCCACCAAGAGTTTCTCTATCATCCTGTTCACTTGCACGTTTATCATATGTGAGCAACCAGCCTTTTTTGGGACTTGAATGATTTACTTTTATTGTACAGCCTCAATATTTGAGAAAGGAAGCTCTTGGATCAAATAACTTCTCTTCCAATGGCCAAGAGGGTCATCCCATCAGGCTTCATCTGAATAAGCTGGCGTCACAGGGTTTCAGGCACCTTGGAGAGGACCGCCATCTTGGAAAATGTCTACCAATGTTGCCAAATAGATTGGGATAGCCAGATATTTAAGATTAGATCCAAAAACTGTGAAGAATAACAAATTGTTCTCTAATTCTGATCCCGTCCCTTCACACTTCTTGTTTAAACCATAGTTTTCACTGATGAAATATGATTAAATACATCTATTTGTGACAGAATAACATTGTAGTCAGATAAGCTATGACTTTCTATATCACAAAACCACCCCTTGCTCTGTAATTGTGATTGCCACTGTATATAAACTTCTATGCTATGTAATAGAACATTTCCGAATGCTTGTTTATAACTTTGTACCTGACAGAACTAAATGAAAATGATGGATGTATTGCCTAGATCACAGCTTATGTGTGGAGGGGGAATGGCATTTTAATTCAGTTGACTTTAATGACTTTATTATTGATAGACATTAAGTTTTAATTGCGCTAAACATTTTGAACATTTTTGTAAACATTTCCCTGCTCAAAAAAAAAAACAGCATAGACCAGCATGATTTCCCTGCTGGTCTGTGCTGGTTAGTTGCTGGTTTAGCTGGTGGATCAACATAGCTGGGCTGCTCTACTGCACATGAAGCTGGACCACCAGCAATATTTCATTAATGATGCTGGTCCACCAGCACCAAGACGCAACATACATACACATACAAGATGCTGGTCATGCTGTTTTTTTTTCAGCGGGGTAGCCATTTGTTTACAGGTATAATTTTGTTTTTCCCAAAACGATCTTCTGAAGGTTCCTCTTTCGAAATAGCAGAACCATCTTGAAAGTGAGAACAGAAGATTTCTTCCTGAGAATCGCACTTCTTCGTGTTCTGAGCTGCTTGGGACAGGCTCTAAATTGTAAATAAAGAAATGGAACAGTACCGACAGGATTACTACAGGCATGTGGTTTAGTAGCAGGGCTGGATTGGGATTAAATTTCTTGACAATCAGCCGGGGCCACATAAATTTTGCAGGCCCATGTACTCGTCCCACCAGGAAAATGGGCATCCAGCACCATTTATTACCTTAAATTTCTAATACTACAAAACCTGAATTGCTACCATGTTGATTCCATCATGAACTCATTTATGTCTTAAAATGTTTTATATGGTTTAGAATTTCCATATTCATTTTCTTAAGAAGTGTTGAACTTCTGTAGGAAGTGGCACTTTGTTATGATCTGTATAAGCACATGACTGCATTGGTTATGATCTGTATAAGCACATGACTGCATTGGTTATGATCTGTATAAGCACATGACTGCATTGGTCATTAGCACATTTTTGTGCAGAGCTGCATTTGTCAGCTGCTGTGTAAGTCACTTTGAACAAAAGACCTTGACAGACGAATAAAACGCAAATACGAAATATCAAAGTGTATAAATAAGCAACAGTCAGTTTGCATTGTCACCCAAGAAAAGAATGTGATATAATTAAGACATTATTTTAACATTATTCATCCCCTATAGAAGAATCTGAATTAATATGCAGAAACATTTAGATGACTACCTGTCACGATTGCAGACAAGGGATGACCCGAATGCAGACTTGATTGAGCAAAACCCAAGAAAGGGGTCTTTATTGAAAGGAGTAGACAGGATACAACATGCTGAAAGGTAACAATGGGAGCGTAAAAACTGGGAGCACACAAGGCAACTGTGAATGATTAACAGGAGGGTAGGGTCAAGAAATAAGACTAACTAGCCCTAGGTGTGGCTAGTGTAGGGCCACACCCAAGGGGAAATGAGGGGATCAGATAGGCGGGGCAGGCTGTATATGACAGTACTACCCCCCCCAATGGCGCACACTCTGGGCATGCAGAGTAGGTCGGGGAGGGGACCCAAGGGACCAGACAGGGGGACAGGCAGATTGAGCCAGGACCCGGGGCAGGACAAGGAACGCTGCACAAGGTCAAACCCCAGACGCACAGACCCTCAGTACTGAAGACCTGGGTAGACAAAACAAAACCAGGAACAAGACTTAGCAAACCAAAGAGGAAAACACTGCACTAAAGGGTTGACGGCAGACATCACAAGAGAACTGGACAAACCAGGTCAGAATCACAGACAACCAAGGGTGACATACTACTCACCCACCAGGACCGGACACCAGACAAATGATCCTACAAGGCAAAGTTTTGGAGTTCAACGGAGATGAGGGAAAAGGAGGGGCAACGAGACAACCCACAGGGACAATACACTAGACAGACAAGAGGACAAAGACAGGACAAACATGTGGAAGAACCACAAGGACAGGTCAAGGGCACAAGTGCAGACCACAGAGGAAGTGAGCCAGGGCAAGACAACAGGACAAGGTGCAAACCAAGGGTGAACCAAGACAAGGCAGGGTGCTGGGTGTTGGTTCCATGGCGCAGATCCCCTTAGCTATTGGCAGGCCAGTGGGACCTGGAGGCACAGAAGGAACCACAGTGCTAGGGTCAGATGGTGCTCAGGGGCTCACTGGCCAGGGACCTGGACTGGTATCAGGACTGGAACTGGGGCAAGAGCTGGTGGATGCTGAGGGACCTCTAGGGGAAGAGTTGGGACTGACGGCCTACAGGGAAGGAGGGTCCAGAATTGGCACATCAGCTATTGATGGTGTGTCCTTGTCTCCCTCTTCAGGAGACAGAGACTTGGCCTCCTCCTCTCTTGGATGTCCATTGAGGCTGGTGATGTCTTTGAAGCCCGAGATCAATGTAGCTGGGGCTGGACTGAGGGCAATGCTCAGAGGGTCCCACTCTTGGTCTTTCAGGGGAACGTTCTCCTGGGATGGACGCACCCGGGAGATCGGGAGCAGCCACCAGGATATCAGGCATAAGACCAGCAATATCCACCAGGCAGCGACAGCAAGGTAGGTGTCTGTATGGCCACTGGTTGTCTTGTGGTGAGCACAGATGAAGAGTTTGGTTGAGGAGAGGCTTATACCAGCTAGGGGCCAGACAGCGAAGTAGCAGCAAGGACCACAGGGAGGGGGGTATCAGCTCCTAAGAGTTGGGCCCCCAGACTAGGGCCGAGTGGACAGAAACCAGCAAGCTGGGCGCAGCTGAACAGGCATTATTTGATGAGGCAGCAGCTGAACAGGCAGGGGCCAACAAGGCAATGGACACAGGCAAGCAGGCAGGGGCCGATGAGGTGATGGGTGCAGACAGTGTAGGAAATGTCCGGGTGACTGCAGCGAGAGCCTCAAGGCACGGCAGGAACCCTGGGCAGCAAGCACGGCACTGCAGGGATCCCAGGCAGTGAGCAAGGCACAGCAGAAGCCTTTTCCAGGTCAAGCATCTGCGAAGCAGTGGAGACTTCACTTGGACTGGGCGGCCTTTTCTGGAACAGGCGAGCTTGGGGCAATGGCCTTTTCTGAGTCGGAGGGCTTAGGGCCAAACACCTAAGAAGCGACAGCGAAAGCCATAAAGAGGGTCAGTGAAGCTGGGAATCACTATGTGCTCATAGCTAATGGAGCAACAAGTGGCGATAAGCATATTCATTTCCCGATCAGAGCACAGACACCCCCACTAAAAAGCTTGCCAAGGAGTTCTTCTACCAGCCCAGAACTTACTTTTATGATTCCCAGTATGTCACACCCCGCTTGTCCGATCCTCCTGTATGACGCCCCCCTCGTTAACCTCATGTGGAATCCCCACGTCATCAGCTGTTTCGGGTTGTTTTCATTAGTTTTATCCACATTAGAGTATGTTTCCTTAGTTCTGTCATTGTATTGTTGTGAAGGTCTGTCTCATGTGTGCCCATTAAAGCCCATTTCACTCAAGTCATCATCATCTTCTCCTGCTTCCCTGGTCTGTGCCCCGCATGACAGAACAAAGACACCTTGCCTGACTGAGGCAGAATACCTCAGTCTTGTCGATGAGGTGATTTACTGGCTAGAGCAGCCCGAGGCAAGAGACGATCCCATGCTGCGAGCCTTCGCCAACTGCACGAGGGATATGCTTGAAGAGATATCCCCGTCCGAAGACACACACCTTGCGGCGGGGGTGCGCAAAAGTCTTTGGTGGCTTAGAAGAGGGGTAGCAGAGGCAAAAATGCGGCAGGTAGCCCTAGACAGTGGACTACTGTACCATATGGTCCACAGTCAGAGCTGTCACAGGTGCCTGCGACTTTGCCGGAAGCAGCAAGCTGGAAGAAAAAGAAGCAGAGAAACCCAAGGCAGTAAGATGCGCAGGGAATCCTCCTAGGGGCTGTCCCTTGTAAGCAAGAGTCCCTTGTATTGTATGCATTTCCCAGCTCTCCTCTGCTTCCCTTGCCAGGTGTCAGGATGACCCCCTCCTGATTCTGAACCCGGTGGTGTTCTCACTGGCAGCTGCTTGCCCCGATTGTCTGCCCACCGCTTTGCTGCCCATATCGACAGCTCACCCCTTTCTGGGGATGCATCTGGCCCTTAAAGGGGTCAGATCTATTAGCTGGGTTCCTAAGTTCCTGAAACGGACGGCACCCACTGCCAGGGCATGAACCCTGACTCCTCCTGCTCCGGCGGTTTCTGTGGCGCCCCCTGAGATTCCTGCAGCACATGTTCCTGCTGCACTCCCTGTGCCAGTGGCTCCTGCTCTACCACTCCCGTGGCTCCTGACCCTGTTCCTGCTCCGTGGCCCCCGTAGCTCCTGACCTGGCGGCTCCTGCTCCACCACCCCCTGTGGGTCTTGTGCTTGTGGTTCCAGCTCCACAGCCCCCCAAGGTTCCTATGCCGGAAGTTCCTGCTCCGCCTGTTCCAGCACCTGCCCCTGATCCCCCAGACTCTACTCCCATGCCCCTGGCACACCTCCCCAAGGGGGTCCCCAACTGCCGGACCATCACTCCTTCTCCCTTAGTGGATATGGAGGAGGAGCTTGAGTGGGACCCCTCTGGGACTACCCTGACGTCACGAGTGACTGCCACTCCACCATCTTCGAGCATGGCAGATCCAGGCCAGGCCCCCACCTCTTGGTCTCACGAAAAGGGAGAGGACACCTGCGCTGGGGTCAGGTCCCACTTTAGCTCGGCGCTCGAATTCCACCTGGCTTCGGCTCGGGGGTCGCCTTCGGTTCTGTCAATAGCACCTCATTGGCCGGCTGCGGCCCACCTCTGATGCCTCGTCGCCTGCCTGCGGGTGCCGGGTTTTGTGCCCCCTGTGTTTTCTCCTCATCCCTCTGTTTCAACTGTGTTTACTCCTGGTCCCTTTGTTCCTTCGGTTGGTGTTCCCCCTGTGTCTCCTTTTTTGTTGCCCCGGTGTTTGTCGGCGTTCCTCATGATTTGTCAGTTGTTGTCCGGTTTGTTATCCTTGTGCCTGTTCTGTGTGTCAGTCCTGTTCCCAGTGCGGTTAATGTTTTTGTTTTTGTCTTCCCAGGTCCCGTGGAGTCCCCGGTTGTGTCCCTGGTCTCATTTTTTGCTCCCCTGAGACGCACCCAGTGTGCGTGACTTGGGGGGGGTTCTGTCACTCCCCACTCATCCAATCCTCCTGTGTGCCACGCCCCACTCATTACCCTCATGTGGAATCCCCATGTCATCAGCTGTTTTCAGTTGTTTTCATTGTACTTGGCACTTTATTATATTAAATATACGTTAATTAAATCAAATAAAAGTTACATACACTATATAATTATACTGGGTTGGGAGTAAAGGACAGGGCCATAGTGAGCTAATTAATTATGGGGTCAGCTCAGTGTTGTGTTTGCAAGATATTTGCCCTTCTGGATGTTTGCCTCCAGTCAGACTTTGTCTGCGAGCGATGTAAGTTAGTGGACTCACACATGGTATAGGTTTGTGACCTCGAGGAGCAACTGACTCTCATCTGACGCAACAAGGAGTTTTAGTAGAGAGTTAATATGCCTTCTAGGGAGACGGTGTGTACATCACAAGCGGAGAGGGGGGAGAAAGAAGGGCAGAGAGTTCGAGAGAGCTGGGTGAACGTAGGTCATAGACATTGAAAAGGGAGTACACAGTTTACAGAGGCAGCATCACCTGAAGTGACTGTGTCCAACCACTTTCAGGTGCTTCCAGCTTTATAGCTGGAAGAGACTGGGGAGGTAGGAGGGTCCTTGGGCACTGAAGAGTCCCCTCCCTCCAGGAAGAGGGAGGTTGTGGTAGTAGGAAATTTAATTAATAGAGGTGTAGACAGTTATGTGTGCACCCGTGATAGAAGGTCTCATCCATTGTTTTGCCTGCCTGGTGCCCAGGTGGGGGACATTCCAAATCGAGAGCACAGGCTTTTGACCCCAGCTAAGTAGTTGAGGAATGTTTAAACTAGGGACTTGGGGGGCAGGGAGGTTAGTTATGAATACAGGTGAGGGGAGGCCTACCCTTTGTGGTCGGTACTTAAACATTAGGAGAGTTAGAAACAAAATTCATGATTTAGAGGCTTTAATTTCATCAGACTCTTATGACATTATAGGAATAACAGAAACATGGATGAGTGACAATGATGGAGAAGAATATAATATGGATGGTAACACGTTGTCCTATAGAGACCGGATAGGCAAGAAGGGAGGTAGTGTTGCAGTATACGGAAAGTACAGAAGCTGTATGGATAAAACTAGATGCTAAAAACTTAAATGGCCTAATTGTCGGGGTTTGTTATAAAGCATCTAATGTAGCTGCAGAGGAAAGCAGAATGTTATATGATGATATCAGAATTATGAGTAATAAAAATGATGTGGTGGTTATGGGTGATTTTAATCTACCGGGGATACAGTGGCTCTTCTGTAAATGAACTTGAGATAGTGGATTTAGTACAGGATTGTTTTTTTACTCAGTTTGTTAATACCCCTACCAGGGGAGAAGCCCTTCTTGATCTTGTTTTGTCTAACAACCAGGATAGGATTGGAAAATTGGAGGTTTTAGAACCATTGGACGGTAGTGATCATAACATGGTTAAATTTGAGGTTAATTTTAGTGTCCGAAGAGCAAAGTCCAAAATAAAAGTATACAATGTTAGGAAGGTTAACTTTAATGGTATGAGACTGAAACTAGAAACTGTAAACTGGATGGAGTTAAATAACAAAACAGTTGAAGTGGCATGGGAATTTTTTAAAAGCACGTTGTTACAAGTGCAAGAGGACTTCATACTTGTTTCCAGAAAAACAAAGGGGTTCTGTTCCACAAATGGAAAATAACTAATGATTTCAAAATCAAGCAGGAGTATCTAAGTCTACAGGTTGAGTTAAAAAATAACATCAGACTTGGTAAGAGGCATGTAGAAAGGAAGATTGCATTGGAAGCTAACATTAAAAGTTTCTTCCAATATTTTAACTCCAAAAGAGCTCTAAAAGCTGAAATCACTAATTTGCAGGATAGTAAAGGTCTTATAATTGAAAATGAAATTGATATATTAAATGAGTTTAATGATTATTTTAGACGGGTGTTCACAGTAGACAGCACAAGTAACCTGCCACCATTTAGTGCAAATTCAGCGTCGTCTGTGACCAATGTTAAGTATAACTGAGGCTGATGTGGTACATAGAATAGCTAAGCTCAAAATAAATAAATCGCAGGGCCCTGATGGCATTTACCTATAGTTTTAAAAGAGATGAGGGATATTATAAGACAACCTTTAACTATTTCAGAAATCCTTATCTGCTGGTGTGGTTCCTTCTAATTGGAAGCATGCTAATATAACAGCCATATTCAAAAAAGGGGATAGAAGTAATCAAGCAAACTATAGGCCAATCAGTTTAACTTGCATAACTGGAAAGGTAATAGAAGCTATAATCCAAGTGAAAATGGTTACCTGGATTCAAATAATATTCTGAGGGATAACCAACATGGATTTAGGAGAGGTAGATCCTGTTTAACTAATCTACTTGAGTTCTTTGAGGAAGCTACAAGAGAAATCGATCACAAAAAGGCCTACGACGTGATGTACTTAGATTTCCATAAGGCCTTTGATGTTGTCCCCCACAAATGGCTCTCGCTTAAGATCAAAGCTGCAGGGATTTTAAGAACTGTAGCAGCTTGGATCGAAAACCAGTTAACAGTCAGGACGCAGCGGGTGGTTATTAGAGGCACAATGTCACAGTGAGCCTGTGTTCATAGTGGGGTACTGCAGGGTTCAATTTTAGGACCACTATTGTTCCTAATTTACATTAATGATATTGACAGTAAACTGGTTAAATTTACAGATGACACCAAGGTGGGTGGTGTAGCAGATACTGATCTAGCAGCCCAGAGGCTGCAACGGGATCTCGATTTAATTAGTAACTGGGCTGATACCTGGCAGATGAAATTTAACGTAAATAAATATAAAGTAATCCATGCAGGGAACAGAAATATAAAGTACAAATATTGTATGGGTTCCACTGAAATAAAGGTTGCCGATTATGAGAAAGACCTCGGTGTGTATGTTAGAACCCCTTTCACCCAAGCCCTCATCTCCTTCTCCTGCTTCCCTGGTCCGTGGGATGAGAAAAAAGTGATGCATTAAATCTCGCTTTTCCAATTTCCTTTCGATCTAACTTGCCGGCATCTATACTAATTTTTCACTCAGGAAAACAGAGAATCTCATACCAAATACAAATTGGTCAGGCTTTTAAAGTTGGTTGGCTAACTGGGATAAGTCTGAAAATGGGATTGGCCAAGAAGACCAGTCGATCTCATATACGACATAGGCAGCTGGCGACCAGCCGATTTTACCTGAGTGAAATTCACTCGCTCGCACCCTTAAAAGTACTGATCCCCTCTGCAGTGCCAGCAAAGAACAGCTACATGATATGGGGGGAGGGGAAGGTGTCAAAGATGCTATTAGGTTAGAACGGTGTGATAAAAATAATGTTAATAGAGCTGTCAAACGATTATTATTATTTAATTCAGGATTAATCATATGCCTTGGTAATTAATCGCATATACAATTTTATAGTATTTATTCAGTATAGAAATTAAATTGTATTAGAAATCTTTGCTAATACTACTAACACAAATTAACGTAATGAATGCATCTCAGTTTGGATGATGTCACGATCTGTCCCTGTCTGTCATGTTAGCCACCCTGCCTCTTCTCTTGGTTCTATCACACTAGTATCCCATTTGGTTTCCCCGTTACACGTGATACCTAGCATTTAGTTAATTGTTATGGCCTACACCTGTTCCTCATGTAGCCCTCGTTATTAATGTATATATGTGCCTGCCCTTGCCCTAGTCCTTGGCAGGGCATTGCAGATGTTTTTCTTAATGTTGACTGTTGGTTGCAGCTCATGTTAAGATTTTGTGTTATTGTTTTCCCTCCCTAATCCTGTAGTTTGGCTCTTATCCCTCCTTATCCATTCTCCCTGCCTCCAGTTTTGATCCATAACAGTCTTTTTTTTTTTATTTTCCTTTGTGTGTCTCTGTTTAAAATAAACTTCCCTCTGTTTGCCTACTGCTGTATGTGGGTCCTCCCTTCTCACACTCCGTTGTGACATATGCAATGCATCAAAATTCCCCTCCTCAGGGGAATGGGAAAGTTAATTCCCCACCCCGCTCGGCATACATACAGAGAAAAGGGCTGCCGGAAATTTGACAGCCTTTCCTCTGTGATTTTACCGCCTGTTTCAGTCATCCAACAATAAGCCTGCAAGGGTTAAGGGCAGGTAGCAGCAGTCAGATGTCATTAGGGTGAGCCACAAAGTCCCTTTCGCAGTTAAAATTCCACTCCCACATACAGAATCACTCCCCAGTACTTTCAGAATCACTTTCAATATTACTTTCAATAGTTTCACAAGAACAGCTGGGCCCAGGTCCATTCCTCCAGCAACTGGTACAGCTAGTGCAGCAGCATGCACATAGGATGCACCTCCGCAGCCTATTCTGGGAAATAGAGTTGGCTTGACAGGACCCTTTCTAGCAAGATTCCCATATAATTGAGTATGGTCCTACAGGTCTTACAGTAATATGCTATTAACAACACATTGCATGTAATTTTTGCATACATTAGTCATCCGTAGCCTATTTCACACCGCTGTGCATATTCACCCGTTTTTATCACACGCCCATTTCTGCTGGTCCTGAGCAGGCTGCGGATGCTACTCATGGGCTTGCTGGGACTCATCCTTCAGGCTGTTTCCACTGGGCACAGAACTGGCACATGTCCTGCGAGACGTGAACCTACCGCTCTAGTAGATAAACGCAATATCTGTGAAGATTGTGAGCTGCGTGGGGGTGAAGTCCAATCACATGCACACACACACACACACACACACACACGTGCATTTCCTTGTTTCAAATCATTGTGCAGTGTTAAATGTCGTTTAGCTCAGGGCCAGTAAACACACTCATACTCCAGTTTTTGCTTTGCGATTACGTGCATGAATTCTCCATATGCTGACTTTTGCGAGAGAAAAATTGACTAGAGAGATATTTTTCTACAAAGCTTTGGAATATATTTTAATAAAAAAGCAATGGTACCTGTGTGTTAGACAGCTAACACCCAAGAATAACCTAAAGAGAATTAAGAGTTAACTTCCGTATTATAAACATGCATTAGAATTTTGCAGAAATGCAGGCTGAAGAACAAACGTGTGAGTTTGTGAGCGCGCTTATCAGAGAGGGCAGGAAAACCACAAAGACGTGCAAAGTACAGACGCTCCAGGCTTGCAACATACAGACTATACGAAGTATATACATGGTTGCAAGGTGCGAACTGTCCATGTACCAATATAAAAGTTATGTTAACCAGAAAGTTCTTTGAACATTACCACGAAGATATCATCAAAGTGGCTGCTCCCTGAACCAAGCAATAAAATGACATCATACTCTAAAGCACCGACTAAGTGTCATAAATTTCTTCGACAGATTCTTTGACCACTTATTTTCTCTATTCACCTCTCTGCTTTCCTAATACTAATCTCCATTTTGTACAAGTAGTTTTTGTAACACTAATCAATCTCTATTTCTGTTCTTAAATGTTTTCTACCCTATTCCTTCCTCCCTTGCCAGAATAACTTGGTCTTTTTCATGCCCGACACAGAGCAAGTCTTACGGAGACATTTGTAGGATGGATGGGGGGGGGGGGGGGGGCACATGTTCCTGCCCATCAACCAAAACGCTGAGGCATATCCAAAAAAAAGCTTAATTGCTGGAAAGCTGGATCCATTTTACCCCAGAAATACATTAGATTGCCAAAAGTATTGGGACACCCCTCCAAATCATTGAATTCGGGTGTTCCAATCACTTCCATAGCCACAGGTGTATAACATCAAGCACCTAGGCATGCAGACTGCATCTACAAACGTTTGCGAAAGAATGTGCTCAGTGAATTCAAGCATGGTACCCTGATAGGATGCCACCGTGCAATAAATCCATTTGTGAAATTTCCTCGCTGCTAAATATTCCACAGTCAACTGTTAGTGGTATTATAACAAAGTGGAACCAAGAGAAACTCAGCTACAAAGTGGTGGGCCACATAAAATCACAGAGTGGGGACAACAGATGCTGACGCGCACAGTGTGCAAAAGTCACTAACTGTAGAGTCAATAGCTACTAACTTCATGTGGCCTTCAGAAAAGCTCAAGAAGAATGTGTAGAGAACTTGTAAAGCACGCCACCACTGGACTCTTCAGAGTGGAGATGTGTTCTCTGGAGTGAGGAATCCCGCTTCTCTGTCTGGCAATCTGATGAATGAGTCTGGGTTTGGCAGTTGCCCGAAGAACGGTCCTTGCCTGACTGCATTGTGCCAAGTGTAAAGTTTGGTGGAGGGGGTATTATGGTGTGGGGCTGTTTTTCAGATGTTGGACTTGGACGCTTAGTTCCAGTGAAAGGAACTCTTAATGCTGCAGCATTCTAAGCCATTTTGGACAATTTCATGCTCCAACTTTTTGGGAACAGTATGGGAATGTCCCTTTCCCCTTTTTTGAATGGTCAAAAATTCCCATAAACACACTCCTAAAACTTGTGGACAGCCTTCAGCAGAAGAGCTGAAGCTGTTAAAAGTATTCCCTCTTCTTAAAAGCTGCTCAAATATTGAAAACATTTTAAACGAAAACATTTTAGATGGATTTTAATATCATGGTTCTCCTATTGTTAAAAAAGTTTATTACGAACAATTAAGAACTACTTAAAACAAACAGACACGAACAGTTAAAATGGGCTTTGAACAAACAGCCACAAATAGTTAAAATGGGCTTTGATCAAGCCAATAACAGGATAAAGGCATCAGCTGTACTAACAGGCGTGTATTGCTGCATACAGACATCTTACATATGGATATTACTGTAATTGCCCTCTATTTCTGATACTACTTGTTGAATCAACTCGTAAGATGTACCACATGGCTCAGGAAAGCCGACGTGAGAAATACCTTGAAGAACACAAATAAAGTTCTCTGCCCTAAAGCTTCTCCTGCTGCGATGACAAACGCTGGGAGCAAAGTAAGACGAGTTTTCATCTCAGGGAGACAGGATGTAGAGGTACGAGTGTGACACCTCAGCCCATTGGAGGTACTCGACCGTGGTGGTTCCAGTTGGTTCCCACCTGTGACTGAGAAAGAGAAGATCATAGGAGCAGGTTTTTATATCATCGCTGAATATGCTGGTATTGCTGTTATGGCCAGGCTATATTTGTTTCAATTTCTCGGCAATTACTATGATGGTATTTTCAAGAGTAACACTATCCCAGTATTTTGTGATCTTGGCGTTATGAGTGTAGCAGCCTCAAGGCTCCCCTTTGGCATCTGTGTAAAGAGTATTGTCATTATCAGAATGTAATCACCAAATTGGAATATTATCATCAAATCAAGATGATATGGACTGGCACAGCTGTGATTTGTAGACTAATATAATTACGATACTGGAATTGGAACTTCCCCTTCCCGTTTTGCCAGATGGGGCACCTTCTCTGCATAAACAGCCAGCCATGTTTTATATAACTTTAATGTATCCTGTCCTTGTCAAGACTTTCCATTCTCTCTAAAAGATTTTAAAAATTCACATAAAAAAGGAACTGAAAGGAACAGCTGCCATATTCATGATATAGTTCTAAATAATTTCTTTCTATAATACGTAATAATCGTGAGGATGGATCCTGGTCGCTCTCTGGAGTTACGCCCCTTACCTGAGGCTTAACAGTTGTCTTAAATTGCACTCTGTGATTACTCTGCCTATATAACTTGTAGAACTGGTCTAGTCTCTGTGAGGAATTATACCTTTGTCAAACTTGACTGCTTGAGTTCCAGAGGTGGATAGTTCAGGTTCAGAAAGTAAAATCCAGGCCAAGATTTTATTTCAACAAACAAGTTGAGTATACAGAATCACCATTGTAAAGTACTCAACTGATTGGGCGAAACAAAATCTTAGTCTGGAGTTTTATGTTCTGTTATGGTGGTTCCATGCATGTGCTGCTCTTAATCTCTAGTGCCCCATTCCCCCTCTTGATGTGAGTGTTTGTAGCAATGTCCCTGCATTTGCAAAAGTGCCTTCTTCCCCATGACAGATTACCGGCTTTTCAGTTTACTCTTATGTCCCAGACGACGACTCTCATTTTGCATTTTTGGCTTTCCGTTTGCTCAGATTCTTTGTTCCTCGGCTTATCCCATGACAGAATTCATTGCTTCCTAAAGCACCCAGCAGAGCTAGATCTGTTAAGGTACCTGGAGGACATCACGTCCACCCGCTTGACCGCATGCACTGTTTCCTCTGCGTCGCCACCTGTCACCACTACAGCCAGCATCCATCCACCTTCTTCCCATTAGCGCTGCAGTTGATTCTTGATGCAATGTGAACTGTACCTCCAGAACAACGCTGCCTAGTTCAGCACTGAAAATGAGCAATCGGATTATGTGATCTCCCTTCTGACTTGGAGAGCCAGGGAATGGGTCACTACCTTATTTCACCAAAGGAACCCAGTGCTGCACTTTTATATCCAGATCATCACTTATATAAAAGAGGGGTTTGATCATCCACTGCAGAGCAGAAATGCCAGGAGCCAACTGTTGGAGCGTCGTTAGTGATTGCTGTCAGCAGCTAAGCTTGTGGTTAGGGCTGCAGCTATCGATTATTTTAGTAATAGAGTATTCTATCGATTATTCCATCGATTAATCGAGTAATCGGATAAGAAATACTTTTGTCTTATTAAAGAGCAATAGTAACTATTCAAAAAAGAAAAAATACACAGGTCTCTTAACTCACAGGTTTCCTTTTTAGAAACATTTTAATGATTGAACTCCATACAGTACAACAACTGACAAAAGAACTAAACTCTTTTAATGCATTTATGTACATATTTGTTTGCTTTTCTTCATCTTTCTGCTTGATGAACAGCTGGTTCGATTAAGGACTCTCACCAGCTCTTTACTAGTAAAGGTTTAGTAACGATTACAAACACTGCTGTTGTTTTCCTTCACTTGAGTACCTGAGTTCACCATCTCTGTAACGGAACCGTCTCTTTGCTCTTTGCTGTTAGTGTATAGACAGGCTCCAGCTCCATGTTAATTAAACTCCGACAGCATCATATTCACTGCTGTTGTGTTTTTGTTGAGGAGAAATAGAGGCTGCTTGGGCTGATTCTTGTTGTACGTTTTTTTATTCACACAAATTCCCATAAATATCGTATATTTTAATATTATATCGCGGGTCTATTTTTAGCCGCAACTGTGAGTGAAACGCTCTCGCTTACCTAGTATTGGTTCCGCTCTGTGGTTTGCATAGACTGGGTGTTTTGTGATTCAATTCTGTACCTTAGCCACGGCTAGGGAGTGGAGTGTGGTGGCCCACCTCACTGCATACCACAGAGGACTTCAACATGGAAATAACTTGCAGAGGTGAGGATCTTAGGCTAGAAAACTACACCCAGCCCTCCATCCCTTGGATGACCTGTTTTGGGAGTATCACCATCATCTGCTGGACAACCCACCCACCGACCTTCTATGCCTACCCAGGCTCCATGCCCTAGTGAGCCCATGCAGCTGGGGAAAGCTCCTCTTACCCCAGCAGAGCACCAGTGATGCTGCCAGCAAGGCCTCTGCCCGTACTGCAGACCACCTGGGCATCTTATCAGTCAGTGGCCAACCCGTCCTGCTCGATCTGTCTCTCTTATCACATGGTAAGAATTCTGGTCTTCCTCAGTGTAAACCACCGGTAACTCGGCGTACCTGTCATGAGTCACCTTGACCCTGGTACCCATTCCTCTGTGGCCCAGATAGACTCCGGAGTGGCTGGAAGCTTTCTTGATACCGACCTGACCAGGTACCTGAACCTTCCCCCTCGTGCAGTGAATCCCCCGCTCAACATCCATGCACTAGTTCAGTGGTCACCGACATGGTGCCCGCGGGCACCAGGGGGCCCCCAAGGACCACATGAGTCGCCCACAGGACCTGTTTTAAAAATAGCACAACACACCAGTGAGCAGCGTCTACAATTTAATTTTATCCTGTTGCTATTCTTCTTTAATCACATTTGCATTTATAGATTTGAAAATGACAATGTCTAATAGTGTCCAAACACAACACTAAAATCCAACAGAACTGCAGTTTTGTTTGTATCAGTGTTGCACCTGAGATCATTGCCTACCTGTAGGCTGTTTTTGTACCATGGTGAGTAATAAAACCTGACTGAAATTGATGAAAAATATCATTATTTTGCAAGAATCCAGTAATTTTTCTCATAAATTGTAGAAATTAGAAATTGGCTTTAAGTCATTAAGAATAGTTTTATCTAAGGAAGCTCAAGTAACAGCCCAACTTCAGCACACTTAAAAAAAATCTGGGAAAATGCCTATTGTAAGTGATTAACAATATGGAGTACACAGTCATTAAGTACTGAAAATGTTTTCTTGAACACTGCAGTAGGGACAGATTTAGGGGAGCGTGTTGATGATTTTAATTGTAATGCAATTTTAAACAGTCTTTTTCTATACTTTCACATGCATTTTATCACTTTCAGACAAAATGGTACACGTTGGTACCTTTGCATGTTACTCGGGCTGTACCTTACAATTCTGTACCTTTTAAGGTACAAAAATGTACTCACCAAGGTACAAACAACTGGTAATTTTACTTTGAAACAGTGACACCCATTCTACACATATATTATCTCTGATGTAGAACTGCCAGCACAGAGATAAAGCAGGCTCTCATAATTTATTATTCATTTCTGGGTCTCCAACACCCATCATTATCTCACAGGAAGACAGTGGGATCAATGTCTCAGGTGAATCACTGATGACATGTCAGGTATGTCATATATAAACAGATATTCCACTGTTTTTTTTGTTTGTTTGTTTGTTTGTTTTACAAAATATTCTGCATGTGCACTATTCTTAACTTAAGAACAGACTTCTCTTTGTGTTGCAATATCCCCAGGCACCAGCAGAGGGAGCGTGCAGTCAATCTTCCATGCACTGCTCCAAGTTCACCCAGTTGTGATAAAGTGCTTCTACCAGAGGCAGACATTCCAGGTCCAGAAAGTTAAAATCCAAACCAGGATTTTGTTTCAACCAAGCAGTTTAGCATAAAGAATCTCAGACACAGAGGATTCGACTGGTTGGTTGAAACTAAATCCTGGTTTGGATTTTTACTTTCTGGACCTGAAATGTTCTACGTCCCTCATTTTCCCTCTGCCTACTGTCCTCCAGACATTGCACCCCTCAACCATGTCTTTCTACCTGCGTGAGTCTTTGCCTTCAGTGTTTGCCACCTGGTCCTCCTTGCGGCTTCTGTCTTTGTCTTAGTCTGGCCGCCCCTTGTTCCAGTTATCCATTCCCCGCTGTTCCTGCCTGCTGCTATAATATTGCTTTTGATGTCTATATCAAGTTTAAATTCGAGGTGCCTCACTGCCATGTGAACAGCGTTGTCTGCATCTTCATATGAAGGTACGTCTCTGAATAAAGGCTCAAAATTACAATCTTGCCTCTTTTTCCGGCCTTGTTCATGGAACATGGTATTGCAGGAAAATGACCACAGAGAAAACATACGTGTTTTATTAAGTAAAATGTTTTCAATGAATCGATAACGTTTTATCAAACTTTTTCATGCAAGGAAAATGGAATATCACAAATAAAAATATACTGGACTATAGTGCATGAGACTAATATGGCTATAAGTAAACCATAAACTACAGGTGCAAATCCTGCAAAATGTCTGAGTTTCTTGCAAGGCCGCAGAAATCTGAAGACTTTGTTATAACACTGGGAGGATGCAACGTGTAGCCTGAGATAAGATACTTACTTTTTGATGGGTTGATGATTAGGGACGCGCACTGGTAATTGTAAAGATTGCTGGTTTGAATCCCCGGCCAGCAAGGCACCACTGAGGTACCCTGAGAAAGGTACTGCTCCCCGGGTGCTGAATTAGCTGCCCCCTGCTATGTCACAGTGGCACATATGGGTTAAATGCAGAGAACACATTTCGCTGTTGTGCACTGCGTACTGTGGTGTGTCGACAATGAATCACCAAGTTCAGTTCCTTTTATAACTGTGAATATACTATATGACTGCTGAATTATTACCAGAGGTGAATAGTTCAGGTCCAGAAAGTAACAAAATTCAGACTCTGTGACAGTCACAGTTGAGTTCTTTGTGATTGTGATACTTTATACTGGTTGAAACAAAAGCTCAGTCTGGATTTTGACTTTCTGGACCAGAACTATCCTCCTTTGATTATCACCAAACTTTAGATAAAGTGTTAAATAAAAGCGTGCTTTCCTGAACTTGAAAGGTGGCATAATGCATGTTTTATACACCCAGTGGCCACTAGGTACAGCAGTTCATTATGATAAACAACCTGCTTCTTCAAACAGCGAGCTCTGTGGCTGCATGTGAAAACGTACAGCATGCTGACGGGGTTAAAGGGTTCACTTAACGCACAGCTAAGTATTAGAATGTGTAAGACATATGATCTGAGCAACTCAAAATGTGGTGTAATTATTGGGGCCAGGCAAGGTTCAAGCATCTCAGAAATAGCCCGGGATTATCATGCAGAACAGTGAAACAGAAGAGTTTAAAGAATGCTGTAATAAACGAAAGCATCCAGTCTGTTCTGTGGCCGAAAGCATCTCGTTAAAGAGAGAGGTCACAGGAGAATAGGCAGACCTGCTAATGCTAATAAGAAGGCCACAAGTGCAAAAATACGAGAGTGGTGTATAAACACACAAAATTCACAAATCCTTCATACGGCTCTGGGGACAAACGTCGGTCCAACCTGTACATACATATTAGGGATATCTAATAAATTGGCCACTGAGTATATATGGGGCCAATGAGTATTTGCAGAGTCAATGAGTATATACGAGACCAATGAGTAAATATGGGGCCACTGAGTATTTAATTCAATTCAATTAAAAAAACTTTATTTGTCCCTGAGGGGCAATTAAAGGCACACAGGGCAGTTGAACAAAAGACACCATGAGTATATATGGGGCCACTGAGTACCTACAGAGCCAATGAGTATATACCAGGGCCACTGAGTATTTATGTGTCCACCAAGTATCTACGGGGCCAATGAGTATATACAGGGTCAATGAGTATATATGGAGCCACTGCGTATATACAGGGCCAATGAATATATAAGGGGCCGCTGATTTTAAAAGCAGGCCTACTAAGTATTTACGGGTCCACTGGTTATATACGGGGCTACTGAGTATTTATGGGGTTGTATACTATTTCTTTTCTAGTAAATTATTTGAAGTGAGCATACAATAGCATAGAGGGACAACTCGATATATCCGATGTTATTTGGCTCTCTTTGCACAATCTGTATGTCAAGCACGCTTCGGTCAAGATTTGCTCCTCGTTGTGTAATGCATTAAGTGCTAATCCTTTCCACAGTGTGTGATCTTTCTGCCAAATCAGCTCCCCTGGAAAGACTTTGTTTCACTCACCCTGCCGTAGAGGTGGGCGTTTCAGGTCAAGAAAGCAGAAAATCCAGACCAAGATTTTGCTGCAACCAACCAGTTGATCATAAAGAGTCACAGAATACTGAACTGGGTGGATGAAATAAAATCTTGGCCTGGAATTTTGCTTTCTGGACCTGAGATGTCCACCTCTGCTCAGCTGTAAGTGTAAGCATGATGTCATCAATAAACATAAAGTGACCTTGAGATGTCTGGCCTCCAAGAGGGATCTGAGGTGGATGACGGGGACAGGATACACATCCACTCCATCGTTTTTCACATTTCACCCCACATTTCCCTTTGCAAAGTCATGTATGCAAATTCCCATATGTTTATTCATTTTCAGCAGTCTGTCAGCTGCAGGCCACAGACTTCAGCCTGTCACAGATCCATCCTGCTCCACTGCGCTGTTTTTTCGCTTTTGCTCACTAGCAGCATCCCTGAGCAGCCCGACACCTGTCGCCCTTTACTTAGCTGCCAGATGAGAGGGGCGCTTATGTGTCTCTATGTTAATATGCTTTGGGTGAAGCTTGCCGCTGGAGGCAGATTGTAAGTTTCAGGTGTCATGGAAGCAGATCCCATGAACATTATGCAAATACCCTCTTAGTCAGTACAGTGTTACTAGAAAGCTTGTGGACCCTTTAGCATTTTCTTGATTTCTGCATTAATGGCCTCCTGAGATCCGGCAGTTCATTTCTGTCCTCTGCAGAGGACATTATGTTTTTGCTCATATCTCTCATACTATACATGCCACTTGGTTAAGTCCAGTTCTTATGTAAAGAGGACGGTTTTGTGAAGGGGTGTGATCTTCCCAACTTCCTCTTTCCATCAAGTCAAAATTTTAATCAATATTTTTTTGTAATTTAAAAAAAAAGGTTTTTCCCCAGGATAAAACAAAAGAGATGATGGTTGTCTTCAGGAAGGTCCACGCACACTGAGGGCTCTGTGGTCGAGTTGGTCAGGAGCACCACAATTCCTTGGAATACATGTGACAGCTGGCCTCACCTTGACTCTCAACACCTCCTCCTTAGCCAAGAAGATACCGCAGCGTCTCTATTTCATTCAGTGACTGAGGAGGGTAAATCTACCTTCCCCCATCCTTACCATGTTCTACAGAGGAACCTCTGAGGGTGTCCTGACCAGCTGCATCACCGTCTGGTTTGGGAATTGCAACATCTCTGACTGCAAGACCCTACAATGAATAGTGAATGCAGCTGGAACCCACTACCCTCCACTGAGGACACCTTCCTCATGCTGTGTCTTCCAGGCCTCCAGCATTATGGAATACCACTCCCTTTCTGCTCCCCTCCCATCTGGCAGAAGGTACAGGAGCATCCAAATGGCTGTTAGAACTCTGAAGTCTTCACCAGCAAATTATAAACCTGGCTTACCACCAGCACTAGCCACCACTCCAGCGGTCACTGCCCAACACTGCATATTTTCCCACATCTGTGTCACATCTGTTGTATTTGTTCATTTATTATTTATTCACATTTTTAATCAAGACTTCTAAAGTCTCCATTGAATCTGTAGTACTGTGTGGGTACTCCCAGCTTCCCTGTGGGCTACTGCATGTATATTCTCTATTAATTGTACTTATTAGCTATTTTTCTCCTTTTCCTCTTTCCCTCATATCTTGCATTTGTCTTCTTTGCAGTCTCTGCACTATGTATATGTACACTGCATCCCAGTCCCGAAGACCTTTATTTTGTACCACTGGATGCTGCAAATTCTATATTTAGATGACCCACTTGATCAGATTTTCATGGAGTCCTAAAACATGACAAAGAGAACCCATTTAAACAATAACAATAATGACATTTCCCCTGTGGGGAAATTCTCTTTTCGCCTTCCCCATCTTGCTCCCCATGACACAGACGTCACATTTGAGTATTCTGCCGACATCAGGCTTGAACTGGCGACCTCCTGATCACAGATGCCAAGGCTCTATTACATGAAAACTGCCCCACATGACACAGATTGTTTTTCTTGTTGCTTTATTTGTTGAGAAAAAAATCACCCAATGTTGCATATAAATGTGTGTGGAAGAGGAATGTGAGCCTTTACTGTCAGTAACTGGAGTGACCCCATTGTTCAGCAATAACTTTGAAATAAAATGATTATGCTTTATGGACCCCTTTGGGGAGATTCTTTTTTCACCTACGGCACCTTGCCAAGCATGGCAGTGAAGTGCTGCCACCTGTAGTGTTGCCCAGGGAGCTGGAGGTTAAGGATCTTGCTGAAGGGTCCATAGAGGCTGAGCTTGAACTGGCAGCCTTCTGATTACAGACACAGAGGCTCAGCTCACTCAGTCACATGCTGCCTTTTCGACTAAATGATCCCAGTCCTGCACATTGCATTAGAGGAATCGTAGACCATTCCTCCGTACAGAGCAGCTTCTCTCAGGGACATTGGTGAGCCTCCAAACATGAACTGCTCATAGCAGGTCCTTCTACAACACTTTTATAGGTTTAAGGTCAGAATTTTGACTTGGCCATTCCTGAACATAAACTTTCCTCTGCTTTAACCATTTTTTGGTAGAACGACTGGTGTGTTTAGAGTTGTTGTCTTGCCTCATGACCATACCCTGATATTTTCCTGCAGAATTTGCTGGTCCCATTCAGTATTCATTGTTCCATCGATGAGTGCAAGCCATCCTGGTCCAGAAGCAGCAAAGCAGGCCCACACCATGATACTGCCACTGCCGTGTTTCACAGGTGGAATGAGGTTCTTATGCTGTAATGCAATGTTTGCTTTTCGCTAAACAAAAAGTTTCTCCAAAGCTAAATCCATGTAACTTTTAGCAAACATCAGATGGATAGCAATGTTCTTCTTGGATAGTGCTGACTTTCTCCTTGCAACCCTGCTATGTACACCATTGCTGTTCAATGTTCTCCTGATGGTGGGCTCATGAACACTGACATTAGCCTTAGATGTTACTCCGAGGTTCTTTGTGAATTCCTGGACTATTTCATGCCTTGCTCTTTGATTGATCATTGTTGGTCAAACCACTTCTGTGGAGTATGACATAATGACATTGAATATTCTCTATTTGCCTTTTAAATTGCCCCCCAGGGACAAATAAAGTTTTTTTGAAATGAATTGAATTTGCACACAATCTGCCTGAGGATTGGTGGAATCCAAACTCTCTAGAAATGGTTTTGTAACCTTTTCCAGCCTGGTGACCATCAACAATTTTTCCCTGTCCTCAGAAATCTCCATTGATCAAGTCATGACACAAATCCATAGACCTCTCTTGTGAAAATCAAACTTTGATAGAGAAGACTCAGATATATGTTCTTTTGATATGGCCGGGCCTCCCACACTCACACCTGATTGGCTTTAAATAAGGCTAGGTCTCCCACACTCACACCTGATTGGCTTTAAATAAGGCTGGGCCTCCCACACTCACACCTGATTGGCTTTAAATAAGGCTAGGTCTCCCACACTCACACCTGATTGGCTTTAAATAAGGCTGGGCCTCCCACACTCACACCTGATTGGCTTTAAATAAGGCTGGGCCTCCCACACTCACACCTTATTGTAACCCCAGAGACTGAAACACCTGACTCGAATTTCCACTTCAAATGATTTGATAATTCCAGAGGTTCACATGCTTCTTCACACATATATGTAACATCGGATCAGTTCCCTCAATAAATAAAGGAACAAATGTAATGTTTGTGTCATTTGTTTAATTGGGTTCTTTTTATCTAATTTTGGGACTTACGTGAAAGTTTGATCACAAAGGGTTCCCAAGCTTTCTAGCACCACTGTAGCAGTTTCCTACAATACAGAACGTTGACTTTGCCCTCTGTCAGTGTGATGAGAGCTGCTGTGCATCTGAATGCATCAGGTAAGGCCTTTTGCCCCGGTGCTTCCACCAAAGAACCTGAAACGTCCAGGACATTTTCTGACGTTTTGAACGTGGTTTCCCATAGGGCCCTCTAGCTATAAGGCACATACCCTTAGACTGCAGCGGAAACCCCAGAAACTCCACACAGAAACCGAGGCGACAATGCCTCCCTGCTTTAAGGCAAAGCGTTAAAATCTCAGCCCAAAGAACGATACCTCAAAACACCGACAGTCACATCAATGCGCTTCATCTGCACTTTTAATAAAACAAACATTTTATCCTCACAACAGCAATGTCTGGACAAAAGAGGAAGGTATGAGATTGGCTGATTAGCCGTTTGCTGGTATGATGTGAATATTTCAGAGCATTCTGCAATGGGGCTGTGAACACAGTAGGGAAAAACCAAAATACATGCCCCCCTGACTTCCATTGCTTTCTATATGTATTAATGCTCAATTAATGCAGAAAACTCTGTGTACCACACTCAACCCCCACAATACATTCAAATAAAATTAAATACATTCATTCAGTCACAATATAGCAAACCTAATTATCTACACTATCCACAACAATCTCTTGTTTAATTTTGATTTTCCCTGTAGTCTATTTCTTTCATTCCACATACAGTTTCCCACATTTTCCCCAGTCCCTAACCCTAACCCTTTTTCTCATCTCCTTTCCTGTCTGGTCTGCACCGATCCACCGTGGCACATTTCCTTAAAATGACCCCAGAAACATTCCTCCAGTACTCCGCTTTCTCTGCCCAATGTATAAAACTTCCCCTCTAGTATGCTAATATGAGCACACCTTTAAACAACAGGCACGAACAATGTATGTACAGAAGACCCCTCTTTGAAAAAAAGTTAGAAAACAAGCCCATTCCGAGTACAATGGACAGACGTAAGGTAAAGCCTGTGTGTCAAAAAGTCATTTGAAAAGCTTCTGCTGTTATCCAGGCTGTCAAAAAGTGTCCAAGTTGGTCTGAGGTTTCGGCAGTTTCTGTCAAGGGCTTGAGGAGTAACCCCTCAGAGGTGGGGAAGCCTGACAGTTACAGATGGCGGGGGCTTGGGTGCCCGTTGTGATAGAGCTTCTGTTTGATGTGCACCATGTTCCCACTGGAGTCCTCTGGCTGGCCCAACTCTGCACCCCCGCGCAGCTCTCGGAGATTGCAGAATCGCGGGATCCATGTCCAAGAAGGTCCGTCTGAGGGGTTTCAGGGCACAGTAGAGAGAGGAAAAGCCCAGTGAGAGATATGAACAATAATGAAAAGAGTGAAAACATCAGGTAACGGAAGGATTCCATTGTCCGTTTTTCTGCAGGCTGACTTTCTCCGTAGTATTTCCATTAGGCAAAGCTTAACATGTATGTGTGTGTGCACAAGTAACCACAATTAAATGATGCTGGTATTTGTATTATTATATTATTCTCTTGTTCATTTCCCAGGTATTAATCTGGTATCAGTTTATCCAGGGAATGGCAGTAGAGTGCACATAAACATCAATGAATATCCAATACTGTAAATCACGTTTAAAAGAAAATCTCAAAGCAGTGTGAAAGCATCATTTTACAAAATTAAGAGAAATTACGACAATTTTAGTAAAATCTGGGAGTCTGGACTACGAGAACCACAGGAGCAATTGAAAAGGGATCTGTGGGATACAGACATGCGGTAAGACGGAGGTCTTTCCATGGAGGATGGTGGCTTGGATTCCACGGCTGTCATGATGTTTGGAAGGCAATTGTGTTCGAGCAGTGTCAAGTGAGCCTGAATATAGCATCCTCCATTCACTCCCGTTACTGCATCCTTTATTTTGCCAGTTTGATGGATGCATTCGGTGGGAAAGTAAATGCCTGGTCTGAATTAGGAACGAGCTCAGCGGACGGCCGATATAGGGGAATATGAGATGCGCCACATGGAGGACGAAGGACTGAGAGGGATATTGAGCTGAAAACAAAGGCAAAGGCCGTTTCGTAATGCTTGATGCGGAGTGTGAATGCGTGAGCCTGTGTGTGGAAGACCTTCGTGTCTCTGGTTCTTCTCTCACCAGCTGCCGCTCCTCACTGGGCTATTTATAGCTCACAAAGACAGAAAGCGGAGGAGTTAGAGTGTTTGTGCATGTGTGTGTCGTCTGTATGGAGTGTGTGTCTCTCCTCCGTTCTCCCACTCTGGCTGTCTGTCACACACTCCGCACTTCTATAGGGACTATGACCCGTCAGTAGCATCAGGAACCTGAAGATTAACTCGATGTAGGAAAATGTACCTCGAGCAGATCATCACAACCTAATTAATAATACTAGTTTGAGATCCTTGCCTGTGTTTAGCAGGCTTCTCTACCAAACTAATGAAACCATATGCCTGTAAAACAGATTCTGGCCAAGCAGAGTCACATCTATCTCTAGCAGTCTAGCGGTGCACCCCCACAAAGCTGATATAGCAATAATGAGTAACAGAACAGCAGTGTATCTTTCCGTGTGCAGAGTAGAACACCTATAATAAATCTACGGGTTTTTCTTTAGGGACGACAAGCCAGCATCCTTCAGCCATAGGCCACAAACTCTCTAGCTGTCTATCATCTCCCACCAACAACAAATAACATCTAGCGCTGGAGTAGTGTCTGCTGTACATACCACCTTCTCGTGTTCCTCTCAGCTGCTATCAAACTCCACCCCAGCTCCCTGTAACTTAGCATCTGTCCATGTTTGTTCACTACTGCCAGCTGGCCTGGCTTTCACTCTGAGCTATTTCACAGCCCACATTCAGGTATTATCAAGCTCTAGACACCAACATTTGCAGCACCCATCAAATTGCCAAGCTTTACACATTATTAGCGATATCGACTTTTCACTTTCCTTGCACACAGACAAGGATGATTGCGGTGATTGTCCAACGATTTGTTTAATGTCAGGAATATTTTAAAGACACAAAGCTGTCATAGAGAAGAAAAGATACACATTTTCAGATAAGAGCTTCATATCCTAGACACAACATCAGGAGACTCTGTTTCTACATCTTGTCAAGTTAATATGAGAGTCATTAGCAGAAGTGACTTTTTGACTATGACTATGAATGACTCCGAATGACTATCCCACACTTACAAAACATGACTTAGTTCTGCAGCCCAAGTCAGCTCCCTACACTCACCGAAACCTTCTGCACTTTGAATTCCATTGACTCTCTTGTCCTCTTCATGTCGCCTCCTCCAAAAAGTATCTGCTCCTACTCATCCCACACCTCTGAGGATGCTCCGATCCCCCACTATACTCACCGTATGCTCCGCTGCTCCTCCAGGCCCTCATGGCGCAGTTCAGAGCGCCGTCCAGCCAGAGCAGCAGCCAGCTGATGCAGAAGCCCAACAGCAAGCCCAACATCAGGTCCATCTCCTGCTTGGTCACACTCTCACTCACAAAGTAGTTCTCGGATGAGTCCACCAGAGACTGGTCCCCGTCGTAAGGAATCACATAGTGAACGTGATGCCTGCAAGAAAGCAATGTTGGGAGAGATATTTCTCATGATATAATGGAAACGGCAGAAGAGGTGATGCCATGCAGTGTTGGCCACGAGTGTGGAGAGTGGCGACTGGAACAGTCTGTGTCAGCTGAGCCGGCTGGATCTAACAGAATCGAGATGGTCGACTGACCCCAGCTGCATAACACTAGTGCAAGACAAACGGACACTGCGCTAGGAAACAAGACGACGGCTAGAGGCAGCGCAGGGAAGCACTGCGCTAAGAAACAAGACGACGGCTAGAGGCAGCACAGGGAAGATTAAAGAGGGTGATGTTAAAAAAAAAATCTCAGAAGGAACAAGTTAAAAATGATGAGCTTGCCATTAATGGTTTGATTCCATTGTCTGTACATGTTAACTAGACCTGTATTTTCATGTATAGATCCACCCCTTCACTCTTTACCAGCTTACTGACCACAAAACCCTTTCAGGTGTTTGAAGGAAGGAAGTCAGCGTGAAGGGGTTTCCCTTTGTATCTGTTATTACATCACAGAGGCAGCTTGGTGTAACCTCACATCTCCAGGCCTTGGAAACTGACACATGCCCCTGGTGCTGTGTATGTGTGCAGAGTTTCCTCTGGCAGACAAAATGACATCTCTCCATGTGTGTTCTGTAATGGTCTGATAACCTGTCTCACTGCGATCCTGTTCAGGATGACTGGTATTGGGTTATAGATAGATAATTTTACCTTTGATATTGAAAATGACAATATCAATGATCAAGTGTATCAGTATGACATATATTTATACAAGACTTGTCAGGGATTAATTCCTGTCTTAAACATCTTAAACGAGATGAGTATAAAACACTGAGTAACAGAAAACAAGCAAACAGTATTCAGAAGGTACACTATAGATAGAAGGTACACATACTCTTTACATGTAAAACACTACATTTTAATTGCTACTACTGATGCTGTAATTGTGTAAATGACTGCATGCACTGTGTAATTAATATAATCAATAACAGCACAACACTCTACCACACAGGACAGATGTGAAGTAGGGACATCAGTAGCTCTACGAACATTCCTGTAGTATATCATGTACTATACAACTTTTTAAATGAACTGAAGAAACATTCAACGCAATATTTGCAGTGTGCCGACAGAGAGCAACATCAGCTAAAATCTCAATCCTAAAACCTATTGCAATTGATGATTGAATTCTAGTTCACTTTTTAGAGTAAAAATAGCATTATTACGTCAACACTCGAGGACTTATAAAAACACCGTCAGTGTTGGTCTATATTTTGTATAGTTCTACATTTTTAACACCTTATATTGACAAATAAAAGCCTGTTTTACTGTTGCACAACAATCACTTCCAACTACACACTTCATTTATATAAATAGGAGACAGATTTACCAAATAATTCCTTCTCACAATTCAAATGTTTAATATTCTTCATGAAATCTGGTATACCAATACTGGTCTTTTAAATCACATTAAGTTTGGAATTAGGAATACAGTCAACCACTCTCTCCTTTTTGTCATATACAGGTGATTTGGACCATGGGTAATGGTGGACCTGACTCACCAAGGCCCTGCCTGGCTGGGCAACAAAGGGGACAGTAAGTGGCCCGGGCATAATACTGTGACCAGGGCCCAAAATTTGGTGCCACATGTGTATGTATCCATAACTGCGGTAAGTTCCACAATAAGTATGTATACCAACATATGGAGGAGCAAATTAGTGGAATCAGTGAATGCTATTCACTATCAGATGTTATGGGCCTCTATCATCTGCAATCAAGGCCGGACTTATGCATGGGCTAACCTGGGCTGTAGCCCAGGACCTCAACTTATATGGGGCCTCCAGGTATTTTTCCTGGTTGTTACAGCAATATGCTGCTCTTAAATACAACTGACCAGGCCAAACACAGTGGACTGCTGTCCATTAAGAGTGCTGGATTGATTTGGTTAGGTAAAGTCAGTCATCTTCCAACGACATAAAGAACGTCTCTAATTTACTTGACATTATGCAATATTCCTTTTCTGTGACGTCGAACAAATAAAATGTGTTATTTTCGTTATTATGGGGCAATTTTACCTTCCACAGTTGCAATGACAGACGCGGTCCTCTCCTCGTAAATGCGGTAAGATATAGTTGTGAAAGCGATCCAGTAGCGCGTTCATGTCCATTAAACACGCTATCGCCTGCAAAGAACCATTCGAGTCAATTGGGGCAAAGCAAGCAGTATTCCGACAACAGCAACCCCCATACGACCTGAAAAAGCGGTTCACGGGAGACAAATCACATAGATATCTATAAAAATCCACAAATGATTAAAAAACCAAAAAAGTGCTCCAGAAAAAAGAATGTCCTTCGTTTAAGTATTACGAATACTGCAAATACACTTCAATTAGTCTGCATGCATTCTCAGAATCCTTATCTTCGTGTAGTTTTCTGTGCCAAAAATGTGCACTTATGTATTTTTCAGAATTTCAACCAGGCAAAAATTACATTAACACCTTCTTTGGAAAATATCATAAAAGGCGCGAGGCATGGGAGTGTAGAAATTCTTCTTACCATGACCATTGCAGCCCCCAGGATCATAAAGATCATCGCGGAGGTGATCATATGCATTAAAACTTCCCAAACTGATTTTTTTCTCCCTCCGTTTCCCACGTTCAGTCCAAGATTTCGTTCAAATCAAACACCCTGCCCCAAAGAAGCGACTCTCCATAGAGGTTTACCGCAGCTGATACCTCGGTACCTCCAGGCTCCCCGGCAAGGACCGCAATGTTTCGCGGCATAAGGTGCCCTGATTTCCGCGGCTCAGGCAAAAGTCTCTCCTGGTTTCACTATGCGGTGATTGTATCCTACGTTGAAGTTGAAATAAATGGTTTCCCCGGTAAGAGAATGCAGGTTGAGACGCAGGTCTGGGTTAATGTTTCTTTAAAGATTTTTCTTTAAAAAAAATGCATTCCTTTCCGTTTCGTGACCATTCACAAATCTGAGCAAGGTCGAAGGAGGAGGTAAAACCCAGTGAAGGGTACCACTACTCTGCCCTGATATGTATTTGTTCCTTCAAATATTGTTCAATTGCTTTCTTAATGAATTCCCTGAATCATCGGCTGATCGGCGTCTTTCGTTAAGTGGTTTTCTCACTCGGTTAACACAAATCCTACAGTCCATTTGATAGCTGTCATTAATGCTGTAATTTCAGTAGCGGTTCTGTGTCAGATCGAAGGCTTGTTGGAATTGGATCCTCCCCTTAATCCAGTCGAGATGCTGCGGCGGCTTTTGCATCATCGCCCGGGGTAAGAGATGTCCGTATCCAATTTTCTCGCTCTCATCATCGTGGCCAGTTCCTACGTACGATCCTCCGTGTGTCTGAGAGATATCAAAGGTCGATATACCTTACCGAAGGATGCCCCAGTTTTACATTTACAGCATTTGGCAGACGCCCTTAGCCAGTTTTCCCCCTAAATGCTGAGATGTAAAGTAATGCACAAAATCAAACGGCGAATTACCCCCCCTCTGGCACTATCTCTCCCTATTTAGTGCGTGACATTGCAGGTCAAATTTGTATTCTGCGCCATTCTGTAGGGCAGGGCTTGCTTTGTGTACTGGCTCCCAAACTATCATCGCCGAGTCGGATCATGAGCCATAAGGAAAGGCAATTAACTACGGGGAGCGCTCGGATCATATAGAAACACTGAGAACCAGGTCGCCCGTATTGTCATTTAGTTTCAAGCAACTAGATTGAATGGAAAATGCGGCTACGGGCTGATGTCTTGGTGACTCGTAAGGTAAGGAAGAGGATGTTACACAAGGGACTGATAGGCTGGCTATATTTATGTTTGACCTATATCGATTTAGAAAAAGGTATGGGAAGGAGGGGGGTTGGAATATAATTAACTTGCAAATTGTGAAACCTGGATTAACCGTACTCGTGAGCTCTTTTTCGGTTTCTTACTGAAAGAACAAAATTAGAAAAAACAACCGAGAACCATATATAACGTAATTTAAAAGAATAGGCATGCTTAAGCATTGCTACTTCTGATACACTTTCATTAGAGAATTGAAATAGAAGCTCCATATGAGATACCATGTTTTTATTTGAAATGGGTTTTCTCCCAGTGGTGGTGGTTCCTATTGAAATGCACTTTCCTGTTGTCAGCAGCATCTTAGAGGGACAGAACTGTGATCTTGGTGTGGCTGGTAGATGAGCCAATCAGAAGGTAGCTGCACAGAGATGCTGACATTTTTAGTGGATGTTTCAGGAGATGTTGGTAACTGCAACATATAGGCATGAAATCAAGATCTTACAAATGTTAAAATATTGTGGGGAAAAAACAGAAGTCTGTTGTGTTCTTTAGGCAAAATAATTCCACAGCTTACAGACGCATCAACAAAACTTCCTAGGATGTGAGCCAACAGCAATTGTTTGCCCACATCTTTACATGGCTTAACCAATAGATGACTTGCACCGAAGAGAATAAAAAAGAAAACATTAGTCACATCACATTAACAGTATACACTACAGTATTTATATAACACATATATATAATTGATTTTATCTAGGTTTACATCAATATAAATCCCATCTCTTCTCTGTGCATCTGGACTTTGCATGTTCTCCCTGTATTACCTGGGTATCCTCTGAGTACACCAGCTTCCTCTGGCAGTTCAGCCGACTGGTATTTCTGAACTGGCCACAATGCACGATTTGGTGCGTGTGTGTTTGTGTACTGCAGTGTGCTGCCATCCCATCCAGGCTGTACCCCAGCCTAATTCTCGTGCTGCCTAGGATAGACTCCAGGGTGTCTCACTTCTCTGACCAGGATAAGTGCTTAAAAGACTGATGGATGTGTGTCTATATAACCTTACAATAAGCCAACTTAATCATAACACAAACCAAACGAAGGAAAACAACTCAGTCATTGGAAAAAAGTTAAAAGAAAGCGTTGCTGGAAGCAAGGTAACTTACTGTAGGTGCTCAGACTACTGAAACAGCCCAGACCCTGCGCATGAAAACTCACTAACTGGTCAGGATGCGATTTTGACTCTGCACTTCCACATTAAATATTACCTTTTAAATTCTTTTCAAATGCTTTAAATCCTGAGGCAACATGTCAATAGATGCATTGTGACTGTGGATTCGGTATGGCAAACAATGCATGATGTAAAATAAAGCAAAGACTTTAACCCTTTTTAATATTAAACTACACTTCAAGTATTTACTGTCTCACTTACAGGCACTCCAAACTTGATTTTGATAAAAATCTAATGGAGCTAAATTGACATTTGAGTAAAGTTCAAGATTCTCAGATGTAAACATCAATTTATAAATAACTGTAATATATGAGGTTTTAACCCTGAGGTTTTTATGGTTCATTGTTGATCTGCATTCTTGTTAGTTTATGCTCAAACACAAAAAGGGATCAAGCACTCATCTGAATACACCTGCACAAATAAGGACACACTTGTCAGTCTGATAAAAGCAATAAAAATAGTTGTTTCTTAAAGAGAATAGATAATGTTTCATTTATGGGTCTGTCATCGTTTCCCTTGATCAAGCACATGAACAAACCAGCAGGACAGAAGAGAATCTCTCACCTCACTCTGTCACTTTTCCTAGAGCTTACAGCATGTTTTTTGTCATGAGCGTTTGACTCAAAAGGAGGTGAGAAAAAGACGAGCCGACAAGATGGGATTTACCCCACTGGCTTGGTTGACACACTGGGAAGGGCACTCCTTGCTGGCAAAGTGGACACAGTAGGGCATCATGCCATTATCTGGGCATATTTGTCAAGGTGAGAGAGCCTAACAAATGTGTCCAGAATTAGTTTAAGGCAACAAGGTGCTGCCAACCCACCCCTCAAACGGCTGCTTCACGAATCTGCATGACTTAAAGCAGGTGAGCGCAAACGCAGTGGCACTGCAGGTGCGACAGAAGGAGATACTAATATCCCAGTGCAGTGTACCTGCAGTTACCAGTAGCTATGTGCTCACGCTACAGTACAGCACAGTCACTGGCTGCAGTGTGTTACTGCTTCAGGGTTAACGGAAGCACTCAGTGCTAGTGTCTTAGTGTTATACAGTCCATATAAATGGGTTTCTGCATTAGTAGGCGAGTGATAGCAAGTGGATGATGTGCCTCTTGTACAAGTTTCAGCTGGATGACACAGCATCACTACTTGAGCTCAATAGTCAGTAGAAACACACAGTGTGCAGGAAGGATCGATTGCTCTTTTCCTCGAACTCCTGCAGCAGATCATCCATCTCGTTCTCCATGTCATCAGTATTCTGGATCTGTCAGACGATGAAAGAGAGAAACGGTCACAAACACAGACACTGTAATATTATTTTGCATAGTTTATGGTTTAAACCAGTGGTTCTCAATCCTGTTCCCTGTTTAAAATGGTGAATTTGAAAATAGCATTGGGTTAACCAGGTGGTTCTCAATCCTGCTCTGAAAGGACCCCCTGCCAGAATCTTTTCATTTCAACCCAACCTTAATCAGGCACAGATAGTCCTTAATGGGCAGTGGTGGCTTGATGGTTAGGGAAGTGCACTTGTAATCGAAAGATTGCAGGATCGAGTCACCACTGAGGTACCCTGAGCAAGGTACCGTCCCCAAGCACTGCTCCCCGGGCGCTGAATTAGCTGCCCCCTGCTATGTCACAAAAGTCACATATGGGTTAAATGCAAAGGACGCATTTCGCACTGTGTGCTGTGCTGTGGTGTGTTGACAATGACCACTAATCACCAAATTCAAATTCTAAATTCTAATAGGCCAATAATGAATGTGGCAGGTTGAATGTAGTGTGGGTTGGAATGAAAACATTCTGGCAGGGGGTCCTTCCAGAGCAGGATTGAGAACCACCTGGTTAACCCAATGCTATTTTCAAATTCACCATTTTACACATTGGGAAATCTTCTTGAAGTAATGAGTTATACACCTTGATCATGTGCACTGTGGTGCTGTTAGCTTGTTCGGTGGCAGGTGGGTGTGTGTGTGCATGTGGCTTTTTGTGTATCTCAATATGATGCCCTCTACAGTAAAAATAAGGAAGCCAGTATCCTTAACGTTACGGCTACTTTTCATAGAGGATATATCAAAAATATGGAAAATATTTTGTGAGGCAGACATTTTTAGCACACAGAGCGCACTGTGGGAACTTGATCCATCCTATTTTATGAAAACAGGACACTCACAAGTGTTGCGTAAGTATATTAAATCTGAAGAAAATGCAGTAAAAGTGCAATTACATCATGTCTCCATTAGAGTAATATAGAATATAGCCCTGGAAAATTATATGGCAACCTTCCATGTCCATGTTCATGTCACTCAGCAAATGCTATCTGCTTTTCACTCAGCGTCAAAACATCTTCATATGTCAAGCAAAAAAATGTATTGCTACTTTATGGAACTGCTATGAACTACAAATTCACTTAATGCTGAGAAAAAGACCACTTGAAGAAGTTTATCCTTTTCGACATTTATATGTGTATATAGTAAAACTTTTTGTATTGATAGACATAAATGAAATCTAACAGGAAAAATATCAATTATTCAAAAAGATTCAACAGAAAAGTAATTTCACTCCGTAAGGAAAAGGTAATTAAGTACATCCTTGCATTTAGTACCTGGTATTGTCTCTTGAGCAGAAACACATTTATTATAACCATCTCAGATTTGTACACTGACTTGTAGATTTTGTTCCCTTCCCTCTAAGCATGATTGGGGGGGGGGGGGGCACCCTGCATGTACAGCCTTCCTGTAGTCCCACCCACTTCAACTGGATTAAAGCCCAGACTTCGCCTTGCTCATTCCATAACCCCCCATTCCTTTGATTTGAGTCACTCCTTTATAGATTTGCTTGCACATTCGGAGACATCATCATGTGAGGACCAAGACCGTCATGTTCTCCTCAAACATCGGTATGATGCTGGACTCATTGTAGTTGTTATTATGACACACTGGTCAGGCCCTGAAGTGCCAAAGCCACCCCAAAGCAGAACGCTCCCACCACCAAGCTTCACACTTACGAAGTTCTTCTTTCTCAAATGCTGTGTGTCTTTTCTCACAAAAAGTTAGAATGTTCATTTATATATATATGATTACTAAATGTAAACTACTGAAGTGTAACTTCTTCAACTTTACCGTATTTTTCTAACACCATTGTTGAAATTTAGATCAAAAATTTGTCGTATTATGATATTTTTTAAATGGGTGTACTGATTTTTTCATGGCACTGTAATTACACATTACCAAGCAAGCACTTTGACTAAACTCAAGCAGTTACCCAGATACAGATTGACATTTCCAGGTTCAAACAGAATGCTGAGACCCAGTGATTTGTTTGACTCTCAAACATTAAAACACAGGTAAACTTAGGAGAATCACTCACACATTGACACAGCTCGCAGATGACAAAGGCACCCAGGGTAGCTTCCTCGTGGTTATCCTGGATGTCCACGTTAATGACATGCACTGGCTGGAAGGTTTCTTGTTCCCGAGAGTTCAAGTCTGAAATAGACAGGAACATAGAAAGCGATCTGATAACCGTACATTTACCTGGTAAACCAAGCTGGTGCCTTTAAACTGGGTGCAAAATTGTTATACTGGTACAGTTTGCAAATGTGTTCACTGACAGACTGACCTTCCAACACCTGATCGTAGACCCGCTCCTCACACGTGATGACTAAGTCAAACTTTTCTCTGCAGTCCTGAAAACGCTCAGGCCGCTGCTTGATGCGTTTGTTGCGTTCTAACATGTGCAGGATCCCATTTTGCGTGTATCTGGATCATAGTAAGTCAAGGAAGACCATGTCAGGGCCCTTAAACAGCAAAAAGCCCAGCCAGCAATCCATCGTCCATAGCTGGTTATCCATCACAGGGTCACAAGGAACCTGCAGTCTATCCCAGGATATAAAGGGCACCACATGGAGGAGTGACCACACGGAGGAGTGACCACATGGAGAAGTGACCACATGGAGGAGTGACCACACGGAGGAGTGACCACACGGAGAAGTGACCACATGGAGAAGTGACCACACGGAGGAGTGACCACACGGAGGAGTGACCACATGGAGGAGTGCTGCTTAGGGCTTGCAAAATGCTGAAGGAAATTCATAGACACAAAGTCACCAAACTGCATGTGCTTGCACTGTGGAAGCATGCCAGAACACCAAGAGGACACCCACGCAAACACAGCGAAAATGTGCAAATGTGACACACAAAGCAAGGCTGGCAATCAAACGCCCTGGAGGTGCGGGCCCACTGTATCACTTCCCAAAGCAGCAAGCACTCTGACTAATATGCAGCATTTATTTCAAGAAAATTTTATTTCGAATGATAAATTAATGACTCCTGGTGGGACCCATATTCATAAAAGATAAAACTAAATAATACTGTTCAAGAAAGAGTCTTACATGCTCCTTTTTCCATCCAAAGAAAACGTAGATAGCAAGCCAACTGTATGCAATAACAGATGTATAGGGCTTTCTGAGTGTGTACCTTGTGGGTTTGATTAATGAGACTGTAAAATTAACACACTTCTTAAGTTGTCCTAAATGAGTTTAGCAGGCAAGGGTAGAAAAATGCAGCATCTCTCATTACACTGTTCGGTATTCATATTATGTCACCACTGTGCTACAGATATGAGATGGGTACAGTAAGTGAGCAAAAAAAAAAAACATTTATACACTTCTAAGAATATTTTAATTTAAATTTAATTGCATTCCCTACTCAGGCCGATCAGGGTTTTGTTCACTATCTTTCATGCTTAAATCATTCTCGCTTAATCTACTCCCCATATATTCTTCCCGCTCTCACTACATTATGTCTAAGTCTGACATAGGAGGGTAACCTGAAGGGCAAAGGAGAAGCTGTGTGGGTTTTTCTTGGAAGAGAACAGTGAGAAAGGCGGAGAATAAGCAAGGGGGACAAGGCGAGGATAGTGACTGGAGTGATTGTGTACTGTTCCTTCTGCAGCACCAGCAACCATCCACCTACCTTGCCTGAGTCACACACACACACACACACACACACTTACTTCATGCAGAGCTGTGAGTCAGTGACAGCCATACACATATATGCACACAGCAGTCCATGCATTCATATCTTTGTGAGCACTCTACATTGGGTCCCCACAACGTAGTATATACAAAACCGCACACACACGCGAACATTGATATCTTTGTGGGGACTGTCCATTCACTTCTATAAGCATAACCCTAATCGTAATTGTGACAACCCCTACTGAGCCCCCTAACCTTAACCGCTAACCAAACAAACAAGATTCTTGGCATTTTTCGTTTTTTTGATCGCATTCGCAGATTTTTTATAAAATTGGGTTTCCCCTTGTGGGGACTGGAAAAATACACACACACACACACATACATAAGCACGCAGGTGTGTGTTTCCCTGGTAAAGTACTTATGTAATTTCAACCTGTCACATGCTCAGAGGAAGCATTAAATGAGTGGCTGCTGGCTGAAGTGACAGCACAGGAAGCAGGACATCACACATTTTGGATAAATCAGTCTGAGGTGGCTGGATGATGCAGGTCTACTGTCGTATTACAATTTCAATATTTAAAAAAAAAATGCATTTTCAACATTCTGTTGTGTGACCTTGCAAGAATTCGGAAAATGTTAGTTTTGCAAGGTAAAAAAATAAAAATGAAGACGAGTATTAAGTGAATTGTTTGTGCATTAAGAGCCTGTAGCCATGTGAAGGACATCTACATCAGAGCATCTCACCCTTTACAATAACTATCATAACCGAAATTCATGTTGTCTACCACCAGGAAGCAAACACGTCTATTCATTTAATATCTCATATTAAAGGTACTGTTTATTTCATCGTGTTGCAAATCACTCTTATACATGACACAGATGCAAGGAGGTAATTTGCATGAATGTGCAATTGTAACTGAACAACCTAAGGCCGCATGTGCAATAGGTTTCTGTGCGTGTGTACACTGCGCAACATTTTACAGTACTGTGTGCTCTTTATCGCACATGCTCCAGCAATTCATGGTTTTGTATTTACCATTTTATATTTCATACATTAATATCTTATGTTACACTCTTAATATGATAGTTCCGCAAAGGTTATAAATGAAAGAGAAAAAACTAAATATGGGCATGTTTTGGAGTAAATAATTATAAATGTAATAAATTGGGATCCTTTCCATGTGGTCATTTTATATAAACCATTTACTCACTGAATTTACTGAAAATATGCTATATCATAATGTATACGAGGAAAGGTTAGTTGAGCTAAATCTGTTCAGCCTCAAGCAAAGGAGACTGAGGGGGGACATGATCCAGGTCT
>JAODKE010000040.1:4026258-4050938 GCA_026779605.1 Mormyrus hasselquistii | reverse complement strand
GCTTGGCAATTAATCGATCATCGATCGATAAGATGAAACAACTATTGATTAATGAATTACTCGATAATTTGCATCCCTAATATGCATATTTTTTTAACCACAACTACAGTAATCATTATTAATCCCACTGTTATTAGCAGCTCTTATACATTCAGTTTTAAATCTGGAATTGCAGTAATTGCATTGAGGTTAGCTGTAAAATGATTGTGTTAAAATGCCCTATGAGCTTCAGGTGAATATTTGTTTGAATGTAGATTATGTGAGGGAGTATCCCCTGGTAAGTGGATCTGTGTGCTGAGGTCTGCGTACACAGTTTGAATTTGTCTTGGCGTCCCTGTGTTGCAGGGCTGATCCTGTTCTTGTGTTTGGGAACTCTCACCATGCTGCGGCCCAACATGTCCTTCACGGCCCCGCTGCAGGAGAAGGTGGTGTTTGGGATGTTCTTCTTGGGTGCTGTGCTCTGTCTCAGCTTCTCCTGGCTCTTCCACACAGTCTACTGCCACTCTGAGAAGGTGTCCCGGACCTTCTCCAAGTACGTCTCCAGCCTCCCTCGTGTGTGTGTGTGTGTGTGTGGGGTGGTGGCCTTTTTGGGCAAACTATTTAAAGGGGTTCTGACGCAGGGCTGGGTGATATGATGATAGTCCTGGTAATCAATGATATTAGACAGCTAACTTGGTGTTTATGTCTGACAGTGACTAATGATCAGTCATCGCCATTGTCGGGGAGGTAGGCTCAGGCTAAACACCAAGCATGATAACAGAAGAACCTGTGATTTGACCAAGCATACGTTTCCAACACAGTTTAAATGGAAAAAAATAGCTATTACAGTGCAGCGTTTCACATGCATTGTCCATTGATATCCTCCTTTAAGCGCAAATAGTGCAGTGTACTCCATTATTGTTTAAAACAATTAATAATGCATGTTTTTTTAGAAGGGGGGTTGGACAATACTTCATTCTGATATTTTTAAATTAAAATATTGTATATTGTTTTTTAAGACAACGCCCAATATTTTCTTCTACAGTTTTTTAGCTGACTTGGTCTCAGGTCTGTGATATGGTTTTATGTGGATAATAGTCTGAAAGGTATGAATTCTCTCTTGCTCCGGTGCCTCTCAGGCTGGACTACTCGGGCATCGCCCTCCTCATCATGGGCTCCTTTGTGCCCTGGCTCTACTACTCCTTCTACTGCTCCCCGCAACCACGCCTCATCTACCTCTCTGTGGTGTGCATGCTGGGAATCGCCGCCATCATTGTCGCGCAGTGGGATCGCTTCGCCACACCCCGCCACCGGCCCACTCGCGCAGGTGATCGGCGACCGGCACTCTTATCGCACAGCGTGGCTTCACATATCCAGCTGTATGATTATGTGCGCCGCCTAGTGGTATCCGGCGGTATTGACCGAGACAATTCTTCTTTACTCTAATGCAGTGTTTCCCAGTCCCATCCCTGGTAGGGATGTGGGAGGAGCAAAAATGTGGATTGTCTGGGGATCCCCAGGGACTGGGTTGGGGTGGGTTTGCTCTAATGGCTGTAGCACATATAACAGATATTTGCCTTTGTCCTTCCCGATCACAGGGGTCTTCATGGGTCTGGGACTGAGTGGGATTGTACCCACAATGCACTTCACTATCGCGGAAGGCTTTGTCAAAGCCACCACAGTGGGCCAGATGGGCTGGTTCTACCTGATGGGTGCCATGTACATCACAGGCGCTGGGCTCTACGCAGCTCGTATCCCTGAGCGTTTCTTCCCCGGCAAATGCGACATCTGGGTAAGCTCCCAAGGCTCTCGCCAGCTTCCCCTACATTTCTCACTGATGGCAACTCGCACCTTCCTCACTCACTTGGCCTTTTCTCTACCATACAGTTCCAGTCACACCAGATCTTCCACGTTCTAGTGGTGGCAGCTGCCTTCATCCACTTCTATGGGATATCCAATCTGCAGGAATTTCGCTATGGGCTGGAAGGAGGATGCACAGATGACTCTCTGCTCTGAATGATGCCTCCTCCCCTCCCACAATCTCCCCTTTCAGTGAAGAAGGCCCTGGTCCTTTACCAAGTGCCTCTCAGGTTATGTTATTAACATTACTCCTCCCCTACTTCTTCCTACTGCAGCTTTTTGATGAGCAACATCTTGGGCTGAATTGATCTGCACCTTTCCAAGCGCTCTGGTTTTGGTCCATAATGGTGGTGGGTTATCATACTGCTGCTGGATAGAAACCAGACAGGGAGTGGGAGGACATAGGGAGGAGGGTGTTGCAGTGCTGCTTCAGCACTGCATGTTCCATCTTTGTTCTTAGTCCTGAGGGAGTCGCTTTGGTGGGCACTCATGTCTATCATGGGAAAATATAAGAACTGAGGAGCTGTATAAATAAGTACTGAGGACTTGCGCAGCACAGAGCAAGTATGAAAAAACAGAAGCCATGACTAGGGACTGAAGGTAGCAGTTGAGTACTGCTCCGCTCTCATTCCTGCAGCCTGTAGTATTGCAGGAGCTTGTTGAAGTAAATTCTATTCTCTCTTTTTTTTATATATATATATAACTGATTTAGACTGTTTCACTGAAAGTTCTCACTTGGTAAATAACTTGATAATGCCACTGCTGTGTCCTGCATGAAATATCTGAAGAAGCTGGCAGTCTTCTGCTCTAGGCTTTGAGGTTCCTATAGTATGTGGCCTTACAGGAATGAGAGCTGAGTAGCCCTTTGGTACACACCATCTCTGAGAAAAGGTCCAGGAGCTCGGGTGCCGTTCTTGGCTCAGACTTGCTGTCCCTCATCACAAATCTTCATAGCAAGCTCATGTAGAGTTAGGAACCAGTCTGTCACATGAATCTCAGTAGTTTGTGACAGCCTCGGTGGTCACAGGTAAGTTTTCAATGATTAAACTGAGTGGAACGATAGCACTCAAGGTGACTAAGTAGCATCAAACAATAAACTTGGTCAAAGTAAATGTGAAACTTTTGAAATTAGCATTGTTTATAGCCACATAGAGGGGTTTACACTTATTACAGTGAACAAGTACTGCTGAACATAAAAGTGAACATATTACACTTAAAATATGTTCATGCAATAATCGTCAGGTGTGATTTTAATGGTGTTAGGCACATTTAAACGTGTTGAAATATTTGACAGATTTCAATGGCTGGAATTGTGGGTGCAGGATCATTGCATTCCCTTACCCTTGCTCTATCGATAGTTGTATTTAAGAAAGCACGTCTGCTGAAAATAGCAAAATCCGCAGTATCGGAGGCTTATCACTCACCTTTGTTTAATGTTGAAACTGCTGTAATTGTGTAAAGAGCACACCACTATAAATGTATCCATTCCAAGAGATTGTTTTGTAATAGATTTTCTCACGCATACAGAACTTTCGCTGAACGGTAATGTGACAGATATCGCTATTTCAGTATGGAGCTACACACCTTGCTACTCATCTAACGTTTGTGCATAGTAAATAGAAATGTTGATTTAGTGAAGCTAACTGTAAAATACAATTGAAAATGTATATCGTATATAATTTAAAAGTATTTAAAAAATCTAAATTTAGTACTCCTGTGCCTTATGCCAATGAAAATAAAGTATTGTTAGGGAGGGGGACACTTTAATGGCCTGATTAAATGTTAATGGGAGGAGATTCTGGTTTCAGAATTAATAAAGTAGGTCAACCTTAGCTCTTTCGAGGAAATGTTTCTATTTTATGATTTTAATGCTTTATACCCAAAAAATAATAGTCGATTGAGATGACAAACCAGTGGTTGAAGTGGAGAAAAACGGGTGCTGGACCTCCCCTTGTTATTCAGCACCAGCAGATACTGAAAGGTGCCAGAACTTTGAAGAGAAAAACGAAGAGGCGCAAGTACTGCGTACCGGCGAGTACGGGCCCACTTCAAGCACTGACTGAAACACAAGCTTTCCAACTGCTGTAAACTGAGATTTTAGGATTGTTAACAATGACTCGGTTGTGTGTGTGCGCGCGCACACCCACACACAACTTTGTGCTCGGTTTTTCGTTGTCGATCAATGAACAACTGAAATACGTTGTCCACATAAATGTAAACTGTTACATATTAAATATTTAACGATAGCAAAACAAGGAGTTGTTTCTTTTTTATAGCAAAATCTGAAGTTTCTCCGTTTCATTTAGAAAGCACCAAAGAACATGTTTAATACACAACAGACGGTGGAGTGTGGTGATTGTGCGTTTAAGCAATGTGGTAATTTTTCTAGTCTTTTTTTCTCATCGCATTGCGTGGGGGGATGAGTGTTCACGCGCCCCGGCGCGCGCCGAGTATGACGTAGCTGTATTGGTGTTTGCGCGTGAGAACGTTTTCCTCTGTGGGTGTAAGAGACAGATTCAGTCCGGAATGCTCGAATTACACATATAAAACACTGAATGTATTTTCGAAAAATAAAACAACAAAAAGCCGCGTAGGTTCGCCTTAGCTTGTGGTGACTTTCAGTGAAAACGTAACCTTAATCTGGTACAGGCCGCCGGGAGAACGTACCAGCATTCGGAGTGGTGGTCTCGACGGAGAATGAAGCACAATCATCGGCTTCTGTAACTGCAAAATTCCGGACGTCTTGATTACTGCAGTTTGTATGTAAATAAACATTTCGAAACTTCCGAATTAGATGTCAAATTAAATCGCTTTATTGCTGCAATCTCGAAAGCCATTTACGTGCATGGGGTTCGTAACTAGCTTGCTAAGTGTTTGCTAGCCCGACAGCTGTGTTGTGAACTGTAGGTGCCTAGTTTTAGGTAGCTAATAATATTACTAACATACTGGGGTGCGACCTTATCGGTGAACAAACGTAATTTGTCGAATTTCTAGTGCCGTATCTTTCCTTTTGTATTATGGCATCTATATATTGAGTATCTGGGTAGCTAGCAAGCTAGGTGCGCTTCGCGAATCATCATCGAAGGTTTCGCTGAGTTATATTTAAAGACTTGCTTTAGACATGTACGTTTTTTGATATGGGGTTACATAGACATGTAGTTAAATTTTATTGACATGAAATCGCCGCCGTCATAAATGTGGTTGATTATTTGTGGCTGTCAATATTGTACACATGCATGTCATGCATACCTGTTATAGTCGTGTCATACGAAAATATAAATCGGGTGTCTAAGGTTGAAGGACTGTAAATGGCTTGGTTTATGCGAGCTCAGAGCATCCTGCTTTATGTGTGAGGCTGAATCACCGTCGACACCTTCACCGCACCGAAGTCTGCGCTTATCATGCTTACTGAGGTCATCGAAGAAAACGATGTTAACTTGAATACTAATCTGTCTCAGTGACACTCAGAATGACCAAGCTGCTGAGAGAAAGATAAAGCTTTTCATTTTTGTTGCTAAAGGTAATACCTGCGTAGTCGCATATTGCATATTCGCTTATCTATATATGGCCGCTTAAGACTTGGTTAGTGAATTTTGCATTAAATATGATATTTTTAGAAGAGCTCGCAGAACTGACACTCATCAACAATTGTGGTTGAAGGTTCATAGGTGATATTCATATACCTAAATAAATGGGCGGGATCAGTGCTCCTCTTTCATAAGGACTTCTCCTACTTGTCTCCTTAGATTAAATACGAAATACAATATTTTTAAAATAATGACACACCTTAAGAATCTTACATATTTAGTGATTGAGTAGTTTGAGCTTCATAGATCCATGAACTGTCATTTCATGGCATTTCTGGTTAAATGTCAATTTTTGCTGCAAGTCCGTAGTTGGCCTTAGTAGACCCAAATGAACAGACAGGACCAGTATTTTTGCTCCACACAGATTTCTCTTCCCTGTCTCTCCATGGCCTTTTGTGGGGCATTAGCTCAGGCCCCGAGGTCAGGTTCCCTGGGCTCCCTTCCCCACACCAGCATGGCCCCCAAAGATATCATGACGAACTCCCACGCCAAGTCCATCCTGAATGCCATGAATGCCCTGCGCAAGAGCAACACCCTCTGTGACATCACGCTGAGGGTGGAGAACACAGACTTTCCTGCCCATCGCATTGTCCTGGCTGCCTGCAGCGACTACTTCTGTGCCATGTTCACCAGTGAGGTAAAAGTCTCCGCCCCATACCAACCACTATAGAACCAACATGGCCCCAGCCATCCTGCATTAAACAGGGCCTGGCCTTGGTTAAGGCTGATTGATCCACTTGTGTCCACATTACAGACACCTGACCCCAAAGACTGGGAAACCTTACTGCTGGCACCCTGCGCGCTGATTATCAGATAATTGACATTTTAAATTCTTTTTCGTTCCTCTCTGGCTTCAAAAAAGTAGTCCCCTTGTTGGACCTCTTAACCATGTCAGCCTAGAGCCCACAGAGAAGTCAATTCGTCTCTGTCTGCCATCCCATGGTATTGTAGCAATGTGTTTATCAGTCACATGTTTAACAATAAGATGTTTTTAAAATAACACTTAGAAAAATTGAATCGAGTGATTTTGGATTTTGTGACTTGGGACCTCTGCCGGGCTGTTTGGGTCATCAGTTACTGAAAATGTGTTGGGTAGACATCCTGAGAAAATTAGACTGTTAAGGTTCAGGGAAAGTCCACTTCTAGATCATTGCTTATACTTCTAACAGTGGCGAGCTGTATAGAAGTGCCGCAGAAGTCAGAGGTCAATAATCAGACACAGTGAGTGTGACTAATTTGGTGACATATAGTGGTGAGATGATAGTAGGAGGGAACTATAAATATTAACTATGGGGTAAAGCTGTGATATTTCAGTGTTACCAGTAGATGGAGCAATCAACGATAGTTTTTTTTCCCCTGAAACAGACACTCGAAATAGCCCATATTTTGTAGTGCATAGTTATATCACTTGTTATTGTGACTTTGCAATAACAACACAAGTTTTAACTTGTGCTTTTTTAAAAAAATACTTACTGTGCATTGAGCAGCAATATTGACCATGTGGTGACCTTTCTATTTCATTCCAAAGCAGCTAATGCCAAAGGAAGTGCATGTAGACAATGATAGTGACCAAAATAGCAATGGGCTGTAATCGGGCTGCAGTGTTAAATTGCGTAGTAGATACTTTTCACTACAGATTTAGTTTTTTTTACATTTTAAAATACCTTTACATTTTCACATTAAAACATTTTTACATTTAATACTTTTAAGCACCGTTTACTTAAGCAAAGTTAAGTTTGTATATTTAAGAATCAATATCTTCCTGACCATGTGCAAATATTAGAATTGTGTGTTCAGCCAAATCATGCACAAATAACAAGAAACAATATACCTAGGAAAAAATGATAAATAATTGTTCTGAAGTGTAGTGAAAACATGGGCTCGCTTCCTCTGTAAGTGGCTCAGGTTTGAATTAGCTTTGGTTCTTTGCAGCTTTCGGAGAAAGGGAAGTCCTTCGTAGATATCCAGGGGTTGACAGCTTCTACCATGGAGATCCTACTGGACTTTGTTTATACGGAGACGGTTTTAGTGACTGTGGAGAACGTGCAGGAGCTGCTTCCAGCCGCTTGCTTACTGCAGCTGAAAGGTAACTCTAGAACCCACAGTGAAGCTCCCTTCTTTTCATAGAAGAGCTTAACTGTGTTGGTTCTAATTTTTTTCTCTGTATATTTTAAGATAACCGCTCTCAATGTGACTAAATCAATAAATAGGCAGTACCCAAAAAAGCAATCCAGCGATAGCATTTCTGTTCTCCTTCCTGTAGTGTTCCATTTTTTTGCCGACCTGATTATCATAAACACCCAGCTTCTTATTTTTTCTTGTGTGGTTCTGTTTTTTAGTATTTAATACGTACGTATATGTGGTAGGTGAATGCTGGAATTTCCCAAATTACTGCTTGCCACAGTTCCTCCTACGGCAGCTCAGTCTTCATCTGGCTTCAGCATAAGGGTTCAGATATTAGGGTTTTTGAGGTTCCTTACTGTGTGTGATTATGCATGTGCAATTAAATGGTATATAAATAGATGAAATTTCTGTGGCAGCTGTAGCAACCATCTGACTTGTTTTGGCAGACCGCTGAAAGGCATATGTGTGCACATGTATGCATGTCTCTGAATATGTGTGCATGGGTCTTTTTATGAATCCGTGCTCATCCGTGTGTGTGCGCATTTCCTCAGGGGTGAAGCGCGCGTGCTGTGATTTTCTGGAAAGCCAGCTGGACCCATCCAACTGCCTGGGCATCCGTGACTTTGCAGAGACACACAACTGCCTGGACCTGATGCAGGCTGCTGAGCTCTTCTCCCAGAAGCACTTTGCAGAGGTAGTTCAGCATGAGGAATTCATGCTGCTCAGCCAGGAGGAAGTGGAGAAGCTCATCAAGTGTGATGAGATCCAGGTACTGCTCCCACACCGAATCCACCTCATGGGAGACATGAATCTAGGACAGAGTCGTAGGCATGTCAAAAGGTGGGCGTGCCAAAAGGTGGGCGTGTCAAAAGGTCATTTTTACTGGCTGTAAATGATGTCAGTAAACAATATTTCAGAATGACACCAGATATCCACCAGACATCGCTCAGACAGACTATGCATAATAGGCATGTATAATTAAATGTTTTTTTCATATTTCTTCATGTGGCATAAGACATTTCATATGTTTACACTTTCAAAAAGCACAAAGGAAAATATGTACGTAGTTCCACCTACTTCACCATACTATATTCCTGTTGACCCGCCCATTAACCTTTCAAAATGCCGCCAGCCTGCAGACACCTATACCTGCTCCATGGGGATAGGTACCGTGTCCACCACAGTCCTAAGATAAGCAATAAACAGAGCACAGGAAGTGTATCCGAAGTGCACGGCACCCACCTACCGGGTGTATCTGCTTTCATTTCTTTCTGCAGTCGGAGTGGGGGTGAAACATGAATAGGGGTGTGTCTAAGCCTTCTGTATTCTCAGAATGGTTAAGGTGGCAAATGAACTAACCAAATTATTATGCATGTGACATATCAGTAAGGCTTTCAGCAAAGACACTTATTGTGGTGTTTGTGCTTTTGTCTTTTGCTTTTTATGCTTCTTTAGATAAAGTGTGTCAGTTATTTTGCGTCCGGGTGAATGTGGTCATTTAAATGATCATTATAATAATTTTTAGCCAAATAAAACTTCTTAATTAAAAAGAACAACTGTAAAAGATCAGCTTTTAAGCAGCAAATTTAAGATTTTTTTTTTAAGAACAATGGGACTCATTCATCAATATCATCCTGTTTTTTCTTAAATTTGTTCTTGAGAAATGTCCTAAGTAGGTCTTACCAGAAGTCTACGTCAGATTCATTATGTGTTCTTAAATCACCTAATTATTCATTAATGTGTTCTTACTATGATGAATCCCATTGTCCCCGTAAATTGAAAGCGCGTAACAGTTGTTCCTAATTATGATAGGTAAACGCCCCACCAATCCCCGTAAATGGGTATGAGACTGCAGGGCTGTGTGCACATACAGAAATCCAGCACAGAAACTAAGACAAACAGAGCAGACAACAAATTGAACATCTAAAGATCCAAGCGCAAGAAAACCTTCAGGAATTGAACAGCAGAGGAGCTGGCATGTTTGTTAAAGTCAGCAGTGGATATAAAATAACACAAATAACATGCATGAGATGCTATTACTCATTCAGTAATGATCATTAAAAACAATTATTAATTATTATAAGTGGTCATTCTAATGTATTAATTAAGAACAATTATTATTTAAAAATTTATTTTTTAAAATTTATCTAAACAATTTATCCCCCATGAACGTGAAAATTCCCGAATAATACCAAGGCATCCCTAACCCATAACGGTCTGATAGCCTACACGACAGCATAAGATTATAAGATTTTAACATCCATAACCAATTTATAAACCCACTGTACACTTTCTATGTCAAATTGCTTTGTCATTTCCTGTCTAGACCTTTTTATATAATGTATAAACCAATTATGTCCCTGTATGTACAAAGTTACTACTGTATGCAATGGGAGAACTACATTTTGGACCCATTATTAAAAATGTTAAATTCACAGCACTAAAAAGTTTCAAAGTTATTACAAGAAACGTGAAATTGCACAGTCATGAAGACTGCTAACGTGAGTTAGGCTGGTTACAAAGTGTACAGCGTACACCGAGTCGGACTTTTAGTATTAAAGACACAGTATGCCCTTACTCTAAGAAATATTACCTATCATTACTATTTGCATATTTCCATCCTTCCATCCATCCATTATCTATACCGCTTTATCCACTTCGGGTCGCTGGGAAGCTGGAGCCAATCCCAGCATCTCCGGGCGAGAGGCAGGGTACACCCTGGGCAGGTCGCTAGTCCACCACAGTATTTGCATATTTTTGTATATGATTTTGTGTGATCGAGACTATTTTCCGTATTCTTCAGCATTTGTCTTATGTGAGATCTACATCCTTCGTAATAATCTGGGACACTGTATTTTGTGTTTGTTTCAAAATATATAAAAACTGTTGCTGATATCTGATATTGTTTATTTTGATTTACATGTACATTAAAAAGAATTGTTCACAATTTTAGAATAAACCGAAGTAGGAATGCATTGTATGAGGAGGGGAATTTAAAAAAAAACGACTTTGTGTCAAGATGACATAATGTTTCAAGAACAGATAAAGACCTTAGATTCTATGAAACCTGCTGAATGGATTCTGACTTGATGGTATCATTACCTATCATCTGCATGTCGTCTTTCAGCTTGTTAGAGATTTCTTTCACAAAGCTCCCCACCTGTGCTGCCAGCAAAAACTGCACGGGGGCTGTAATTTTAACCTTTAAATTATGCTGACAAGTTAATTCTTGCTGCTTTCAGAGAGTATTTTGAAGCACGTAAATTATGGGAGGCAGTATTATGAAAGCAACATCTAGAACTAGAGTAGGACCGACGTTTAAAACTAGTCGTGATAAAGTCTGATGCCAGGGCAGCTTGGTTAATGGGACAGCATGACAGGATATTTATTTGTTTGTTTTTGCATTTCCCGTTTTTAGCATTTTATTGAGTATTTGATCTGCATGGCGCAAAATTTTATAGTTAACCAAATATGCTGTTCTGGCAAGAAAGAAAAGAGAAGCCAATGGCAAACTCTGCACACCCAAGCAAATGATGGTAATATGTAGGCTTACTGGCGAGAAGGCAACCATGACAGGTCACTAGAAGTAGATGGCAGCCCTGAACCTCCTCACCCAGAATTCTCACGCTCGGTAGCGGACATAGGTGCTTATGTGACATGAAAAGCTACCGATGGCATCATTTCTTTGAAAAGGAAAACTATGTACTATACAACTGAGTTTTTGGTCATTGGCAAGTAGACTGTTATCATTGATTACCAATAACCAATACTATATCCGTCAAGGAACCCAATATCGGAATCTGACAGCGACTAAACAGCAGTTATCACTTTTGTCAGGGATGCAAGGTTAGGCTACACACAAAGCAAGATAAAGTTTTATGGTTTGGCCTTCAGTCCTATCCATGCGTTTCCAAATGCGGTCTGACACATTATCTTTTTGTAACTCTTCATACGGCATACGAACATGCCAGTTTATTTAAATGTCACCCATAAGGGCTTATTGTGGCCACCGGTATATCGAGAGCGTGATGCTTTTTGAGGTGGAATGTGATGTGATGGATGTGTGCAAACCACACAGTTTTAGATCGCTTGTAACATTAATCATAATTAAATCCAGCCCACTGATAATTTTCCACAGAGACAAAAAAAACGCTGGCCAGCACTGCCAATCAGCATCACCCAGTCGCCGGGGTGTTTTATTTCCCTGGACTTTTGCTCTCCACAAACATTACAGGCTTAGCCTGATTACCCTTATTTTGTATAAAAAGATATCTATTCGGCTGTGTTTTGCAGGCTTAATTAACATTCTATATAATATTGCACGATTTTCTTTTTTGAATCTGTGGAATGTAAGCATATAAAAGGTACTTGTTATTGTTATTGTGATTTTGTTAAAAATATTTAAAGCACTATAGCACCACAAACATTTTGGGTCTAAAAGATGCTTTACAAAACTTAGAAAAGATACTATAATGTGAAGGATGTTTCTTGCATTATGTCAGTTGTCTATATTGTTGCATAGCCTCTTTATTTTGAGTTGTTAGCATGTGCCGTCATGAGCCATGATCCCAGCAGAGACGGGCTGTGTTTCTGATGTGTGTGGGGGATCATGCAGGTGGACTCTGAGGAGCCCGTGTTTGAGGCTGTGCTGAACTGGGTGAAGCACAAGAGGAAGGAGAGGGAGCCCTTCCTGCCTGACATGCTGGAGCATGTGCGCATGCCCCTGCTCACACCTCGCTACATCACAGACGTCATTGATGCAGAGGTGAGCTCTTCTGGACCATATCTTCAGTGGGACTTTCTGCAGTGTAAGCGGATGATTAAGCGGTATCCGAACCCAGGATCAGAGCTGATACATACTTTTGGTATGTTTAGTATTAGCTGTTTTTGGGAAATTTCTTTCCACAACCGTTACAGTGATTGATAGAAGAGTGCTTTAAATCAGTCAGAGCGCCACTGTGTACCGAATTTTGATTCCAGCCACTGACTGTGTAGGTTGTTAAATATTACCTACATGTTGCAATCTCAACAGGCAGGCACAATCTATATTATGAGTAACATGTGCCCTTTGCAGCCTTTGCACTTTTATTGTTTTTTTAATTATTCTTGTTTTTAGCCCCTAATCCGGTGCAGCCTTCCTTGTCGAGACCTTGTGGATGAAGCCAAGAAGTTTCATTTGAGGCCAGAATTAAGGAGTGAAATGCAAGGACCTCGGACTCAAGCACGGCTAGGTATATTCTGATACAGCAGGGGTATCTTCCCCAGAAAATAGACAATGACGGGGCTCAAGTATAGTTTTTGGCAGTGATGTAGTTGGGAAATGTCTTGTAGTATTGGCCAAGAAAGTCAACCTGCACCCAGTAATAAGAAGTGAATTAGTTGTGTAGGACACTCTGCAATAGACTATATCATGAGCGGAATACCATGGTTTCAGGAGCAAAAGAGGTTCTTCTGGTGATTGGAGGATTCGGCAGCCAGCAGTCACCTATTGATGTTGTGGAAAAATACGACCCCAAGACACAGGAATGGAGCTTTCTTCCAGTATGTGAAGTTTAACATCTCCCAACCCGGTAACCATACCTCAAAATTGCACATTCCTGTTAATGTACAAAAAAAATCAGGTAAAATCTGTTTGTACTTAAAGGAAGGTTCAAAAGAAGTCCATTACAAACTGCATGTCAGAGAGATATAAGCTGAGAAAGTGATCAAATTGACACAACTGCTTTGGTCAACATTACCAAGTGAATAAAATATTGCAATTATAGTCTAATTGGCAACATATAAATTGAAAATAAAGCCAAAATAGATCTTTAGATGACACCACAAAATACTGGAAATGTAATTTTGACAAATAGGAAAGTGGAGTTAAATTATTAACTGTAATTTTTAATGGTAAAGATGATTGTAAACAGGTTTTTGAGAGCCTCAGATTTTCAAAAAAATAAATCATTTATGGCTCTTTCATAGAATACAATCTGCACATATTATGACCTTGACCTCATCTTTAGACTGGAGAGCCAAGTGTTGTTAAGATAACAGAAACAAGAAACTTGCCCTCACTGCTGTTTCACCATGCTGCTTCCCAAACGTGCCTCTTGAAAGCATTTGTCTCCGCAGAATATCGCCCGGAAGCGCCGCTACGTGGCCACTGTGTCGCTCAACGACCGGGTGTACGTCATCGGCGGCTATGACGGCCGCTCTCGCCTCAGCTCAGTGGAGTGTCTGGATTACACAGCAGACGAGGACGGGGTGTGGTACACGGTCGCCACCATGAATGTGCGGCGCGGCCTAGCAGGGGCGACTACCCTGGGAGGTAGGGGACTTTTGAGCACTGTAATCACTGCCTTTTTGTAGAAGGCGGGTACTGTGAAGTGAAATTTGTATTTTCCCTATTAATACATGCCTATGCCTAGTAGCAGTGTGAAAATTAGCAAAGTCTGTCGGCTTGGCAGCTGTTTTCAGTCATGATATTTCTTATTCACAGACATGATTTACGTGGCTGGGGGGTTTGACGGCAGTCGTCGGCATACCAGCATGGAACGATACGACCCCAACATTGACCAGTGGAGCATGCTGGGAGATATGCAGACGGCCAGGGAAGGGGCGGGGCTGGTCGTCGCCAGTGGACTCATTTACTGCCTCGGTATGTGGTGGGATCGTTAGTGCGCATCTGAAATGCACCAAAGTGCCTGAAATTAATTCTAAATGTGGTGTCTCGTTATTTCAGGGGGCTATGATGGACTGAACATACTGAACTCAGTGGAGAGGTACGACCCTCACACGGGCCACTGGACAAATGTAACCCCCATGGCCACCAAACGCTCAGGTAAATTTCATGCAGGGCGTCATGTGTCTGGGAAATGCCTGCTGGTTACCCCCGGCTAAGTGCCTAACCCCTCCCGATGTCAGGGGCCGGCGTGGCCTTGCTCAATGACCACATTTACGTCGTGGGAGGCTTTGACGGCACGGCCCACCTGGCTTCTGTGGAGGTCTACAACATCCGGACAGACTACTGGACCACTGTGTCAAGCATGACCACACCGCGCTGCTATGTGGGAGCTACTGTGCTTCGAGGCCGGCTCTATGCCATCGCTGGGTAACGTAGCACGTATTCCCTCATTCACAATAGTATCTTCATTTCAATCACCGGCTTAAGCTGCTCCATTAATTTACGAGTGAATTTGTTAACACTGTTCTGTGGCATGGGGCAATTCAGACCCATCTGACACAGTAGAAGAGGGAATGAGATTTTTTTTGATGCCGCACTGTATCTATGCTGCACCTCTGCCTTGGTCCTTAGGTACGATGGGAACTCCTTGCTCAGCAGCATCGAATGCTACGACCCCGTGATTGACAGCTGGGAGGTGGTGACGTCCATGGCAACCCAGCGATGTGACGCCGGCGTGTGCGTGCTGCGGGAGAAGTGAACAGTTCAGGAATGCCACGTGCCTCACGGCAGGAAGGATAAGCAAACTGATCAGGCACAGAGCAGTGCTGGATGACGCATGGTAAATGTGTCTGTTCTGTGTTGGAGGTCAATGTGCTCTCTTCCCTAATCTGCTTCCACTCCAGCCAGCACCTTTTGTGGGACTCCCTGCTTCCCCCCGTGCACTGATGTAACGCTGTCATGAGATTCCTTTCGAAAACGAAGGGGAGGAGACCCGCGTGTTGAGCTTCAGTTTCATTCCCGAAGTTGTGGTCCCCTCCAGCACCAGCCCCCATGTGTGACCTTTGCTGGGCAGCCGCCCTTGATTCTGAGTCAGCTCTGTGCATCTGTACTGCCTAAAAGATGACATGGAGGGAGCGAGCCTGCAGCCTCAAAGCTCAAGCCTTACACGTGGAGACAGACTCTAGCACCCATGCCCCAGGACCGCTGTTCATGTAGGACTAGAAGTCACTGATCATTTTAATGTTTTTTTTTTTTTTTTTTTTTTAAAGAAAAAAACAATGTTCATACTTCTTAGTTTGTGTCGTCTTCTACTTTATCTTTCAGGGTGGGGAGCAAAAATATTTAAGTTTTTTTCCTTTGAATTGTGCTGGGGTAGAATTTAAAAATAAATGACGAAAGTAAATAATGCTGTGTTTGCATTTTGTAAGAAAAAGCCACATGAAGACAGATAGTTGCAGATGAAGTCTGCTTTGCTGCAACTACACTGAACCCGATTAAAATTATCAGCCATATCTCTGGAGTTTTGGGTATTGGCCATATACTTGGAAGCTGATTCCCTGGTTGGAGACTAAGCTGGCCATCCGTATGTAATAAAGTTCTGATGTGGACACCTCTATGCACACTTTTCATATTAACATTACCCATGAAATGATGGTCTGGCCACTCTGTGTCCCCCCACCCCCGGAACAGGTAACCTGCCAACAATTATGACCTGAGACCAGGGTGCTGAGCACTGAGCAGGGGGTGTTAAGTCATGTGCCACAATGTGCATGATGTATGTTTACTTTGTACAATAGTATTTTATGGGCACTATCTCTTGTTTATTATCTTGTTATTGTAAGTGATATATGGATTAGTATGTGTTCATTATCCTCCAGAGATCGCATGAAATCTGAGTGGTTGCATCCTGTGCATTTCTGCATGCATGCATTCAACTGATACTGAAAAAGACGTTCAGTGTAACACTGGCCTCAGTTGACCTGTGAAGATGTATAATAGTGTACAATATACATGCAGTATATAGTATCTAACAGGCGTCTACATCAGAGCTGAAAGTACAAGAGGCTACTTTGCTTACCTTGCATCTCCTTTGATAAGCCTGTTGCACCTTTGTAAATATGTGAACTATATGACACAATATAAGGTACCAAATTTTGTCCTGAGTCATTAAAAGACAAAGCAGATATAGGAAATTTCTTAGCAAGGAATCAAGAAAAAGTGAACGTATGCATTAAACATGTAGGGCTGAATGTGTATTATTTTTCTGTGTTCTTGTTTTTGGTCAATATTTGTGATGTTGAAAGACTCATTGTGTATTTTTTCCCACAAACATCATTTACGGATCAGTAATTTAAAAGTGGTCTGTCAATGTTTTTAACTTGACAAAATTCCGTATAGCAAAGGTGGTTTTGTGGGAGTATTTCAATAAAGCAGTGTCACCCCTGGAGATCATGGTCCCTAAACCAAAATGTCACCCTTGGAGATCATGGTCCCTAAACCAAAATGTCACCCTTGGAGAACATGGTCCCTAAACCAAAATGTCACCCCTGCTGCTTACGTGCTGCTGTTCTGAGGTCTGCTGTGTACTAAACATAGATTTCCTGAAATTGCAAAAATATGTTTTAAGTTTTGTCTATGCTGTGGTCGCTTAAGATGCAAGGCTAAGTAAGGTGTTCTTTGGAAATGTAAAATTCTTACTATGAATAAATTTCTGCTACTTTCATATCTGTTACTTAAAATGCTTTAAAATTGTGATCTGGTATAGACTAATTATGTGATTTTATGACTCGAGAAAAAAAATCAACATACACAACCAAAAGTATATACTTAAAATGTGGCAGATACTCTACATATAGACACTAGCTTCATTTTATATTTTACCAATGTACAGGTCTCCTTCCCCATAGCTATTAGTATTTACAGGTATAAAGATTGTAGATGTTTCTTTATAGATTATGCATGTTTCTATATAACCATGAATACTCCAATCTTCCAAGTTTTCAAATGAATGTTTTTTGAAGCATTTATATTACGAGTACATGTATTATAAATAATATGTTAAATATTATACACTACATAAAATAGTATTATGCAAGATGAATTTAAACTGTAGTTATAAATGCTACTTTCCATCCAACGCGGACACAGCTTAATGCCCTGTGCTGCCTGGGTCAAGCTTCTCTCTGACCAGGATAAAAGGTTTGAAGATGGATGGTTTACGAATACTTAAGGCAACACTTATATCCCGCCCCTCGCTCGTTCTCTCTCTCTGTCTCTATCTCAACTAAGTATAAATTAAGCAATCTTCAGCGCACACGTAAATCTATAGTTCTCTCAATCCGTCTGTCATCTACAACCACTTAATGGGAAAAAGGTTTAAGGATAACAATTGTGGCATTTAAATAATAAGTGCGAACATCCTAACAAAGTTAGAAAATAAGATCGGTCTTCACCATGTCCAATCGTGCTATTAGATTTCATTTCTCTGCGCCAATGGAAATTGCCGGAAACGTTTTTTTTATTTGACCTGTACCAATTGTATAGTTCGGAAGGCGGAGTATTTCGATCGCAATATAAAATACCTTCTTAGGAGTTAGCTTCGGCATTGCTGTGTTGGCGTAGACTCGTTGCATGTCTGAAGTCAACGCGGTTCACTATCGTTTAAACCAGACCTTATTAAAACTGTTAATCAAGTGATACATTTCACCCGTCTGAACATTCAAAATGGTAAGTTTTAAAAAAGTCTTATTTACATTCTAAATAAAAAATTGAAAACAATGAAGTGGTGTTCTCACTGCAACTGGTAATCTTAGCAAAAATGTAATCATTGTTTTAAAAGTTTTTTTGTCTTAAATTTGTCTGCGTAATCTGCTTGAAAATGTTAATAGACAAATAATTTCCTTTATTTTTAATGTGCTGCTTGCTTTTTACCACTTAAGGTGGACCTTACGGAATTTATCCAGCAAATAGTTATAGTTAAAGAAAAACATTCTGATTTATATGCACTTAAGCTATACTTTTCCGTTGGTGGAATTCGAAGAATGTCAGTCCTAGCCCACAATAGCCTCTAGTGATGAGGAAGTGGGTAGGTGGGGGTTATTTCACGGCTGGGGGATGGGTGGATACATCTCAGCGACTTTACAGGTACAGTCGCCTGTTTCTCTCGGTGTTTTAGGCCTGTTCATATTTCACTTTTCCGCGTGCTATTACAGTCCGCGCACAGGATGAGTGACGCAAATTTCGTCATCAAAGGCGTCCGGCGGACATTGCGCATGTATGCGATTTCCAAATAAGTTCCCGTAATTTACGCCCTCAATGTGATTTCATAGGCCGGAGGGACATAGGTTCACATTGTGAGTGGCTGTAAAAAGCCAAACCCGGACCTTGAACTCTCTGGGTCGGTCTTAATTTGTGGCTTAGCCGCGTTCACAGGGTAGATTTGTTCATTTCACCTCAGTTTATAGTTAACAGCGCCCAATGTACGACTGACGGCACACAAATGATACTGTCAATTTTAATATGGCAAATTGACTACAGCGAAAAATGGTAACGACATTGAAAGAAAGTTGACGGATGATTGTTTTCAGTCTGTAATGTTATATATCATATTATCATATGCAAACGCAACGCAGTAAATATACACCAATGTTTCACGTGTTAAGCCTATTAACTGGCGTCACGATAGAATTAATATGTTGGGGGTAACGTTGACTGAGGGGATACCCAACCTGTATCACTGAAGGTTTCCATTGTAAGCTTAGTACATACCGTTTACTGTAACTTGTAAAACGAATACTGAACATGCATACTTGCATGGGTGCAAAAAGACGTTTTGAGCTCGGGGTGCTAAAGGTTGGACCTGCCACTAAACTTTACTGAAGTTCTTTTATATCATCGGTAGCTATCGGCAGTTAACAGCGGTAGTCTTTAATAATCATTAAGTCGCCTATGAGCAATTATGAGATGAATAACGCCGTTTTTCTTTGACGAAACAGACAAGAGGGAGTGTTTCAACACTAAAGTCTAGCCAATGTGCACTAAATGGTATGGGCGTTTGTGACGACCGATAAATGACAAAAAGAGACAGAGGCGGTGACGGATGCCTCAACCGTGTTATAAGTGTTGCGTAGTTTGTCCACCAGAGGGCACACCGGAATTCACGTCGGCAATACGTGTTCGGAACATGCATTTGACTCTAATTCATCATAACTTTAATGTATTTGTTGTACTTTTGTTCAGAGTAGTGTTTACGACAAAAAGGTTTTGGGTTATTTTTAAACTGCATTACGTCATGTCTGTACAAAGGACTTTTATGTGACTATACATACATGTTAGGGAAAATCTAACTGCGAACAAAATATTCTTGGTTCTTGGGTAGTGATGTCCCATGTACATTACATATTTATTAGTTACACTCTTGGTGAGGGCGCAACAATGAAATCACTCACTGGCAGCCATGGGAATCGGTGACCTAAACCCCGAGCTACATACTGCTGTCTGAAGCCTATTCACTGAGTCAAATGTGAAGGCAGAATGAGCTACGATTAACCAGCCATTCCCCTTGTACCCCCCACCCCGATTTGTGTATACTAATTTAGCGTGAGTGCATCTCCATCCACGTGGGCCAGGCAGGAGTGCAGATTGGCAATGCATGCTGGGAGCTGTATTGCCTGGAACATGGAATCCAGCCGGATGGAAATATGCCAAGTGATAAGACGATTGGCGGCGGAGATGACTCCTTTAACACTTTCTTTAGTGAGACAGGCTCAGGGAAACATGTTCCACGGGCTGTGTTTGTGGATTTGGAGCCGTCTGTCATTGGTGAGTGTGATTTAGAAATGGGTCAAGGACCAGGGATCTATCTTTTCACACATGGAAAGTAGTGCTGGTTGGTTTACCGGTTCATACCGAAAAACATTTTTTTAATTATTTTTACGATATGAATATTTCTTATACCGCAATATCGTTTTAAAGGACCTACACGACATTCCGAAAGTGACACAGCTGGAAACTGTTTGAGGGGACCTTTTTCACTGCAGCACCACTAAAAATGTACCATGAAAGATCAGAAATGGAAGATATAGCTGACACTGGAGTTGAAAATAATGAGACACTGGGGTCGTCAACAAAAATCTATTCTCATATACTAATTTTTAATTTTGATTAGTATCGGATTAGATACATATTTTCGCCATCATTGATACCAACAGTGCGGTTTTCGCCTCATTCGCCACACTTCACACAGCACCATTACAGCGCAGGTGCACATACTCACGCAGCCCCTCCCCTCGTCTCAATAGCCGCTGAATGCATTCACGCCGGTTAACACACACATACTGTATAGAGTTGGCCCAATATGGTGTATGCTGCAGCTGACGGCACTTCACAAGCTGCTTTAGTGGAGGGGGGGGCAAAAGTACCATTTGGAAGTATTTCGCAGACGAGCATGGAAAGGCTAAGGAAGTCGATAAGCCTCTATGCAAACACTGTGGCGACAAAGTCAAGTAGCACATCAAACTTGGCGAAGCATTTTAAAGACCGACCGTTTAGCCGTTTGTTATTAAGGTAGCGGATAGGCAAAATGACCAATAATAAAATAATGCAGTTAATGTGGGAACAATGCTAAAACGTAAAACACAAATGTGTGCTGTAAAATCCAGTAAAATGTAAACGCCCAATCATTAATTAAAAAAAAAACATATACCGTGAAACTGATGCAACTTACATTTTAAAAATTAATTACAAAATACCGTGGTATAATTTTTTTGTCATACTGGCCAGCTCTAATGGAAGCTAACACTTAGCAGTTGTCTTCCAAAAAGTATTTTTGCATGCTAAAAATGAATTTTATATCTATGTGATTCTTTTGAAAATCATTGTCAAGTGTGTTTGAGAACATTCATATTTAAAAAAAAAAAGATGGAAAAATATGGTTATCTTCCCTAATCTGTTGCTGTCAGCTTTCAATTTATGCACAGTTTATATTTATGTAACGTGAACGCTATGGATACGGAGCAGTTCTACATTTGAGTCATGATCTATGGTATCTTATGGTATATGTGACTTTGAATCCTTATTTTCAGATGAAGTCAGGAGTGGCATATATCGACAGCTCTTCCACCCTGAGCAGCTCATTTCTGGAAAAGAAGACGCAGCTAATAATTATGCCCGTGGCCACTACACTGTGGGAAAGGAGATCATCGACATGGTGCTGGAGCGTATCCGCAAACTGGTAGGAAGTAGCGTTAACTGGACCTGTGTATGGTGATCCTTCAACAATCAAGTAGTCTTGCTATTAAGGTTTGTTCTTTTCGTTGCAGTCTGATCAGTGCACAGGTCTGCAAGGATTCCTCATCTTCCATAGCTTTGGAGGTGGAACTGGTTCTGGGTTCACCTCACTGCTCATGGAGCGTCTGTCAGTTGATTATGGCAAGAAATCCAAGCTGGAGTTTGCCATCTATCCGGCTCCCCAGGTGTCCACAGCTGTAGTTGAGCCCTACAATTCCATCCTGACCACTCACACCACCCTGGAGCACTCTGATTGTGCCTTCATGGTGGACAATGAGGCCATCTACGATATCTGCTGCCGCAATCTTGATATTGAGCGACCGACCTACACCAACCTCAACAGGCTCATTGGCCAAATTGTATCTTCCATCACAGCCTCACTGCGGTTTGACGGTGCCCTAAACGTGGACCTCACGGAGTTCCAAACTAACCTTGTTCCCTACCCTCGCATCCATTTCCCCCTGGTCACCTATTCGCCTATTATCTCTGCTGAGAAGGCCTACCATGAGCAGCTATCTGTTGCAGAGATCACAAGTGCCTGTTTTGAGCCCTCCAATCAGATGGTGAAGTGTGACCCACGCCATGGCAAGTACATGGCCTGCTGTATGCTGTATCGTGGGGATGTGGTGCCCAAAGATGTCAACGCTGCCATCGCCAACATAAAGACCAAGCGTTCCATCCAGTTTGTGGACTGGTGCCCCACTGGCTTTAAGGTAAATTTATGTTTTCACTCTCCTGGAACAAGATCAAACTGCTTCTTTTCAAATGATCTAAACTCCGTTTTCCTACAGGTGGGTATCAACTATCAGCCTCCCACAGCAGTGCCCGGTGGGGATTTGGCCAAGGTCCAGAGGGCCGTTTGCATGCTCAGCAACACCACCGCCATTGCCGAGGCCTGGGCACGTCTGGACCACAAGTTTGATCTCATGTATGCCAAGCGTGCCTTCGTCCACTGGTACGTGGGAGAGGGCATGGAGGAGGGGGAATTCTCAGAGGCAAGGGAAGATCTGGCAGCCCTAGAGAAGGATTATGAGGAAGTGGGGGCAGATTCAACAGAGGGAGAGGAAGAAGAAGAATACTGAATCTCTCTAAGTGGTATCTTTAGTGCACTTGAAGCACAAGCCAACAGGATAGTAATGGTTTTTCTGTCAAGTGATGTCTTGCGTGAAAGAAAATGTCTATTATTGCCAGTCGCAGTGAAGCATTGATGGTACTTCTGAGGTGCATCAAAACCACACACTGGTCTTTGTACGCAACAGGCAAGACCCCTGTTGGCAAACTTTCTTTTATTCTGTTTTTTTTTTCTACTTATGAATAAAGGTTGTACAAACTTCTGTGTGTTTAGATCCGAGAATCTATAAGCTAGACATCTGCAATGGTGCAGCACACAAACCCAAATACAATTTTGAAGTTAATGTCTAAATATCATGTTTTTTGCTTTGTGGGAGTAAACAAGTATGGGGGGGGGCTCAAACAGGATGGGATGTACCAACTACAGACAAAGCCAGTGCCAAACATGGACCTTAAACCTGAAAGCCTAATACAGAAATCTTACTCTACCATACCAGCTAGTTCAATTTCAATGTATTTTAATCAGTCCATATGACCACTTACAGTACTCAAATGATCTTGGAAAAACCAGTAAACATTTTATCTAAGGATACTGACTGAACCTGCTCTCAACCCCATGATTTTCTTACTTTTGTTGCTTTGGACCAAAGTAACCACTACATAAATGCAATATAAATTCCCCATAGTGACCGGGTGTGTGCATGTCCTATAGTGGGCTGGTATTGTATCCTGGGTATTCCCTGTTCTGGCCTGGATTAAGATCCAGGCTACCCTGTAATGCTGTACTGGGAAAGCAATTAATAGATGGATGAATGGGCATTAATAGTGTGCATGGATTTAAGTTCACATAATGCAGGAACATCCTAGTTACTGTATTTGTCATTGGCACACAAAATGCTATCAAACAAGATAAGTGTGACGTCACTACAAAGTAGTTTATATACGGTAGCATAACTGCCCAGAAGATGGCGTTTCAAAACAAATGAAGGAAATATAAACAAGCCATTTTCTGAAGCAAAAATAGCATGTGGGTTTTATTGCCACGCCATCCATACACGTATACAGTCGAAAACCACGGTGCTACGTGTAATTAAATCACCAAATATTCTTCATCATTAAATCATGACTTAGAATACCTATGGACAATGACGTGATATTTATTTGTATATATACCCATCAAATGACAAGAACAAATGGTAGGACTATACTCGGTCGCACATGCTAGGCCTTCTAGCAAAAAAAAATCAGAAGCAAAAACTCAGATGGCTGACTGACATTTATAGTAATTGGTCAAATTACATAGCTTGTCGGTTACTAACTCACGTAATTAATCCGACTTATTCGAGACAATCTTTATACTGTTGACGTTCATACATACTTATGGTCACTCAAGAACAAACGCCTCGCTCGCTGGACACCTCTAATTTCCAAAAAGTGAAGCCCAATCAGAAACGCGGCAGCGACTATTTAAAGAAAAAGTCCCGGTTATTATCGTGCCGCCTGTCACCTGGAGTATATCCATCCGCCAGAATAAGCAAAGAGAAATAATAGTATTTTAATATATACGATTTTGCTGATGCAAATGGAAAAGGTCTACATTTTGGTCTCGACATAATTTATGTTGTCGTAGGCCTACACATTAAGCGAAAGCCCAATTAAAATGAACCAAAATTAATCATTTAAAATTCCAGTGTATGAACCTTTTGAGCCATTGGCCATCAAAATGCCCGAGGTTTTCCTCCAGTGTAATATACTTAAATCTGGATTTAGCGTCTTTAATGTAGCGTCTTCAACCTTTAATAGAGCTTCTAACATCTCCCTTGATAGCCACAATTTTGTGACGCAATAGGAAGAATCTAAACTATTTATATATTTTTCTTATTTAGAAATAACAAGTACATCTGAAATATATGCAGCGGAATAAAACTTTAATGAGATCGGATATTAATACAGCACATTTGGTATAACGATAATGTATTCAAAATTAAAAAAAAAAAAAAAAAAAAAAAAAAAAAAAAAAAAAAACACCCACCACCATGTTAATTCTTGAGTTCTAGTACAAGGATGACTTTTTATTTTTTATTTCTTTTTTAGACGATTGT
>JAODKE010000040.1:3984845-4014018 GCA_026779605.1 Mormyrus hasselquistii | reverse complement strand
CTGTTTTTAGAAATAAACATTCCAATATTCATAGTTTTGTTTTTTTTTTTTTTTTTTTTTTTTTTTTTCTTTTTTCCACCTTTTATTTTTTTTATTTAAGCCCAGTCTAAATTTCTGGGCAAAAGTGGCTTAACATTACAGCCCCCATAAGAACTTCACATAGCTCCGGCAAAGCAGACAGGACTCTCTTCTGCACTGCGGGAGTGGTTCTGTTGCAGCTGCCCACTGGGAAGCAATATGCGTGATGGTAAATTGCGTTTCAGTGGTAGCACTCTCTGATGACTGCCGTACTCGGGGACCTTTGAACTACCTTTGTGACTGTTGCAGATCCCCTCTTCCTGATGGTGTCCGATGTCACTGCTTTCAATGAGCGTATTATGAGGCTCAGTCTAAGACACTCTGGGTGTCTTGTCTGTTGCCTGTGTATGTTCCGACCTCGGTGAGTGACGTCTCAATGAGGGAGACAATTTATTCGCGAATTTGCTCAGTTGTTGATAGGTGCTCACGAGGTGACACTCCTCTGGTCATGTGACCCCTGGCACTGACAGGGCTGGTTATGAAGATTCAGTCCCCACAGGTCTGGCCCCCATGGTGAAAGTGGCTCCATGTTCTTTGATTTTGATTTTGAGCCGCATTGTTGGGCTTGTGATCCATTTCCTTGGCCCCCATCTTTGAGGGCAGACACTGGAGGCTCCTACAGAATTGCAGGCTGCCCCGTTTGTGGATTCTCACCACAGACTTGTTGCTACTCTGAAGATTCAGTTTAGTTCTAGTAGGCTACCATCTACTAGGAGAATGAGGCTGGAACTGGGCAGACTCCAAGATCAAACTGTCTCTGAGTTTGCATGCAGTTTGTGTGAGGAACTTGCAGACCTGGGTGCGACTATTTTAATTTGACGTGCGAGACCTTCCGTGATGAGACCCTGAAGGTCGACGAGGGTTGTGTTGATGTTGCTGATATTTCCAGTAGGAGGTATTTCCCATTTGTTGTGTGTTTCTGGCTGGGTTCATGAAGGCATGACATGATCTCTGGATTGGGTTCCATGGATGTGTCCGGTTCTGCATGTCTGAGGCTCTTGCCATGTTTCTAGGTGGACCAGTATGTGTGCTTGGTGTGCAGCAGTGGGAGTGAGGAGGAGCGCCTACTGTTGTGCGATGGCTGTGACGACAGCTACCACACCTTCTGCTTGGTCCCGCCTCTTCATGATGTGCCCAAAGGGGACTGGCGCTGTCCCAAGTGTGTGGCCCAGGTGAAAAGCTTCACTATTGTTTCTGAAAGTTGTAATTGTGCTCAAATCCAACAAGAAGTTTGGTTCCACTTAAATGCTACGTGGTTGTATCTCCGATGCCCATTGATTAGTGAGAAGGACAGTTTGTTCAGTAGGGTTGTAACAGTACAGTACAGTAATACTCATGATTCGGTTCGATAGATTCAGGGCTCATGGTTTGATGCTCTCACCATATATTCAACAAAAAAGACTGGAACCAGACTAAGATCTCAGTTTTTATTTCTTTTTCGGCATGTGCATTTTTAAAAAGTTGTTGTTTTCAAACCATTTCTTTTTTTCTTGCAGATTTTTTTCCTTATTTTGCTGAATCCAGTGTCAAATGCAAAAATAAAGTCTCAAATCAAAACTGAGAATGCCTTTTGTGTTAACATCTGTGTTACTAAATGATTTCATGCCGGTACACTCCTCTTGTCCAGAATTGCTTGGACGCGCTAAAATTTTTCTAACTTATTTGTGACGGCAATGAAATATGTGTATCTATGTGCACGCAGCACGGGTTAAAGTCAAATGACACTTTTTCGTATTATTATATTTGAAATCTGTATGTAACATTGGACCGCAGACACTTTGCACTAGGATTTCCGTCATTGGGGGTGACTGTTCCTTTGCTGCTCAGAATTGTTCTTTAATTTCTTTCAAAAACCTTCTTTGACAGGAATGTAGCAAGCCTCAAGAGGCCTTTGGCTTCCAGCAGGCTCACAGAGACTACACACTCTGTGCGTTTGGAGAGATGGCGGACGCTTTTAAATCGGACTACTTCAACATGCCAGTCCATGTAAGTAAGGCTACCGAGGCTTATAAAATGGCTGCTTTACCTGAAAGGTATTGTTTGGAAAGATATAGAATGGTTGAGAATGTTCGCATGACTAAATAGGGGATTAAAGTGTATATATTTATTAGTTTATGGAAAGACTTGCACTATAGCTGCGTGTGCAGCCGTGTAGGTTGTTTCTGCTGTACTGTACCTTATACATATTTTTATACAAAATTATACAAATCTGTGGTGGTGTGTGTCAGATGGTTCCAACAGAGCTGGTGGAGAAGGAATTCTGGCGACTTGTAGGTGCCATTGAGGAGGACGTGACGGTGGAATATGGTGCTGACATTGCCTCTAAGGAGTTTGGGAGTGGATTTCCAGTCAGAAATGGAAAATTTAAAGTCGCCCCTCAAGATGAGGTAGTATAGCCCAGTGTGGTGTAAAGTTCAGTGTTATAACCATAGGATGTTTTCTGGATGTGTACTTTACAAGAACAACAACAAAGTTGTTGCAACTATTACTTTCGTGTAGCTACATTTCAGAGCCAAATAAGGGTTTTTTTCTTCACTCCAGTACTTTCTGCACAATTGATAATATATATATATGCATAATATGGTGTGTGCATGATAGAAAACAAACAATATGTTGTCACGATACCAAAATTCGTGTCTGATGTATAATATTTGATCAGGGGACATAATTGCCATTTTGACATTAATGATCAGAGGCTGTTGGTTCTTCTGTTAGAATTACCTTGACTGTGGCTGGAACCTGAACAACATGGCCCTCATGGACCCATCAGTGCTGACCCACATCACGTCTGACATCTGTGGGATGACACTGCCCTGGCTCTATGTAGGCATGTGCTTCTCCTGCTTCTGCTGGCACATTGAAGACCACTGGAGCTACTCCATCAACTACCTCCATTGGTAGGTAGAACTCCTTGCTTCTTAAGTCTGTATGAGTTCCAACCCTAATCATTTTGATAATTTAACACGAGGGAAACGTTTAAGTGTACTTTTGCGGTGATTTTCAAAATGAAAGGAAGCATTAAGTAATCGATTTATTTACCAGTGAACCCCTTTATTCTGTGACCTCCAGGGGTGAGCCCAAGACATGGTATGGTGCTCCCGGTTTTGCGGCTGAGCAGTTGGAGGATGTGATGAAGAAGCTCGCTCCGGAGCTCTTCGTATCTCAGCCCGATCTCCTGCATCAATTGGTCACCATCATGAATCCCAACACCCTGATGGCCTATGGAGTTCCAGTAAGACCTTTTCTGCAGCCTTTGTCACTGGTTTGCAGTGCGTCTTACAGCATGATGCCAATCAAAGACTGCTAATACCCAGTGTATTCATTTACTGATGGTTGTTGATCTGTCTGATTTAATTGATCTAGGTTCCATTGTGCCTGCTGCCCGCTATGTCAGATATTTTTAGTTTTCTATAGATAACATACAAGTAAGAATTCATGTATTTGGTACCTATGAAAATTTGGCCTGGGTGCCATCGATAAATGTTCAGTCACAATATATTTTATTTCATCAATTTGAATATTATATCGTGATGTAGCCTACACACTTGTTTTCTTGCAGAATTAATGCACTATTTTTAAATGAATTCCCTCATGATGTGAGTCTAATGTTGGTGTAATTTATCGTTATATTTGTCTCATGCTCAGCAACTCTTAGTAAAACAATTTGGTCATCATCAGAAAAACTACAAAAAATCACATCTAACTGTTTTCTACATATGAATTTTAGAATTTCTCGATAAATATCAATTTTGTGAAAATCTCTGAAATTATAGTGATACCATTTTAAGGCCTGTCACCCAGACCTAGTGACAGTGCATACTTTTTGTTTGAATCCTTGGTTTGTAGATCACTTTTATGGATAGCGCTGAATTCTCATGTTGGCCTTTAACTGTATTCTGGATCCCACCATAGATATATCACACCAACCAGTGTGCTGGGGAGTTTGTCATCACCTTCCCCAGAGCCTACCACAGTGGATTCAACCAGGGATTCAACTTTGCAGAGGCTGTCAACTTTTGCACTGTGGACTGGGTAGGCATCTTTGTCGTATTTGACAGTCCAGTGCCATGGTGATCCTTCCTGTGCTTGGCTCGCAGTGGAGATGTCACCGCCGTCGGTTATTCCAGATGCCTCTAGGTCGCCAGTGTGTGGACCATTACCGGCTGCTGCATCGCTACTGCGTCTTCTCCCACGACGAGATGGTGTGCAAGATGGCATCCAAGGTCGACAGCCTCGACGTGGTGCTGGCTTCTGCCGTGCAGAAGGACATGGCCGTCATGATCGAGGAGGAGGAACGCTTGCGTGACAAAGTCCAGAAGATGGTGATCCGTTAATATTCCACAACATTTATCAAAAAATATCTCTGTATTGCCAGATCATTCCCGAAGACTGCTGTATATTCAAGGGTCTCGTTTGCCTCCCAGGGAGTGGAACGCCGTGCGAGTGCCCAGTATGACCACCTCCAGGATGACGAGCGCCAATGCACCCGTTGCCGCACCACCTGCTTCCTGTCTGCCGTCACGTGCCCCTGCAGCCCGGGGGTGCTCGCCTGCCTCCACCATGCCCAGGATCTCTGCTTCTGCCACCCCTCCAGCTACACACTCAAGTGAGTCCCATCTGCGGCTCATCTGCTTTTATGCCGCCCCCATCGAAACTCAAGGTCACCTCTAGCCTGTCGATTCCGGTGCTTAATATAGCAATTGCCTGATCACGCAAATCCTTGCTGGCCCTTGGGTGTTCGACTCCACCCACCTGTTATGTCTGGGTGAAGACTTAAGTCGGGGGAAGAGAGCAGTTAGGTCGCTTTTACATCGGGCAGTTCCCACATGTGCCTGTTAACCTCCAGCTACAGATTCACGGTGGATGACCTGTACCCTATGCTGAGGGCGGTGAGGCAGCGCGCCAAGCCCTATGATGACTGGGCCTCTCGTGTTAACGGGCTGCTGGAGAATAAATCGGACCAGAAAAAGAGTGAGTCGTCGCAACACGGCGGTTTCTCATACCGCAGAAAGCACTCGTTGATCGTAGCGCCGCTTTGAAAAACTTAAGTGGTCACATTTTGAGCTTCCTCTTTTGGCTTGAGTAAAGGAGGAGAGAACGAGATCTGTGAATTGTGTCCAGGCATTGTTGAAAGAGAAGCATGTATGAGTAGTTGATCTTTGCAGGCATAGTGGCGTTCCTGTCCCTGATAAAGGAGTCCGAGGCAAAGGCCTTCCCAGACAACGACCTGCTCCGTCACCTGCGCCTCGTCACTCAGGAGGCCCAGCGCTGCCAGGCACTTGCCCAGCAGTTGCTCAGAGCCAAAAGGCACACAAGGTTTGAGCTCAGTGTTTAGCTCGCCTGCCGTCTTCTGCATTCTGAAGCACAATTGAACCTGTTAACTGAATACGACGAGTATATATAGTACGATAGTTTTAGTAATACTTTATTTGGCATATTGCAATTTTATAAAGCGTATGTATTTAACGTGTAGCGATATGCCGTGCATGACATGGTTGGATGTATATGACCTTATACAGCCAGCAGTTTATAGGCCTGTTTCAGTTTCATCGCACTTTGTAAACAAGATGCGTCCCACAGGTACCGTCCAGGGGGGGGCAAGTGCTGGAACAAGCTGACCGTCGACGAGCTGAAGCAGTTTGTCAAGCAGCTGTTCTGCCTCCCCTGCAGCATTAGCCAGGCTCCTTTACTGAAGGTACAGTCAGGAAGTTAACAAATACCTCTGTACCCACACACATGCACACACACACACACGCGCACACACACACACACACACACACACAAAACATATGCAGGTTCCACTGCCGCTTATTCGCTCTTCACCACGCTCTTACCAGCTGTTTTTGATAACCGAATGAAAACCGGGGAGGATTTTTGCTTTCACGAGAGGAGAAAAGTGAAAATGGCAATTTAGCATTTTGTTTCTCATTGACCCAGTTATAGATACATGGTCATGTGCCGCATAATGACATTTCAGGCAACTAAGGACGCATGTGCAGTGGTGTTCCTATAGCATTATAAGGGCGCTGAAAATTTCCTATTGCCTTGCCACATCAGTGCAGCACATTACACCAGCATCACCACAAACACGGGTGCAAACAAACCTACTGCACTGTCAGCTGTATAGACCAAATACAGTTATGTGCAGTAGATACTTGATAATGGTAATAACTGTGTTGTTGGCATATGCATCTACTATACTATACTTTAAATCATTATTTGGGCTGTACCATATACTGTTATCACACCAGCAAATTCTCCTAACGACATTTCTCAGGATGTACCCCTGTTAAATGACTCATGACTGTGTTGATTGTAGTATGCGAAACTACACTATACATACATTATTTCTACGTTATGTAGCCTTGGTATTTATCACGTCACTCCTGCTTTTGCAATTTGTTGGTGTTATTTTTGGTGTTAGTTTTATGTGTTATTTGGTAGGTGGTTGTTTTGGGGTATCTTAAGGCCTGAAAAATGTTCCCATATTAATTAGTGGTAATTGCTGCTTTTTCGCTCTACGTCATTTCGGCTTAGGAAAGGTTTCGTAGGAATTCCCTGCTTTCAGATGGCGGGAGAAACCTGTATAAATGACCAAATGCTTGTTTGCTTACATGCTTGCATACATACATACAGACACACACACACATTCTGTCCTGCATGTGCAGCTCATGACTTGAAAAACCATGGGTGTGTCCGAAATCGCGCGCTTGCGCACTTTTTAGTGTGCGATTTTAGGGCGTAGTGCGTTCACACTGACAATTAAGCTAAAATTCAGTGCCCTGAAAGTACCCGGATGGTGCACACACAGTGCAGAATGAAGGACGCTACGCGCACTAAACGGACGCCATTTTGACTACGTGGAGGAAGGGGAGGGACTTTCGGCAAGTTTTCACGGAAGATATTTTGGCGCGCTGGAGAATCGCGATCAAATGCTAGTCCATCACTTCCGGTAAGTGCAAAACGTTAGTGTACCATTTAGGACAGCACTTACCCAAAGTAGTGTACACTACAGAAGGAAGTGCGCACTACATCTCAGTGCACTGAAGCAAGTGCGTGATTTCGGACACAGCCTATGAGTGTGTTTCTCAGCGAGAGCTTTTATAGAAGGCCTTCAATTGAATGCAATGCGTAATTTTTAGACATGTTGTTACTGTAATCCACCGTGCGGTAATCTCTGTAGCCTGCCAGGGGCTGCTGTTCCCCTGGGCCATCAGACACTCGTTTGATAGGTTGCCCTTTGTCTTCACAACAGGAGCTCTTAGATGGTGCAGAGGACCTCCAGCAGCAATGTGAGGAGCTGCTGGCGGAGGAGGTTCCCTGTGTGGGGCGGATCCAGGCCCTGCTGGATGCCTGTGCTGAGCTGGGTGTGGCAGTACCGGGCCTGCCAGCACTGCAGGGGCAGCTGGAGCGAGTGCACTGGCTGGAGGCTGTGCGGGCTGCTACTTCGCGGCCTGCCACTTTGCGGCCTGCCCGCCTCTCCCTGGACAGCATACGCCAGTTAATCGACCGCGGCGTGGGCCTCACCGCTCACCCTACAGTGGAAAGAGGCTTAGCGCGACTCCAGGGGCTGCTGTCTGTGTCTGAGCACTGGGAGGACAAGGCCTGTGCCCTCATTACTGCCAGGTACGCCGTGCAGAAGAGTTTTGGTCTGCATCGCTGATCTGTTGCATTTGTTGGTAAAGTTCTTATTTCTTTGTTCTTTTCTTTATTTTCTTTGTCTTTGTTCTGTTCTTTTGAAGCATTCACTGTTTTTAATAGAATTTTTAAGAAGCTTATATCTAATGTTGTGAGCAGGAAGGACCTGCAGACCATGGAAGCCTTTTAGGCCTCCGAGGGGTTGTGTGTATTTACAGTTCAGGTAGGGCAGTGTGGAGAAAGGTGAGTTCTGATCTCCTGGTGTCTTGCTTGGCAGGCCGTGGTCTAGGTGGAGTTCTAGTTCAGTGCCCTAAGGACTCGGCAGATTGGCAGTGGTTGGGTTCAGCAACTGTCAGTATGTGGCTGGTCCGTTGGAATGGAGCTCTCAAAAGCCCCAGGGAAACCTGATTCTATTGTATTTAGCTGGCAGTTGTCACTGATTGCCATCTGGGTGCTGTTGGTAGGCTGTTCCTGCCCCACCCTGTTGCACTGTGTTCCGCACCGTATCTTGTTCTCCCGGTCCAAGGCTCCGCCTTCATGGTGCTCTCCGCATGACTCTTGGTCTGTGATAGAAGCACTCAGTGGAAAGTAAAGGGTCTGACGAAGAGGAGCGGGAGGAAGAATCTGCCATACCAGAGTAATTCAAGATTCAGAGCGTTTGTCATTTGTACAGTAGAAAAGTGCATTTCAATGCACCCAAGAGAGCCTTTCTGCATTACCTGCGGTTGTTCCGTCCATCTCGGGTCAGAGGTGCGGCTGTGGAGACGTGTGACACAAAGCGCTGGTAATGGCCCCCCAGTCGCTGGTACCTGGGCTTTTGTCGTAGGGCATGGGATTTTACTTGACTTTGGATTCCCAGAGGCGCAGCAGCTGTCTGAGGCAGAGATGGCATCAGGCTGGCCTGCCAGAAGGTGTGCAGCGGCTGGTACAGTCAGGTCTCCTTCACAATGTTCCATAGACTCCTGGGCTGTCATTCGTCCAGAAGCTCAAAGGGCGTGTGGCCAGTGGAAGCTTGGAGCGCTTCTGTACTCCAAACAGGAAGTAGGGGAGTCTGCCCCAGGTGTAGTAGAGCTCTTTAAAGCCCCGGGGAGGGAGCCATGTTGGTTATCTTCAGCCGAGGGTGATAACTGGCTGCCAGCCGGCTGTTGGTGAGCCGTTTCTGTCCTGCCCTACTGGGCCTCTTCTCTGTTTGCATTTTGAAGCTCCACCATCACACTGAACTAAAACTGAAACAAGGTGCACTAAGCCTGGTCAGAGTTTGTCAAAGTGAGAAGTTTTAGCCAGAAATATGAAATAATTATTTTACTCCTCTGTGTTGCCCAGCCAAAAACATTCTGTATATTCATATATTCACTACTTTGAGGTACGTTTGGTGTTTGTGTGCCCATGAACATTGCTGTCTGCATTCAAGTTCACATATGGAGTCTTGTATTATTGGTGATATTAACAAAACATTGCAAAGTACTTATTGGTGAGTAAAATGCTTCATTTCCAAGGAGCAGCAAAGGCATGACATGAATCGATGTACTTTATGTGCTGTTTCATTGCTGGGTCTTGCCTGAGTTTACAGTTAACGTGTATCTCCTCAGGCCCTACCACAGTCTGGAGACCCTGGCAGCCGCTGTTCGAGAGGTGGAGAGAATTCCTGCTTACTTGCCCAACTGCTTGTTGCTCCAGGATGCTGTCAGCAGGGCTAAGCAGTGGGTGCAGGAGGCAGAGTCCATCAAGGTGGGCTTCAGGTTGCCTGCCGTGTTTCAGAAACGTGGTCTCCTTGGCTGCTGTTGTCATGTGCTTTTGGTGTTTCTCTACCTGTCTGTTGGTTCCTGCCATAATGTCTTTGCTTTACTCCTGAACCCAGTTTGTGTTCCTGCTGATGTTCTGGGCAAGATGTGAAAAGTATAGTATGAACTATCTTCATATCGTAGTGCCCCTGGTCTAGCTTGTATCGAAATTGGATATTTATCAGATTGAAATGCACACAAAAAGGCTTACTTGCCAAATTGTTCCACTAGATTGCAACTTGACCTCCATTAAGTGTCAATCGCAGTTTTACATACACGTAGGATGCCAACTGAGGTTCTTAGTGGCTAATAAAAGAAAAAACATGTGGTTTGTTCTGGAAATGTGTGTTTAATCCCCTTTTAAGGTTTGTCTGGTAGGAAGGATACACTGAGTCTTTGTGTCCTTTCAGCTCAGGGACCAGATGCCTCAGCTGGACACCCTCTCTGCTTTGGTGTCTAAAGGAAAGTCCATCCCTGTCCACCTGGAGGCGCTCACACAGCTGGAGAGCCTGCTCTCAGAAGGGGTAGCCTGGAAGGAAAGTGCCGCTGAAGTCTTTCTCCTACCAAACTCTCCGTTCTCATTGCTTGAGGTACTACAGTGCTGCTCCAATCACGTCATGCACATTTTCCTGAATGTTAGTTGTTTTTTCTTTAAATTCTTAACTTCTTTAAAGTTAGAAAAGGGCTGCATGATATCACAAAATTTCAACAAATAATATTTATAAAATAAAAAGGAGATGAAATTACCCCAAATAAACTATAGCTAAATAGAACTTATCTACCAGGGTGTGTCAGTGAAGTTGATGGTGCTGCCAACAGACACAAATCAGTACCGGCAGATGCAATGTGATTATTGCCCATGCGCACAATGCAGTGACAATGCTGAAACCAGTGCATTTTACAGTGGAAACCGCTTATACCGATTACGGTTATAGTGATCAACCGCATATATGGATCAAAAAGCTTAGGACAGAATCATTCCTATACAAATACTGTTTAAATACCTCGCTTATAGTAATCAAGTAGTCCGCTTAGTGTTCATTTTGGGTCTTTTAAACATGACAACATACGGAAAAATTTAAAACTGCGGCAGGGCTGCCAGTTCTGGCGTGGCACGCTTCCAGACCCTCACGCTCGCGCCAGAAATCTTATGGCAAATCTATATTATTCCGTTATAGACAGTTGCATACATGTGCATGTATTTGCAGACTTGTCTTCAACTGAAAATCTCTCGCGAGTCAGCTGACCCAAAGTTGGCAGCCCTTCTGTGGTAATTAATATATATGTATATAATGTGTATATTTATTATTATAATAAATACTTTGCCTTGCGGTCAACCATCTGCTGCTGGCTAGCTAGGCTACCTGAGGCTAATGCTACGTGCACAGAAAACATGACGGGGGAAAAAGATCAAAGTCATTTCCTCTCAATGATAAATATAGACTCTTCACAGCTTATGATAAACAGACAAAAACGAGCCACTGAGATGCAGCAGCAAAACTGCTTCGCAACAATGTAACATTGTGAAAATGCACTGTGTAAATAAAATTGAATTGTACCCAATATTTAAGTATTGTACTGTATTATAGCATATTTGAATTATATACAGTTCAGTAATTATAAACAGTGCTCTGATTTTTAAAGCGTTTGAAACAGCTGTACTGTTCAAAATCGTCAAAACTAAGTAAATAGCGACACTGTCCGTTTTATTGCCTTGTGTTTCTGTAATAAATATACAAATGTCAGTTAGATGGTAATCTGCTTGAGACATAATGGAAAAAAAGTAAAGATCAGTCAAAATGATCATCTGATTTTAGTAATCAATTTCACCCAGACAAACGTGATCACTATAAGCAGATAATTGCACTGTAACTCAAACACATTTTTGCAGCTCCCTCACTTGGGTGAAAAACCAGCTAACCTGTATCATGGCTGGACTGAAATGCAGGTTTCACCCGTGACAATGACTAGCAAACTTTGCTGCAGGTGCTTTGTCCCAGGTGTGAAGTTGGGTCTGGTGCTTCGAAGAGGAAGCTCAGGAAAGCTCTGGAGGGAAGTCCGCACGGCGTGAAAAAGACGGCAACACATGATCCTATGAATGATGTGGAGAGAGCACTCTCAGAATGCAGGGAATTTGCATCTTCTGTAAGTGCACAGAGCCTGTATTTGTTTACCATTATATTTGGATATGATGAAACTAGACCATCAGTTATTTGACTGTGGTGAGAGAGCCTCTGATTGAAGGAAAATGCAGAAATAAATGGGAATCTTGCCATGGCTAAAATCAAACTGGACTCTTCAAAACAATGGAAGGTCTTGCATTGAAACAAAAATTATTAATAATATCAACTGATACTTTATGCCTTTACGCCTCCCGCAACTTGCTCTCTGTAGGGTTGTGGTGCCCAGGGAGCTGGGGGTCATGGGCCTTGGTCAAGGACCTGCAGACATGTCAAGGCTGGACTTGAACCAGTGACATTCTGATCACAGGCACTGAGGCTTAGCCCACTGAGCCACACGCTGCCCCCCTCAGTGAAATTAAGGGAAAGCAAGGCTGTGCTTCTTGTTCATAAAGCTGTGTAGAGATTACCACTAGCTTTGGTTACCCTGAATGCAGTGCCTTCAAGATTTTATAATAATTTATTGAACTTTGTTTTTTTTCTTCTTCCAGATGGCCATCCTCGAGAAAGTACGGTTAAAGGAGATGGAGGCACTCTCTGCTTTTCGGTTAAGTAATAATTCCAAGCTGCACTGCAAAACCGATGCAGATTCTCAGGTGTGTGTGTGCCACGGCACCCCCACTGGAGGCATGCTGCAGTGCCGCCTCTGCCGGGACATTTATCACAGCAGCTGCATGGAGCAACTGGCCACCAAGGGGAGCAGTTCTCCCTGGCTATGTCTGCTGTGCTGTCGCTCACAGCGCCCCCCCCTGGCGAAAGTCTTTCCTCTGCTAGCTTCCCTGCGCCGTCTCCGTGTGCGTCTGCCGGAAGGGGACGCACTGCGCTTCCTGGTGCGCCGAGCCGTGAGCTGGCAGAGCAAGGCGAAGAGAGTCCTCGTCCCCAGTGAGAGCAGGGATGTGCCTGCAAGCTGTTCCACTGACAGTGATGAAGAGGTACTTCACTCATTTTGTGTCCGGATTGTTTACACAACTAGCTTATGAACAGTGAACAAACATTCATCCAGCTTCAAATCGTTTATCCAGTGCAGTGTTGTGGTGAGCTTAGTGCCTGCTGCAGTACACACACACACACACACACACACACACACACACACACACACACACACACACGTATGTGTGCCTGTTTCAAACCTTGCACGTCTGTGCTTATCCACTAAGCCTTCCTTGAATAACAATGTTTATGGTTGTGCCAGTGCACAGCACTCTGCTGTACTGGTTGTCTTATTTTCTCTTCTTCATTTTGATGTGATTATCAGCTGGTGATGCCTTGCCCTGAATCAGCTTCATGTCCTCTTCAAGAGCAGCAGCCTGATCAGTCTCAGGGTTCCAAGGTCTTCCAAGTGGAGCAGCAGTGTCGTCATGGTCAGTATGGCTGTATAAGCCCTTCAGTTACTAGTTAACAAAACCCGTTCACTCGGTTGAAGAACTCTAGTGTATATTATAGTTTATGTAATGTTTTCATTTTTCAGAATCATGTAGCATTAACACTGGTGTCCAACAAAAGCAAAATTAAATCAGTTTGCCTAGTAACTTGCAATCTGTGAATTCGCTAAACGTTTTGAAGAACTTTGATCTGATTTAATATGATTTAAATTTAATATACACTCTCTCAAGTTTTTTACACACCACAGGTTATCACTTATCTATTTCATAAACTGATTTTTTTTTTATTCTTAAGCATTGGAAAGTTGAGTGAACGACTATAAATGAAAATATGTCAAATAAAACAAGCTTGCTAACATGGAAAGAGTATGTAACAGTGCACGTCTGACATAATATTAACTGTGTGATGTGGTCATTCTAGACTGTACTTAAACTTTTTAGATGCACTAGTTAAGTTTTTCATCCTATGAAACAGAGCGGATTGTAATGTTCCTTGTAGTAAAAGAACGCTTTGAATTTTCTGTTATACCTGCTAAAGGAGGTTTATTTGAATCAAATATATATATTTTCTTGCTAATAAAAGTATTCAAATGAACATACTGTAAATGTATTTGTAAGCAAAGAATATTGAGTATATTTTTAGTAAATGTTAAGTGAGTAACATACAAGAAAATCTGTGTGTGTGGAAAAACCTTTATCTGGCAGCGTACGTAAGTTTGGACATGAATGCGCCTCCTGATGCAGGTGTGAGTCCAGACCTGGAGGAAATAATCATAGAGGGTCTCCTGCTACAAGTGAGCCTGCCTGAGCTTCAGCAGCTGCACTGCATCATGGGAGATGGGCAGGCTGGCACAGTCACGTCAGACTCGGTGCCCCGTGTACTGAACAGTTCTGATTCTCAGGGAATGTGCCCCTCAGAGGCGGAGGTGGGTGTCTTGGGTGACTGGAAGGGCGTCTAACGCAGGCTGACCTGCGCACGGCATACGTTTGGTTTCACTAGCTACACATTAATATTTCATCATTTCAATTATTGATCATGTCCAGCAGTGGTCTTATAAACTGCGTTGATATGCCTAGCATTTCCATGCTTAATCACTATGAAACCACTGTTTGGGGTGTAGTAGTATCAAGTTTTTTCAGTGGCATATTTTGAGCAGGATTTAGTTATCGTTAGGCACTGTCTGATAGCTGCTGAGCGTTCGCTGTACTGCTTTTCCCCCTTTTCCAACACAGATTTGTTGTTTTTTTTTTTTTTTCTTTTCAGGAAAGTGTCCGTGGTCCAGTAGAGGAAAATTTAAAGGAGGTCAGCAGGATCACTAAGCGACACACAGAGCCTCACAGCTCGCAGGCAGAGTGCTGGGACAAACCAAAGAAAGCAAAATGGAGCAGGGAGGAGGACCCAGAGGGGGAGGTGCAGCCTGCCTTTGACACAGAGGAGGACATCAGTTTGTGTCCAGCAGAGAAGTGTCTGCAGCCAGAAGGAGATGAGGTAGGAGTCCTGTTCATTCGCATTTGCGCTGCCTTTGCAAAGCATTTAGACCACATTGAAGTTCCTTTCTATTGTGAAGGGAAAATACTTTTATGCATATAAAAGGGTTTTATTACATCAGTACATGTTGCATTAACACCTAGACTAGGCTATTTGCATGACAGGTCTCACTGAATTATAAATGAGATTGACCTGTGATGAGCCCAGTCACCTAGACGACATCAACATGACAGCCCCTGGCTATGGGCTGACCCAAGTACAGGAGTTTAAGCTGAAACAGGAGATTAAGTACAATGTGCATGTATTACAGTGGGAAATGTACATCTCCAGTTTTATCTGTAGGGTTGTGCTGATCCTGGCCGCTTTGTTAAAATTGCATGCCAGCGTCCTCTGCAAATGACACAAAGTGTGGGATTCTGTTTAGGTGGACTGGATCCAGTGTGATGGTAGCTGCAGCCAGTGGTTTCACCAAATCTGTGTGGGTGTGAGCAGCCAGCTTACTGGGGAGGACTTCGTCTGCGTCAGCTGTGATGTCAGAGACGAGCCAGTGGGCGAATGAGGGCGTCCGTGACTGCAGTCCACGCCGCCACAGCGCCCGTACTCTCTCATCACTCTCTGACGGTGGTGCTACTCCAGCCCTGTGAGGTTTCGCTCCACAGTGGTCCCATTAGAGGGATTTCATGCCCCTCTCCTCGACTTTCTTATGAAATGGTTTCCACTTGTCATGTGGAATGTGAAAAGGTGTGCATGTTTCCATTTTATTGCTGTGAAGTGCTTCATTAAGAAGGAGACTCTTGCTTCTTCCTGCATGCTGAACCAAAAACACTGGTTACCAATATTTCATTAAGATTAAGAACATTTTGAAGATGTATATGATACAGTAAAAAAAAAAAAAGCACTGATTAGTGAGGAGGGAATTTTTTGGGTGTATATATATTTCAAAGCAATAATTTTGAAGTTCTGTGAGCTCTGTACAGTTTCCTTATGACTAGATTGGATTATTAAAGTAGCTGACAGAAGAGCAACCTTGTTTTGCTTCGGGGTAGCTTGTTTCAAATACTGCATATTGTGGAATAAATCTGTGTTCTCATACGATTTCTCATATTTCTCTTTTTAACTCTGTTACACTAAACTGTAATTTTAGTGGTATTCCAGTTAAGGTAATAACTAGTGTGTCACAGTGATTTGGGAGTCAAATTATGTGCAGAATGACAACTATCCTGACCTCCATCCACTGAAAAAGCCATATGCTATAGTAAGAAGAAAAACATTTTTTGTGGTATTTTCATATTTATTATGTATGTCAAATTTACTGGTATACCATGTATTTCAAACTCAACTCCATGTAAAATCATGCGACGAGACGTGCAACAAGATTTTTAGGTTTGGCACCTAAACCTAGTTGCCACATTATTAGGTACACCTGCCTATTACCCTAAAACAGCTTTCTCTTCCAAGCAGCTGATCATGTGACTACAACTGAATTTCAACAAAGGGGAGATAGGGCTCCGAATGTATAGCTAACTTGTGGCTAAGCATTAGAACAGAAAAGAAGTGTGATCTAAATGATTTTAAAATGTGGTATGATATTGCCAGACATGGTGGTTTCAGTGTCTCAAATATCCTCCTTCCAGATCTGGTGTCTAGAGCAGTGTTTTCAAAATTTTTGCAGGGACCCTCTTTTTAAAATTGACACAAAGCACCGTGACCCAGTTCACAACAGGCATTATACATCAAGGGAAGTATGAATATGTACATTAAAAAAAAACGTTCTTGAACATTTGTATTGTTTTCGCATCACCTATTATCTTGAATTGGTTAATCGGTCATGTCGATGAGATTTCCTTTGATAAATCACAAATAAGTTGAATGCATGTCTTATTGATGTCCACCAGAAATACTTTATACATGACCCCAAATGTATTCTGGCAGTTAATATCTCGGTTATTTCTTCTCACCAGTGAATCAAAATGCAAATTTTTATCATTTAGAAATTAAAATAAGTGCAATTGGGAGGTTTTAATGGACTCTCGTTTTCCCCCCTCATCAGTAAAACACACTATGTATTAATGTTGTTCCGAAACCTAATTTCAATTATTTTTTCCCGCTGACAACCGAGAAACTTGGTAATTATTTGGACATGTATGTACCAATTTGTTCAAAGAAATGTATTCGGTTAATTTTGCTTTTGAGAATGTATCAATTAAAAAATATAAATGCTGCAACATATGGAGAAAAATAGATTTTATTTCTTCTGACCACACTGACAAACAGATTTGGTCTTGATGGCATTTTTGAACAATTCCCACACATACCGACTGCAGGTGCTTATAGTTTTATTTCGACTTTTGATTTGACTCGTTTTCCCGGCGCAAGACGAGGAATACAAATCGAAAGCAAATGCATGGCGGAATCACGACTTTATTATACATTTTACGGCTTTAGGAGGGAGGGATGAGTTCTGAAGATTACTGACTGTTCCATGGTCTTGACGGGTGAACGGTGTACAAACACGACGGCCTCTTAGCGACGATACAACGTGTCACAATAAGTTACAGCTGGCGGTTAAAATGAGGTCGATTCTTATCAGTAAATGAAAAACGAAAAAACAGTTGCCGAAATTTCGCTTAATCTTTAATGAGTACAAGTATCAAAACGATATGAATGCTGTCAACACATGCCTGCTTCGCACGCATTAGTTCGAATAACTTCGCAGCCAAGCATCTACTGCTTACGCCTGGCTGAAGAATCTGGCGCAATTATGACGTAAGATGAGAGCGTGGTTAAAAACAGCTCCCTCATGTGGCTCAAAGGTATACTGCAAATATAAATCCAAAAAGGATATTAAAAGATATCCAAAGAGTTGAGAATGCCAATTAGCAGTGTTCAGACTCTCATAAAGAAGTGAAAATTGAGGGGTTCTGTTGACATCAAGCCACGGTCTGGTAGACCAACAAAAATTTCAGCCAGACCTGCCAGGAGAATTGTTCGAGATGCAAAGAAAAAGCCACAAATAACTTCAGCTGACATCCAGGCTTCTCTACAGAAAAGTGGTGTGGATGTTTCAAGGAGGCACTTGAAGAAAAATGGGATGCATGGTTGGGTTGCCAGAAGAAAGCAATTACTGCCCAAATGTCACAAAATAGCCTGCAAAAAATATGCAAAATAGCATCTAGACAAGCATCAAAATGTCTGGAATTAAGTCATTTGGTGACCAAAATTGAACTGTATGGTGACAACCATAGACGCTATGTTAGGAGAGAAGTCCTCAAGGCCTATGATGAACAGTACACCATCCCTACTGTGACGCATGGAGGTGGATCTCTGATGTTTTGGGGTTGTGTGAGCTGCAGAGGTACAGAAGACAATTTGCACTGATCAGCCCGGAAGCTGCACATGGGACACATTTGGACTTTCCGACTTGGTAATGATCCCAAACACATGGACAAATTGACCCATCACTGGCTACAACAGAAAAAAAGTAAAGGTTCTGGAGTGACCATCACAGTCTCCTGACCTCAATATCACTGAACCACTTTGGGGAGATCTCAAATGTGCAGTTCATGCAAGACAGGCCAAGAATTTACAGGAACTGGAGGCCTTTTGCCAAGTAGAATGGGTAGCTTTAGCATCTGAGAAAATAAAATTCCTCATCCACAGCTATCACAAGACTACAAGCCGTCATCGATTCTAAAGAGGGGAATACACAGCATTAAGAATTACGGGAATGCAAATTTTTGAAGAGGGACCATCTCAGTATTTTCTTAATTTTTATGTTTTCTTTAATGATTGTGTTATTTTGAGATGTCTCATAGTTTAATTTGAATCCCATTATAAATAAAAGAGACGTGTTCTGCCTGATTACTCTAAGAAAAACGTAAGAATGGTGCACATTTCTACAAAATCTGCCAAGGTATGTTAACTTATGAGCACAACTGTATAAATCTAGTAATTTCGGTAGCTAACAGTTGTCCTGAATGTTTGCATGCACAATAAACGTTATTTAGAAATGTTTTGAAGTTGCAGGGCTTTAGGGAAGTTGACAGCTGTATATGGTTGTCAGCTTGGTAGTAAATAAATGTGAGTGTAGCTGGTTGGAATTACTGTATTTGCCTCAATATAAGGGGAGTCAAAGGAATTCAAAATATTATTGTGGAAGAAAAATTTTACGCAGAAATTATGCATTTGACTGTTTACCTAAATAATAACTACCAAACAGGAAAACAGTAAACATATAAGATATTGTTTTATGGACACATATGAGCAAATACTTTGGCAAATATTTCCATTTTTGTTGTTTCTCAGTGTGTACTCTGTGCAATTGAATTGTGTTCCATAAATCCATAAATTCATTGTATAGTTAGGGCATGGAACACAGCAATGTGAAATATAAAAGTACTAAATGATGAATAGGCCACTGAGGAAGCAATGAATAGAAAATGTATAAATACAGGTCATTTTGATTCAACTGGTGTAATAATAATAAGTAGAGAAAGGAGCCATTTCATAATGGCAGCATTTCATTTAAGGAAAGAGAGTGTGGATTATCAGTTATATACTGTAGGACAATGTGAGATAAAGCAAGTAATCTTAAATAAATTGTCAGAATATTTCAGAGTGAAGTGTAAATTGTTTTTTGACAGTGGCCTGTGTTTGACTGTAGAATCTCAGATTTAATGCTGACTTCGCTGGCAGTCCTGTATCCATAAGTCTGAATCAGAAAAATGTCCTGGAAAACTCCTGATGTCCTGAACGGTGGGGGCACTAAACTGGCATGCCAGCCACTCATTGAGCAAGACCCAGGAGTACCCAGGCTGTGCCCTGTGAGCGGAAAAGAACTGGTGCGGGCTACTCCTTCGGCATGAGTGAAAATGTGCTAAAGTTTACCAGGTGCCTGTTTTCAATCGCTTATGAACACACACGTGTGTGGTATGTTCTTTACCACTAGGTGCCAGTATTGTCCAAACCTTAAAAATCGTAACTATCTTTACACTCAGATAAATATTCATAAAAGAACTTTATAGAGAGCTTGTAAAATTTACATTAAATAAGCAATTAATGTAAATAAAAATAATGATCTATTTTAAAACTGCACAGTGTAACCTCTATCTTTAAGTGCATGATTTGATAGTTGCTGTTATCCTCTCGCACAATGGGGCATTGTGCGATATACATATATATACATATACAGACTATGCTAGACCTGATGCAACCACACTCAGAGGAAGCATATTTAATCACATTTAAGCATAAATAATAATGAGAACGCATCCATAATTAGTGTGAAAATAGATTTAGTTGTTGGTACATTTCGCCATTGATCATTGCGGAGCTGAAAATGTACAGCGCCGTTCAGAACAAGCCATTGTGCATTGCTGAAGTGGAAAATGGAGAGAACAGATTAGAGAAACCGATATATATCCCCTGACAGCGGTCAGGTCTATGGAGTTCCATTTTTAGATAAAGGAATTGTCTGTGAGTCAATAATACCACAAGTATCTTAAATGAGACAGAGACAAAAGTATATTGAAAAAAATCACAAAAGATTCTATGATCCAGTAAAACAAATCCTGAACTAGCGTCAGAGCTAAAAAAAATATATAAGATGAACCAAAGGTGGCACACAACGCAGGTAAAACCATGTACTCTGAGCAATGGAAGCATCAAGTTATGAACATGCTTTTCTCAACTGGGAAAGAGTAAAACTAATGGTGTGAAATACAGGCAAAACCTTGAAGGAGAATTACTTTCAGGCTGCAAAAGATCTAAAACTAGAATCTGAAGCAAGTCAAAGCAACGCTGGGATGGTTTAAAAGCAAGGAAGTAAATGACATAGAGTGGTCCAGCCATGAATCCATTTGAGATTAAATATCTGTGTTGACCAAAATTCAATTTATATAATTTGAGTATTATGAACATATTTTCTAAATGAACGTTGGAAGTATTCAAAATCAATTGGCAAATATGATTCTACAGAATATAAAATTAGGGTATAAATACATTACTTGCAAAAGCCGTTCATTTTTATTTTACCACTGTCTTGTTTCTTATTTGTTTCTTGGTTCACTGTGTTGAGTATGTGTTGAGTAAGGGAGAGAAGAATATGTAGGGGGGGCACTATATGTTTATCTGAGCAACATCTTGTGCATATTAAATTCACACATAGTGTCTGATGTCCCACAACTTCACACCCACTCTCAGGCACCAATGCTTATAGTACAGGCCCAACGTGGAAATCTATAACTTCCAGAAAAAGTGAATGAAAAATTCAAAATGTAACAAACATATTTTAAAGCAGTTCAAAAAGATGGTGAAGCCTTTCATAATTACCTGAATTTGTATGCAAAGGAGAAAAGAGCAAACACTTAGCCTAATCTTGAAGCATTATAATTAATTAGTGTTAGTTTAATTTATTGGAACAAGGCGGCATTATCAAACTAACTGCAAGCACAAGACTCACTTGTTCAAAAATTCAGCATTCTCCGCCCCTAAAAGGATTTCTTGAAGAATCCTTTGCACATTCAATAGAGCCTGAAATTGTGCTTGTGTTTTGAAGCAGAGAACAATTACTACAAGAATCTCCTACCGTGAGATCTGTGTTACTCTTTTAACAAATAGATACATGCATGACACTATTTTGTATTTTGTTTATATGTTTGTTGTTTTTTTTGTTGTTATTTTAATATCAGAGGTAGCACAGTTGGACCTGGGTGAATATGAGTTAGATGGATTAGTGTATTTATACTCCAGCTGGAAAGTGTTAGGGTATACAGAGTAATTACAGTGATCAGGCATTTCTAGTTCAATGATGGTTTATATTCAATCTTTGAAGAGATGAAATGGTCTGTGCGGTGTATTCATGGGTTACATTATATTAACATATTTAAAATATTTAAATAAATAAAATGTGATATATAGATTTACTTTCTTTTGCTAATTTTTCTTGTAAATTTTCTAGCGCTAAATTTAATTTAGCGTTTATTTTTCTGCATCTGCCGCGGCAGTCACCTATAATCAGGTTTCAATGGTGTTATTTCAGAATAGGAAAAGTAAACTTCTACTCCTTTGCTTTTCTGGGGCCTGAAATTCTGAAATTGAATTAAATTAAACTGAGAGAAAAGGTTTCGATTGTTCCTCAGGGCTTCTCCTAGACTGTGTAATCAAATTATCACCACTCCCCCCCCCCCAACCAAACGCCTAAAATCCCCCCTGTGCCCCTGCCAAAATTTTCCTACCACCTGATTTCTTCTTAATGATATTATGTCCGTCTCTCTGCTGTGTCATGGTAATAACGAGAGCTGCTCCAGCTGCCTGTGTATCACATTAGCCAAGCTTAATATTGACCGTGCATGGCACGTGAGACAATAAGCTTGTAGGGTGGGTGCTGGAGGCAGGCAGCCAATCAGCAGGCTCCGCGGGAGGCCGGAGCGGCAGAGTTTGTTTTGCCCCGGAGCAGCGGCAGCAGTGTCGCATGTATGAATGGGGGGGGGGGGGCCAAGCGGCGGCCTGCTCGCGCTCAGTTGTTAGCTTCCCCAGTGTGAGCTGAAGCATCCGAGCATCCAAGTTGGCTGACACCAAGCTGACAAAAAGCCATGGAACTTGAGGGAACTTCACTCTTGTGTCCCGTCCCCCCCCCTCCCGCAAGCCTGGCCCCTCATTTACACAGACTGCCTGCAGTGTACCTGAGCCAGGCAGAGAGACGTCATTCTTCCCACGTTTATCCACTGCTACTGTCACAGGTGTCACTTTCTGGGTTTGATAATGCCCTAAGAGCTCTGGGTATGAACATCACATATTGATTGCATCTATTTAGAAGAATATCTCTAAGCTGAGAAATTATACATTTTTTTAGGCTGAAAAAGATCATTATTACTTAAACAAAGACATATATACACGTTAGTGAATCTTATACTGTCTGGTGTATTTGATCTTTCTTCTCTATGTGTCCTTTATCCAAGGCCTAAGTGTAATTAAAAACATTGCATGGATCTACAGATTATAGCGCTTGATTAGTTGACGACGGTGGCATATTCAGCCCCTGCTCTAGCTCCCAGGGGACTTGCCCGTCTCTCCTACGGCAGTCATGTTGCCAGATGGACCCTCCCCCACGAAATACAGGCCCCCTAAATACACAAAGGTTTGGTATTTAGCACCAGCATTGCTGAAATGTGATGGGGTGTTTTCTTAGTTTGACGCACACACTGGAAATATCCATCTTATTCCCAGCAAACGACGACAGTTTGGTTAAAGCTTCTAGAAGGACAAGAACTGTCATCAAATAACCCAGAACCATCTTTAATGTTACTAATCCTTGGAAAATCTAACCTAAAAAATTAATTTGGGGAGAAACATTTTTTTTCCTTGTTTGACTCAAGAGAAAGGAATTCTAAAGTTGAATTATTATCTTGCACAGATTCTGTTAATCAGAAGTTCATTTTTGGTCAACCTGTATAAAGTCCGTTGGCAGTTGGCAGTTATCAGAGTTGGGCATTTATAATGCAGCTGCAGGGTGTTAGAGCAACGCCCTACCCCATGTGGCATCTGCAGACATCTTCCTAACAGCATGATCACCTTCAGGGTTTACCCACAGGGAGGAAAAATCGGTTTGTTGATTTGAAAATTGACAAAGTGTTTGGAAAGCAAATTTTAAGCAGGAAATTCTTACAGAACACTACATTTTAGGCCATCTTACAAGTCACATGTCTCAGAAAGCATAATTATTTTATGAGAAGAAACTTGGATGGACAATTTAGAAATATAATATTTTGTCTTGAGCTAAGGTGATTTAGGGGAAGGACAAACAATAGATGAGCAAAAATGTGTTGAATACCAAGGAATCAGCAACAGGCTTAAACTTCCGCACTGCACAACTGAGAGACACAGGAAATCATTCCTGCCAGTCGCAATAAAACTGTTTAACGCACATATCTGATCACTCAAACCACAATCCACAAACATAAGCACAGCCACCTTAAATAACCATGTATACTGCGTATACATTTACTGTAATAACATAGGTAATATGCAAATTATGTTTAAATTATGCCAATGTTATTATACTTGCTGCTATAGGTCTTATTTTTATTGGTTTCATTATTTTTATTTTATTTTATTTTATTTTAACTACTTTATTGTTCTTATAGTTCTATCTGAATCTCTTCTATCTCTTCTATCCTGTACATGACTTTTCTAAATGGTTTATTCTCATCAGGAGGTTGTTTTGTAATGAAAGAGAATTTCCCTACAGGGATTAATAAAGTGATTCTGATTCTGATTCTGATCATTCAAGACGGACAACAAATAGAAATGACCTGGGAAACGTTGTTTCGAGAAGGTTCTGGAGGGTTTTGGGAATGTCCGGGTGTGATTTGATCTCACATTCAAGATATTTCATTTAAAAAATCTTAAAAGCATCAAAAACATCAATTACATGCCGTATTAATAAAACAATGCTTGTTTTATAACACCTACGTCTGCAACCAATTAGCATGTTAAATCACTAAATCGTAGGTATTATGGAGCTGCAGGTTTGGGTTCTGAGGCAGAGTATAATTTGTTTTTGCTGGTTAATGTACTTGATTAAACAAGTTGAAATCTAATGCAGAGTTCCGTGATTTGAACACGATTTGTGGGTTAAACTGCATGACATATTAATGTGTGCCATATTAATCATCTATATGCTTGATTGAAAAGTAACTATATAAAATGCAGTCTTAGAATGAACCCCAGCATAACCAGATGGAAAGGAGACCCCGAAAGTCATGATGGGAGAAATGTATGCTGCACATTCCTCATACTGCGCTAAAGCATGCGCCCAAACCTCACCATGCCTGTGCGGTTTCCTTTTCCGTCTTTTTTTGCTCTATCACTCCCTTCTTTTAAAGTCATTTCTACATTTCTACCTTTCTTGACATTTGGCCTTAATTCTCAATCATCATCTTATTGCAAAATTCATGTGCACGTTTCAAAATCCAGTCAAGAGTTCACTGTCAACTTGTTACTTCAAAATTGACAACTTTGTAGAATTTTCTGTCAGACTTGTGTAATACTTTTAAAGAATAGTGATCCATCGATTTAATTTATCTGGGACTATGAACCAGCTATTCTTACTTCGAGATATTTATTTGGGTGCAATTCATGTTAAATATCGTCCCCAAGAATGGTATTAAAGGAAATCTTCTGGGACTAGATATGGGAAGCATTTATATCAGCAAATGAAATGCTACTCTACTTGCAAATTAGTGATATAACTTGCTGTTTTTTAAAACTTCGTGACATTTGTAGCAGATAGGATGTATGAAGTTTTGTGTCTATACTGGAATCGGAAGAAGAGCAGTGTAAATATGTTTTCTAGACAAAATGAAAAAGCTGATGTTTCTGTTTTCGGCTTAAATAAGCAGCACATCAGTAGTACAACCTGGATCACCTGCTGGGACACAGCAGCTGTGAGTGTGGCAGACACCCCCCTCTGTGCCGGCATCCTGCATAAAACACACACACACACACAAACACTCGAAACAAACATGGCAATAGATGGTAACTTCCAGTATCAGACATGTTTTCAGCAATTTGCAGTAGCTATGTGAAGATTAATATTTGGGCAAATACTGGTGAAATAGATTGAAACATTCTATACAAATTCATCAATTCTCATCAATAAATTCAACATTGAAACACTAATATAAAATTTTTGTTCCATAGACTACAAAGCAGAACTCGGGATATGATATAATTACAGGCAAAAATATACCATGAGAAAATAAAAATGACCTTAAAAGTCACACTGGACAACTAATGGTTCAACTGCCCAACCAAATATGTAGCTAAACATCTTTTTTTTTAGTAGTAGAGCTCTATATTTTTGACAATAAGTTTTTATAATAGTTGAATATTGACTCTAGGGTGAATAACTGACTTCAGAAAGTCAATGCAAACCAGAAATTAAGAAAAATTTAAATCAATAACTCATGTTTATACTCAAAAACAAACAAATAAATAAATAAACAAACTGACTTAAGCACCAATTCCTGTCTAGAACAGATAATGGCACATGTAGACATATCGTTTTATTAAAGTTGAGACACAACAGTAGATTGATCCTGTGGCACTTGACGTTCCAAGAGAGACCTTCAAAGTAAACTTTCATCTTCAGAAAAAGAAACGTGCAGTTTGCCCCCCAGCGTGGAAATTGGGAGCACTCTTCATTTGCATTCATTTCAAGCTGACCCCCTGTCCAGCCCTCCCCAACTGCCTAATACAAGCTTGCCCCAACCTTTTATGAATATTACAAGGGCCTCAGCTTTCAGGAGGACGAGGGAGCATGTGTGCAGGGTTTTAATTCCCATTGTATTCAGGCAGCCGCAGCATGCGTGAGTGTGAGGACGTGTGTGTGTGCGTATTTGGGAGTGGGTGAGAGAAAGACAGGACAAGGGCCCATCTGTCAGTGCTGGCTGGGCTCCCCCTGCCTCCAGGGACTCTGGCAGGACACATTTCACTTGTGGCAATGTCTTTTTATACAGAGAGGGAGAGAAAATGCTATAAAGAAAATCAACTAAATTTTATCAAAATTAAGACAGTGTCAATCTACCGAGATGTTCTCCCTTATTGCAAGTTTTTTTCTTTTACTTTTTAAAAGCTATATATGTAAGTTTAAAATATTATAGAACGATAAATCATTTATATAAGCCTATATGCCTGTAAGTGCTTCTATTTATCTACATTGAAGTTCAGAGTGTATTCCGTATGTTTTTATATGTGTGTGTATACTTCCATTGATATGTGTCGGTCCTGCAGTGTGCAGTATCTGACAGCCATTCCTACACTCTAAACCCCTGCTAGAAGAAAGGCATGTTGATCTGTCCATGGGTCCATATTTGATCAAAATATGCCTTTCAACAGATACCCAGCATGAGCCTCCGTGCCCCTGTTAATCATGCACTAATATTACATAAGTGAAGTTATGAAGGAGAAGAAACTTCACTCTGGTCACATAAAGGTTTACGGAATGTTTGCGGCAAAGAAAACAAAACACGCTTCTCATTAGACATGAGTTTTCATTAGTCACGCTTTTATGAAGAGAAAATCTATCAGTCACTGCGCTTGGCAATCTTAAGATGACAATATATTTAATGTCTTCTTAAGATTGCCAAGCGCAGTGACTGATAGATTTTCTCTTCATAAAAGCGTGACTAATACAATTTAAGATTCTTTGCCCATGAAAATCCGTAGTTATTTCTTCAGCACCATGTATATTTGTTCCCTTTCTGGGATACTGCCGCTCAAGGTATGGGGTGTGGTGTGGGACTGGCAAAGTCTGCCTGGACAGGAAGCGATATTGGTCACCTGGGGGTCCTCAAGCATCCATGACTCACATTCATGAGGTGCAAAAGCCTCCGAAAACATTCATTTCTCTTCACTGCAAATATATATAGGCCTAGTTCAAGTCTTTCAACTTGTATTTTACATATTATTTTACATACAAACGGTATAGGCTTGGCCTACTAGGCCTTTTGAAAATTATAAACGATATTCAGAAATTCTATTAGACTTTCTTTCATTCAAAAATGAAATTTTGACACGTACACGTATATTGATATTCACGAACAAATAAGATAACTTGGTCTAATTTATCGATTTTAATATTTGTGAACAGGGCTGGAAATTATAGTCGCCCACTCCCGAGTGATGTTGACGAAGGACAAGTACAAAACACTGAACAGTACCCCGCTGGCTAGTTAAAAAAATGTCAGACTAAATTATTTTTGGCTTTTTGTATGTTCGTAAGACGTGATTGAATCGTAGGATATTTATTTCTATTTCTGTCGCCATGAATTTGATCAATCAAAAAATGTTTGAGCTGACAAATGTTCTCACTTAGTGGATTTGGACTACGTGAATTGGTAACACGAGTATTTAATAATAAAAAAACTAGCAAGGGTTTATTTATAACGATTGAGAAACATAACGTGGATTTATAAATCTATGTATTCAAGCGTCTCTTAGCACAGGACACTGTTTGAGACATAAGCCGGAGTGCGAACCCCCACCCGACAGATGCATAGCTCCTCTTTTACATGGCTGGCCATCTGTTCTTTCAGGAAGAAGTCGGATATATGGGCGCACAGTCTGGAAACCTCTACTACGACCGTTTTATTTAATGTAGTTCAACAGCCCCATAGTGTCTCATAATTTATAGCGCCCACCGCCATTATGGGCTGCGGCTTTTTTCAGGTAATGTTAGGGGATACACAACCCTACGCGTCTAATTGGGGGTAATGTTAGGGGTAATAATTGCCCGTATTCCGCAATAAACATAATAAAATAAACAATTTAATTGTTTTGCTTAGATATTTTATCCGTCCAGAATTCAAGTTTGACAAAATAAAGTAAATATCGATTTTGTTAGGTTTGTTTGGATTCAGTGGGGACACGGTAATTATTTGACGAGACTGACGACTTTTTTTTATTTTTTCTTAAATAAACGGCTCTAGACTGTACCCCAATAATAGGCTATGGCATCAAATGTGTGTTCGTTAATATGAAAGGAAACGATCCTGATAACAAAATCGTCACATGGTAAATGTGGTTTGCCAAAGCCGATTTTTCTGCAGTTTGATGGAGGGATGACAAGAGCGCGCGCGTGCACGTGCACGTGATTCGTGCTGGGACAATAGGATCAATGCGAGGGACACGTGCGATCCATAAGCCCCGGCTGTCAATGGGACACGGTGACAATGGTGTCCCCGCGGGGGCACGGCTCGGCTTCGCACCGTAGTCGACCTCCCGTGTTACATTACTTAAGCCTGTACGCTAGAAAGACAACAGTTAAGTCGAAAAACTGTGATTGAGCATGATCAGAATGGAAAACATCCACTCCATTCTCCATCGTCTTCCTATTTCTTTAACATTAATTAATATCGCCCTACAGTTTATGTCAAAGGCCAGTTATCATTTATTCATCGTTTCATATGAATGCGAAAGGTTAGGTGTATGAGCCTATATAAAAACTTACATTGCTGAAGCCACAGCCAGTCAGGTTTTTGAGGAAATGATTTAGGCATGTCTATTGGTATTCACGTTAAGTAATTTCTCTAAACTTATTCTCAACTAATAATGTATCATATTGTTTTCTAGCGACAGTTTCTTCTTTGCTGTTTTATTCAAGAAGGACCTGTTGGTAATAATTATTGACACAAATGTCATACGGTTCAACTCGTACAGTAGCTGCTCTTGTTTCATGGAATGTGTGTAAAGTGGCGTGGAGATGGCGCATATATACACCTGCTCTTACACAGCAAGCTGTCAGAATCATCTCAACTCCGTAAAGCTCGGTATAGCTTTGAAAAAAAGGGTCAAGTGAAATTTATTTTACGGTAAGCTTATTCCGGAGCGTAATACAACTTTCAGAATTTATGCAACTTTTCCCGTTGTAAATCTTTCAATGATGTGTCATAAAATGGTGTGTCAATTTAATTATTTCACTAAACAGACGTTGGAACAGACTAGGAAATCTCAATTTCTGTTTATGTAAGTTTTCTTTCCGATAATTAATTCGCGTTTAATATTTACAATACAAAGCTAAATATAATATTTTCATTCGCGTTTTATTAAAATCAAACAGAATAT
>JAODKE010000040.1:3964964-3984840 GCA_026779605.1 Mormyrus hasselquistii | reverse complement strand
TTCAGGATTAAGTGTAAATGGAATTGACACGATATTACGTTTATATCCTGCATTTGTAAGCTTAAACTTAGTCTCGTGTACAATTGATGCCTTGAGACGATAAAGAAAACTCATGAATACATAATCCTCAGATCACTTCTGGCTGCGATCACATTTCCCTGATGTAGTCTTCTCCGTCGAACCTAAGCATGTTAATTAACTGTAGATGACTGGTAGAGGAAACCAGCATTTAAATTGTATTGAAATTCATGAAAAATTACATGGCTACCACTGTCACCGCTGTTTTAAGTTTCAACCCTCTAAACACATGAACGAGGTCGGTCCCCCCCCCCCTCTCTCTCTCTCTCTCTCTCTCTCTCTCTCTCTCTCTCTCACACACACACACACTCACACACAGAGTTCATGAAGAGTATGTGTTATTGTGGTCAGTGATACTGCCCACGGGTCTGCCACACGCATGGGGGGAGGGGGGTGTGTGGGAGGGGCGTTGCTAGTTTACTTGAAAGGCCCAAATCTGCGCTCTAGAGACCCAATCTGAGGAACGATTTCACGCGATAGGATCAGTAGCTCAGCAAAGTTTCAGCATTGGGAGTGTGCACGAAGTAGAAGGACAGCTAAAGGATACGAGATCCTGTATAACCATACAAACTAACTCCATAATATCAGCTTGGGACCTTGAAAATTCTGTCATCACGTCAAGGTGACGAGGAAGAAAACAGGTGCGTCAGTTTTCTGGATGATAAAACTCAAGAAGAGCTATAATAATTTAGCCATCATTGAATCAGTTGACAACTTAGAACACTTACGTCTTAGAATAGAACCATTTTGTTTATGCGCAGTTATTTTAATTGAATGAAATTTTTGTATTACGTGGTTTGCATTTGGTTTTAACATTTTGATACATATTAATATAAAATGTTTTTTACGCTTTTAATCTGTGCATAATTAGTTTTCACAGTCTTTACAACAAATAAAAATGCACATTCCGTGATATAAATATTACATGTATATGTAACTACGAATGGGTTTTAGAGTACCATTATACAATATATTAATGTAGTTTATCAGGAAAGCGCATTGCATTTGCGTTTTATTTTATTGTATTAAGTGATGGCCTTAATATATTAAATAAAGAAAGTTGGAGATGTAAGAGAAAATGCTGAAATGCAAAGTTTTAAAAGACATTTTTGCTTTGCAAGATTCCATTTCATTTCAGTCAGGGGATTCGTAGGTACTTTTAAATATGCAAATCCGTCCAAAAGAAAAGTTTAAGTCGAGAAAGTATAAGAATTAACATACGGCCAAATAGCGTCTGTTCAGCATTTGAAATGCTCAGTCTGTCTTCAGTCTAGCTTTGGTACTGTTTTGTTGTTTTGGCTATATAGGCTAGCGTGGAATTACATCCATTTGGAGGGCTTTATCTGTGGAGTAAATCCTCCCATGTCCCGGATTGGCAGCGTTTCCAAATCAGAATAGCAGCCGGGAATCACGCACTTTAGACTCACTGTACCAGCAGTCATGTCTCTGTTTTATTGATCAGGTTTGTTAGTTATGTACCCTGAAAAGGATCAAATCTATCTTCCAGGTTATAATACTTGAACACAGAGCAATGTGTAACATTAAGCGGCCCTGCAGTTAATGGAACTGTCCAGATTACGGTGCTGAATTCAGACTAACCAAATGATTGCCTTTTTGTTCATGTATAATACATATTTTCTTCTACACAGCATATATTTTATTTATTAATGCAAAGCCAAGAGGCAAATCTATAGCAAGCCAGCCATGGGATGATATTTACATTTATCCTGCTAATTATTACACTTGGCTTTCTGCCGTTTCTCTACCATACCACAATATTTTTGTAATATAATTTAGTATATATGTGTGTATATATACATATATATATATACTATCTAATATTTTTTTGTATTAAGATAATTAATAATTCAATGTAATGAACTGGACAGAGTTGATTGAGGATGAAATGCCTGTAGAAGGGTCAAGAGGCAGGCTTGAATCTCTGGAGAATGTTGCCTGTAGATGTTATACTAGTCAACTGTGCTGACCCAATTCTAAACTTGCAGGGCAATTAGACTCATAAATCTGATGCATAAAAGCACAAGGCCACTATATATGTATCTGGGCCAGCTAACTATCACTTCCCACAGAACTAAAACTGCACTGAGAAACACTCAGTCTTTTGTGTCCCATATTCAGCCTGAAGTTCTCAAGAAGGCCCTTCTTGAGAAGCATAGGGGTAGGACTGGGTTTCACAGACGTGAAAATCTCATGGCAATATGTTTGGAAATAAAGGGTTTGATTTGCAGGTACAGATTTTTGTCATAAAATGCCTTGAACCATTGAATATAATTATCCAAGGAATGGTGACAGTTATCAGGTACTTTAGAATTATCTCATTTTTTTTACGTTTTATATATTGTTTATTAGTGATTTCACTGAACCAGATACATATATATGATATCTGTTACACTTTCACTGACAATTCAGATTTCTTACATGACTTAACAAATTGGAAATGCAAATTCAGTAATTCATAAAATTGCAGTTTTGCTTGGTGGATTTTGTGTAATTTACAGAAGTATAGTTCGCTATAAATGAGATCGAAACCAAATAAGTTTACCTAAATTTGCAAAAAAACACCTGTGGAAGATGAAGCAGGTTCAAGCAAAAACATCAAATAAATCAGCAAAATTACTGCTGGGGGCAGCTGTTTATAGAGCATATTTTTGACCGTATTGTTCTTTCTCACCAGGCCAAGATGATGACAAAACCTTACGGTAAACCAGGTGATGTCAACCAGCTAGTGAGCTCATTGGGCTGGATGGATGAAGACCTGAGCTCCCAGGATGGGGAGGTGGCCCCGGCGATGAGCCACTACAAGCTGACCAGGATTGCCCTCGGTGTCAGGGAGGTGGGCAACAAAGACATAGAGGAAGAAGAAGAGGAGCTGGAGGAAGATGAGAATCAGGGAGGGGAAAAGATGCCCAAGCGTAGGGGGCCAAAGAAGAAGAAGATGACAAAGGCCCGACAAGAACGGTTCCGGGCTCGCCGAGTGAAAGCCAACGCCCGTGAGCGATCGCGCATGCACGGCCTAAATGACGCTCTGGACAACCTTCGCCGTGTCATGCCCTGCTACTCCAAAACCCAGAAGCTCTCGAAAATTGAGACCCTACGACTGGCGCGCAACTACATCTGGGCCCTGTCAGAGGTTCTGGAGGGCGGCCAGTCGCCCGAGAGTCGCGGCTTCATGGAGATGCTCTGCAAAGGCTTATCTCAGCCAACCAGCAACCTGGTGGCTGGCTGTTTACAGCTTGGACCAGCCCCAGGGATGGTGGACAGGCTGGAGGAGAAATGTGGAGGGCCTGCGGGGGCTGGTGTGCTAGAACAGCCAGAACACCCCTTCAGCTACACCTCTCCAGGCCTGCCCAGCCCTCCCTATGGTTCCCTAGAGGCCTCTCACCTCCTGCACCTGAAGGGTTTCAAGGCTGTGACCTATGAGAAGGCCTCCTCTCACGAGTGTAGTAGTGCAACACCGCCCTACGATGGGCCCCTCACTCCCCCCCTCAGCATCAGTGGCAATTTTTCACTGAAACAGGAACCCTCATCGCACGAGGCTGACAGGAACTATACCTCAGGCTACCCCACCTCCCAGCACCACCCAGTCGCCCCGGGACTAGCTGGGCCTCAGGGTCACGCTGTGTTTCAGGTGTCCCGCTATGACCTGCCCCTGGACGTGGCTTTGGATTCCTTCGCCTCAACTTACATGGTTACCTCACAGATGACTGCCCTTTATAATGAGTGAAAGGGAAGAGAATGGGGAGAAACTCCTCACAGTCCACCGGCCCCTTGTCCTTCCTCCTGGTCTTCAGAGAGCCAAACTTCCAAGACTGTGTAGAAACGTTATGTTGCATTTACACTCTTGCCACCCAAGCCTAGCTGCTGGAGTAGAGTTGGCCGGAAAAGAATAACCCCGTTTCCTTTATAAATTAGTTTATGGGTACAATAACTTTTATTGTGATTGTTAAGTTCAATATTACTTGGTGTTTTTATGAATGGCTCTTCTTATATTCCACTATCTACAGGAGGAACATCCACGGCTTCCCAATAATCCCTTTAAGCACAGTACACAAGGCTCACATACACATCTTGTGGATCAAATGCTTTTCTTACTCCAGGAGTAAAGAACAAGACAAAAATTGTACGCACATGGTCAATAATTAAACTTATTACCGCACATCATTTTTTTTTTTTATCTTAGTTGGAGTGGAAGATATTTAACCCAAAATAAGCTTCAAACCCCAGCAATGCTAGATATAACATAATATATCTATCAGACATGGACCATATTCAGTTGAATATGGTCATTTAAAGATTCATTTATTTATAACTGTATTTAATATTTATTTGGATTTCTGTTGTTTTTGTCACTGTTTCTCAATATACACTGTTTAATGTCATTACGCTGTCAGTCACTGGCAGGTTTTAATATTATTGTAATTAATATATTTCAGGTCATTATTGTCATTTTTCTGTTGTCTGTTCCCCGATCTGTGTCATCTGACTTACTTTTAAAAATGTAAATATTTTTTTGGCTCGCACTTAAATAAATGTAGTAATATATTATTTTGCAGATAATGCTGAAAATGTGTACTTTGAACCAGAAACCCATGGAATATTTGATAGTTCAGTTTATTCTTAAGAAAGTTTAATGGAGTTCTGTATGGTCTTGCTTCCTACACATTTAGAAGCAAGAAAATACTTTTAGGTCAGGACTGAATGTGCGTTTGAAAAATGTGAGTGGTTCGGCCCCACAGCTAACCTCATACTCTCAATACTTAAATCTGTTCTTCCAATCGTTTATCCTGGTCAGGTCACAGGGGGGCTTGAGTCTGTCCCAGACAGCACAGGGAACATGGCTGGGTCCAGCCTGGATGGGATTCCAGTCCATGGCAGCAAAAATTGTAATGGGAGGGTAACAGAGATAGATGCCCTGGAGCACTTGGGCTGTTTTACTGCAAATATATGTAAGTGCCATATCCCAGGCTGTAATATCCATTCAGAGCAATAACTCTATCTATGCAAGAGAATTTTTCTGACAGTATTACAAAAATTGATGCTATTTTCCTTTTTAAGTAATAGAAAGACCTTTTTCTTAGCTTACCTTTCTAAATGATATGTTTAAAAACTGAGCTTGCTGTGAACGTCTGGCTTTTTGTACAAATGAAAATATCTTTTTTTAAAGGAAGAAAAAAATTAATGGGACATGTAAAATTAAAGATTTTTTTAATGGAATTTGTGTCACGAATTGAATTGATTACAATGGAAGTTACAGCGCTGCGTGAAATATTATTCGCTATGAAATGGCTCTGTTGCATCGGACAGAGGCCTACTTGAAAAGCCAACGATACAGAAGCGTGCAAAGCAAGAAAATAAACCAAATCAACATTTTAAGAATCCTTAAAAAATAAGTAATGAGGATGCACAGCTCCGTCAAGATAAGCAGGTATTATGTGCTCCGATGACCATCCCACAGCATTCTGGGGGACGGGGCATGTTTTTAACTGATGAGTATGTCAGGAGAGATCATATCAGTGTCTCCTGCTGCCATCATCTGTCGACTGCATGTGAGTCCAGCTCACTCCAGCCCCCCCTGAGCTGCTCTGGTAGCCCCCGCATACCCTGGGAACAGCGGGCTATGAAACAGGTGATGGCTACTTACAAGACTGTCCCTCAAAGGACCATATGATAAAAGACAAAAGGAACAAATACGCTACTACAATCTCTGCTACAGAGCTCACAGGAAGTCTTGGGGCGCTTTGCTTAATTCTGTAATATGCTGCAAATTTATTAGTTTCATAACAAAATTCCATCGACTATGTTTGACATATCTGCACATATCATCCACACAGACGTTTTCGTTGTATGATTATTTTCTATTAATTGTTTTGATTGACGGTTCTGTTATTCAGTACTGTCCTTGCCGATTAAATGCAATTGCAGTCATTGCCTCCCAAAGAGATATTAAACACAATTTTATGTTGTTGCAAAGGTATTTCTAATTAAAAAGCGCCCAGTGAGGCTTCAATGAACAGCACTTTTACAATTACAATTTGATATTCGAATTTAAAACTACTTGAAATTAATGTTTTACTTCATTAAACAAATGAATAAACTTATGATTTTGGTTATAAAGCCGAAATACTTGCAATAATTTTTACTGAATTAAGCATCTCAAGATAAGCAGTGAAAATGATTTCTGGTGACGTACGTCTTAAAGTAACAGGCTGCTTTTTTGTTTTTGCGAAGAAGGATTTGTCAGATTAACATCATCAGGAAGATGACGGAGTCAGAGTGAGGAAAATGAGATAAAATACTGCATAGATTTATTACCGTTTTTGGCAACATGTGGGGGCAAAATGGCTTGAGGGTCAGTTATTCTAATTCCCCCCCCACCCCATTGGTAGGTTGTCTTTTCCAGTCCTGAGAGCAGAGAGAGAGAGCAAAAAAGAGAACAATTGTTTTTGTGGATACCACTGGCCCATTGTAAGTGCAGCCTGTTCTTTCTCTTGACCTCTGACTCACATTGTTGCTGAGCTACTCGTTCGGGGAGGAGAGACAGCTGGGAGAACAGCGGGAGACTGAGGGGGGGGGCTGATGGGGCTGACAGGGGCTGACTGACAGCTGGGGCCAAGCCACAGAGAGAGAGAGAGAGACAGAGAAAGAGAGAGAGAGAGAGAGAGACAGAGAGACAGAGACAGAGACAGAGAGAGAGAGAGAGAGAGAGAGAGAGAGAGAGAGAGAGAGAGAGAGAGAAAGAGAGGGGAACAAGCCCCACCCTGGGATCCCAAAGGCAGACACACACACACACACACACACACACACACACACACACACACACACAGTCCCTGCCCTCTTGTAATTGGAATGACACATAGCTGCACACAGACAGACACAAAGGCAGGTGGGGAGAGTGAAGGCAGGACCATCCTCCTTTTTGTTAAAGCTGCTTGCATGTTCATTTTAAAAATGGGTGGGGGGAGGTGCCTAAATCTGCACGAGAGTCAATCAGAAATATAAAAATATGAAAGTATATTGGTATAATATAGTTCAATCACAGTGTGGGAGATCGATGGGTTTTTTATATACACCAAAGCACCGATTCTAGGTTTTCTCTGGCCTCTGTGCTGCAAGACCATACTGTGGCAGTGAACCAATGTTCCGGTAAACAGTAAAACAGAATCTACTCAAAAGACAAGAGCCTATGAAAAAAGTAACCTCTGGCATGGTACTATAGTCTAGTCTGGATGTTCTACCTCATGCATTCAGAAGGACTCTGATCTGAATGGCCACTGGAATCGATGACCCCAACAGAGACCAAACTGAACAGCTTCAAGGTGACCTTTAGGAAAAGTGACCAATTCCTCTTCATTTAATAAAATAATAATAATTTAAACTTTTATATTTGTATGAATGAACTGGAAATTATCAGCATTATGGAGAGATCAGAAGTATGACTGAGCCTGTTATGGAGAAATAGACAGGATAGGAAAGATGTCAGAGTCCTTGTGGACCATTTCCCCAAGTTCCTCTCCTCCCTAATCCAGTGGTCAAACAGTATCAGCCCACATTAAATGAAAGGTCCTGAGCTACGGGGACGAGTCTGAGCCATAATGCGCCGTGATTAAGATTGTATTAATGGGGGGCAGAGGAGGCTGGAAGGTTTTAATCGGTGTCTGCGCTGAAATAATCCCCCGTCTTTAAGCTGGGGCTGACGAGCAGCGGCCATCCTCTCCGCCCCTGCGACACCCACCCAGACAGGACCCCGAGGGAGTGGGGCAGAGACTAGCGCGAAGCAGATAGGAATGAGAGAACTAGCATGCTTTGCAGAACAAAAACAAAGACAAAAAGAGCTGCGAGTGAAACATAAACTCAGGACTGATGGGAAAGGGTCACTTTATAAATGAGTAAAAGACTCCGAAGGGAGTGGTTTGGTCCTGGAAAGTGGATAAATATAGTCCATAGCACGACAATAGTAAATAATAAATTAAGTAAACATTAGTGATATGATACTTTTCTGCAAATTCTTTATAAATGAAACCAAAACATTGTGCTTGAAACACAATGCAGTACAATGAAATACAATTTTACTCATTTATACGGGAGGTTATTTATGGAGTCATTTTCCTGTTGCACAACAGCTGGGCCTTCAGAAAGAGCAGCATAGGGGTCCAGGTTCCTTGCTCTGTACATTGTACTATTTATCGATTCATTTGAAATATTTAAGGGGGAAAGTGGCAATTAATCTGCAAAGCCGGGTCCTTTATTTTTAAAGTGAAGGAGGCAAGAGCATCGGCCTGAGGATGGAAAATGGCCCGGAGGGCAGGCCACCTATCGGCCGAGTGCAGTGAAGATCGCAGCGGCATGCATTATGTGAAAAGGCCATTTACAAAACAAAAGGGAGACTTCTTAGTAACCCTGGTGGGGACATTCTCTTTGCCCCCAGTGCAGGGACATCCACCTTTTACCTAAGAGTCTTGAGCAAGGGCCAACAGACACGTGACTGTCTGACCAAGGCCAGGTTCAAACTGGTGACCTTCCAATAACAGGCACATAGGTTTAGCCCACTGAGCCACACATCGCCCCAATATCATGCAGAGCATCTTAGCCTAAAGCAAACATGGTGTACAAAGAAAAGAAGGCAAAGGAGATATAACGGAGTCCGGATTAAGGGGGAGGAGGACGTTAACACATCGCTTAGTAAGGACAGATGTACGTTGATGAAGACAGGCGGTACTAAGAATGTGGAACCTAGCTCCAAAATATTCACTTTCGCCAGCGATCGTTCTGACGAGTCGCCCTCATGTAAGATTTGGGGTTTCATACAACTAACAAACTAACAAAGGACGAAACAAACGCTGCACGCAAATCAGTCATTACTATAAGAGTTAATGGAGAGATGAGCAGGAACTGAAATTCAGCAGAGAGCATGAGTGGGAGTGAGGGATGAATCCTTCCCCGTACTGAGACAGCCGGTGTCCACGGCCTGTTAGCAACTGGGCCGGACTGGCGAGCTCACACAGTGACCAAGTTTCAAGAGTTTTTGAAAACCAGTAGAACATGAAAATTGGGAAGTAGCTCCAGAATATTTACAGCAGAGTATATTTTCAATAACATGTGTATAATCAATCAGTCCAGTTAACGTATGCAATCTATAAGGGATCTGGAACTGCAAACAAAAATGTTTTCTTATGAGTTATGAGTCTCAATAGCACACAGGAAATAGTTACAATATAAAACTGACATTTCTCAGGTTGCAAGCCTGTGTATTGTTATGTAACAGTAATGCATATATGGAAGAATTATTCTCACGTTTTTGAAGTAAACTTTGAAACCTGCAATAAATACAAAATAGGAAACAAAAGTTAAGCCATTAATCTGGGACATATGCTGCAGGAAGGGGTTAAAAAAAAAGAGCAGAAAAGGCAGCCAACCTAAAAACAAAAGACTAGAGGGATGAAGTCTGGAAGCGGCAGAATGAATAAGCGGAAGATGGTTTAATTAAAGAGAGACATTCTAACAGCAGATGAGAGCCGTAATGGTGTTAGAATGAAAAGGTGAAACTGGGGGAGGGACCGGGTCTCATTGCACTTCTCCCAACAACACCCAGCGAACGAGGCATCAAAGTTAAAGAGCTTCTAATAAGATCTGGATGCTGTCATGTTTACTCTCCAGCCCCGCTCTGCCCTCCCATTCCATTGTGGAAGTTACCCGGCTTAGAGACCCCACAATGGGAGGAAAGATGGACAGATGGGAGCTGTTCTGGGGGAAGAAAGCACAAAAAAAGTGCGGAGAAGAAAACAAATGGTTAAGAAGGAGAAGGCTGACAGAGCACACTGGCTTAATGTGAGGGGATGGGAATCATTTACAAATTCAACCAGGATCGTGTTTTGCTTTTGTCCATGTGAAAGAACGATCAAGTCAGGTGTGTTGGCAGTGCATCCTGGGAAAAGGCATCGTACTGCAAACCATCAGGGTCGGTATTCAGTTAAGAGTGCAGCTTGTGTGCATCTTTCCTGGGTGAACCTGAGTAAGGACTCTCGCTGCACAGGGAGCGAAAATACTGCATTAATTTAGCCGAAATGTCTCATCTACAGCCTGCAAGATGTAAAAGAAACATCTCAGAAACACACTTCTCCAAAACAGAAAACAACTTGTTGAAAAGTAAACGGTCGAATGAACTAAAGAAAAAGAGGAGAGTAGTTGTAAGGAATATAGACGTGCTGTAGTACAGTGGAGGAGGAAAAACGACGGAGGAGGGCAAAGGACTCAGGCGGGTGGTGAGGAACAGATGGACTGGATGCTCCTCATTTCAGGTCATGAACTTTCAGTTGGTAACATCTGTCCATCCGTTTGTCCATCTGTCACATCGAGGCCGCACTGACATTACTGCGTATCGGCAAAGTGAAAATGCCACTTAAAAGGGGAGAAACAAGAACTTAAACAAGGTTTAATACATATAGGATGGCGGCTAAAACAACCATAGAAATGTGGCTCGGACAACCTGTCAACAGGTGATAATGAGACTCAGGGTCTGTGGGATTCTGGATGGTTATCAGCTGGAATCTTCTGGAATCTACGAATGGGGCCTCAAACATTAAAAGTAAAATAAGGTCGGCATTTGAATTTAAAATCAGCAAATACTGAAGAGCCAGTGACTGGATCATTATTACAGCTCAGCAATGTTATGCAGCAATAAAGTGAAGTCGGCTGAGTACCTGAATCTACTGAATGGCCAGATTACACCTCCATCCATGATCAATGGATTTTTTCTTGCCCGATATCATGGGCATATTCCACAACAAGAATGCCAAGATTCATTGGGCTGGAATTGTGAGCAGTTCAGGAGCATGAGGAGTCTTTTTCATACATGATTTGGCCGCCACAGAGTTTTGACCTTAACCCCACTGAAAGTTTTTAGTATGTGTTGAAGACGACTTTATGGAGTGGTTCAACTCACCTATCATCAATATACAGTAAGATGTGTGTGAGAAATTAATGCAAATCTGGATGAAAATAGATGTTGAGATGCACAAACTTGTAGAAACAATGGCAAGACAACTGGCATAATCAAAGCTAAAAGCAATCCAACACGTCTTGGTATACTAAAGCATTTAGTGTTCCCTTCACTGGAACTAAGGGGCCAAGCCCAACCCCTGAAAAACACCCCCACACCATTATCCCTCCTCCAAGAAAGGTTACAGATGACATATTGCAGTGAGGCAGGTAACATACTCCCAGCATCCAGCAAACCCAGACTCGATCAGATTGCCAGGCAAAAAAGCGTAATGTCACTCCACAGAACACATATCCACCGCTCCAGTGTCCAGCGGTGGTGTGCTTTACGTCATCCGCTGCTTGGCACTGCAGTTGGTGATGTGAGGCCTGCATGCAGCTACTCAGCCATGGAAGCCCATTCCATGAAGCTCCCAGTGCACAGTTTTTGTGCTGGGATTAATGCCAGAGGATGTTCGGAACTCTGCAGTTATAAAATCAACAGAGCTTTGACAATCACGCATTATCCTGCTGTTACTTTACAGTACATGGCCTGCCACTTCATGAATGGGTTTCTGTTGTTCCTAAACGTTTTCGCTTTGCGGTACCATTTTCAGTTGAATATGGAATATCTAGCAGCAAAGAAGTTTCAGAAACTGACTTACCGCAAAGCTTGCATCCTACGACAATATAACGGTCGAACTCACTGAGCTCTTCAGAATGGCCCATCCTTTCACAAATGTCTGTAAACCTGACTGCACGCTTGATTTTATACACCTGTGGCAGTGGGTCAGAACGAAATGCCAAAGTTCATTGATCGAGGGGGACGTATGTATAGAAGCAACCGGGACATAGTATCGGCAGATCACGCTGGGCAACAGGGCAGTGGTGAAACACCAGAATAAACTGCAGCAATAACGTATGCAAGTCGGTAACTGCTGGTTCTGCCAAAAGCAGAAAATCACTAATAGCCATTAAGAAGCTGATGCCGGGATTAAGCCCTGATTTTCGCCAAAAAAAGCTTCCATTCCCCTTAAGAAATCGATCACTGTATGGATAAGAAGCAGCTAAAGTTGGCTCTTTGACAAGCATCTTATCAGTAGGATTTCCCCGGGTGAAGCGCGTCAAGAAGCAAATCAAAGTGACTGCTGCCCGGCCTTTGAATAAACTCAAAATGCCAGCTCTGTATAGACATAGCAAGTAGGATCTACTTTCCATTCTACCTGTAACGCAGCACAGCGAGTCCATCATTTTCCTGGCCGTCAGCCATGATGGCAGATTCCCTTGCGCCCCTGACTATTCTAAGCTGCTACAAAATACAGATTAAGCCAACAGACTGCGGGAGCGAGCATCCTCACTGAAGTACAGGAAAATAGCAAAACGTTCCATGTTTTATAAATAGACCTCTTTATACACACACACACACAAGCGTGCAGTGAGTAAACCTTCATGATGCTTCAAGTATAAGCGGAATACCCGAGTTAAGCACCGGCTACAAATTCAGTCATGAGTTACTACAAAATCAAAAGACGAGTTTGGTTCAGTTCTGCTTAGAGCACGCAGATCTAAAAAGATCTCATTTATTTGCCGAGATGTGGAGGGATAGAGGAGAATTAAACAGCTGATCAGAGCTCAATGCCTAAAGCCTTGCATTAGATATTAATCCTCAAGAGGGGGGAGGGGCCACAAATCCCCAGCCCGTTTTAATATACTGCACCCCCGGAGGCTGCCCCAAGCCACTAGGTCATCTGAACCCACCATTCACTCCGAAAAACTGATAAAACCTTACGTCTCTAGGACGTACCCCCATGACAAGGAAGCACCCTAGAATTATTTCAAGCATGTACAGAAAAGTCACCCCTGTCCCCAACACACACTTCATTAGCGACTGGCCTTCTATGCACAGTTCAAGTCCTGTGTCCTGAGAACACGCATGACAGATGTTGCTACAGCAACAGTTGGTATTGTAAAACGGGAGGAGCTTGAGAGCCATCTGTCTAGGGTCAAGGTTTGGAAAAAGATGGGATGACGACCATAAAGCAACTTCCACTCAAGTTCAGGAAAACGTTGGGGAAAAATATGCAAAAGATCACAGGAAGCGCCAGCGTGTCTACAGCGTGTCTTGAACCACCTACAACACGTCCCATCTTTGTCGCTAGTGTGAAAGTGCCATCTTGTGGCTAGTAGCAAAAACTGCAACTCAGTATGCAATAATACGTTTATTAGTTGACACAATAAAAACGCAGACAATACATGCATGGCTTCGTTTTGGAACTGACGACTTTAAAAAAAAAAAAAAAAAGTCAAAGTCACAGTTTATACCTCAGGACTTGTTAAGCACTCTCTCTCTTGTTACTGGTTTGATACTGTTTCTGGTCTTTGGAATCAAATAACGTCTCCAGGTTTTTACGAACGAGCTCCACCTCATCACGAAAACTCGCCATCTTCTGCTGCAAAGTCTTCCTCTGAAGAAAGCCGGGGGGTTTATTAACATCCGAGACAGTCATGTATATTAATTTATGGCATAAATTTAGGCCTTGAGTGGAGAACACCGGAAACTCCCAATCATTCGATACTCACGATGAGTATGCACAACCTCTCCTGCTCCAGCTTGAAAAACTCCGCCACAGTCAGATCACCGAAATCTTTATTCAGACCCAGGAAGCCGCAGTCAGGAGCGCGTCGGACGTGTTCAGACCTAGACGCAGAGAAACATGCACCATTGCGAGCACAGTTACACTCTCGGTAAAGCCTCTTCAAATATCTCTAGACATGAATAAACAAGGATTGAGAGCTTTTTTACTTCTATAAACAAATCAACGATTAAGTCCCGCATATCCAGATACATACACACACACACACACACACACTACTGTTTAGTTCTACTAGAGTCTTTCAAATCACCATGTTTTTGGCAAGATAAACTTTACCTGGGATCATCTTGCGGCTCCCAGCCTTCCAGCTCCTTCAGGCAGAAGAAGCAAGATACCACGTCGGGTTCATTCTCACTGGGACAATGAACAAAACCTGCTTTGGCCATCTGCAAATAGGTTTACATCAAACCGACAGTCAAAATCGACACTTTGTAATTTCCTAAACCGTATGGAATTTTATTTAAAACGATGCTAAAAGCGTTTATTGATCATACAAAAATTTGTGTTTAGTTGACACCGTTCAGTATATCTGTCGCATCAAAGTCAGGATTGCCAACAGTCTTCCTCTGGTGCATATGGGACCATGATGCTATGGATGCGTTATAACAGTGGCCATTTACTTCTTTAGTTTGGCTTTGTAATTCCATGCAGTATAACAAAGAAATATACCAGTTCTGTGAGCTTAAATTGATAATGCCACTCATATCTGTCTCCACTTCCCGCTTGCTTCTGCCGTTACATTAATTCGTGCTTACAATTTCATTGATGAGGTGCGTTTATATTAGGATTTACTATATACTGTCCATGTTAGTGGTTCTTGTGCCAGAGACATCACTGGTAATCACATACTCACCTGTTCAGGCGTACACAGGCAGTCCTCCCGGAATGGCCAGTCTGCAAACGTTTGCAGCCGCTTCTCATACCTGTACATTTCGCTGTATGCGTGAAGCTCAGTCCTTAGAGAATAAGTCTTTGCCATTATGCGTACTAATTATTTTATGGATCACCCGCTGAAAACAACTGTCGGTTGTGTATTAGTAATTTTATGAAATTGTAGCGCGACGTTTAATAAAGCAAATAATTCCCAATATCCAAAACGAAAACTAATCGAGCAAGTTCAGTAACTGATGGAGTTCAAAAGATTTTAAAAGACTAGCCTTACAATTTGCACCTGGTGCTCAAGTAATCAATCAAACCTGGAATACGGCGCTAGGAGGTTTGCGCGTGACGTCACACTATTTTTGCATGTCAAGTACAAAACATGTCATTAAAAGCATCATATATAAGTTCTTACACAAAACGAAGCATAGGCCTACAATATAATGATAATTGTAACCTTTGACAAAACAACAAATAAAGATACAATAAAAGAGACGTAAGGGATCTCGTTTAAGGCATGAATAATATTCAATAAATGCTTTGCAGTTTTACGTAAATATCAGTGATTGGGTGTAATTTTAAACACCGAAATTCAACTTTCCTATTCTCCATTATGATTGCAAATGTAATATTTCTGTTAGAAAGAGAGCAGACAAGTCAATCATACAAAAAGTATTGCTGTAAAAACAAAAGAAAAATACGTGATCCGTAGTCTCTATTTCTTTGTCCCTGAATTTGCAGTTACTGTGATCAAAGTAAAATTTTTGTCTAAGGACTTTTCTGCAGTATTATAGTTAAGTACTTTAAAGTGAAGCTCTTTTGCGTTTGAAGGTAAAGCTAAGGTTTAGTTAATGTATAATATCCCTAAAAGTGGCTGATTAAAATTATGAGAAGCTGAAAATTGTACATAGTTTCCCATCTTGTGCACCGTGTGTACTGTCTGCGCACTTTTACTGCTTTTGTCATGGTCGGGGATGCTGTTGTTGGCTGTAACAACAGCAGTCTTCTCTAGGATTCAGCCAACAACAGCAGTCTTCTCTAGGATTCCAAAACTGTAGGTCGATTCAAAAAAAAAAAAAAAGTGATTCAGAGAGTAGAGATGAAGTTTTATCTAGTGAGCGCCACTCACAATGGTTGCACAGAATCTAAAGAGCAGAACTCATTGAGAAGAACCTTAACAGGGCTGGAGTGTCTGGCGGCCACCTTGGTAGTGTTAAGAATAACATCAAAATTACTCGTGTTTCCATTGTGTTGGTTTTCGTAGATAAGAATATTTATGGCATAACAGTGTGCAGCTTAGTTATTGTTAGCAAGTTAACTTTATGGCATTTCATAATTCCCATTATATTTGTTGGTGTGGGAATTATTGGTTTTAAAAAATCGGGGTTGGAAACCATATTAAAGGCATAATTATCCTTTTGTGTTGGGCCACAGTGAACATGGGACCCAAGAGTGTGCGATGCCCCAGCATCTGATGCCACGGACCAGGAGAATGTTCTTTCCTATTTAAAATTGTCCTAGGGCGTTGAATCCAGGGCAAATGCAGCTTGGTATCATCAGATACTGAGTTAGGACAGGATGGTACTGTACTGCATCAAGGTATGATGATTTTTCTTTTGTGTCAGAATATCATGCAAGGGTTGCACAACATGGCTGACTTTGCAACATTCCATGAAAATCTTGCAATTCATTTTGCAGCTTTGCTGGAATTTAATAAATTGTTTTTGCTGTTTCAGGGTCTGAGGATGTCATGTCCACCCAGATGATCCTGAAACAGGAGTTGGATGCCAGACTGACTTTTTTTGATTTGTTAGCCGTAGATTCGTGCATCAGGTCTATGACACGTGAGCTAGACGGTGTACAGTAGGCTCGTAGAAAGCTGTCAGTAGACAGCTTCAAGAGCAGTGATGAAAAGACAACGTTACACTGGCTTGCCAACCTTTCCTAACCCACTTTAAACAACAAAGCAAAACATTCTCTGGTGTGTCTCTGTCTGAATATGCTAATAAACACAAAAACATTTGTACTATATCTGCTATTTAACTAACATTCAGCATTTGTGTTGAGTGAATCAACACATGATGAATAAACAAATGATTTAATTTTATATATACCAAAATACTTATTGTGTATAATTTGTATAATTCCAGGTGTGCATGCAGAAAAATAAAAGTAAGTACGGACACTAACGTGTGGACCCTCATGTAGGTATAAAAACGCAAGTATATCACTCGTAGCATCATAGTAGATTTAGCCTTGTTACAGGACATTTCTTGCGGCCAAATGTGACATAATTAATACCTTTATTATTCCAATAATGATTCATGGCTGATCAGTCATTTTAAACTGCCAAGAGTGATTCTGATGGAAGTGTATGATGAATCGGCCCTGGCCTTTTAATGGAATACATTATGATATCATACTGTTCCTACCCAGCTTTTGGATTACTGGTGACAGGAATGTACCAATGAGAACTGACTGACAGATAAGGGACATCCCAACCCACACTGGTTTCCATTATTCCTTAAGCAGTGGGTGGCATTAACCATTAGACAGTATATTACGTTTCCTTATGGTCTGGATGTACATTCAGATAATAAAATACAGTTTCAGCAGTGTCTGGCTTTCCTAGAGTGGTGCAATAAAAGCACCACCAGAGAGCGGAGCTGATTTTGCGAGCAATTTCTTTCCACCAACGTGCAGCTCATCTCTGATGCCGATACGGTTTTAACAGATGTCATTGCACATTGGCCTGGATCCATGCCTGATGCCTTTATTTTACGGAACAGCAGTATAGGATATAATCGTGAGGATGTGGCATGTCAAAACAGATGGCTGATTGATGGCTGAAAGATACACATACGAGATATATGCCAGACTTTGTGTATATAAGTTTTCCTTTGACTAATATGTACATGCAGTTCTCACATGAGTCAGCAGTCACCCACTTAAGCATTGACTATTAACTCCGTTTCACCACCTATGCAGTGAAAGAGGAATGGCGGAGAGGAGCGTTCAGTGGCAGGGCACATCATAGGTTGTCTGAAAAACAGGTGCCGGTGTTTGGACAGGCATTCAGTTATACTACCCAACAAAAAGTTTGTGACATCATTTTCTTGTGCTGTGTCCTGCAAAACATAGCTGAAAGGAACAAGCTGCCTCTTCCTGAACCGCCCCATGTCAGGGCGGGTGGTATCATTGTCGGGCCCCGATCTGAACCGGCTAACCTCTCTGAACCGGCTAACCTCTCTGCTGTGAGACTGAGGGAACTGTGCAGAAGAATGTAACACAGGTGCAGAAATACTTTATGAGTAATGCCTTTAATACAGCACACATTTTGTCCACAGCCACTTTAATTCCCTTCAGGTGTGCATATATGATCCTGAACCCTTCAGTGGTCTGCCTCTGTAGGTGCATGACAGCATCTGTGAGGACCTGCACAGACGTGATGGATGGCGTTCTGCTTGATCTGACATCACCCTCGGGTATCTCAGACACTGCATATAATAATGAAGCAATTTTCACGATGGACATCTTTTCCATTTGCATTTCTTTGTGGGATTTTTCTTGGCCCTGTTGTCTCTGTGTGTCACGTAATGTGGGATGAAGGACCCGGGGGCAGGAGGCGGGGCAAATACACTGCCGGCTAAAAAAAAAAAGAAAAAAAAGTTGGCGTTTGAATTTTGCGTTGGACTGCCTTTTGCTTTGATTATGGCACGTATTTCTCATTGCATTGTTTCCATAAGTTTATGCAACATCTCTGCATTTAGTTTTATTCATATTTGCATCCATTTTTCACATCTTGTATTGAGAAAACGAGTTGAATCACTCCATAAAATCATCTTCAGCACATCTCAAAGACTTTCAATAAGGTCAGGACTCTGTGGTGGCCAATTCATGTGTGAAAATGATTCCTCGTGCTACTGAATCACTCTTTGACAATTCCAACTTGATGAATCTTGGCATTATTGTTGTGGAATATGCCCATGACATCAGGAAAAAAAAAATCCATTTGTGATGGATGTAGGTGTAACCTGGCCAATCAGTAGATTCCAGTACTGGGTGCTGGTGGCTTAATGGTTAGGGAAGGGTGCTTGTAATTGGAAGATTGCTGGTTTGAATCCCTAATCAGCAAGGCACCACTGAGGTCCCCCGAACAAGGTACTGCTCCCTGGGTGCTGACTTACTCGCATATGGGTTAAAGGGAGAGAACGCATTTTGTCATTGTGGTGTGTCAACAATGATCACTGATCACCAAATTCTAATGTACTCAGCTGACTTCACTTTATTGCTGCTGAGATGTAATAATGATCCAGTCATTGGCTTTTTAAGTATTTGCCAATTTAAATTCAAATGGCGACTTTTTTTTTGTCCGGGCAGTGTAAAACAGGTTTTATAACAAAAAGGGAACTGACTAGACAGCATTGGGATCCCTTGGGTTCACAAACAGGAAAGAACATGTTAGCTGACAGGAGCAGCAATGGTACTGACAGTACTGGAAGCACTTTTATACAGGCACTAATGAGGGAGCAAGCAAGAGGCAGCTGGAGGCACAAAGGCTGGAATGAGAGGTAAGAAAACAGGAGGTCAGATGGGCAGGGCGTGATAACATGTTCCATGCTGCATCCATGTCCCCGTGGAGGACATGTCAGCCACCAATAGTCGGCACATTGTCCCTGACAATAGTCCCTGTCGAGGGTCACCCACCAATAGTTGGCACATTGCAAGTAAAATGGTTCCTTTGGGACAGTGATAATTATATGGTTACCTAATGCAGGATTCCGGCCTACAGTCCTGGAGGTGTGATATTGCAAAACTGCTGAGATCTGATATGTTTCCAGTCTGCTGTTGCCTCTTCTGTATGTTAATTAATAATAATAATAATAATAATAATAATAATAATAATAATAATAAAATCCCTCAATATCAGGGTTGGCATCATGGCGGGTGGAGAGGGGGGTATGTTCATCAAGAGTCTCTGTTGTGGGTCCCCCACCAGTCTCTCAAGTCTCCCAGATGAATGATTGTGCCACCCAACAATGACAATGTCATTTAGGGAGCTGTACGCATTCAGGCGCATAGGAACTGTAACCTTTGTTCTCCAATATTATATTTGACTTCATTATCCTCCCCCAATGTCAAACTCCCTCCTATGTCCTGGATGTCTTCATTTATAACTTTAATCTTAAAATATGCAGTGGCTAGCACTGTTGCCTCACACCTCTGGGGCCCGGGTTCGAGTCTCCGCCTGGGTCGCATGTGTGTGGAGT
>JAODKE010000040.1:3912412-3923570 GCA_026779605.1 Mormyrus hasselquistii | reverse complement strand
ATATATAGTGCTTACAGAAAGTCGTATTGATATTTGACATTGACAAGCAGTCTCATTGGATGTTTTTTTAATTAGTAACACCTTTGCAATAACATAAAACACCAAACATTTGTGTTTAGTGTCCCTTTGGGAGCCAGTGACTACAATTGCTACTAACAGAGTCAGTCAATATTATGACACTTGATAAAAAGCAAATGTGCGGAAGATATGTGCAGATATGCCAAACAATGTTTGTCAATGGACTTTTGTTATGAAGCCAATTACTGTAAACCAGTTTTGAGTTACGAAACCAAAATTTACAACATTTGTACAGAATTCAGCAAGTGTCCCAAGACTTTGAGCTCTGTGCAGACACACACACACACACACACAGAATATATATTAGCATTATTTTGGTTTTTGTTCCTCCATACTTGGAAGTCCATAGAAAGAAGGAAGGCCAGTATGTTTGCCCTCCTTCAAAACATTCACACCCCTCAACTGTTTCTCATTTTACACCCTTGATCTGTAAACTTTGTGCTGCTTTGGTATCACATTTGTCTGGGCTAGTACAGTATTTTCAAGTCATGTTAAATCAAAGCACATATCACCATAGGAATATTTTAATTTTCTTCATTGAGAATATGACTGGTCAGAGGCCCGCAGCAGTGTAGTGTGATGAGAAGTGAAGTCGTTCCAAGCACACATTGGACAGAGAGCTAAACGGTCACTATGTGTTTGGGTGACAGCGAGTTCATTTCTGGTAGCAGCCTGTGGCTGATTGGCTGATGGTTGGTATCCCTCTTCTTCCTCTTCAGATGGACTCTGTGCAGAAGGCTGTAATCAGCCACACTTTTGGAGTGCCGTTGATGAAGGCCAAGCGACCGGTCATCTCCTGCAATGTGTGCCAGATCCGCTTCAACTCAGAGGTGAGCAGAGTGACATTCTCTGCCTGTGTACGTTTCTACATGTGTGTCTTGTATATAAGTTGAATGCTACATATGAAATTTAAGAAATAAAATTGCCTTCCATGCTGTGCTGGATCTCTGATCAAGGGGCTCCGATCCAGTGAGAGCCTGGGCTCTGACCCAAAAGGTCGCCTCGCCAGGGAACCTATAAAATCCTGGGAGTGTCCAGCTGCTATTTTTACCAGCTTGAATTAAAATCTGGGCTCGGGTGCGGCTGATGCGATGCAAAGCTGTAATTTTCTTCCTTGTCATGTGCAGAGCAGAGCTTCCATGTCAGGAGGAGGCAGGGAATAAAAGATAGACAAAGAGGGGGAAAGAGTGAGTGAAAGAGTGTAACATGTGGTAACCAGGTGTGCTGCTGGGGACTGATCTAAGGCACCTGTCCTGCAATGTTCTGCAGGCAAAATTCGAACATGCTGGATCTCCTCCAGTTTTATCTGTTTAATTTGTACTTCTGAGGTGATTCTTCACTAGATTTAGCCAAAATAATCATTGGGTCCAGGGTGTAAAAAACATTCAGAAAGTGCAGCTCAGTTAAGCTCACAAAAGCATAAAGATAAAGGGCCAAAATTCTTTGACAAGCATATGCTTTCCGATTAGGTTACAATAAAGATTGTGTTTTTCCAAAGCTAGAGTGGTACTATATAAACACATACACATAAACACCTTTAATACACAGTAATATGAAAGGTGCTCATGTGTGTCTGTTTACTATTATTATTTAGCACAAACTCTTTTATTCAATATGACATGCAATTGAGAAAGCGAGGTCAGGCGGTTCCTGGAGCAATCAGAGGTTACTCAAGGACCCAGCGGTTCAATCACTTACACAGAATTTGAACCAGTAACCTTCAGATCACGGGCACTGAGGCTTAACCAAAGAGCCACACACTGTGTTTTCTTGTGCAGGCCCAGCGGGCAGTGGGGAGGATGCCCACAGGTTCTCCAGAGCCAAAGAGTATCTATAATCACTGCCACATGCCAGCAATGATGCACTAAGCATTCTTCCACCCAGACTAACTCAAAGACGTCTGCTTCAGGCATGAGGGTACGGAAAACTATTCCAGCATCTTTGCCTTGTGATACCCCATGTCTTAGTATTAAATCTCCCCTTGCGCTTCCTGTTTTAAGGTTGGCATGATGACACAGTGGTTAGTGTTGTTGTCTCGCGCCTCTGGGAACTGGGCTTAAGTCTCCACCATGGTTCCATGTGTGTGGAGTTTGCATGTTCTCCCTATGTCATCATGGGGTTTCTCCAGATGAGTGTCCTGTGATTGGGCAGACGCTCCCCTCCTGGGTTGGTTCCTGCCTTGGATAGACTCCAGTCCCCTGTGACAAGATGGGTGGATGCACATTATTGTGCCTGTATTATTTATGACAATAAATGAATATTCTATATATATGTGGATCTTTTTGTAAAACAGATGTATGGTTTGGCAACCCTCTCAGAAAGCTTTGCATCTTAATTGTGTTTGAATATTTTAACTCACGTTTTGTATTAGATGACATTAACAGATGTAGCCCAGTTCCAAATTCTGTAAAAATCAACAATACATCAATACAACACAGCATAATAGAAACATTTCCCATTGATATAATTCTATGTATATAAAACGGATTGATTGTTTAATGGATTATTCTTAAAGGGAGGTTGTGGCACTTTAAAACAACGCTTGACAAAACCAGATCAGTAATAGTAATAGTAATTACAACTTTATTGATCCCCGTGGGGAAATTGTTTTTTACGCCTCCCTCAACTTGCTCTTTGTAGAGCAAGCTGTCCGTGAAGGGCAGCCACCTGTTGGGGCTCCCAGGGAGCTGGGGGTTAAGGGCCTTGCTCAAGCACCCGCAGTACTTACTCTCCCTGCCAGGAAACAAAGATCACACTTGGAACCCAAGGGCCTCATTTTATCAGTGTTTCTTTTTGTTTTATTCTTTGTAGATTAACCTCAGATAAAGCACCGTGGCAGCTGGAGAGTATAAAGTTTCTGTCTTGTGTTTATCATACCTCCTCTGCAGCATATCACTATGCCAGGGGTCACTTATAGGGTCATACATTGTCCTACCATAGTGGGCTGAGGTGTGAATGCTGCTCTGATTTGGTCATTTTCCTATCATTAGGTGATTTACACCTGAGAAGACAACAAACAGCAGTTTTAATACCTGCTCAAATAGAATGATCTCAGCTACTGCAATCTTCCCCTTGGTCCTTAATTAAAGAGCGATCCTATCCGAATAAACAGCTATCTCTGTTTCAGTGCCTCTGAGACCCTCCAACCTCTGCCACATAACCAACACAATGGCGGCTTTTTGTATCCGTCATCAGAGGCATCACTAGGGCCATTTTAGGGGTGCCTTAGTCTCCCTAAAATGTTCGTTAGCCCCACCCCCAAAATAAGTGTACACTAATTAGTTTAAACAGTGTCTTCTCATTCACTGTCATTAAAATTGCACTCCCTAATAAAGCGCTAACCCCCCTTTTCATAAATCTCTAGTCATACTCCTGTCCATGATCATTTAGGCCAAGGAAATTAACTTGTACCACAGTCATCTGGCAAACAAATACACATTATCTGTTCTTGTCTTTAGCAGTGATGACTGTGCATTTAATGAGTACAGCACATAAGCATTTTTGGGTTAATTTGTTTTGGTGTTAGCCATCACACGTTGCTGGCATGCCAGCTGGTTATCATTATACTGTATTATTATTATTATACCAACTCCACCCTCTGTCTTAATGCATAGTACCGTGATTGGAGGCTGTACGATATTCCTGATTGGGGGGGCGCGGAGCATCCTGGCAGGATTGTGATCAGTTGCTTGAAATGTTCCTTGTTTGCTTGCACGATAAATGGCTGCTGTTTTATATCATCCCCAATCATCTGATCTAGACCCTATTGTTTACAGCACTTGCACAGCAGCCATATTGGTGTCACTTTTCATTCCTTTATTACAACACTGGTACTGTGTTGCGATCCAACTCAAAGAAGATACCTGTTCCCCGTCTGACATGATTGTTCACTATGCAGACTACAACTATCCTCTGAGAACCCAGTTCCAGTTTTACACAGGCATACTGTATTTCGTTAATGCTAGGATGGCCCTTGCAGCTGCGTGCAGCGTCAGTGTGTCATTACACTTCAGCATGATGGTAATCGTCTACATCTCACGGCACCTTCTATACCTCACGCGACATGCTGACTCTGACTCCTAAGCATAAGCCTTTCCCCATTGCTCACAGAGCCAAGCAGAGGCACATTACAAGGGAAACCGGCATGCGAGGCGAGTCAAGGGCATAGAGACGTCTAAAAGTCGACCCCAGGAGACCAGCAGGACCCCCCCGGCTCCAGTCACCTCCTCATCTCCATCAGGGGCCCTGCCTGCAGCCCCTGACAGCCCAAACATCCCAGGTGAGCATGACCCCCATTCGACAGGTCAGGGGACTTCAGAGAATTTTAAACAGATCTATTACCCCAGGATCTACATACCTCAAGTTCACTAATTCTTTTTTTAACACAGTTTTTAACATGAAATTACATCAGCAGTTTTTTTTTTTCATTTGCTTGAATATATACAGCTTATTGTCAAAATAATTTATATGACTTGACCTGTGTGAAAAATTTAAAAAAAATCTTCTCTTTAATTTCTAATAGTTTTGTAGAAACAACTTCAAATTATAATAAAATGCACAATCTGTTAAAGACAAAATGCAGATGTTCCGGAGTGTTTTTATGTGCATTTCCAAACAAGTGTTTCGCCTCATATTCCTTTGGAATATTTGCCCATTTCTTCTTGGCTGTTTGTCCATCACATTCCTTTGGGCTGTAGATCCTGGAATACAGATGGTTGAAGTTTATGAGTCAATCAACTAACTCTAATGAGAAACAGGCCGCTCCATTTACAGGGAAGTAGCACGGGAATAGAGATGGACCCAGGCCAACATGTCAGCATGGCTTCAGTCAATACTCAGCATCTATAAACACTGGAGAGAAGATAAATGATAGATCCATTCTACAAAACTAACAAAGAAGATCAATGGGAGAAAGAGCAGAGGTGGATAGTTCAGTTCCAGAAAGTAAAAATCCAGACCAAGATTTTGTTTCAACCAACCAGTTGAGTACTCTGCCAATGTGAGTCTTTTACACTGAGTTGGTTGGTTGAAACAAAAATTTGGCCTGGACTTCTACTGGTCACGCTATACTTATGTTTATGTTTGTTTTCGTTTATTGATTTCTTGAGCACTTTTAAACAACAGGAGTTGAATCCAAAGTGCTGTACAGACAACATGCCATTAAAAACAACATAAAATGACAAAACAATGTAGCAAGAGCAAGACAATAAAAGAAATGAATAAACAAAAACACTAAGATACTTAAAAACATTAATAATTGATAATCAAACAACTTTCAAACTGAATTAAAAGCTAAGCAATAAAAGTGTGTTTTTAGACGAAACTTAAAAACAAGCAGTGAAGGGACCGTTCTAACATTCAGTGGTACGCCACCCCACAGTTTAGGGGCCAGGACACTGCTCTGTTTTATTGGAGGACTTGCTCCTAGTTACCTTACTGACGTGATTACTCCTTATACCAGGGGTCTCCAACTCTGGTCCTGGAGAGCTACTGTCTGGTAGGTTTTCTATCCTACCTGGCTTCTGATGAACCACACTAGTTCTCAGGTAAATACCAGGAGCAGGTGTGGCTCATCAGAAGCCAAGTAGGATAGAAAACCTACTGGATAGTAGCTCTCCAGGACCTGAGTTGGAGACCCCTGATATAAGAAGTAATCATGTCAGTAAGGTAACTAGGAGCAAGGCCTCCAACAGCTTTAAAGGTGAACAGAAGAATCTTCTACCGAAACTGTATTGAAAGCCAATGGAGGAATGCAAGTTCTGGTTTGATGTGGTCATGCCTCTTAGTGCCTGTTAAGAGATGTGCTGCAGTGTTCTGTACCAGCTGTAGGCAGGAGAGGGAAGCTTGGCTGACCCCTGAATACAGGGCGTTACAGTAATCAAGTCAAGATAAAATAATCTCATGTATAGCTTTTGCAAAATCACCAATTGATGAGAAGGGCTTGACTTTGGATTAAAGTTTTAATTGATAGAAGTTCAACTTTATCACTGAGCTGATCTGTTTGTCCATTTTAAAATTGCTATCCATAAACACGCCCAAATTCTTTACGAAGGACTTATAGAAGGTTCCAGGAATCCTAGTTTAATGTGGAGGCTAATAAATGAGGACCTCAGTTTTACTCTCATTGAAGTTTAAAAAATTTAAGGCCATCCAGACTTTGATGTCCTCCAGGCAGCCCAGCAACATTTTTAAAAAGTTGGTATCTTTCCGTTTCAAAGCCAAGAAGATTTGGGTGTTGTGTGCAAAACATTGAAAAGAAAAAGTTTTTCTAGAAATTTGGACAGAAATGAGAGCTTGGAAATTGGTCTGGAATTTAAATTAGATTTTTTTAATCAAAGGTTGCACAATAGCATGTTTAACTTGCCCTGGCATAAAACCAGACTACTATTCATAATTGCTTGCATGCTTGGTCCAATAGTCTCAAAAGTCTGTATAAGTAGGCAAGGTTGAACAGCATCTATGGCGCCGGATGATAATTTCATACGCCGAATGATTTCCTCAGAAAGAGGAAGAGACACAGGCTTAAACCGGCTAAAGGGCTGAGCGGGAAACAGAGGTTGATGGGTCATAGGAAGGGAGCACAGTAAGTGCTTTAATGTTAGCAATCTTACCCACAAAAAATCGCAGAAACTTCTAACGTGTCATGGGGGGCCTCTAAACATTGGGCTTGTGTGGGTTTAAGAGCTGTGTTAATAGTACTGAGATGAACACCAGGTTTCTGACACTTCTTTGAAACAATATCAGAGAAATACTTAGTCTTTTCAGTTTTAACAATTTTCTGATACCTGCACCAGCTTTCCTTTAGTAGTTTTAGTATATCGAAAGACACTCGCAGCTTATTTTTCTTCCACTTTGGCTCAGTCCTCCTGCGTTCTCATCTGACTGAATGAGTGGTGTCTTCTGCCAGGGTTCAGTTTAGGTTTAGGACACAGGGTTCTAAAGGGAGTAACAGTGTCCGATATATTTTGGGGGGGGGGTTCAAAAGCAACTCAGCGTTTTTAAAAGTGGCAGAACTAAGTGGAGGATTTAATCATTTGATGGCGATGTACTGGAATGCTTGGCTTAGTGATATAACAGGGAGGAGAAATCTCTAATGAAACAGGTATATGATCAGAGAACACCGAATCACACATCTTCAACATTCAACTTCAACTTTATTTGTATAGCACATTGAAAACAACTATACCGTAGTTGACCGAAGTGCTTCACAGGTTAGCCAGCAATAAAACAAGGAACAATAGAGGCAATAGAATACACAAAAGTAAGATGAAAATAAAATAAAATATGGTACAATAACACTGCAGTAAGATGTCTAGGCACAACTCGAACCAAAAGTAATGGAAAACAGGTGGGTTTAAGTAAGGATTTGAAAGTTAAATTATGAACAGATCTGATGTTCTGAGGTAAGCGGCTCCACAGGACAGGACCTACAGCTGAAAAGGCCCGATCCCCTCTATTATTGAGCCTTGTCCTGAGAACGTCCAGAATCATCTGATTAGAGATCCTTAGCACCCTAACCGGGGTGTGGATACTTAAAAGCACAGATAAATTAGAAGGGGCAAGCCCATTTAAAGCCTTAAAAAAAGCAATAAAATCTTAAAATCAATTGTAAAAGATACAGGAAGCCAGTGGAGAGAGGACAAAACTGGGGTAACACACTCATGCTTTTTTGTACCTGTAAGGAGCCCAGCTACAATATGTAGTAGTACGTGTTTACTTAATGCATCAATTTACCACTAACCAGTAAGTATTAGTTACGTACTGATCCCATGCTTTATTCATCAATCATGACAGTTCATGTATTCCATTCAGGCACCAACAGTTAACTAATTAGTTAATAACGGTAAGACCAATTGAGGGGGGCAAAAGTGTCTTAATTCATTTACTGCTCAAGAACAAATCATGAACTAATATAGGTTTCCCCACGAAATACATGAACTGTCATGATTGATTAATGATGAAGGAACATGCAGTCGGTACTTAAACACTTAGTTACTGGTTAATTAATGCCTTAAGTAAGCATGCAGTACTGCATTATTCATGTAAAGTGTTACCCTTTTTTACTTTCTGGACCTGAACTATCTATGTCTATAGCTGTTGCATATATGAGACTAGGATGACTAAAAGGTGCTGCCCAGTGTACCAAGTGCATCTTCATTGCATCAGATTGAAAGACAAAAAAAAAGCAGGAAGGGGCCAGGCTTAAGGGACGGGAACCTTGCGATGGTAAAGGCAGTCGGAGCGTTACGAGCAGGATCCATTCCAATAAGTCGGAGTAATAATAACACAGTAATTTTATTATACAGTAATAATAAAAGTAACGACATGTGGTACTGTGCTGTACCTTGAGCCAACCAGCCACTGATGTCCAATGTTTTCATGAGCATCATAAAGTAGTGTACATGTTCATTATTATGAACCATTATATGTAACCTGAATTTTAATATACAGTAATAGGCTTTATGGCAGTGTGTTCATATGTACGAGTTGTCCATAAGTCGGACATTCTTGACCGAGGGACTGCCTGTGTTTAAAAATGAATGATGTACACATAGACATATAGTATGTATGAAGTTGTATTCAGGTCAGCACTGTGATATAAGTTAAACAAAATTTTAAAAGTGGTCTGGAGCATCCTGTCACCCGTGAGGTCAGAACACCCCTTTGTCCACCACCCATCCTCTATATGTCAAGTACCAATTCCAGTTTGAAAGGTTTTGAGCTGACATTAACGAACCCTTGAGTGACATAGAGTTGTATTGTTAAGATCATAATGATTTTCAGGAAAAGGTCATGGAAAATGTGTGAGCCTAACCAAGCTGTATTTTTACCATATTTCCAGTTTATAACACTAAAAATAAGAAATTACTGAAAGTCTGCAGTGTATAAAGAGAGCCTTCAAAGGGCGGTGAGAAGTAGCAGGCTTTGGTCTGAATGTGACATCAGATATAAGGGAAGGGACACCATTTCCTGTCCGATCGCTTCCCCTGAGATGGCTTTCACTACCACTGCCTCTACTCTCTTGTTACTTGTTCATGTATTTAATAAAGCTTGTTGTTTTGACATTTCCCTGTGTTTCTGGTCTCCAAAACAAAACTTTGACTTGATCTGTGGGAGTTCCCAGCTGCTCTGGTGGGGGGGAGATGGGAGCCTGTGTGGGTGGGGGGGCAGCTTTGGCTACAGTTCAACACGCTTTGGTTTTGCTGGGAGTGTTGGGCCATGCGTGTCATGCGGAGACAGGCAGAGGGAAGCCTTGTGCTTTACGCCGGACTACGCAGTTCAGCTTTTGCCTGTGGCATGTTTGATGTTTGCTGAATGTTTGCTGATTTACTCACAATGTTTTCCTAATACATCGTAGACAAAACACTTCGGTCAACTCACCAGTTCTGGGTGTGCCAGCTTTTTACAGTCACTGGCGCAACAATATAAATATATATAAGAAGTGCACAAAACAAAATGTTCTGTTTCACATATTGCGTGTAATGCATCTATATATAGAATTTGCTCAATAAAACAATGCATGATGAAATGTCTACATAATAATGTATAATGTAAACCAGATCTATTACTCAAAAATAACAAACAGTTCTGTGCTTTTAAGAAATCTGTGTGTTTGTCTGTGTAGCTTTACAAATGTTCAGTCTTTCACAACATTGGCTTCCTTGTAGCTGCTTGATTGATGGAGACACTTTATTGGATTATAGTGTTTTATAATTGTTGAAAACAAAACACGCTGTGACTGTAGGCTAAACGTTTTATTTATTTAAGCTTTACTTCGTTTTATGGGTTATAGCGATGGATTAGCATGTCGCTCAGCATTTTAGTCAAGTAAAGCCAAGAGTGAAGTTTTTAAACAATTATAAACCAACTCTGTCCTTCTTGCTTTTTTCTCCTCACCGATATTCTTGTGGTGTACTGCAGGTTTCATTTTTATAAAGATAAAAATATACAGGCAGTCCCCAGGTTAAGAATGTCCGGCTTACGGAATATTCTTACTTGCAAACAGACTGCCATATAACCTATTGTACTCATTGTACCATGCCTGGTAATAATGGGCATAAGCGCCACTTTGTGACGCACGTTGAAAACATTATGCGGCTTCTGCAGTTCGTCAGCTCGAGGCACAGTACAGTACCATCCGTAGGGACTTTTAACATTACTCTATAATGATAATTATTATCATTTATTGTGTTATTATTTTCCTATTCACTTACAAATTCAACTTAAAGACAAGAGTTAGGGAATGGATCTCATTCATCACCCAAGGACCGCCTGTACAGTATATACTGTCTCCCAAAATTCATTCGTCTTCCCACCATTCTTCCTGGTAAGCGTCACAGTTCCCACCAAAATTATGTGCATTAAATGGTCTGGGTCATACATTTTTATAATTTCAAGCAATTCATTTAATAAAATTTAGAGTTTTTTTAGAGTTGTCGTACATCAAAGTATCAAATAGAGCTCCGCCCTTCATCTTTTAGATTTTCTTTAAAATTAATTCATTAACTGAGGTTCAGCTTTTGCTGAAACATGAGACCAGCAGACATTGGGTGTCCATTAATGTTTATCTTTAACTGCAAATGGTACATTGACTCTCCAGATCAGTGTTTCCCAATCCAGTCCTCTGGGACCCACATTTTTGCTCCCCGCCCCCAGGATTGGAAAACACTGCTCTAGATTACATACAGATTAGTCAGATAAAGTGGGATAGTGGTTAAATGAAAAAAAGCACTGGTGTATAGTTACTGAGGTGACATTAGGAGAGGTTTGTAAATGGCTCTTAAATACCTGACACACTTTGACAGATAATATAATTTTACACCAGTAAGAAGATCATTTTAGCATCATTTTCTAGACTGCGCAGACACATAAAAGCAGGCATCAAGGCGCATGACATGTATGGAGGCTGAGAGCCCACAGCCTATAAAATAAAGTTGGCAGGGAGTAGGCAGCTCTTCTGATTACAGCTGATGGAATTCCCATCTGATTAGGCAAAACTGCCAACAATTATATGTAATTGGTCTGTCAAAGTTTTGTCAAATGTGTCCACAGATGATAGTGTGAACTTTAATGGTTTCAG
>JAODKE010000040.1:3881585-3911920 GCA_026779605.1 Mormyrus hasselquistii | reverse complement strand
CTCCCCCTGCCCCCCTCAGCCCAGACCCTCCTGCGCTCCAGCTCTCCGCACACCTGAACCCTTCTGCTAAGTCGCAGTGCTCACCCTCCCTGTCCCTCGGCTGCGGCAGCACTCGTTCTGACCAGCCGGCCCCAGGCTCTGCTGGGGCCCCTGAGTCTGAGGAGGACAAGGCCAAGAAACTGCTGTACTGCTCACTGTGCAAGGTGGCCGTCAACTCGCTGTCCCAGCTGGAGGCGCACAATAAGGGTGAGATCACATTTACACACACAAACACACTCACAAACATTCACACGTGCATGCATGTAGACCAAGGTTATTATCGTTAGGGAACATTGAAACGAAAATTACAAAAGCATTTTCTTAATCAGAATTTAAACTAAACTAAAAGTGCAAAGCCGAAATTCCAAAAAGTAACTGGAATTACAAATGAGTAGGAATGAAAATATGTGGTTTCAGAAAAAAAAAAAAAAACTCAAAAATTTGGTCACAGAAAAAATATATGTGGTTTCTGTTCATAACTTTCTGAGTTTAAGAGCCTGTTAATAAGCTACAAGCTACCCTACTCTAAATAATCAAATTAAACACAATCGAAAAACACTTGTGGACGCTTGTATGCACACACACGGAGCTGTCTATTCTGTTTTCTTAGGCTGTGTCCAAATGGCAAGCGTCAAACCTCTCGGTGCAGTTGAAAAGTTCACTCTCGCATTCATTCCACCTGGGGGGGAGTGCCCGGCACTTGCAAAAGGCGCTGGACGGGTGAACACTACGCCATGAAAGAACGCTTGCCATAAAAATAGGTGCGATTGTAAAATATTTTTCAATGCAAAATGACTTACATTGTCGGTTTGCACAAAAAAGCTCTTGCTCTCTTGCTTTTGGTTCGAAAAGTGCATTTATAAGTGTGTTTCCCTTAGTTTCATTAGCTAAATATACTTACTAAATCCAACCTGGTATCCCTGTCTCTGCATTTATACCTCCAAGCAGATTTTTTTCCGAGTTAAATCTCAATATGATTTTAAGGTGACATTAAATAGTTCAGGGTACTGGGACACTGCAGTTATTAGTTTGTTCCCCATGGTGTTAAGTGGTTTGGTTTCCAAGTCACCGAACCTACTCGTCACAAACTGAAGATTATGCCTGAACGGATGCCACTTTGCTAGAGGGCAGCAAACTGTGTGAAAGTTCAATCGATTTGAAGTTTGAGCGGCAAGGCAAAGCAACAAAAACCAGGCGGCACTCTGGTGCCAAGGTGGCGTTGCGCCAGCAGAGAGTTCCGCCGCTCTCCCCATTGACATGCATTGGGCAAACATTTCGCCGTTTGCCGTGTGAACGCCGCCTTAGTCATACAGTACTTTGCTGGACCTCATCCATGCTGTTTCATTGCAGTGGACTAACACGTTAACACAAATGGCAGCTCTGGCAAAGCCATGACTTGTTCGTTTATAGGAACAGCCCTGAAAGTGCTTTAGAAGGCCCAACCCTGCACAGGACAAGAGGTCACAGAAATAGATGGATGGAAGACTTCTTTCAGTTCTGCTAATGTATTAAGGGACTTGGGCCTGGCAATTTATGCGGAGAAATTCCTGGAATTTTAAATTTATTAACAGCACAAACAAAGCAGCCCAGCAATCTTGTTAACCGTGACACTGTTTATGATCTAAAGTACAAGAATTCTTTGAAGCTCACCCTTCGATTCTCCTGTGGCTCTCAACTAGTCCAGGAGGGTCATGGCAGAACAACAGACTGAAAAAGAAAAGAGGGAAGTATAGTCCATTACTGTAATGGGAATATTGTTTATCTTAAAATAAGTATGGAAGCAATAAACATCCCGTGACACTGTGGTCAGCTCTGAGTTTAAGTGCAACTGTTCTGATGCAATAGAGCAGTGTGTCCCTCTAGTGGGAAAACAAACTGCAGTTACACTGTTGTATTCATAATTTGAGGCAGTGAGGCATGTAAGGGCATGCAAGCGAGCATATGATTGGCTGAGCAGTAAACATGGGACTGAATTTATTTTTCTCTTTTTCCTTTTTTTCCTTTTTTTTTATATTTCCACCACCACTCCTTGAACTGAATATAAATGCCTATAGTGAACGATAAGGATGTGAAAAATGGCTGTTTTTGAGACACAGTTCGTTTGATTCAGTTCACCTAAAAAAATGATTCTGATTCGTTCAACAACTCATTCTGTCGCACTTCCTGTTTGCAAAAAATAAATCTGAAACAGACTTGTGTATAATAGCCTATTATTTATGTAGTAAAACTTTACTTGACGGGGCACAAATAATATAGTGATATGCTATTTCTTATAAGACCATAAGAACTATACAAACGAGAGGAGGCCATTCACTATATTGCTTGGGGAGACCTTAACTAATACCTCAGAGTTGTTAAAATCTTATCTAGCGCTGATTTAAAGGAACCCAAGGATTCAGCTTGCACTACGTTATCAGGAAGACTATTCCATACTCTCACTACACGCTGTGTAAAGAAGTGCTTCTTTAAATCCAGTTTGAAATGTTCTCCCACTAATTATGTATTAATTAACCACAAACTAAGTCTTAGTTACATTTTAATCTTATGTTTATTCATTATTAATGAATTGTAATACATTTTATCTCAAGCAGTTACTATATTTGTTATACATGATTATTCTGTCAACCTGTGAACTATTGAAGGAACAAGTCACAAATAATGCAAGTTAAATACTGATCTCATGTTTGTTCATCATTAATGAATCATGACGCAGCTTTTATCCCAAACATGCTTGTTACTATCTGTTCGTCCATCCATCCATTCATCCATTCATCCATTCATCCATCCATCCATCCATTCATCCATCCATCTATCCATGTTCTGTGACCACTTATCCTATTCAGTGTGATGGGGGGGCAGAGCTTATCACAGAGGCTACGCAAGGCCAACCCAATACAGGGCACACACACACACACACACACATGCACAGGCAATTTGGTAACTCCAATTAACCTCAGCATGTATTTGGACTGTGGGGGGACTGTTTCTTACAGATTGTTACAGACTTAGATGTGAACGAATTTCTGAGATATAATGTTAGAATGTGAAGAATTAGAAAAAAATGCCTTCAGCTTGTCTGTAATTTAATTTCTAACAGTTAGTACTGTGACTGAATAGTCTTGTTACATTTGTATCATAATAAGCCTTCAGTTTAGTAACTCATAAATGCACATAAAGGCGTGTTTATGTCATCCTCTAACGCGAGTGATTGGAGGACGGCAGGCGTGTTTACGTCAGCCTCTCACACGAGTGATCTCACAGTGATCTTTGTATCCCGCATTTTTCGCATCATTTTGCTTCGCTCCATTCGCATGATTGCTTCCCTCATGAATGAGACCAAAAAATTCGATGTGGTTTTTCCAGACCGCGGGGGCCTGAGTCACTAAATCCCTCAATGCGGAAGTGTCAATGTAATGCTACCACTACAGGATCATGGAAAGTCTATAATAGCCCTGGTGACTTCAAGATGGAGTGTTTGGAGAAGCTGAATTATAACATAGATTAATCTGTAAATGGGGAAGTTCTTTACCCATGTGTTGCTGTGCTGATTTTTTTATTAACTTCAATCTTTTGTAGGTGAACGACTGACTCGCCTGTTCTGCCAGGGGTTTCTTTTTCTGCAACCTCAGGAGTTTCTTTTGTCATCTGTGTGTCACCTCAGGTACGAAACACAAAACAATCCTGGAGGCTCGGAGTGGCTTAGGCCCCATCAAGGCGTACCCTCGGCTGGGCCCTAAGCCAATCAGTGAGCAGGGAGGGACAGCGACTGACCCCAATACTCAGGAACGCACTTTCCACTGTGAGATCTGCAATGTGAGGGTCAACTCGGAGCTGCAGCTCAAACAGGTGAGAGACACTCGAGTAGAATTCAGTTCATGCAGGAAAACAGGTGTAATAGAAAATTACATACCATGTAAATACAGACGCTCCTCTACTTACGAACGAGTTATGTTCTGAATGGCTGTTCTTTTTAACCTGAAATGTTCGCAAGTCGTTGTTCAGCATAATTTTAAGGGTATACGCAAGTACAGTACAAGGAATAGGGTGCTGAGAGTACGCACGCTACACTGCTGCGCGGCAGGAGTAGCGGCCAGAAGTCGTGCTAGACGGAATTGGCACGCAGAAGAGAAAAACATTTGATGTTGCAGACAGGAAACGGGAGCCCAAGGAACAGAATGTGGACTTACAGTCCTCTTCGTGTCTGAAAGTTCATAAGTTGAAAGTTCATAAGTAGAGGAGCGTCTGTATATGCATGGACTGGACTGTAAAACCTGCACCGTGACAGGCATATAAGAAAATAACAAATCTAAAATGAATGATGGATGGATGGATGGATGGATGGATGGATGGATGGATGGATGGATGGATGGATGGATGGATGGATGGATTATTTTTGCCATTAATGTTGCACCAGACTCAGAGAACTTGCTGCAACTTGTTACGTAAGTAATGTAACATTACTGACAAGCAATGTAAACAAAATGGGTATCAACCCAAATTGGACTGTCCCACCCAACCGCCGCCAACTGCCCAACAGTCCCTGAATCTGATGGAAAAGAAAGCCCAGAAAGCAGGCAACCAATCGTACGCACCTGGTAGGACAGCTGTGTCACAGCGTGTGTCGGTGAAAAGCTCAAGTGTGGAGAAAGGATGAAGAACACAGTAGACAAGAACTAGGAGACAGAAACCACCCAGGAGACAGATGCTGGACCCAGACTATGAACTGGAAGAATGAGCCAGAACAAACAGAAAATCAAAACCAAAGGCATCTCCAAGAATATCACTAAGCAAAAGCAAGCCAGGAAGATGAAGGCACCTTTCTATAAGAATCAAATGCCCAGAGTGTCACAATGTGAGATACAAGAAAGAGACGTTGACTTGCCGTAAAGGAGCTGCACAACTGAGCTGTGATAAAGGCTTGTTCTCTTTAAATGGTTCCTGGACATGAAATCGGGTGGCGATGAACTCTGTGGAGTATGTAGATTAGGTTATTATGCCTGGTAGGAAATGTGCCAGTGGTCCAGGGGGTCTGTGAAGAGTTGCTTCAAGACCAGCCTGACAAAGTTCTTCATGAAAAAGTTGGTAAGGGTGCAGGAGCACCCCTTTGCTGGCACTGATACCATGCGGCTGGTCTTCCAGAGAGGCATCTCATAGTCCTGTCCATGTTCCCCTATATCTCAAGATTTCCAGCCTGCTTGTAACCAGTGATGATTATTCCACTCCAAACATCCTCCACAATGTCTTTTTATAACTTGTGCTCCTGCTTTTCTCAGTACCTGTCCCTGGCTCTGTACCTGTTCCTGTACCTGTCTTTGTGTCTGTACCTGTACCTGTCTCTGTGTCTGTATCTGTCCCTGCACATGTCCCTGTACCTGTCCCTGTCTTTGTGTCCTTGTCTGTCCCTGTACCTGTCTCTGTGTCTGTATCTGTCCCTGCACATGTCCCTGTCTCTATCTCTGTCCCTGTACCTGTCTCTGTGTCTGTTTCTGTGTCTGTATCTGTACCTGTATCTGTATCTGTCCCTGTACCTGTCCCTGTCTTTGTGTCCTTGTCTGTCCCTGTACCTGTCCCTCTAGCTGTCCCAGCACGTGTCCCTTTACCTCTCTCTGTGTCTGTTCTTCTACCTGTCCCTGTACTGTGACTGAGTCCCTTTAAGCCCTCCCTGTATGACTCACAGAGAATCTCCCAGTCTATCTCCTCTACACCATCCTGCAGAGCCTCAGCCTCAGTGTATGGTGATCAACTGAAAATGTCATAAATAAAGCATTATCCATTTATAATCTCATTTTTGGAAATATATTTTGATCGACAGACTAGTGTACAGGGATGTGTAGATATTATTCATAGACCTGTCTTCTGCATTTTTTGAAAACATGTTTTGGAATGCCTCTCAAAGCCAAACAAACACATCATTTGCCATGTGGTCAGGCTGTTGTATTCATGCTTTCCTGCAGGTGAGCAAGGCATTCATATAAATGACAACAAATTCAACTTCCCATTTAATGGCTGTCCTCTAATGCTAACATCATTCCCTCTAGACGTACCAGGAGCTATATAATGAGAACAGCAAATTTCAGTGTTTTCCAGACAAGATGGAGATGTATGTGACTCATGTGAACCTGTCTTTTGTGTATCAGCGGGTTATCTGGTTCCATTTTCCTAATTCCTAGGTTTTCTCAGTCTCATCACTTAATTCCCAGTTAGGCCGAGTTGCATAACCCAATTCCGAGTCCTCTGGATTCCTGCCACCAATCCTCGAGTTTGCTGTAGTTTCACCTTCAGTTACTAGTTAGCAGAGTCCTGGTCCCCAGCTGGGTCTTATTTCCAAGTTCATGCCTCCCCACTTGAGTCTATCTCTGCACATTTCATTTTAGATCTGTGTTAACTGTCAGTTGTTCATTTCCCAGAGCATCTTTCCAGTAGATTCAGGAATCATCAGGCAAAAGTGACGATTCACTGGGATAACTGTCAGAGTACTAAAACAAGCTGCACCCAGTCCCTTGACTCTGGTGTAACGCGATGCACGTGGAACCCATCACTCCTCTTATGTCTTCCCCCTCCTCCACTGCAGCACATATCAAGCCGACGGCACCGGGACGGGGTCGCTGGGAAGCCCAACCCTCTTCTCAGTCGTCACAAAAAACACAGGGTTGCAGACCTCACGGTAATGTTTGCCTGTCCCTATACCCTAAGCCTGCTTTGGTAAAACTGCATCCTCAACTCCTCTTGTAAAATCATTCGGAAATCAAATGCATTATCATTAAGAACCATTTCCAGAACACTACATATGTGCTATACATAGATACAAATTTCTCTTTCCACCCATTTTCATTACTGATGTAATGTAATTTCAGACAAACAGGAAGCACTGCTATGCACATTTGCTCATAGCACATAACAAACAAAACTTTCACAGACAGTTTTAGACTCACAGAAACTCAGGAGGAACATGCAGACTTGGATTGTGTTGTTAAGGTTGTATGCAAACCCATAAGCAATGGTTCGTTTTAATAGAAATAATTAGTTAGCATGGGTATTGCTTATTTTGAAATTAAAGGGGAAAAGATGAATTATTTTATTATGATATTTATTGCGAGTTCCATAGTTTTAATGATTACTTTCCCCTTTTCTCTCTCCTTCATACCAATATCTCTGGACTCTCCACATTTCACACGACTTTCCCTGACTCAGACCTCCCTGTCCTTCTCTAAGGATCTCACCAAAGCTTTGGGAGCTGCCCTTCTGCCCAGTCCCCTGGCTGTCGCTGCAGCGATGGCAGCCGCCGCCTCCTCCAATCCCCTGGCCCTCCGGGCTGCAGGCCCCGCCCCTCATCTCCACCATCATCTGCTGCAGGGCCCGCCCCTCAGCCATGCCGTCCTCAGGCCTGCTCCGGGACCCATTCGCACATCCCATGGGCCGATTCTCTTTTCTCCCTACTGACATGTAAACCGCCCATCCCCCAAACACACTCAGTCCCCATTCCTAGCTTGACCATCTCCAAAAGCACACTGTGAAAAGCTGAAGCAATGAAATGAGCATCTCCATTAAACATATCCAACTGGGGAAAAAGGAAACAGAGAACAGATGGCAGCAAAATGATGATGCACCTCCCCTGTCCCTGTTCCTGAACCTGAATACACTCATAAAGACACTGTGAGTGACGGACTGCCTGCTCGAGTTCATGCTGGATGGAAAAGGTGCAATATACATTCCTCCCAGTAAAGCATCCTTTCCCGCATTTCCTCTCCCATTACACACTGTAACATGATTAAAGTTGCATATACTACAGACTGATCAGGATACCAAATGTGTACCTTTTCCAGCATACATGCTAGACTGCAGTTTACTCTGTACCGTATTCATCTCACTCGTTTGATGTACACTCACTCAGTTCCAGTGTAAAACTGACCTTTATGCTAGCAGCATTTACCGTGGTAAACTTGTGCCCTGTGCAAACCTGGCGACCCAAAAAGCTAGAGACCAGATAGACTATAGAAAGCCTTTGTCCCGTCAATACTGTCTTCTTACTTTGAACCCTGTAAAATAGGGGTTCCCTATTTTACAGGGACATTTTGATGTCTGCAGACTGGTTTACATCATACAAAAATGGGAAGGTGGGGGAGAATCCATCAAAACCCCCAGAACCAGTCTGCAGACCAGTACCCCTACAGTAAAACACTCACAATGTATACTGTGTGCAGAATTATTAGACAAGTACCACAGTGTACAGTACAACAGTGTATACAGTTATTAGGCAATCAGAAACTTTTTTAAAGTGTATTTTTCTCTCTTCAGCATCAACAGAAATATTAATAAAACAGTCTTAGTTCTACATAAGGATTAATGAATTATTGGGCATCCTGTAAGCTCATGGGAGTTTTACTTACACAAAAATGTTCTGAGGGCAGAATTAAAAATGATTGGTTCAGAGAGACAACCAATCAGATTGCAGAAGAGGCGGGTCCAAGCAACTAGAGGAGGTGGGACCAACCAATCAGATGTTTTAGTCCCACCTCCTCTAATTACTTGGACCTATGTGATTCTTGTTCTCCCCTCAGAACATTTTTGTGTAAGTAAAACTCCCATGAGCATTCTGCACAGCCCACTTCACCAAGTTTAAGGTCCTGTGTATCCATCATTCTTCTCAATGACCATCATAAGCTTGTTGTCCATTGAACCAATCAAGCTTTATTTTGTCCCATTTTAATAGTAATAATAATTTGCTTAATTATTCTTCACAGAGAAATATATATGGTTTCCTGTTTTACTACAAATAGGATGCACTCAGATAAAATACTAATAAACAGCCCATTCTTAATTAGAGCTTAATCTGGATACAAGCAATATACACACCCACCTAATAATTCTGCATGCGATGTTTCCTGGATGAACCCGGACTAGTGTCCAGATTTTACACAACGCTAAATCTTCCCTGTGAGTTAGTACAACAGCCAACTGTAAAATCTTACATTTTTTTTAGATTGGATTCTAAAATTTAAGAGCAACATTAAAAAAATGAGAGTTTTACAATGCAATCTAACCACAGCCCCTGGTGCATCCCTGTAGCTCACCACAACGTGAGAAGCTAAGATCCCAATACTGTGTGTGTGTGTGTGTGTGTGTGCGTGCATGTGTGTGTGTGTGTGTGTTTGTGCATGTGGATTATGTTCGAAATGTCCCCCACGATGTAATAAAAACCTATTATTTTGACATTGTGGGGATCATTTTTCAGGTCATCTGAAAGATCTCTGAATGCAAACGAAAAAGTAAAAAGTCCAAGATTCTGTTTAGTTACTTAAGATTAAGGTCGGTTAAGGTGGTTAAGGTCGTCATGTTGGGATTAGTGTTTTCCCCATATAAATGGATGGAGAGTCCCCACAAAGAAGATATAACTTGTACGTGTGTGTGTGTGTGTGTGTGTGTGTGTGAACTCAAGCACAGCTTCAGTGCACTTTTTTATTTCTACCATCTGCTGTAAGGCAAGTCAACCATGCAGTGCATACAGAACCAGCCCTTTCAGACTTCACTTCCAACCAGCAATACGGCACTGGCATGCTCCATCCCCTCATCTGTGTAACCCCCCCAAGCCCCACCAACACACACTCACTGCCTTTCCAGTGTTTTGAGGCCAACAAGCTGCAGCAAGTTCAGGTTGCAGCATGCAGAGGTGCCCAGGTGATCTGCCCCCTCATGGCACTGCAGGTCCACTGGCACCGGAGCTAGCAGGACGGCACCTCTCCAAGAGGATGTCCAGAAGGGAGATGGAGAATTTCTGCAGGGAATTTGAGGAAACTCACAGATGACAAGCCATCGTGGCTTTTTTGAACTTCCTTTCTTAATTTGAAGCCATGCAATGCATCTGTTGTCTTTTTTCAGTTTTTTATGACAACTATGTAATGTTATTGATTTTGTCTAATTGAATTAGAACACCATATAATGGCAAATAACTAACCATTTAAAAGCAAAACAATGATATCATTTTTTTTTATCAAATTATATTTTTTTCTACTAACTGACCTGTCTGCAAGAAAGCTTTGGAAGCATAGAAGGCAATTGGGATATTTTGTACTGAAATATTCTCAAAGTGCTGGGTGCATTAAGGAATGCCGGCAAGAAAATGCTGCCTTTCTGCACTGATCTTTGACCTACTCTGTAGTAAAATCATGACCTCAGCTGATTGGTAACAGAAGAGAACTGGGTGTCCGACCCGAACTGCATGAAGGGGAATTCCATAATATACTGTAAAAACAATTCCGATTATTTTATTTGGTGATCATCACGTTTTCTGTAGTGTTACTCTACCCCATATAGTACTTTTTTAGTTTTCTTAAGTAATAAACGTTGCAGGTTTTTTCGTGTTTTGATTACCAGTGGCTTCTGCGTACTGGTTTCATTCTCTTCCCAGTGGCCACACTGTGTCAGACTAGTAAGGCTCAAACCACACATTTTTATAGCAAAATGCTGTATTTTCTTGTCATGTTTTGTTCATTATATGTGTTACATTATATATAATGTGGTTTTGTTGACATGAAACATCAAATTCAGAGTCACCATGGACACAGAGCTAATGTACTTCGAACGGAATAGATGGCCAGATCTTTTATTTTTAAATCCTGAGCTCCATCTCATGGAGAGGGTTGTTAGCTTAAGTCCCATATCTCCCCTTGCCCTAGACCACCCTGCCAATGGGCATTTCAAATGATGATTATGATGTAAATACAATGATGTACTGATGATATTTCAAAAAGGCTTTGCGCTCAGCGGCCACTTTATTAGGTACAACAAGCTAGTACCCAATAGGACTTATGTTTGCTTCCAGAACTGCATTAAAAGCAAACAAGCAGAGTGACTGGGCACTAAAAATTTGGAACTTAATTGTTTTTAATTGTTCTGGTTTGGGGGCTCAATGTGCTTTCATGGAACCCAGAATCTCTAGTGGTGCCCGTCGCATACAAGTAACCTCTTTTAAGTTAACAGAACATCTTTCTTAGTGATTTAATTTTAATAAAATGCCCTGTGGATATACAACAGTGATCAATTATAAGAACATAATTTTTGTTTGGAATTCCTATTTTAGCAAAAAATTGCGTACATTGATAAAATGGTAGCTTATTAGAATCACCGCAACCTTGATCAGAATGAGATGGATGAATGATAATCAGTTACACATGTTAAACAAGTTCACTAGAAGAAAGTGTGTATCTAAAACGCAGAGCAGCTAGTAAAATATATGATCATGATATATGAAATTCTACGTTATTGTGGTTTTGTTTTTATTTTCTTCAATTCACTATTTAAACAAGTGGACACAGTGTCTTTAATTTATTACTATTATGTCAGGAGATATCTGTATGCCGGTATTTTTGATCGATTCTAGAGACTTTTGCGAAGAATTTACTTGTGCAATATAAAATAGCGTTACTGCTGTTCATCCTATGCAGAAAAAAGCACAGTCATTTTATGGACCATTAAGTCCATTAAAGAGGAAAAAATTACCACTGAGCTTAATGAAATTCAGAGGTTTACTGAAATCTGCAAGCTTCAGCACTGTATACATTAGTGAATCATCAAAACAGGGAGCCAGTTATGGAATGCGATAAATTTCTTAACTCCCTCCAAAAAAGATGTGACTACTGCGTTTGTAACGATGACAGGTTTAATTTTAATTCACTATTGTAGGCCATTGTTAGCCTCTAGCTTTATTCCGTCAGGGTTAATGAATGAGAATATTTGCAACTCTTACTCTGAGTAAGAAAAAGTAGGTGTTCGCAAAATTTGTTCCTAATGATACTGTATTTTGCAATATGTAGATCAACCGACACATAGTCGTTGATTACTGTAATTGGATAAATGCAAATTAAAGGGAAGAAATTTTAAAAAGAGCAATAACACCAAGGTATATCAAAATGGATTGTCATGGGTTTTCCTCTTGCTAATTAAAAATAAACTATTTTGAAACTTATTTCTAAATGTCTTTGCAGAGTACCATTTTGTTACATAGAAAATGTAGACGTTTTTGTATCCATCTTCAAACCTGGAGCTCATCTCAGGAAAACGTAGGGAACAAGGCTGGAGTATAATGGATGGGATGCTGACGCATCACAGGACACGAATACAGACTCTCACATTCATATAGAAGGGGGATTTAGAGAGACCCACACACACATACACAGACTCCAAGGTGCCAAGGTGGGGTTCAAGCCCGCAGCCATGGAGGTGGCAGGCGGCAGCTTTTCCCACTGAAACTCCAGGCTGCCCAGTTCGCTTTATACATGTTTTACTATAATAACCAGTGAGTAACAAGTCTCATTCTCCCTACCAGAATAATACTGTGCTTCAATACAGTTTCTTGCTAAATACATAAAAGAAAGTTAGTTAGGAAGATATGACGGTCTATTAAAGTTGTTTCCTTGATTAATTTTGCTTTCATGTTTGTCAATTGCCTTGCTCAACTATTTCATTTATATTATTTTTAATTTTATTATTTTGTACATTTCATTTTGAGGTTTTTCATATTCAGTTTTAGCAAATTTTATTGAATTATGTTGTTTCATATTATTTTCTTTTTGCGATAAAAGACTATTAAAAACAAATAAACCAGCTGAACCAATCTGGTGTCTATCCCCTGGGTATCTTCTCTGATTTGTACAGCTTTCTCTAGGCGTTCTGCTTTTCTTTCATAGTCCAGTAACATGAAGTTGGATATATACTGTATATCTCTAAATTACATGTTGTGTGTGACTTTGTACATGTGAGGCTCCAGGCTCACCCTGGGCTGAACAAATATATTTGCGTAATTTTTATAATTGATAATTATGTGGAATTTAATTACTTGTATTTGTTTGTATTATACATGACTATTTTGAGGACTGGCATAGTCACAAAGCTGAGAATTTCCCCAGTTCATATTCATTCGTAAATTACATGTATGCCAAAAATTGTGATGTTTTCTAAATGGTCACCACAAGTCACTTTTTTATATATTATTATGGCCACATTCATACCAAAAACACACTGGACATGTAAGACACTCAAGGGAAAAACCTGTAGGAAAGATATAAAACCTTTACATGAACTTCACATTTTACCATATGTCATAAAATATGGCTTTAGTAGGAAATACATGTATATTGTTGTTTCTTGATAAAAAATATATTACTTTTATATTATTTAATTTAAAATAATTAAAAATAAGAAAATTCATGTTATGTTCTCAGAAAACAAACTGACTGCATGAACTCTAAAAGAAATCCTTTTCAAAATACTCATGCTATTTGTGCAGAAACTACTGTCCACGATTCAACTGAGTTCATTAAATAACTTATGCATAAAAATACTGAAAAAAACTTAATTCAATATGCATTATATATCAATGTAGAACTTATATGTTTAACAAAACATTCATTTAATATACATTTTACATATTAAATTAATAAAGAGCATATACAGTATAATTAATAACACATACATTTCATATAAAATGTACATGAATTACATGTTTAATGTTTGATGGTACATTCATTTCATATGTATTTTGTATGAATAAAGGACAAATATGTCTAATGACACATTAAATGAAAATGGATTGTACAGTATATTTAATTAGAGTGTTATTTAAAGTGCTTATGTGATTTGAGTAAAACAGTCATATGTTATTTTTTTAAAAAACTTTTCCATATGGGAATCCCTCAAACTGGAATTTACCATATATAGTCAGCAGCCTCTACAGTGTTGAAGGGCATTGGCAGATGTCAGTAGATACAGCCCTGGGGATTCTGGAATCAGTCAGTGAACCATTCATCCTTGAAATAGATAGAGAAATTTAAATGTCACGACACAGTTTCTGGGTCCCAGTTCAGGAGCTGCGTCCTTCTAAGACTGCATTCAAAAGCCGAACACGCATCACAGCCGCACAACAAGGCCGTCCCGTTTCGGAAGCTCTTCAAATGCGGCCAAAAAAAGCACCCTTCTTTTCCTGGGCCGCAACCAGGCCCAACCTATCCCAAGATATATTATGTGGATTTTTTTCGACCTCGGTAGGGCGATGGCCAATCGAAAGCTGGCGACAGGGGTGTCGATCCATCGCAGGGCACACACACCATTTATCCCTACAAACAATGTGGTAAATTCACCTTAGCATGTTTTTGGACCGTGGAGGGAAACTGGAGTAGTGGAAACCCCACAACGATACAGGGAGAACATGCTAACTAACCAAGGCACCACCATGCTGTTATTTACAATTCAGCTGTACATAACTTTCTGAAACTCATAATCCTAGAAATTGTATTTTAAAAACTGATATATTGAAATGCTGCACAGTCTTGGGCAGTCTTGCATGTTGGGAAAAACAGATCCAGTTTGAAAAAGAAACATGATCTGAATTAGTTTAAAATCGATCACAGTAGACTGGGATTTGAAAATGTAGAAAACTATAAGCCTGACTCTTTATTGTAAAATGAAACTTAAATATAAAAGAAATGAAACTAATCTGAATTTATTTTAAATATTTAAATGTATGCCAACATGCGTGCACATACACAGACATGCACACCCACACAGACACACACACACACACACACACACAGGTATTTTTCTCTAAGCAGACAGTTTTCTAAATAATGATTTAATATATTTAAAACCAATCAGCAACCCTGTACTGGTATAAACAGTAAAACAATGGATGCTTCATATGCTGGAGATGTTATAATTAGGGGATTCAAATTTGATGTTGCATGATGATACAGTGGTTTACATTCCAAATGCACAGAGATGGGTGCTGAGGTCACACTGGCCATTGAATCTGTTGTATTCATTTGCCATTTGCACAAGTCCATGTGAATGCTTCGTTTCACATATCCCATCTTTTCACCTTTGAGACTTGGACACAGTTGATAGTGAAGCTTGGGGTCTGACCTGCGCAGACTCAGCCATTTATCTAGAAAGGACTACTATGAAGTACTTGGACTTCTGAGGTTTTGAGTGCGTATGACTAATGATTGTTCAATTCTGACTAAAAATATCACATATTAAATGACTTATTTTCATTGTTTTATTGAATTGTTTAACATCAAGTTTTTTTCTTCTTCTTCTTGTTTTTTTATGGCGGCTGGCAAACAATTATTTGGTGCATTACCGCTACCAACCGGTAAGGAGTGTGAACCAGACAGTCAAATTTCTATTACAATATCAGGACGGCTGTCTGAATGACTTCTTTGTAAACTCACTAATGATGAGCTTAAATCTGAGCATAACATGGCTCATAATGGTCTTGTCTCCTCAATCCATTCTACTGAGAGTAACAATGCAATCATTTCTGCTGTGTAGACAGATAGACCTTCATTTACTTTCCTTCCTATTTTAATGTTGAATTCTGGAATTATGACTGCTACTCCTGTCTGACCCGATGGACTCTGGGATGCATCAGTGTAAATTTTTATATAATCATAAAATTGCTCTATATATTCCTGAAATGTTATTGAATTATAAATTAAATTCTCATCTGTCTTCCTTTTTTCTAGTGCATCAAGTTTATAGCACTTGGACTGCACTATTTCTGAGTATTTGTGTCTTGTTATTGTGCAGTTGAGAATAAGAATAAATATTTGGCTTAGAAACACACCAAAAAAAAAACAAACAAACAAACAACAAAACAGCAACAGTAATTTTCAGTTATTTCGGTCATTATATTCACTTATTTTATGCATGTATTTTATTGTTTCTTTTGTGCTTATTTGGACTCTTACAGGCCACCGTAGCAATGAATAGCATTTATACCCGGAAGTAGTAAAACGGGGAAGTTCTGAAAAAGGTAAACAAAGCCCATGGAGTATTGTAGAGTATTTCTTTTATTATTACTCTAAATTTTGAAGGCGTTTGTTATCTCTGCCAAGAAAAAATGTGAGTGGTTGATCGTATTTTATTTGTTTAAGTAGAATTACCACTTCTAGTTTATCTTTAAAAAATAGTTCGGCCCAGGTATCTAACTAGCTAGCTAACTTTCGTTCTAATATCAGATCCAATATATAACATGTGAAAGAGATTCATATAGTTGAATTAATAATAAATAAATGATTAGTGATGAAGTATTCTGTAGGTTTTGTGAATAGATAATGTGCCTAGTTTTTTTTATAACCAAAAAACGATTTATATTCTACTTCCAGACGGAGATTACTCGTCTGATTCAGCATATTATCGCATGTAGTGGTCTGTACGCTGTAAATGTATACATTGGTATTCTCAACGTGGTTGATACGAATGGAGCACAGACCTGTGGAGAAATATTTTCAGTTCTTTAGAGTTGAATCTTTTCAGCTCCCGTTCCCTGGAAGGGTTATGCTTCTCTGCATTTTAATTTAGGGATCCTCATCGGTGTTCTGTAACATTCAGGTTCGTTTACATAGTCAGCCAGTTGAAGGTCTTCACATTACCCTATGTTAACATCTATTTTAGGATCGTTGTGATGGTGCCGAGCACAAAATACTGTTGTTTACTCAGTAATTTGGTGTTTGCACTAGTATTCATGATACCATGCATTATGCTGAACCCCATCTGATCCAAAGACGTTTATTTTAGTTTCATGCTGCCAGTATTCACTGTTCTTTGGCAAACGTTAGTCTTGCAGTTTTGTGCCGATTCTTTAGTAGAGATTTTTTTTTTGTTGTTGAGTAGCTTATTTTGTAACCTTTTCTCCCTTTCGGTGATGGACCTTTTGTTTTCCACAGAGACCTAAATCAGCACTGGCATCATTGTAGCACTACTACTTGTATGTTGCTGTTCTATGCGCAAGAATTTCCCCTGTGATCAAGACAGTTTAATTTTTCTTATTTCACTGGTCTGTGAGCCTATTTAAGCTTCAAAAAACTCTCTTCTTTTATAATTATATGCTGGTGTAGGCCCAGCATTAGACAGACCAACCACACAAACTCTGACTATACCTCTACAAATACAGGTTCTGAATGGCAGACATCAAGCATAGCCTAAGCCAAGCTTCAGCTCCTCCTTGCCTTCTGTGCCGGATGCCATAACAAAATTGGAAAGGCGCTACATCACATTTCCCTGTGTTCTGGGCCAATGGACAAAAGTAGATACTAAATTTGCAGCAATATCCAGTTTCTCTAATGTAATCTGGGCGATCGACGACTCTTAGATTGCCGTAAGGGCACCTAGTGCTAAAGGGGCACTGCTTTTGTCAAGCAAAAGCTGTTTCGTTCTAGTAATCTGCAAGTCATCTGTGATGCAGACGTGAGCTTAACATTGTAGCCTGAAGCCCTATGCCATCTTATGATTAATTTGTTTCGAATCTCACGTACCAACATCAGTATCTCCCTACTGCTCTGACACAACACCGAAGAAGAGGGCATCCTTTATTATAGATGCCACATACGTGTCCAAGTTTGAGGGCAAAGATGTGGGTTTGCCCTTGACACTTAGTCACACTGGCCCTGTGTGCAGTGAGTTGTTTCTTTTCCTCCGTCTTCAGACCCAACCTTTTCTTTTTTCTTTCAGGGATAGTGTGTTCTGTACAGCTGATAAAATGTACAGCGGTGGCGATGTGTTGCCGTTTAATAAACGTTTTGTTCGTGATATCTGTACTTAAACCCCCAAATATAACACCTTTCATGCCTCTGGGTTCAGCAGGAGGATCTCAGCCTTACACTGTAAACTTCCTCTTTTTTTTATTTACACTAGCTATCATTGGACTTTGCCACTAGAAAGGCTTGATTTACATATTATATGAGCATGCTGTTTATTTCCATTGGCCATTTCAGGATATCTATGGGTGGAAACCGGGTAGGATTTCTGGCTTGTTCCTGTGTACATCGACACACATTTACAAGAGTTTCGATTTCCTAAGAGGAGATGGCATAGATCCGTGCATATACCAGGTTTTAGTCTTTTTTTTTTTTTTTTTTTTTTTTTTTGTGCACAGCATTTTCTGCCTTTTGGTGCATGCATGGTGATATTTGTCGCTTGATAAAATGAGGCCTCTGTTTTGGATACAAAGTCAGTCAGTCAACCAGCCATATATTTTTTAATGAAATAGTCTAATAGCAATCAGACGTAACTGGAAGTCACATCACAGGTGATTTCACTTTAGTTTTAATGCGTTTCTGGATGTGAGCCTGTAATTTCTAATGCCCTTTATAACCTGATTATTTTCAATAATATATTGAATATTATTCAATATATTGAGTAATATTATCTGAATTAAATTACTGTAGTTGTATTTTATATGATATTAATTTGAATAATTGAACCCTTTAGTGATACTGGACAGGGTTGTACTCATTGTTGAATTTAGTGTGTGTAAATGCAGTGTCCCACTTAAAATCTGTGGGGGTTTTATTCTGTTAAATCTTTTATTCAGTTTTGTGGTGAATAACAGCTTTAATATGGTGTAGATGAATATGCAGAGTAACATTGTGCATTTGTGTCATTTTTATTGTGGTTTACACTAAGAAGTATGAGTAAAAAATAGGGTCATTATGATTTTACGGGCATATTGGTAGTAATCACTGATGTGATAGGAGACATAATACTTTGAAACACAACGTGCAGCACTGCCATGTGCCTGACTAGTGTAGCACAAATTGAAATGGTTTTAAATGTGCATGTCATTAACAGCATTTTAGCGTGTTTTTTTTTAATCCTGTCATTAGACTATAGATTGACTTAGAGTATACTAATTTATACCAGGTAAATGTACAGTACTGTGCAAAAGACTCAGGCAGTCAAGCAAGATGTTTAAATTGTCTTCATGTTGATGTAAAACTGATTTTTCTGTGTGTCAAACTCTCAGCTTTATAATCATTTCTAAACCTCTCCTGAGGTCGCCGCAGTCTTTGCAGCAACCATCCAATACATTGATGTGTTTTTTGACTCAACCACTAAGCACCTAATGTGGTTAATGAATATCTCATTGATATATTTTTTTTTTTTAACTGAATTGAATTAAGTAATCTGGTGGTAGAATTTAATGAATCCATGGGATGGCTGAGGTGCCCCGGAGGAGAGGTCTGCGAACTGAAACGGTGGTCGTCTAGCCGTCTAACAAAATACCAGTAACAAGTTTTCATTGTGTTACTCTCCATTTGCCATTGTTCTAATGTTACATAGTGTACAGTATTTGTTTTAAGCAAATATACATTTACTACCCCAATAAATAACTGCAAACATTCACTTTGACTGCCTAAGACTTTGCGTAGGCCTGTGTACACATTTCTAAATGTTGTTCCTTCTGCTGTCTCTTAAAAAGAAGGGGTTTAGAGCTGCAGAATGTTTGAACTGTATGTGTTAAGTGTGAGTGTGTATGTTTATAGAGTCCATCGGTGGAACTGTCAGCCAACACGGGCCCATGTCCAGGAAGCAGTCGGGAAAGCCGGTTCGTGGAAACCGCAAGAGTGACGTGGAGAGGAAGCGCGATGAACGAGCAGCACGCAGGGCGCTGGCCAAAGACAGGAAGAACCGTCCTCCGGAGGAGGAAGCAAATGAGTTCTTCAGTTTCACCAATCAGCTGCAGGCACTTGGACTCAAACTTAGGGAAGTCCCAGGAGATGGGTAAGGGAGCGTACAAGTATACATGTATACAGTGGCAAAGAAAAGTTCGGAAACATCGAGACGCCAACAAAAGGAGAGTGAATGAGTGTCACGTCACATGATCTGGCCACCTGACCAAAACAGCAGAAATGGGTTTTGTAGGAGTTTGACCAGAAATTGAAGGAAAAGTGGCCAATGAGTGCCCAGCATATGTGGGTCCTCCTTCAGGACAGCTGGAGAAGCAATTGAGCAGTTGGGGTTAAGGCCCTTGCTCTAGGGCTCAGTCTTGGGATCACTCTGCTTATCCAGGGATTTGAACTGGCAACCCACAGAACTGCCCTCTCCCCAAAAAGAATTTTTTGTTTTGTATTTTTGTTTGTTTCGTTTAATTAAATTTTTTGGTTAGTGCATAGTTCCATATATGTTATTTTATAGTTTCGATGTCTTTATTCTAAAACGAAGAGAACCGTACAAATAAACCTTTCTAGGGGTAGGTGTGTCTAAACTTTTGACTGGTAACGTATGTGTCTGCATTTGTAGGCTTTGGATGGATTCATTACGGATGAGTGGTGTTCCTGTCCCAACCCCCCCCCCCCAATTTCAGGAACTGTTTGTTTCGCGCCCTGGGGGACCAGCTTGAGGGTCACTCCCGGGGCCACCTGCGGCTGCGGCAGGACACAGTGCAGTACATGCAGGCTCACCGGCAGGACTTCGAGCCCTTTGTGGAGGACGACGTGCCCTTCACCCAGCACTGTACGAGGGTGAGGGGGGAGAGGACGCTTGGCTACACGCCGTTAGTTATAAATGCTGCCACTGTCACCTTTTGGCTATGAGTGAGAAGTAGGGGCAAGTAGATTGGGTGAGGTTGATAAAGCATAGATAGAAGGCACCATTTCAGGATGATAGTAATATCTGCTCAGAGGCTATCGGTGGTGCTTCATATATCCTTTAACAGTGGGTGTGTTTTTTTTTGTGAAAGGTTCCTGCTAAATCTCCAGCGGGTGAGCAGTTATGGATGAAGGAATGTTGTTTGTTTTTGTTGTTTCTACCAGTGCACAATCTGTCGCAGCCCGGAACATTTGCAGGAAACGATGCCATCGTGGCCTTCGCCCGGAGCCACCAGCTGCGTGTGGTCATACATCAGCTGAACACTCCCCTCTGGGAGGTACTGACCAATCCCCTACCGCTTTGTTTGTTTGTTTGTTTGTTTGTACAGCTGCTTATATTGTCACGCTGCATCTGCACTCAGTTATTCACTTCAAAGACATCCATGCCTCAGAAGCATTTAGCTAAACCACTTAACACAAAGAATTGGTTACTTTACGAATTCTCACTGGCTCCAGTTATTAATGAATAACATTTGTTGCTTCAGAACTGCAGCTGTAATGCTTTTGCTTTTAGTCTTGTTAGCTTTATTAAGACTGCAGTTGTTTCCTTAAGTGAATTAATTATATACTTTTGTGAATTTCCTTGTCTTAGATAAATGGCTCTGATAAGCCCATGTGCAGAGAGCTCCACATTGCTTATCGCTATGGAGACCATTATGACAGTGTTCGTCGTATAGGAGACAATTCCGAGAGCCCGGCCCACTTGTACATTGAGGTATGAATGCAAATGTGTCATGTTTTAATTTTTATTCCTATAGACGGCCAGGATTATATGTTTAGTTGCCCAGTATCTGTGGATGATAACTGCCACAGATATCCAAAACCGTGGATAACAGCAAACCATTTGCTGGTCCCATATATAATGTGATTTTCATGTGCTTATTATGATAATTGATAGTACCAGCAATAAATACACGTAATAACCATGTATATTACACAGTTCTGTACTTTCTCGAATGAATGTGATTATGACGTTTTAGTCTAGTTCTCAAGAGATGATAGTGGTGGAAAATGTATCACATATCAAGGGTTTACGGAGATATGAAAATCATGCCTTTAATAGCCCTCAAAGGATGAAGGAGTATTGAAAAAACATTTATACACTTTTTACAATTTATTATTATTTTTTTTTGGACTGCGGATAACAAACCACAGACATGGGGGGAGGACTACTGTAATCTGTTTGCAAGCAGTACCGAAAAGGACAAACTGCTAATTAAAACACTCCTTTCATTTCCAACACTGCAGAATCTAAATCGTTGCAGGGGGCAGGGTGAAACGGAGCACTCAGGCAGTGGACAGAGAGGTCAACACAATGCCCCTTCGCTCCCACCCCCGGAGGATGAGGAGGATCTCATTCTGAGCTGCCTTAACATGCACGGTCAGTCTTCTGTGAAGGCAGAGTCAGCCTGTGAAGGCAGAGTCAGCCTGTGAAGGCAGAGTCAGCCTGTGAAGGCATTTTGCCAGGTTTCTTTTTGCTAAATAGTTTCTGGTGTCTGCCTGTTGAAGGCTGCAGTCCCCCGTTGAACAGCCCTGCCGAGGGGTTAGAGTCAGACACACCAAGTCCCGCTCGATGGCAGGAGTCCACAGCCGAACGGGTCCCAGCCACGGCTGCTGAGCAGGGAAGCGACAAGAAGGACAGAAACGCATCACAGAAGCCCAAGGTGAGCTTGTTTTGCACATGGCATGGAGAAATGAGGTGGGTGGGAATACTGTGGAGTGTCAGTCACACCTTGGTCTAACTTAGTATAATAACCAAAGATATATACGTGTGTGTATGTGTATATTAGGGGTGTAACGGTACACCAAAATCATGGTTTGGTATGTACCTCAGTTTTGAAGTCACGGTTCACTACATTTTTGTTACGGTGGGGGTGAAAGAAACAACTTTAATAGCTTCTTTCTCCTTTATTAAACAGTGGTTTACTGAACAAAGTATGACTGTCTTTCTTAAATGAAGTCTCTCAGTACTGCTACAACGTACTAAAAATTACTTAAATATTCTCTCAGTAAAATAAATATCCATTAGCACATCAAAACTCTACCTTCAAAAATTTGGTTTATCTACGTTCGCCAAATCTAATCTACCCTGGGCGGGACACCGCTTCCTCAGCAGGGTGCACTCTGACATAGTTATACACTAAGTATGATTTAAAAATACAAATTCACACAAAGGGCTCAGGAGAAAGATGGAGCACCCGGTGACCCTGGTGTGAATTAATGGTTAGAGAAAATGGATTTTCGATCTATGCATTTTAAACACAGCCACAAATTGCCCTTCTTTGCTGTTGTCTTTAGAGACGTATCACGGTGAGGCCACTTGCCAGCTAAAAACTTAAGAGGTCGTTTTCACATCTAACTGGCTCACCATTCAGCAATATATTGGTGTGTTTATCCTCTGTTTCCGACATGATAGCATCTTCACGTCTGAGACAGATACAAAACTATGTCACTCAGAATTGTTCATAGTTGACAAATCCACAGCATTTCAGCTTTTGGAATTCATGCAAAATTCCATAGAAATAAATATTCACTATAGACTGGCCATATGTGTATGAGTGTATCACACATTTCCTCTGTTATTTCTCTTTCCTTTGTGGTTTCACAGGAATCCACAGTTAAAATGTTGGTTTCTACTTGGCAGTTTGGTTTAAATTTAAATGCATTTTTCACTTGTAGATATCAAATAAGCAAAGGAAGGAGCAGCAGCGTTTGGAGAAGAAGAAAAGACAGGAAGATCGGCACCGGCAGAAGGTCCTACAGAGCAGGTCGCCGCAGGACCAGAACCTTAACTCTGCAGAGCCAATTACTCTAGTACCAGCTTTAAACACATTGAGCATCTAGATCCAAAACTGATTTGATGGGACTAATGCTGATCTGGGACTAATTTTGAAGACTCTGATTTCACAAATTGTTTTTCCCAAAACCACGGAGTCTCTGTCTTTGGTTGTGAGTGTGCAGTATACATTATCTTCAGGTTTGGGAGTGTGCTGTTCAACACCACCAGTTTTCCTCTCAAAGGCCAAAGATAAAACCAGTTTAATGTGATATAAAGAATCCTTTTGAAATGCTATATCTGTACAACTCTTCATTTGATCTGACAGCATGCTTTTCAGAAGTATGTGCTATTCTGGTTTAAATTGTATTAAATTGGATTGTTAGTATTCCTTACAGAGAAAGCACACTGTGTGTGTAAGTATATATATCCATTTTGGAATAAAATAAAATGTCGGTCATTTTCATAGTCTCTGTAATGTGGAAAAGGAAGCTTGTGGTGATTGGGGTAGATCCTTACTGCAATAAATGAGAAAGGAGCATTGAAGTCTGTAGTCACTGTAATGTTCTAATGCGGAGATAAGAACCACTGCTAGAAAATGGTCAAAAATACAGTGTAGAATTACATTTACTGCTTCAGTTTCAGCAGCGATAAACTGAACTGTAGGGAGAACCTGCTCTACAGTTCCAGGCAGGTCCAGGGAGTGAATCTGTATATTTGAAGGTAGCTGAATATGAACTGTTCAGTAAGTGAGTATGTATGAAAGAGTGATATGAGGGAGATTTAAAGATTTGTTGATGTTAAGATTCCTCCAGGGGGCTGTTCCGGGTACCAGGTTTAGAAGCTGAATTGGTAGCCCATTCAAGAAACTGAGATCAGGATATGCGCCACTCGCTCACTGTGGCCACAAATGGTGTGAATCAGACCTACTCATGAGCAGGATTACCTGAGAGAAGCTCCGAGTTTCTTAGGCAGGGCTGTGGCTGTGTGAATTCAGCAGTATGAGAACGAGATGGCGTGCCTGTTTCTTCAAGAAATGGTCAACATATGTTATGCGCAAATTTTGCCAACTTGGTTTTCGAAAAGTTACATATTGCCAATGTCAAATTTTTTTTGGGGAGGGGGGGGGATCTGCTTTTCCTCGTTGCCCACTACATTACGAAACGGGGAATGTGTCATGTTGGGATGAAAGCGCAAATTTTTATCGGTTTATTTGGCTGACAACTTCAGCTGCATGTATGAGCCATAGAACTGCAACTGACAGAATGTGCACTATAGTACAATACTAATGATATACAATATTGTATAGTATAATACTATACAATACTAATGATGTCTCCATAAAGTCACATTATGGCACCATTTTAATCATTCACAGTCTAATATTGGCGAGCACACACCTCTAGCATGACGGGAGCTTCTCTTCCATTTGGCTGAATTTACTGAGGAGGCCCACAATTCCCTGCTATGCTACTGTTAGCACTCAGTTTGTAGTTTTTCCTAGATATAAACATATGAGAATAATTATAGTTCCAACTATACTTCAGTACAGCAATGTCATTTGTTACAGAAATGTTTATTGGCGTTGGCACTGAACGATTTATCACTACGAATTAAAGTAATTGTCTAAATATTGCAGGATTCCATAATGTCGGCTTGGACTCACCACAGAGTGTGTCGCACTGCACAATATTGTCACAATCAGGCAAGAGTTCCATCCAGCTGTACCACATACTAAGCTAGAGGAAGAACAACCCCCCCCCTCTTGCGGACCTCAGAGATGGCAGAGTTCACAGTGACATCAGGGCAAATCACAATTTTTCATAGTAATCACTCATAACCACAATAAATGAAATTAAGACAGTTTCACTAGTGTCAATCGTGATCTCTTTATCACCTGCTCAATAAAAATTACACTTTATACTTCTTTGTCAAGCAATTACAAGTTATCCATCTTTTGACAACCACAAAACTCACTTAACTGGTATTTCAGCAGCTTTTTTAAAGCTGGTTTTCCTGTATTCTGCTTTGATGCAGAATGAAAGTTGACCAACAGCCATAATCTATAGTTAGACGAATGTTGGGATGAATTGCAAATAAATAGCAATATTCCTACTATTTTGAATTTGTTGTATTTTATTTGTATTTGCTGTCAAGTTTTTTGTTTCAGCTGCAAAGCAACTATGTTAAATTTGTTCCCATAAATACACAGTACAATGTACATACAGTGAACCATTCATGTGAAATATTCCATCCCTTATGTTAGACATTGTTTTCGACCACATTGGTCTGATGAATTATAAATACAATTAGAGTGATCTACTTACTCATTGACTAGTTTCGCATTTTTGCTGTGGCGTCTCTCCTTTACTGCGGCTGCAGTGTTACTTTTCCTTTAGAACAAATCCATACTCAGCATCAGCAAATGTTAGTATTTCTATTTCATACTGCATACAATGGAGCGGTTCACTTTTTGGCATCGGTTCCCTTGGCAAATCCCTTTTTCAGCTTTTTATTGTTCTGTGAGACTGTGCTTCAGTTAGCATTAAATCCGATACCCAGAGTCGTAAACAGGTGTTCTGGAACTGATTATTGTTAAGTTGCGACAGGCTTATTTAAGTGGATTTAAACCCAAACCCGCTTTTTGGAATACCCCCCAGTAGGTGTAGATGAGACACAAGATACCAGATTAACTCCATCAAAACAATGCAAACAGTTTTCTGTATGGACTGGGGACTGGAATGGGCCAGACTCAGGACTGGTTGGCCAACCTCAACTGTGAAGGATGGTTTCAAAATGACATTCCAGCATATTTTTAGTTCAGAGATAGATTTCCAGAAGGAAAAGTTCAGATCAGCCGGTTCCCGTTTTCACCAGTTCCCGGTTGCAAAGGAGCTGGCATGAAAAACATCTAATTTATCTTGATAGTCAATTTTTCATAACTAGAGCCTAATGTATGGCTTAACTTTTAAATATGCTTCCAAGTCACAAAACATTTGTTCTGTTTATACCGGCTTTTTAGAATCTGGCTTTTGATACTATTTTTCATCTTACATAATAATTTAGTGTTCTCATTTTTATTTGTGACTTGTGATGATTAACTGGACTGAAATAGCAGCTACCAGGGATCTGTATCAGGAAGCGAGATTTATTGGTTAGCTAAATAACTTGCTGGATTTAAGGTACCCCAGTGTAAAAGGGCTTCATCTTTGTTCGCTTACATTTAGCCCAGACTACCTTAAATCCGACAAGTTATCTGGCTAAGCAAGAAATTTAGCTACGTGATACGGGCCCTGGGAGTAAATGCTTTTCATGTTTGTTTGTGCAGACGTCCTTTATTTTTATTACATGCTATTCTTTCCATCACTGCTATACGAAAAAGACATTTAAATATGTAAACAGATGAACTAGCACAGCATTTTTTGGCAAATCCACAAATCATTATTTGTTAAGGACACAAACACATTCAAATGCCATCACAATGTATAAATATTTTCATTTTTTTTACAAAAATGTAGATAACACGCATGGTAGAAGCATGGAAATTAAAACAAAAATCCTTTAAATGACTTAATTAATGATAGCAAAAAATATGGGGGGGGGTTCTCTCTAGTGTGAAGACAAAGTGGCATCTGAAAAGTATTAAAATAGTTACTTTACAATTGAATTAGTCCATATTACATTTGCATTATGCACAAGCATTAAAATACTACATCCTAATAATAATTTCATTGCTCTTATCTTTCTGAGTATACTTGCCCAATTGCTTCACTAAACACTAAATCATATAACTGTCATGAAAAGCACCACCAAACTCATCTATCAGGTTAGCGGCAAGTTAAGCCAGCGTACACTGCCATGCCACTGATCCTACTGTATCATAGCTCATGTCGACTCTAAACTGAGCTTCCTGAAGGATTTCGCAAAAACCTACAAGCACCATGCTTCACCAGGACCAAGACTGAACTGCTGTCTGTAGACGACCTGGCACATGAAGTACATGCATTGCTCAGCTGAAGTAAATCATAGAGATCTGTCAATGATTTATAGCACCTGCAAGGTGAGACTTTCTAAAGCCTATTAAGAAATGTGGACTTAACCAAAAAACACATGGGACTGAAACAGACAGATGTTTCATATTTCACAAATATCATGGCAAATGAAAGCAAGACTACCGGGAGGATACCTGCTTCTTACCTGTTGTCTTATTTAAAAGATTGCGGTAGAATTGGCTGTAAGAAAGCAAAACGTGTAGGTGGCACTAAACGTGGAAGTTTTCAACAATGTTTCTCATATGGAATATGAAACTCAGAGAAGAATCAGAGACTCACTCTGGGGGTTCATGTTTGTCTGTGTGTGCCTACGTGTCTAAATGATAAGCCGATGAGAAAGCGGGTGGTCAGTCGCCGAGTTAAAATTGTTCCAGTCCAGTGTTTACAGCTTTAAGTAGGAATGGTGCCCTCGTCTGGAAACAGGAGCTCTGGCAGCTTCAATCCAATCGTATTTTACCAGGCAAGCATGTGCACAGGGGTCTCCATGTCTGTCCAGTGTTGGAAATTTGATTCCTTCCCAGCCCCTCCTGGAATTCATGGCCCTTGCGCCGTCTGTCAAGCATGTGATTGGATGAGGCTGTGAGGGCTGTAAGTCCAGGGTGATGCATCTATGGTAAGAAAGGAAAAGGTAATGATGATCTTATGAGTCAACAAGATTGAGTAACTAGACCTGCGATAGATCGAGTATTTTTACAGCCAGGCACAAGTGTGCAGTCGACCCTTCCGCGTTGCAGTTTTGTTATGTTGTGAGGTTGGCATGAGAAATTCAATGGGACTTTTCCAAAAGGTCAGCAGATGACACACTACAAGTTTAATGAATCATAAATGCAACATTTTTGTGCCGTTTCAGTGCCCTACACTGTACTCAAATGTAAAACGTTCCGCTACACTCACTGAGCGGACCCCAAGAGGGTCTGGCTGCATGGTTTTCCCAGATCGTGGTAGACCTGCTCCCCTAACCCCTACGATGTGGAAAGGGCCGACCGCGCTTGCAGGAGGTAGAACAGCTTACCGGAATGAACGCGGGCGGTGCAGCAGAGTCCGTCTCCGCGGGCTGTCCGGTAGACGGGCGAGACGCAGACACGAGCCCCGGCGGCGGGCAGGTCAGTCAGCAGTGTGGAAAGCGTGCCTCGTGGGAGGAACCGAGAGGAGCTGACGTTCCCACCGGCACCCTGCCAGGTGACCCAGTAGCCCTGAAGGCCCTCCACACTGCCCTTCCACTGAACCTGCACCGAGTCATGACCCGCTGGAGTCAGCTGCAAATCGGCCAGCGGGAGCAGCTCTGGGAAGGAGGGGCCAGGTGAACACAGAGCAGAGGTTAAGGTGGCTGTTCTAAGGCTAAAGGGCTAAAAACATACCATTCTGTGATGCCCAGCATGTCCGGGCTGGGCTTCTCTTATACAGCAAGTTTGATTGCACTCTACCAATACATTGAATCAATTCATCTCAATACTAAGGCTGTGTATTGAGCATTGCAAACATTTACAGAGAAATAGTATGCCTTGTAATTTACTGCACACTTCTCAGAGCAATTTTGTGTTACAAGGGGGACACTAATGAAATCCTACTATGTTTCACCTGGAAAACTAATCTCCTAATCATTGCCGTCATGCTGTGTAATACAGTTATGGAGTGTATTTGCATGTAAGTGTTTTCAATATCATTTTTTTTAAACAGTCATGTCAACGAAACAGTAGAGTGTACATATAAACACACATAATCACGCATAAGAATGCACAATGCTCCTCACCCTCTTGAGTGCACACCTTGACAGACATCGCCCTCTCTTGGCCGGATGAGTGCAGCGCACTCACAGTGACGAGGTACTGCGTGTCAGGCTGTAGCTGGGTCAGCAGGGTGGAGTTATGGTCCCGGGTGACTGTGGTGGCACGCACTTTCCCCTGCGGCAGGGCCGAATACTCCACCACATAGAGCTTCACCGATTCTGGCTGCAGGGGACCCCAACTCACCCTGACGCTCCGCATGCCTGGATTTGAAACTGTCACAACAGCTGGGCTCAGCACCTCTTGGTCCGGTGACACTGGGGTAAAAAGAGTAGAAAGGACCAGATGGGTGGGGTGATGAAGAAAGGTAGAGGTGGAACTTTGAGCCCAAAAGTCATTCACCCGAAATCGCTTGGCTACGTCACTCACCTGACAGAGTGGTAAAGGTGGCATTGAGGGGCTCCATTGCCGCCACACTGGGCTGTGTGGTCAGAGTGACCTTGTAGGTGGTACCAGGCAGCAGGTGACTAAGTTCAGCCTGACTGGCATCTGCCGGGCGAGTCAGCCTCTGGTGCTGAGGCCCTCCAGTGCTGGAGCTGGTACCCAGCCCCCTGTCCGCTCCTCCAGCTCCTTCTCCTACTTCCCCGGGTATAACCGGGTCGAGTTGAATGTTGTAGAAGCCGGTACCGCCGCTCAGGACAGGCCGCCAGTGAAGCATGGCGCGTCTGGTGGTTACATCCCGCACATGCAGTCGCTGGGCCCGGATGATCTCTGATCAGTGAGAGTTAAAAACCAGTCTTTACGTTATGTTCCCATTAGTGCTATATATTTATGTATAATATTAAAAGTCATTGTTAATTTTTTAACAATAGTTCAGGAAAAGCTGTTTTGTCACTGAACATTATTCCGGCCCTCTGACGTAAAGCAAAAATCTGCAAAATTGTGAACTCACAATGTCTGAGGACTCCTAGCCTAGACTGACATGTTGTTCAGTTTCCTGTCCTGAGCATTGAATTGAGCTGTATGTTAGTGCACAGACTTACTGCTATGTGGGGTCTCTGCATTTCAGTCGGTCACTCTGCTCCTGGCCATAGAGAAGCCCTCTATAAATACCCCCACTAACATACACGGCGCAAGAAATGGTGGCCAAGGTGGGGGGGGTCTTTATTAATAGCCCCTCTCTTCCATTCCAGTATTTCTCTGTCTTCTGCGGCAACTTGTTTCTGGCAGGATGTGACCGTTAGCTGTGACTTACAGCCCGGCTCAGTGTATCAGCGGCATAATGTTTCAACAGATGCTATTAATATGAGTCGGTGCCCCC
>JAODKE010000040.1:3867162-3877504 GCA_026779605.1 Mormyrus hasselquistii | reverse complement strand
AGGAAGAAGTTTTACAGGAAGGGAGGGGGGGGGGGGGGGGTGGCATGAGTAGCCACTTACTTCATCTCCCACTAAAAGCTTCCATGTTTCTGAGAAGCACCAGGGCCTCAAGTGGGATCTTTAACCTTCAGCAGCAACACAATCCTGATCCCCAATGGGACGCGTCCCCTGACTCATAATGCTGCACAGTCATTAACGTCCAGCAATATCTGCCTCATGACCTTTAGATGTACAAGAAAACAGAGCTTTTGCTGTTGCATCAACAATGAATTCAGCTTTCTGTTCTAGGTCCAGAACTGCAGTAGCACAGCAGAAAATCCCATTTTTACTTCGTTCGTTCCTGTCCAACCAGCTACCAGCTGAATGACAGGAGCCTGTGCTGAGTGTCACCACATGCTTCTTAAAAACTCCTCTTCCTTAGACATTCTCATGGACATTAATTGCCCTTGGTGGTGAATTCAATTTTTAATTCTAATGTTTGTAGCAAGCGACCAGCTGGTGGAGTCAGCTGTAATTAATGATTTTCTAAGTCACTGTATCCAAATCAACACTAGTAGTATTACACAATATACATTATTAATAAACTACATACCTCATTTAGAGACAACATTCAAATCTAAGTATAGGCCTACAGGCGAGCGCACGGTCCTATAATTACTCTAACCGGCCACCATCTGGTATTTACAGTGAGTAGTTCATTTGGTTTTCTAGTTGATTCTTTGGTGTAACAAAACTATTGTTTTCTTTAGCTGCAGCTAAACACGCGGCAGGACCGGCTGCTTGCCGAACTTGCCGAGTCCCTGACTGTTGACTCACTGTGTTTATGAGTAACATCACTGTACTCAGTTTAATTTACCTTCAGTTAAAAATCCTTTTAGTCAGTAATCATACTACAGAAAATTATACTGATCAGGTCACGGCGTTATTTTTATTTCCCAATACCATTCCAAGCAGAATTATTTTATTGCATTTTGTTTGTATGAAACATTTAAATTAACCTAACAGAGAAGTGCAGGAATACATTGTCACAGCTATACATAATATTTAGAGTTCTGATTTCCATTCAGTATTTCCAATACAAACCAAGTGCATATCACAGACAGTAAGGATTAAATGCCTTATAATCAATTACACCATGTTCCTTCAGCAACAGCTGGCCTGTAACGATTTCGTCCATATACAATATTTTTCCCCCGATGTCTTTAGATTCTGCTCTTATGTTGATGTAACCCGTCTTTCAAAATGTAAATCTCACCTGCGTCCAGCTCCGACTTCTGGGTATTAATCGGCTGGAGAAACGCACCCATCAAAATCCACGTCATTAAAAGTGCGCTATCCATTTGCTTCAGCTTTTGTATACAATAAGATGGCTTTTTGAGAAAAAAAAAATTGTCAAAATCGGTGTCCAGTGCTCCAGAACCGCCTGTCCTCCCCGAGATCCGCGCTACTTTTCTCGGTATTGGTGGGTATGGACAATGTACAGTGGCTTAACATTCAGGCACAATAGCACAACCCATGTCGCTGCGATACCATTTCTTTCCGTTTCATTTTGTGCTTCGTCCAGTTAGTCACTCCGCAAACACCTGCGTCCTTTCTGCCGCTTTTCTTTTCTCACTTGCAACACTTCAGCCTTTAACTCATGAGATCAGGGGACTTCAACCTCCTGTATTTGCCGAGCGTCCCTCGTTACCTCCCTTTCTCAGCCTTGATCCTGCTTCAGAACAAGGCGTTTCTGAACTTGTGCCCGATTCCTAAAGAGCTTCTGTACGCATCATTTAAACACGACCAGCTGCAGGTTTGCAGGACACTCTGGAGCGCGTACTACCTCCCTCACACCCCCACATTTTAAATCAAAGTCAAATTACAATGTTTGTTAATTGATGACAAACTAAGATTTTTTTGGACATCACTAAGGTTGCGCTTGCATCTGGGCAACAATGTCTGTCCTGTTAAGGCTGAATAAATGTGTGCTTAAATATAAGTGCATGTATACGGCTCAGGAACGTGCTAGATCTAAAGTACTAAATACTATAAAAAGAAGATAAACTGGGGTGGGGTGGTGTGTCTGTCTGTGTGATTAGGTTTATATTAACCTGTTATTTTGACATTGTGGGGACCATTTTTCAAGGTGACCCACAAAGATTTGTGATTGCAATCAAAAAAATAAAAATGCCAAAAGTCTTAATTCAATTCAATTTATTTTTATATAGCGCCTTTCACAACAGAGTCGTTCCAATGTGCTTTCAAGTGCATTTCAAGTGATCTTCAATCGCCCAAATCCAGTTCCAATACTAAGAACATAAGAACAAACGCCCCTCTACTTTCAACTTACAAACTTTCAGACATACGAACAAAGAGGACTGTAAGTCCAAATTTTGTTCTTTGGGCTCCCGTTTCCTGTCTGCAACATGAAGTTTTTTTTCTGCGCGATAGTTCCACCTAGTATGACTTCTGGCCGCTACTCCCGCGCGCAGCAGCGTAGCACCCATGTTATTTATACTTGCGTATACCCTTAAAATTATGTTGAATAACGACTTACAAACATTTCAACTTACGAACGGCTCGTAAGTATGTCGTTCGCAAGTAGAGGAGCGTCTGGACACAAGCAGGGCTATTTTTTTTTTTCAAGGAGCACTTGTGTCCCTACGTTAAAAGATTTAGGAGCACGTACAAAGATTTGGAACCACAGTCAGTTCTTCTTAAGCACTTGATGAATCATTATAATACAATTTCACATACAAGCTAATGGAATGGAAAGGTGAAGAAAGACAGACAAAACTGTCAAGAAACTAGATTTTTATTTTCGTATTTTGGATTTCTTTTGATGTTGTACCATATTCCACACTTACATACTGCAATTAAGACCGAGTGGCTTGGCCAGTCTTTGTATGTATGCAGTGTATGTAACCGGTTTATTTGTGTTTTGTCAATTTTCTATTGAACTCTAACGTCGTGTCCTGATGGCAAATTAATATTTTAAAAAAAGATTATAAGGCAAAAAGCTGTAATGTTTCTAACAGAGTGGCTGCTCGGTCTTTAAGCCATAAAGATAAAAAAAAATCCTGTTATTTTGCGCTGACAAAACTTCTTATACTGCAAAGGTGTGTGCTGGTTCTGAAGCAGCCAATTCTAGCGTGAAATACAACTGGCATGCAAATATGTAAATGTGGCGGTGTGGGCAAAATGTCTGAGAGGGCTTTTTAAAGTTTGAGTTTTCCTTAGGCGATATTACAAGTAACTGGCACCAGCGACCCTAAATCTTTTTTCACATTCGTATACCAAAATTTTTACTTGCATACAGTACGCCAGTGAAAAGGGCGCACTGTAGAGCCCTGACAAGGATGGTGAAAATGCTCTTGCCCGACCCCAAATATCAAGGATACAATGGTTACATCCTTGGTGAACAAGACCGATCCCGTGATTCATTGCAGCCACAGTTTGACATTGGAAGGCAAGTTCAGAAGACCAGTCTTACCGAGACCATATGTATAGTTTCTGCATTCTTGGTATTGAGATTCACCCAAGAAATATAATACTATTGCGACTCTGTCAGTGTGCCCCTAGTGGTCTGGTTCCCTCGACCAATATGAGGTTTGTCCAGTCCACATGCTGACCCTGGGTCAGCTCAGTAAGCTGGACAGTGAATCAAGGGGCTGCATCTTTGGAAGCATGCAGTCCATGTAGCCTTTGTAGGCTGTATTCTATAAAGGTTCATGCAATAAATCTTGGGATCTCAGCAAAAGAATAACACATTCCTAGGTTGCATTTGAAGGAGCCTTCCAAATGGGACGGCCTTGTCCGGCCGCTCTGCTGCATTTGGTCTTCAAATGCAGCCTTAGAAGGATGCAGCCCGTGAATTCACACACAGTCAATGACGAAAATAAAGTCGAAAAAAATGGTGTCGATAGTAAGCACTCAAAGCAGGTAACCGCTGTTTCATGTGAGTAGTACATGTAAATATTAGTCAAAGGAAAACGTACATATACAAAACTCTGGCATGCGCCTCAAATATATTGTAGCGTCACCGGGATAGCTTCCATGCGGGGGAGCTTTTTTGAATACATGCTCTGCAGTATTTGTAAATAGCCCTTGTCTGCTGTTGTAAATCGCTATGCTGTGTTCCTGGTTGTCGTTTATATATTTACACTAGTCCCTAGTGTGTTGTGTTTTTCTTGTTTCGCTGCATAGCTCACTGGATTGTTTCCTGAGCCACTGCATAGCTCACTGGATTGAGTGTATAGCACCAAGGCTGTGAACCTGCAGTCTTGGATTTGAGGCCATTCTCACTTGTTTGATTTTGTTTTTTTCTAGTGTTTTGCTTGTTTATCCTGCAGTAATTGGGACGGTTAACCTGGTCCAGAACAGGCTTGTTCACTCACATAAGTTACGATGGTAGCTCAGTGGGGATTCATCTAAGACACATTTATTGGAATGGAACTCCCACTTAAATGAGACAGACTTGTCGAAATAAGTCAGACTTTCCCTTAAGTCAGACTTTCTTTCCCTTAATCTTGCTTCATGGAATACCTCCCTAGTGTTAGCCCTCAGTTGTATGTCAGTATTCCTAGTGTTTATTTCCTGGGGGGTATTTTCCGCACGTCACTTATTTACATCCAAGACCAAATGCCTCATCTTAGATGAGTTAATGCCGGTGAAACTCATCTGGGATAAGTCGGTTTTTCAAACGCAGCTGTGTAGATTAGTCTAGCTGGATCCATTGAAAAGCCCATATATATCGAGTCTAGAAAATTTAATAGGCAAGTCTCTCATTGGCTTCCACAAAATGTCAAAAAACATGGACCAATTTTTCATGCAATCCAAGCAGGACTTTTTATTAGAGGGGTATGATAAATTCAAAGATTTAATATGTACTAAAGGAGACACATCAAAGGCGGCCAAAACCAGAAAAGACGGCTGGCAAAAAGCGTCCGACAAATTAAATGTTTGTGTAGTTTTTAGTTATTGCATTTATCACTTGAATGTAGTATTACGTTTTCAATGCCTCATTATTATCTTATTGTCATAATTACAGATCAAATACAAGCACAATCATGCAGGACATGGGAACACGTTAAAGTGAAGTACAAAAATATACGTGCGTGTGTAACTTTTTGGAGAACAGAAGAAATTCTTACTAGTATTTATTGTGGTACTCTTAATTTGCATATATTCTAATGCGATATAGTGTTTATTGTTCTGAGCAAGAGTGCACTTACTACCCAGATAACTAGCTTTAAACATTTCTTTTAACTTGCCTAAGGCTTTTGCACTCTACTTGGTGCGTGTGCCGTGGGTGTGCCCCAGCCTCAAGATTATCACTTACATTAATGTTTCTAAAAATAAAAGCATCATGTGTGGATCCTGGCCAACGCGCAACATTTGTTAAAACCATGCTGTTGATACCACGACTTGTACGTTAATGAAATGAAGCTGCTTTCTTTTCACAAAAGTAGCTTTCATTAATGGTGCTTTTATTGCGATGTGCGTGCAGTTAATAGCACTGAATACATTAGGATAGCGAGTCATTGCTTTAAATTGCCATATGGATACTTAATATACTGTCCCGATAGTCGGTAACTTGAGGAGTAATGGGACCCAGTGTGGGCTGGGATGTCCCTAATCTGTCAGGCAATTCCCGCTGGTACAGTATGTTACTCACACCTCACACAATTCCATCGGAATCGCTCTTGATAAGTCACAAATAATCATTAAGATCTCGCCCCTGCATTGATATTTGGTTGCGTGCCATGTCCTCTAACAAAGCTAATTATGCCACGATAATGTTGTGTCGCATTCTTACACACAGCCTTTTTATACCTATTACATGTGGATGCATGCATGTTGGTGCGTATAATTCAGCTTTTCACTACACACACCGCTAACCTGGACTGGACACAATAAATATATTTTTTTAAATATACTGGCGTATATAAAGATATAATGAATTATATTCATTCACTCAACACAAATGCTAAATGTTAGATGTATATCAGATATAATAAAAATGTTTCTGTATTTATTAAGATGCATTTCACCAAGCGCTAAAACTAACTGCAGATGCATCTTAGAAGAACATTTCTGTTGGAACATTTCTGCTTTTTCTATTCCCTCCAAAACATCAGTGTGGATGGACCATCCCTAATTTTGTAAATGTGTCAACTTTTTCAGGAACAGAGAAAGTTTCCATGTAAATGCCAAATTCTTTGGCGAAATGTGTGTGCAGATGTTTTTTGTCTTTTTTGTTCGTATATAGCCTTTATAAAGGAGCTCCTGGTTTCTAGACTACTGACTGCTAACTGGCGATGTCTGCAGAACATCATCAGTCGCCACAGCAGAGCCGGTCCTGCCAGCGACCTCTGCATGTTTACATGGATGCTTAAACAGTCATTCCTTCCGAAATGCATCTTCCAAAAGCTGCTCTTATTATCCTGCACAAACACTTCATCAAAAGCTTCCTAAAGTCCACAGAATCACTTTCTCTTTGATCAGTAAAAACACTGGATCTCTTTAGACTTTAAATTAAACCTTCAGTTTAAATAGATCTTGACTGTGTTCAGTTATGCACTGACTTTATTCATTGAATGTCATGTTTGCCGCAGGGCTGGACAATGTGACGACATTATTGGTAATTGATGATATCGGACAAGAAACCTGGTGATATTTGATAGTGACTAATTAGGATCATCACCTTTGCTGGGCAAGTAGGCTTAGGCTATACACAAAGCAAGATAATAAAGATTTATATTTTGCTTTCAGTTTCCGACGTAGTTAAAAATACGAACATATATACACACACATTGGCATTATTTTTAATTCCTCATATGGTACGCAGAAGTGTCAGTGTATGTAAATCTGAGTTGCAATGGTGGTGTAATTTATGGTGGTATACTGTATGGTTAGGGCGAACTGTAAGTTTAACTGTAAGTTTAAGACCCACTTCTGTATACAGCAATACGTTTTTAAATTATAAGTAAATCGGGCCTGTGGACTGAACATTTTCCACTGAGACTAGAATATAATGATGAGCAGTACTAAGCAGCACCATCAACATCCTTTCCAGTTGGCAACTTTTCAATCCAGCTGTTAAGCACGTTATCCATACGATGTCTCTTTTTCATGCTTTCACGTTTTTCTTTTGGCTAAAAAAAGAAAACATCGAATGCCTTTGCTGCGTGTTTGCATTTTTGATTTATATCTCAGGTTTCCTCTGCAAGAATCCTCCTTCTTCACACCTGCCCGTACATGCAAGCCACTTCACTCTCATAAGACAGTGATGCATGCGTTAAGTCTTGGGGGTAACATTCATAGTCTCATCAGAATGTTAATGTACAATCATATAGAGCAGTCAGCTGCATGCTCATGCAGGCAGACAGGCACAGCTCTTCTTGTTGAACTGTGTACATTCCTGGGTTATATATTACACCCTGTTTGAAGTGGAAATCTATGGCCTGGTGTAAGAATATATTGGAAGGAATTATGGGTAAATCTCCATAAGAATATACTGTGCTTTTCCCAGTGTGCCCTGGGGTATGTTTATACAGGGAGTCATCTCTGCTGAATGACTGGACTCTTTCTGTGAAAATATAGTGCTGCGCATGCTGTACAATTTATGAGTCAGAAGCATGCCTTTCCTCAAGACTCGTGAAAGAAAGTGTTCATCCCCCTATCTCTCACTCTCACGGTCTCTCTCTCTCGCTGCCTTACTGGAACGAGAAGCAGTAACACTGAACAAAGTGTTTGAAATGTCAGTGAGACACAAACCACTTCAGTGGTCTGGCAGCCATTTCTGTATCTCGAAATGAAGTGGTCCTTTCACTTCTTTCCCAATAACAAAGAATAATCAGCGGTATCATCACATGGCGAGCCTGACCAAGAGAAATCATTATGCCATGATAAGAAGTTGAACTCCATTATTATGTGAACATGATTCAAGTTGAAATGCAAAACTATTGCCTTTCCATAACCACTTATCCAGTATAGCATCATTGTGAGGCCTGTGTTAGGAAGCACAGACTATAAGCTAAAGGGTATCCCGCACAGCCAGTTGATCCATCATATCATAGTAGTTCATCAAACCATAGGCCTCTTTTCACCTGGGAACTGAAGCTACAGCCCTGGAATTCTACTGTGGCACCCGACAGTAAACGGTATATTTAATATGAGTGTTTTACATTTTCCAAACTGAGGGCTCAAAAAGCATGTCTGTGAAATCACTGCATAGTAATTGATATGCTCATGCATATTGTGTGTTAACCTGTGTCGTGAATCTGATAGGGGCTGCGTTTTGCCCCTTGTGCAGTATTTCTATTGGAAATAATGCTGCAATTTTATCATATCTCGCACGTTGGAATTTCTTAATATTATTCTAACAGCCTACTGTATGAAATTAGCTTTATTGTTGGTTTATTGCAATGGTTTGCTCTAAGTCAATTATAGAAACATCCCATCTGTTCCAGGGGTTCTGGGTATCTACAGTATATTGTACTATACTGTATTGTACTATACTGTAGTGTTTCTGTTTGTTTTGCACATGGAGCCAGGAGAAACGCAATTCCGTTCTACCATGCACTCTCAAACTGTGTGGTATGAATGACAATAAAGTTTACTTGACTTGACTTGACTCTCTCCTGTAAATGGACAGCTGGACAGCAGCTTGGTGACACCCACAAATATTAAGCAATGTGGTAGTACTCAGTTTATTTTGTAGGCGCCCCTTACTACTGTGTGTGTAAGAATGCCACACACAACATTATCATGGCATAATTAGCTTTGTTAGAGGACGCGGCACGAAATCAGTTATTTCTGTGCTTAACTATTTTTGTCACTGAGTATTTATACATAATTGGAAACATTTTTTGTTTTGTTTTACATACACTGTTTCCTGTTCCTTTAAGATCAATACTCATTGTCCCTGGCCAGTTATAAGCATGCGGTACAGTAGTTTCCTGTTAGAGTATTGCACAAAGGGCCTATAATATCATAAAAAAAAGGTTCTAGTTGGTCATTCTGATTGTCATATAGATCCACACAGCAATAACATTTTACATTCACTTTACTTTTTTGTCTCTCCAAGGTTTGATTTACAGTTATTCCAGTGTGCCAAATTACATCTTTTGTATTCATAATTGACTTGAAATGACTAATTATTTAGCAAACTCTTTTATCCAAACTTGTAACATGCATTTGTAAGCAGGGCGAGAGGGTCTTGCTGAATGGCCCGAGGGACAGATCACTCTGCCAGCTATGGGATTTGAAACATTGACTTTCCAATCACAAGTGCAGCATCCTAAAGCGATGAGTCACACATCGCCTCCAAGCAGAATTAATTATGTTTTTTTTTTGTTTTGAGCTTGTATGAAGCTACTCACAGCTCAGATTCAAGTACCTGACTGAAGACAGATGTTTCCAAACATAGTTTAAAGTCTACCCTGACCTTGACTGCAACCAAATTGCATTTTGTTCTCTTTTTTAGGAACATATTTTCAGAACAGAAAGAATTCTATGAAGGAGTAATTACCTGTTTTGGATCCGAATAGCATTTAGAAGAGATTTAATAAAATGATGCCTTTGCAAGGAAAGATCTCCTTCTCCTTTATCACTCATATTTGCAGGCTCTTTGCTAGTTAGCCCCTCCGATGGGTCCAAGGTCTTGAAAACGGAGGTAAATATGACATGCATAGTACACCATAAACAGGCAGCCTTCTCTGTCATTCATCCGGTCTAACTGGGTTCAGCAGCTCAATCACAACATTAATCCTGCTCTTCTTCATCTATCATTTCTCCTTTTATAGCTTATGCTGCTATAAAATGTTATGTGTTATGTTTACACTGACATACAGGAAAGGCGTTGCAGAGTGTGGGGAGTGACAGTGACGTAAAACCGAAGAGACACTTACGTACTGTTCGCACGGCGTACATCTTGATTTACATGTCTACTGTAGAATCTCCATGTTATGTTAGCATCATAAGCTAGCAGGATTAGCATTCGCATGTGTGAATTTACAATCCATTCCATTCAACTTTCTATAGTACTTTTTTAAATGGTTGGAAATTTTCCAGTTGCGAGTTGTCAGGAATGCACCAATACCTCATGATGTGTGATACTACTGCCTTGTTCACGCATACGCGGGTATTTTTTAAAACTGTGTTTTTCCTCCTCCATTTAAAAAAAATTCCCGTCCACACGAACATTGTCTTCTAAAATATTTCCATCCACATGAAACGGCTAAAATGCGCCATCAAGAGCATGCCAAACCAACAGGCCACATTATAACTCTAACCGTACTGCCATGTTAGCCAATCAGAAGCCTAATTGCCAGTCCTGTTAAGTTGAAAACCATGG
>JAODKE010000040.1:3834781-3867062 GCA_026779605.1 Mormyrus hasselquistii | reverse complement strand
CAACATTTATCTGTACACATGTAAGAAGTCCTGTCAGCAAGGTTAGCACAAGCACTATTTCAGCTAAGTCCACCATTGCTCAAACTCACCTATGTATACAGCAAACAGCACACGCTCTGACGTTAAACAAAGTGGACAACTCTGCGCAACGTGACGTTGAGCCAAAAACTCTGTTCTCCCTGTTTACAGTACATGTCGACGCTGAAAACAGAGTTTCTTAAAATCTTTGCAAAAGTTCCGTTTTCAGTGACCTAAGACGCCATTTAAGTGTGGATAAAATCCCAAGACGTATAGAAAAAGGTACATTTTAAAAAATACCCATGTACGTGTGGACAAGGCATACTAGTATTGATTAATATATGGAATATGCTCTTTTTCACTTCGTATAATCCATACATCTTGATGCAGATCACCGGGTTTTTGTTGTGTCCCTCTGAACTTCGACCAGTCAGATGGTGGTGACATAACTATCTCAGTTTAGTCATGCTATCAGGCTTGCTAGTAAGCAGGGCCATGTCAGCATGGGCACAGCTCACATACCTGTAATTTACAATGGAAAAATCGTCTGTCCGCATTAGTTTCACACTCTACTCTTGTATTATGGTTTCTCTGTTCTACTCTTTTTTTAGCTATACTTCTCAAAATGATTTGACTCCAAACTTTCTGCATACACTGAAACCTGCAAATTACACCCAGGGCTACGCCCATGACCTCAAACATCTCCAGATTTGTCCTCCACCCCAAGCCACATGCATGGACAAAGGCAGGCCTATAAACAGCCCTCAGCCTGGGGTGTTTGGTGGGTATGGCTGGGTATTGTAGTATCAGCTGTTGCAAAACCTTCCTTTGGTTTGTAGTTTTGGTGCCAGAGATGCCTCTACCTGTACCCCATTTCTCTAGAGTCAAGCGAGCAAGGGGGGGGGGGGGGGCGTAGATCCATTAACACGCATTATACATAAATTTCTAAAAAGGACACTGAAAGTATTTTGGTGTTTTCCCCTGTTAGAGCTTAAACTCCTAATGAACATGTATGTGCGTGTTATACAAAAACATATCTGTGCTCTCCACTGCCCCCTAATGGCTGCTAACTACCATCACACATGCTGCCAGTATGGACATGCATTTATCTCCTTCATGCATGAACATCCCCAGGAGACACACTGTTGTGTGTTGTGAGAATAAGGAGCTGCTCCATCTCTTCATGTATCACAATAGCAGTGTCAGTTCTTTTCTTGGTGACACCGAGACACATCTTGGTGTTGACTGTTAATATGTTGTAATAATCGTTATCTTAATTCTTACATTCCCAGTGGTTGGTGGGAGTGGGGTTGGCCAGATTAAACTGTGTGTACTCCAATATCGTTGTACATTTTCCTATCTTTATGAAACAATTTAAGTGGATGGCAAACTTGGAAAGTAGCTGGTTTTCACCACAGAGGGAGGGGGGCTGTTTTTGTCTTTGGGTGAACAATGTGAGATGAATGAAAGCATGAATAAAAGATAAAGGCACTGTGGGTGAATGTGTCTTGGAGGTGTGTCTGGGCCCACTCACCTCACTCATTTATGTGTCTGCATGACATTTATGCATCTGCACCGTAATGGCCCATAAAATCACCAAAGATGGCTAATTAAAATTATCATGCGCTATGTATTCGGGGACGGCATGTGGCACTGCAGTCTAAGCCTCAGTGACAGTGATCAGAATGATGAGGATCTAGACCCCAGACTTGGCAAAACAGTCACATTTCCAAAGCCCATCCAAGCCCCACTCCCTGCCTAATCCTCCTGTTTCCTCCCTGTTGATTATTTCTCATATCTCCCATTTCCTGCCCTCATGTTAACCACTCACAGCTGCCTCTTGTCTGCCCATTAGTCAGTATTTAAGTGCAGTCTCAAATTCCCCAGTCTGGTCATGGTCTCCGGTAGAGCAGGGGGGATGCCGCTGGCACCGCAGGGTAAAGGGGCATCACCGGGACTTTCAGGTTGGAACCCATGGATGCCGAGGGGATACCTGTTGGGCAAAATTAGAGACAGGGACAAGAGGGCCCTGAGTGGCCTGCCGGGCAGGAGCCAGAACTGGCATGGCTGCCACGGACGATGTGTCCCCGCCACCCTCGATGGGAGACTCAGCCTGTCCTTCTTTGGAACATTCCCCGGTACTGGGAACCACAGGCAAGTAGGCAGGAGGTGACAAAGCATCGCCTAAAGGTAAGCAGACAGACCAGCAGTCAGGAGTTGATGAGGCAGTGACAGCCATGGACAAGCAGGCAGGTGAGTAGGCAGGAGCCGTCCGGGCGACGACGGCCGCAGGCGAGCAGGCAGGCAAGCAGGCAGGAGCCGTCCGGGCGACGACAGCCGCAGGCGAGCAGGCAGGCGAGTAGGCAGGAGCCGTCCGGGCAACGACGGTCGCAGGCGAGCAGGCAGGCAAGCAGGCAGGAGCCGTCTTGGTAGCACCGGCCTTGGGCGAGCAGGCAGGCGAGCCAGGGCAAGCAGGAGCCGTATGGGCGATGGCGTCAGGCAGGCAGGCGCTGGCGTGATTGCCGGTAACTGTGTGGAATGGGTCTTCTGGGCGACTGAGTCAGGATCCTCTGTAGACAGGCAGAGCACGATGGGATACTCCAGCAACAAGCCAGGCACAGCAGGGCAGCGAGCAAGGCACTAGTGAAACAGTGACAAAGTCACCTCCTCTCGGCCGTGGTGTGACAGTAGTGGCAATCTCTCCCGGGATGGACACTAGAGGAGCAGCAGCAGCCTTTTCCGGGTAGGATGATAACGGAGTGGCAGTGGCCTCACCTGGGCCGGGCGCTTGCGGAGCAGCGGCCTTTTCGGAGACATTCTGGTCTCCGCAGAATGTGCAAAAATCATAATAAACTCCTTTCACCACCAACAACAGCACAACCAGTAGGAGATTAGGACCCAGAACATGGATCCAGCAGACAGCTGAACAACCAAACATTTATTAAACAAATACAGACATTACCTTTTCTTCTCCCAACTTTATGCAAGACAACAAAATCCTACAGCAGATGCCAAGATGGAAGTTCAGCACTAATATTAATGCAAGCATGGTTTTGAAGCCATACATAAGAGAAATTAATAATGTTATGTTTTTAAGATCAATACTTGTTGAACTGGTTGGTAAAACGTTATCACATGCTATTTGCAAATATAGGTTGCCTATGACAAAAGATTGAAATATTAAAAATTAAATATGTTATTACGCGTAGTTTGTTCGAGCTTTGCGACATTCAAAACCAGCAGCAATGTTTTTGTTCTACTGTATTTACTATACATAAAGTTCAGGTTTTTGACTGCATCCTGTGCACAACCATTGTTTTGAAATGATTCTAGTGTTCCAAAACAAAAGTTGTTTCAAATGTCTCTAAACTTTGTTTGATGATTAGAAATTGACATGTCTACCAAACACCTTCAAGAAACACACAGTAACAAAACACAACAACTAGCTGATAAAGAAGGGGAGGGCAGGCCCCTATATACAGAGACAAAGCAAGTCAAGGAACTGGTGTAAGCCATTGTCAATGAACCAAACACGAGGCACTATGAGTAACAAGAAACAGGTGAGAGTAATCAATAATCACTATAAGCTCAAACACTGGGACAGACAAAACATTGCTACAAGTAAGGATAACTAAGAACAAAAGCACAAAACGACCAATACATAAATACATGAACACAAGCAAATAACTAGCCTGGGGAAAAAAACATTAAAGTGTCTGTCTGGCTTGAGACCCATGACAGTTAGGGATGTCAGTCACCTGTACAGCAGCTCAGGGAACAGGAGAACAAGCTGACAAGGATGCCAAACCTAATGAAACATAATTTAAAGGACAGGATGGCCAGCGACACCTGCTGGCCAAACAAGGAGATGATGGACAAGAACGGGACATGACAGGGACTCATCCTGACAGGAATATTAATGAAATAAATAACAGAGCATCTATTTGCACAGGGGTGAAAACAGTAAAACAGCATCCATTCAGATATTTACACCCGGCCTTCCCACGTCCCACCCCTGACTTTACAAACAATATAAAGACTGTCTTACATGCATACTTCCACATTACATCAATGGCTGAAAGCTCAGAAGTGGGATACAAATATAAATGGTAGGGTACATTAAACACAAAATGTACCCTTGTTCTAGCATTAGTTAGTTAGCGGATGGGACACAGTAATCTTGCTGTCCAGTGTTAGTATTAGCCACAGGTCTCGAAATTCATTTTAGACAACGGGAGTGGATTTCCCTACTAGGTGTATAACATTGGGAGAAATTTTAGAGTGTCAGGGGGAGCAATTGAAAAACTGCAAAGATTCAATAGCATTAAGCTCATAATTTTTAGGAAAATAACACAATTAGCTACTGACGCCAGGGTGCAAAAAGTGTCTGCCTAATATACACCCCAGCTGCAAGTACATTAGCTATCCATGCACGGTAAAACAGCATTGTTAGCTAATGACACCTATAAATATTAAGGAAAAAACATATTGTTATAAATTAGGATATGGTAATATGCAATTAACTGGGCATGTTCCATTGCTTGGATGGGTAGCTTCCTGGAGCGTTATTGCTGGGGATGAAGTGTTACTGGTGTGGGACACGGTACAGGCAGGGAAGGGAAGGTGACGACCCACTTGCGGTTCCAAGTCAAACAGGGGTTTATTAAAGAGACTGAACACAGGGGGGAAACTACAGAACAAAAGGACCACAAGGGGTCAGGAAATAAACAGGGGATAAAATACTGAATTAACTAAAACATGAAATAAAACACAACTAAGAACCTAAGCAAAACCGCAGGGAATAGAACTTGTATCATGTAACATTCACGATAGCAGACTAGGGAACAGGACAAATGCAGGCACTTAACTACACCTACAGTATACCAAGGACTAACAAGAGGCAGGTTTGAATCAAGACAATTAACCAATGAGCACAGTGCAGGGAAACAGGCCACAGGTGGCTGATGACCTACATTACAAAATCATGCTGTTCCTGGAGTGACAGAATGATGCAGTGGTTAGCACTGTTGCCTCACACCTCTGTGACCAGGATTCGAGTCTCCGCCATGGCTCTATGTCTGTGGAATCTGCATGTTCTCCCTGTGTCATCATGGGGTTTCCTCTGTGTGGTCTGGTTCCCCCCCACAGTCAAAATACATGCTAAGGTTAATTGGAGTTACCAAATTGCCTGCATGTGTGCCCTGCGATGGGTTGGCACCCCATCCTGGGTTGTTCCCTGCTTTGTGGCCGCAGCCTCTGAGATAATCTCCAGACCCCTTGGGACTCTGAATAGGACAAGCAGTTTCAGAAAATGCACGGATGCTGTTACTGTCCATCTTAATAGTAATAAAACACTTTTTTTTTGGCAATATTCCAACAGGGACTGATTGAGAGATGAGGGATGTGGCTGGTATTAACAGACTGTCAAAGACAGAATGTAAAGTTTATGTAGTGTGGAGCAAGGTGCAGGCGGGGAAAGGAAAGTGATGATCCACTTGCGGTTCTGGGACAAACGGGGCTTTATTAAAGAAACTGGAGACGCAGGGGAAAACTGCAATACGAAAATCACAAGGGGTCAGGAAACAAACAGGGAAAAAATACTGAATTAACTAAAACCATGAAATAAAGTACAAACAAAAGAAAACAACAGGGAATTGAACAAAAGAACAAACACACTGTAACATTCACAATGGCAGACTGAGGAGCAGGACAAAAAGAAGGCAAAACAAGTGAATTACCCTCTTCAGGTCAGGGAGGAGGTACTGCCCGAAGTGGAGTGCAGTTTTGCAGGCGCATAACCGGTTTGTCGTAGCTAAGAAAGAACTGAGCCAGAAAGCAAAGCTCTCGATCTATTGGTCCATCTTCGTCCCTATCCTCACCTAAGGTCATGAGCTATGGGTGATGACCGAAAGAATGAGATTGCGGATACAGGCGGGCAAAATTAAGTATCTCTGCAGGGTGTCTGGGCTCTCCCTTAGAGATAGGGTGAGAAGTTTGAATATTCAGGAGAGTCTCAGAGTAGAACCGCTGCTTCTCCACGTCGAAAGGAGGCAGTTGAGGTGGTTTGGACTCCTGGAGCAGATGCCTCCTGAGTGGCTACCAGGAGAGGTTTTCCGTGCATGTCCTACAGGGAGGAGGCCCTGGGGCTGACCCAGGACGCTCTGGAGGTATTATATCTCTAAGTTGGCCTGAGAACGCCTCAGCATCCTCCCCGAAGAGCTGGTAGAGGTGGCTGGGGAGAAGGAGGTCTGGGTATCTCTCCTGAAGTTGCTACCCCCATGACCCGAACCCCGGATTAGTGGATTAGAGATGGATGTAATTTCATCATTATTATTTATTGTGCTTTTTATTTAAAAAAAAGTTTACTATAGCCTAGGTGTGTACTAGGCTAACAATTTCGAAAACAATGTCTAATATAACGGATGGAATATTTTACAAGAATGGTACACTTCATTTGTACTATATTGCCAAAAATATTGGGAAGCCTGTTTTTATACACATGTGAACTTTAATGAAAAACAACCCCACACCATAATCCCCCTCCTCCAAACTTTTACACTTGACACAATGGCAAGTACCGTTCTCCTAGCAACCACCAAACCCAGACTCCTTCATCAGATTTTCCAGACAGAGAAGCATGATTCCTCACTCGAGAGAACATGTCTCCACTGCTCTAGAGTCTAATGGTGGCGTGCTTTGCACTACTGCATCTGACGCTTTGCATTGCACTTGGTAAGGCTTAGATGCATCTGCTCGGCAATGGAAACCCATTCCATGAAGTTCTCTACACACTCTTCTTGAGCTAATCTGAAGGCCACGTGAAGTTTGGAGCTCTGTAGCTATTGACTCTGCAGATAGTTGCCGACTTCTGCACACTGTTTGCAAAAAAATTGATTGTCTGCAAGTTTCCGAGGACAGGATCGGGAAACACAGGATCCTCCCAACCACAACAAAGCCTCATAATTTTGTAGGTGATTTTTCCTGATGTTTATACATTATATAAATTAAAGCACTTATTAAAAGGAAGAGGACAAGGAGCCACATCAGACTATTCAGTGAGGGGACATACAGGGAGGACGGCAGAGATATAGGTTCATGCAAGACTATCTCTCACATCAGTAGGCCTATCTGATCATATGCACTTGTGTATTGTCCTCTAACAATTTGGTAAAATGCGTCTGAAGATGAAGAAGACCCATTTACCTTGACAACACAGCTGAGCCCAGTATGAACTTATTCCTAATGTCTTGTGTATAAGTGATATAATATTTAAATGCAGGATTAACAAAATGTTGTCTTCCTAGATGCCTTTTTATACATACATGGTCCATAGAATGTTATCTCCAGAAGAAGCATAATAATCCTTTTTTAAAAATCTAGTTTAGAAATTGAATTTTGCGGTTGTCAAAAGATGGATGACTCTTAATTGCTGTGAAATGACTATGGCATTTGTGTCATTTTTATGTGCAGGCAATAAAGAACACATGAATTAACGTGCAGTGGATTTGTATTTATTGCATTTATCTTGGTGGTTATGAGTAATGACTAAGAAAAGCGGTGATTTGCACTGATGTCCCTGGGAACTCTGCCATCTCTGAGGTCCGCAAAGTGGAGCGGTTGTTCTTCCTCTGGCTGAGTGTGATGTGCAGCAGGATGGGACTCTCAATTTAAGCTACAAATGCAGACGTTACAAATCCTGCGCAAATCTGTAATAGAATGTACATTCTCTATAAATCCTTGAGTCATGGACAGAGCCTCGCCATTTTGCTTGGACGTTGAATATCATTTGCGCAATCTTGACAGTGGACACAGGTAGGCCCTAATAAGTCACAAGACATTGGGAAATAATTTTTGAGTTGGAATAAAGTGATGACACTACCTGCATATTTATACTGTGTAAAGCCCTTATTTGTGGATCATTAAACCGGTTAAACGCACAGTACTGTGCAACCGCTATCTGCAGGCGTGTTGCTACGGTGTTTTTATGTGCAGAATCATGTAATCTCCTTCATTTACAACTTTATTACAGTCAATGTGAATTCCATCTAGACATTGAATGATATCTGTGAATCCTGCAATATTTGGACCGCTATATTTTTTCATTGTGATAACTCGATTATTGCGGTCACCAATAAATATTTATGTAATGACTAACTTGAAATCTCAAGAGGGTCCAGCTGCAGACGCCAATAGAGAGGAGCTCCACCGGAAATACGTCACCTCCACAGGTGGCCTAAAGTGGAGCTCTGGTTAGGGTTAAGGTTAGTGTTTATTCGCTGTAACAGAGAGTTGAGATCACATGTTTCCTGTGGAGCTCCACTCTACAGGCTTCTGCAGCTGGACCCTTCTCTGAAATCTAGTGAAACTATCCTTTAATTATTCTCCGAGGTTTATGTTCATAAAAAGGAGAAAAATATGTAGCAGCCTTTTGTGTGCTAAGCATAGGCACTATATACTTGCTGTGTTCGGGTGTTCTTATAAATAAGATAAACTTTTATCAGACTAAATCAACCTTTAACCAGCGTGGCCAACATCTTGTGTGACAGCTTTCAGACTCTCACGCAAGAAATCTTACAGCAAATCTATATTATTTCATTATAAACCTAAAATTTGCCACATCAAAAGCAGTAATTTGAAAACCCTGCAGACTATTTACAAGGTAAAAATTACTGTTACATTCAAGTAAATGCGTGTGCATATGCGTGCAGACTTGTCTCGAAAATCTCACTCCAGCCGGCTGACCAAAGTTGGCAACCGAACTACTCATTTCGATATCAAAATTTTGGCCAAAAACAAATTTAAATGAAGTGATGATAAGAAAGTAAACTAGTGAAATAATGTGAGAATCAGAAGAAAAATTCGGAAGTACGGCAACTCTCAAAACACATTAAAAGCATACCCTGCAAACTTGCGGATTTCACCGCCAAACTGCCACCGTGCGGAAATAGCACAAAAATAAAGACGGCGAATAATTCGACTTGTCGTAAAAGTTCTGGCATGCGCGCTGCAGAGACTGGTGAGGGACGTTACGTGTTTTATAATTTGTCACTGTTACGTTACGTCTATGGGAAGAGGTGGGGCTTGGCTCGGTGCCAGTGAACTGAAGTTGACGTCGGAATTACTACTGTTTAAAATTATTTTAAAATTAATGTCATACTTTCAGGCAAAAAATGGACGTAACTGGAAGTATCGACTCGGGTCTAACCGCAGCTTCTGGTATAGTAGATCTTTTTAAGTCGCATGTATATTAATGTACATTACTAAATTGATTTAAGGTGATCTATGCAAACTTCGGTTGTCAGAAAGTGGTTTACAGAGAATTAATAATTGTTTCCGTTATTTGAGATGACGCTGTATTGTTAGGTTACCGAATGTTTAAATTCATTACTTGCCCAGAAAATATATGAACTGCGTCTGTGGTTGTATTCTTGACTCCCTTTTTTAAAAAGAGAAAGTTCTGCATTCTAGCCCGATACCATCAGAACCTTTTTCTTTAAATGCACACGTAGAGAGCTGTACACAAGATGAAAAAGTCCAACCAGGCTCCGTTGGTGTGATTGGCCGGCAGCTTGGCGAGCCAGCTCGCTTTGCATATGCCGGACTTTGCGGTGTCTCCTTGGGGCAGCTGTTTAAAGGATCGGAGCACAGGTACAGAATAAAACAGTATATAGGTTTGGGCAGATGATCTGGGCATTTGTTAGAATCTATTAATTCTGATTGACTCAAATATTCAGCACTTGGTTTAGCGCAAGCACTATAAAATGCATTATAATTATGCATTATAAAAGTATTTTTAAGTATGCGCTATGACCCTGCATCGACAAATATGCAGGTGCTTTCGGGAGCAGTACTTGGAGGACCTGGTGCAGTGGCTGGGGCTGGATCAGTCGGTGATGCCTGCTATGGGGGCCTTCTTGTCAGGACTGGGGATTGAGGGCAGCGACACCTTCCTTTCCATACTGCATGGGGAGCCACTGTTGAGTGTAGGGGCAACACCAGTTGTACAGGTGACTGACACCTTCCTGCCAATGATAATGTAACACATACAGTGCCCTCCATAATGTCTGTGACAAAGAAATATATATATATATTTGCTTCTATACTTCACAGTTTTATATTTTTAGTCAAACTGCACATTCCCTCTAACCTTAGTTAACTGGCATTGTTAGCAGACTATTGTGTGCTGGTTTTTCTGTAGCTGCAATTTCAAACCACCTGATTGTTCTAGTGTCCGAATGACACGTTTCCTTTCGCTTCCTAGGACCTGGTGTCCTTCTCCGTCAAAGACGGTATGTAGCTGTGTGTTCTGTGTATCGATTCTATGGTAATGTTGGCACGGCCATTTTGCATACCCCCCTGTTCCTTTGCCGCATCCTGTTCCTCAATCCCTCTTGTTCCTTAACCCTTGTCTGTTATTGCATCCTCCTCCAGGCCAGTATGATGCACGGGCCCGGGTTCTGATCCGACACGTCAGCTGTTTGCTTCGTGTGCCGCCCCAAAGCTTGGAGGAGTTTGAAGAGACATTGGGAGAAAGGCTGAGGGAAGGAGGAGAGGAAAGCGAGTGAGTGGTGGAGGAACGGGGTGGAGGAATGTGGTGGAGGAACGGGGTGGAGAAATGTGGTGGAAGAATGTTTGAATATTGAGCAAAAATCGAAGGATACATAGTTTGTATTGCATGTTGGATGAAGTTTGTGTGTGAATGTGCTTGGATTGCATGTGTAAGGGTAGGTGTTGAATATGCTAACTGTCCTGCCTGTGTTTCAATGCTTTCCAACAGGATGACTTGTTACAGTAAGTGTATTTTTTATGTTTATATTAGTATTAAGTGTGCATATTATTTTCTGGATGACTTCCAAAGGCAGGCCATCTTATGAGTAAAATGTTTGCAGTAAATGTTTGCATGAATGTTGTAGGTATTATGCCAATATCTTTTCTGCAAAACCGAGGTTGGCCATGTGTGTTCAAACGTCTTCGCTCTTCTTATCATGCTTCTTTAGAGAGGAGTCATTTCGGAGACGCAAAAAAGAGAGGGGCAAAAAGCTGCGTCGCTACCTGCTGATTGGTTTGGCCACCGTGGGAGGGGGCACTGTGATTGGTCAGTATGCGTGTTTCCTGAAGTCTGTGTTTGTCCCAGATGTGTGTACAACTCTATCAAAATCAAGTCATTTCCGATGAAATTTTCCATAGTGCATCAACATAGTAAATCAGTGTAAAATTAGCCAAAGATAGGGAAAACTGTTGGGTAATAAAAATAAATTTAATTGTTGCGTATGTCCTGGTCATGGGAGGCAGCCTCCCAGAGTACATTCAGAATTTGCCAACCAGGATCAACCCACAGCAGAATAAATATCTGTCAGGGTCTCCTAACTGCCCACATTAGTGTTACTGTCAGGCTGCTGATAATGAGAGCTTCTGTCCAAGGGTGCTTAGTTTGAGAAGGAACGGCTGTATCAGAATAGTTTGTGAACGAGATACCATGTAGATATGAAAGGCTGGCAGACAGCAGAACACTAGTGCTGTGTTCAGTTTGAACTCGTAACTCCTACATTCCCGAGTTCCTAGTTGGAAATTTCAACTGGAACGCCCTCCGAGGTCGGAATTTCGAGTCGCGAAGTAGGACGAAATTGACACAACCGTGAGCTCAGAATCCAAGATGGCTGCGCCTTTTATCAACAGAAGTTAAAGCTGTAGTTTTATAATTAATAGTTTATTAACATCCATGTCTTATTTGTGGATCATTAAACCGGTTAAACGCACAGTACTGTGCAACCGCTATCTGCAGGCGTGTTGCTACGGTGTTTTTATGTGCAGAATAATGTGTTATTATCAACTAATATTGCTAAAAGTGGCTAACAATTAAACAGGCAAGAACTAGGGTCCTTTTCATAAAGCAGGATTTCTCGCTTAACCGGGGAACTTGTCGGATTTAAGGCTAAATGTAAGTGAACAAAGGTAAAGGCCATTTAAACGGGGGTAAATTTAAGTCAATGAGTTATTCAGCTCAGCAAGAAATTTTGGTTTTTGAAAAGGGTCCCTGGTATCACTAAATGGCTTTTCGACTTGCTGTACTGGAACTCTGTTAACTCATGTGTGACGTCATTCCCAGTTCCGAGTTCTCACCTCCGAGGTAAATGAAGCACAGTGTAAGAATATGGAGACAGGATTTTGGCAAAAAGAAAATCAGCGTGTGCATCTTCACCCGATGAAGCGTTCTTAGAGTGGCCTGGAGTTTGATAAAATAGTACTTAGTATGATTACTATATACATGTGCTTAATCGTCAAGAGTAAGGCTATGCGAGAGGGAGTATTTTAATGAACAGGCTCATGGCATCAGTGCTGCATTGAGAAACCCTTTTAAACCAGAAGTAGACCTGAAGTCTAAGAGTTTGCGCCATTGTCCAATCATTGAATGTGTCTTTTGTTTGTCCATATTTGATTACTGTGCCATGCACATTCCCAGTCCAAAGTTTGGACAACCCTTACACATAGAAATGTTCATTTGTACCATTCTCTGCATTTTAGAATAACCTTGAAAACATCAAAATGAGGAAATAACTTATAGGATTATGCCCTAACCAAAACAAAAAGAACGTTGGGGGTGGGCAGCTCTGTGGGTTGGGACTCAGAAGGTTGCTGGTTCAAATCCCTGCATCAGCAGAGTGATCCCACCACTGGGCCCTTGATAAAAGGCCCTTAACCCCAATTTCTCCAGGGACTGGCTGACCCCACTGTCCCCTCTATGCCAGTTCCATGAAGTGGCCTCCTGAGATGCTTCTCCAGCTGTGTCCTGAAGGAGGACCCACATATGCTGGGCACTCATTGGTCACTTCACTCCCTGGTCAAATTTCTCTGAAACTATCTCTACTGTGTTAGGTCAGGTGACCAGGTCATGTGATCATGTGACACTATCACTTTCCATTGTTGGCGGATTGGCATGTCTAAACTTTTCACCGGTACTGTATGTAATTCCTGTAAGTGCTTTCCAAAGAGTTCTATTAAGATGATTATTATTATCCAAGCTCCTTACTGGTGTGAGCTTTACGTACTGGAATGTGTGTGGTGGTGTATTGTGTATGTGTGCATTCCCATCTGCTCTCTGGTTTGCAGGTGTGACGGGAGGTCTGGCTGCTCCCCTGGTTGCTGCGGGAGTAGGGGCCATGATTGGAGCAGGGGGTGCTGCGGCTCTGGGGTCAGCCGCCGGAATCGCTATCATGGCCTCCCTGTTTGGAGCAGCGGGGGCAGGATTAACTGGTGGGTTAAACGGGCACAGGTGGGTTAATGAGCAGGCCAGCAGCAAACGAGGTGTAGGCGGGTTAATGAGCAGGCCAGCAGCAAACGAGGTGTAGGATCATGGCAAAAGAATGAATCGTTCCCACAATGTACTGCGCTGCTGTTTTTTTAGCTTCCCTTTCCTGCTTTTGGGAATATTTCGCACTCTTCTCAGGAATATCTTATTTCTTTCTAATTGTAATCTTAATGAGTAATGATTTAAGTCAGTTTTGCGATAGTCTTCCCCCCACTGTCTTTCTCGTTTAGGCTATAAGATGAACAAACGGGTGGGGGCCATTGAGGAGTTTGAATTTCTGCCCCTGAGCTCCGGGAAGCACCTCCACCTTACCCTGGCTGTGACGGGCTGGCTGTGCAGCGGAAAATACAGTTGGTCAAACCAACGCGCCCAACACACATAAAAAGAAAATGAGCAAATGACGCACAAAGAAAGCCGAAAGCACTCATACACAGTCACTGACACGCAGTTATGACGCACAAAGAAAGCCGAAAACACTCATACACAGTCACTGACACGCAGTTATGACGCACAAAGAAAGCCGAAAGCACTCATACACAGTCACTGACACGCAGTTGCACTAGCACTGCTCAAGCTGTTTGAGCGATGTTGCTCCTCTAGGTGGGGCTTACCGTTAAAGAGACAGCAGGCATCCCAGGCTGGCAGGGTCTCCGTTTCTGCTATTAATTACAGAAAAAACACGCTTAACGCATTAAAACACAGCAGTAAATCCTCTCGATTAAGGGGAGGCATTGATGAACATGCAAGGGCACCGCAAGGGAGGTCAGATGGGCTGTTTGCGTTTTCTCTTCAGCGACAACCTGAATGTGACTCTGCTAACTCTTCTTCCCACCGAGGTTCTTTTCAGGCCCCGTGGTGCAGCCTGGGCTCCTGCGGGGAGCAGTACTGCCTGGTGTGGGAGTCCCGGTACCTGAGGGACCTCGGTTCTGCCCTGGACTCGCTGCTGGATGGTCTCTTTAGCATGGTAGCCCAGGAAGCTCTGAAGTACACTGTGCTTTCAGGTGGGGACGGTTCGCGAGCTGACATTCCGTCACTTATACTCATTACAGAGGTACAGGCGGTGCCCAAGTTACAAACCAGATCTGTTTCGTAACTCTTTCTTTAAGGCGAATTTGTAAGTCGGAAAAATAATACAGTACATAATAATAAATATACAGTAATAATAAAATGTATGGTACCTCAAGCCGTGCAATGTTTTCACGAGTAACAAAGTACTGCATGTGGTCGTATTACGAACCATTGTATTTTACATTAATTTTTAATATGATGGGCTTTATGGCAGTATGTTCATAAGTAAGTTGGACATCCTTAACCCGGTGACTGCCTGCATTACCAAGTACAGAAATATCTATACTTTATTTGTTCAGGTTATGCTTTCATCACTGATGTTTCACGTACAAAGATTGTGTTTTGTTTTTGTTGCCGACTGGGGCATGACCCTCTGAATGTGACCGGCCAGGCATCATGACGGCACTCACGTGGCCCGCCTCCCTCCTGGCGGTGGCCAGTGTGATTGACAACCCGTGGGGGGTGTGTCTGAGTCGCTCGGCCGAGGTGGGGAAGCACCTAGCCCAAGTCCTACGGAGCAGGCAGCAGGTGCGTCGACCCCGGGGGGGGCGAGCTCATTATCAGACTTTTCTCTTGTGGTCTTATGTGTGATGTGTCTGTGTCCAGGGCAAGCGTCCAGTCAGCCTGATAGGCTTCAGCTTGGGAGCACGAGTTATCTATTTCTGTCTTCAGGAGCTGGCAAATGACAAAGGTATGGACAAGTACATATGTAAATCCACATCTGTACTGAAAATAAATCTTTCTGAGAACCAGAATGGCAGATGTATGTGGAACACATTCAAGCCACAACAACCTGGACTGAACAGATGGTCAGACACGAGAAAATGCCTTGGAATGGTACACACATGTAGAGCAGGGGTGGGTATTGTCTGACCTCTGGGCCTTATGCGGCCTGCAAGACAGTTTGAGCGACCCATGAGGCATTTCATAAATACAAAAAGCAAAATTGTAAAAATAATAATGATTCAAAAACTCTACTGTAATTATTTACAGAAGCACATTTGCATTCACAAAAGAAAAAATAATCTCGTAGTTATGACTTAAATCTCGTAATTACAAGAAAAAATCTTGTATAATCACTCTTCTAGACAGGGTGGCATGTAACACCCAGGGGACGCCCTGGACGGGATGCCAGTCCTTCACAGGGCACGAGATACAGGACAGCCTGGACGGGATGCCAGTCCTTCACAGTGCACAAGGCAGGGAACACCCTGGACGGGATGCCAGTCCTTCACAGGGCACGAGATAGGGGACACCCTGGACGGGATTCCAGTCCTTCACAGGGTACAAGGCAGGGGACACCCTGGACGGGATGCCAGTCCTTCACAGGGCATAGTCACACATTCTAGAAAATATGCAACTGCAGACACAGAACCACAGATCTACAACCCTGGGTGTGTAAGGGTGCAGTGGTAACCTATGAGCCTCTTTGCCTACCATTTTGAACAGGAAAATTCATCTAAAAATTTCAGAGCACCTTCGGAAGCTGATCATGTTGTCTTAGAATACAAGTTGTTCTTTTAAAAATGCAGACAGATCCATAATACACACACAGTTCTTAGATCTGTTATATTTCGCAGGTTGCGAGGGCATCGTGGAGGATGTCGTCCTCTTGGGGGCGCCAGTGGATGGCTCAGCCAAGCAGTGGAAAAGGATTTCCAGTGTGGTCGCTGGAAGGATTGTTAATGGATACTGCAGGTGTGGGGAGGTTATAGGTGAAGAAATGGGAGTTTTCCTATGTGGACAATCACAGCATTAAGTGCAGAGGAGGATGCATGGCACCGTTACAGTGTGATTTGTTATTGTGCTTGACAGAGGGGACTGGCTCCTTGGGTTCCTTTACCGTGGTTCGTCTGTCCAGCTGACTGTTGCAGGGCTTCAGCCAATCAGTTTGGATGATCCTCATATGGTTAATGTGGACTTGTCATCTGTGGTGAGTAGGGCGGTCTCAATCTCTTAAAACATAAGAAAAGCCCTCCATGTTGGCTTGGCGTTTTGTTAATATTTATCCATTCTTTTAAAAATTAGGGTTAATAATAATAATAATAATAATAATAATAATAATAATAATGATTTATTCACCTCTTAATGGAAATTGGGTTGTTTTCGTATATATCCCATCTTTCTCTCAATAATACACACGGAGATATAGACACAGGTGAGAGCAAGTTGTTGGGTCAGAATCTCTGGAGCGATGGGGGTTAAGGGCACAGGTCTAGAGGTGACATCACTCTGCCAGCCAGATTTTTTGAATCGGCCACCTTCCAATTACAATGGGTTAGATTCATTTTGTGTTTTTACGTTGCTTATAGTGAAGGGCTGCACGATATATCATTTTAACGTCATTATCGTGATGTGTGCATATTGAACATCACATTTGTCAGTACTGTCGATACGGCAACGCCACCAATTTATTTGACGTAGTCTATTGGTAGATAATTAATTCTATTTGGCTGAAGTTAATATTGGGTAATTATATTACTCACTGAAACTTCACATATTGTAATGTGATACCATGCAATCCCACTATAGTGTATGATCCGGAACGTCTACTCAGTAACTTAATCGATAGATTCCTTTAATTGTCATTGTACAAATATACAACGAAATTCCATCGCATCCACTTAAAGAAAATGGCTCCCGTCTTGAGAACTGCTTTACTGAGTGCTGAGCTGCTGTTTGTACCCACGTCGCCACAATACCCATAGACATCTTATCTTCATTGTTATTATTTCTTCATATTATCCTGTGTTCCCTTTTGCTTTGGTCATCTTGTCACTAGTATGAGTGATAAGTACAGAATAGCCTTGATTAACATTTGTTTTAAATTTATGTTGAGTCAGTCATATATTCATGGTCTGAAAAATGTTTCTGAGAATTTACGATTAAAACATTGCATGTAGATGGTCTCAGCTTTGTTCCGGCAATTTTAGTAGAAAGAACAGCTAACCGTACAAATTATACAGATTGCACTTGTGAGTAGTATTGACTGTACTGAGGTAAGTTTTCCCCAAAACATTTGTAACTTCAAAACTAACTTAAGCATAAACTTTTGTTTGCCTGCCAGCTCTTTATGTGTGGTTTTTTTATACGTATTTATAATAAAATTCTTCCGTTTCAGATAAATGGCCATCTGGATTACATGCGTCAGATGGAGACTATTCTCGTTGCAGTCGGAATTCCTACTCGTGAGAGGGCAGGAGACATGAACTGCCAGTCCCCCCCAAGAAATACTACAGAAGAGGGCTTTGCTGAATGCCAGTCAGACAAAGAAGATGGAGATTCCAGAAAGGAAGAGGTGAGGTCAGCTGAAGAGGAAGATGGACCGGTCCTTCATGGAAAAGAGAGACCTACCTTGAACAGTGTTTCTGTATCCAACCTTGCAAAAGATTGCAAAAGCAGTCAAGGAGAACATGATAAAGGGGAAGCAGTAAACTCTGATGGATGGGATTTCCCAGATATCTCTGATTTGCTGGAGTCTTTAAATGAGGCAGACGTGTCAATCCCGCAGTGCCCTTCGGACCACGTGGCAAACAGCCATATGCAGAGAGCTGACGGCGGAGACGGTCTTCTTACTTTGAGGCATCATTATGGAGAAGAGGCAGAGACCAGTGACTTCAGTCCTGAGTTCAGTCATTTGCCCAGGGAGTCTGATCATAGGGACTGAGTTTTAATGTGTTTTCGCACCTATAGTTTGGTTTCTCTGGTCCAAATCAGTTGATGAGTTTGTAAACTTGCAGCACTTTCCCTTTAATTCGGTTTGTTTTCACACAGAGAAAAATCCAAGTGAAGAAACAATGCAATGCAAAACCATGTGAGAATGTCCATTCTGCTTATTGGTCAGATGTGCCTGGCGAGAGCAAGAAAGTAAATACAGGAAGAAGGTCCTGTGTGTCCTGGGCTATGCAGTTGAATGTCTCTCAGTTTTATGTATTGTTGCCTCAGTTTTTCATTTTACTTTCACACGGCATTGTTCATTCAACCAGTCCAGTTCTCTCCTTCTGCCATCGACTGAACATTTTGAAAACTTCAGTGTTTTTATGAGATTTTTCTAGGAGCTGACAGACGTAGTCATCTGCCCAGATTTCAAGAAGAACCCTACTGCTAGATCAAGAACCTCAGTTCATTTCTCCTTCTCAGCTCGCTACTGCTACTTGTTTACATGCTCTTCTTCATCCCAGAACGCCAAGCACACCTGGCTACGGGAGCCGTTCAGCTCAAACTTGTGGAGTGCACCAGGAAGTTGGTTCGGATCGAGGTCTGATCATGTCTGCACCAAAAACGAACTATTCCAGAGTTCTTTTGGGACCGAACTGAGACCATCTCCTCTCAGGGGTCAGTATGGTTGTTTTGGTCCACACCCGAGTACGATTACTGTGTTCACACCTGCCCAAATAATCACACCAAGGGGGAGATCAAACCAGAGTCCGTCTTAACGGGACCAAAAATGCTGGTATGAAAACACCCTTAAAGCCCTGTGGGACTTTGGGCCAGCTAGCACTGGTTCTATCTAGGGATGTTGCGATACCGGAAACTGAGTAGTCAATACCAACTGGAGTGAATTTCCATGATTTTTGATACCCAATTCTATACCGTGATAAAAACCAAAACTACAAATCTCATTTACTTCAACATGCACACTTTTATTAAAAACATTTGAATATTACATGCCACTTCTGCTGTTGTTTTGTGGCCTTCAAGTAATAAAAAGACACGACTATTAACATTAGGCTACAAAAAAGAATGGCGGCATGTAGCCCTCAAGTATTTAAACTATACGGTGCTTAGAATACAAGCAGCAATCGTGTCATCAATTGCAAGGATCTTAAAAATACAACGTAGACCAGTAAAAACATCATCGGGGGGGTCCCCTGGCTAAGCAAAATGTTTTAATAACAAAAACCACAAAATCATTTAAGGCAGCGCAAAAACTGTACAGTAAAAGTGTTTTTTTTTTTCCGCTTTTAGAAATTGATTTATGATATGTTAACATTTGTGCGTCGGGATTTAAGCCTGCCCATGTTTATTAATGTAGTACATGTGGTTCAAGAGTAATAAGCATTTTATTTCAGACATTTCATATGTTCATATATATGTTTTAATGGAGGGGGATTCTTCAGAGGGGAACTGGAATGATTGTAGGTGTATATGGGGCTAATGTCAGGTCCAGAAGAATCGCAGCCCTGGTATCTGTGTTAAACGGGTATCATCGTGTTTTCAGAATTTTTGACATTGACTCGGTGCTGAAGGATCGGCTCACTTGACATCCGTAATTCAATTGCAATTCCACTGCACCCCAGTAGGTGATCGTAGCATCTCCACTGGATACAGAGAGAGACTATGTGCTTGTGCTGTCATACTTTCACCACATGAGGGCAGCAAAATGGCGGATGAAACGCAGGTGTAGCAACTCAAACCACAACATTCGGCAGATTGTACTGCCTTTTTCATTTTCGTGGTTCGAGTTGTGAGGGTAGTTTACTCCCTTTTGTCAGTCAACTCACTGGATTTAAAGCTCTTGTTTTTTGTCTAACCTCATGTCGCAGTAAAGTGAAAAGCCCTACATGGTTAATATTTACTGTATATTGAAGTGGGTGCTCAGAAAGTGCTCTAAGGACATGCTGAGGCTAATTGGAGTTACTAAATTGCCCATAGGTGTGCGTGTGTGAGTGAATGGTGTGTCAGCCCCTGCGATGGGCTGCTCCCTGTCCTGGGTTGTTCCCCGCCTCGTGCCCGTGGGTTCCGGGATAGGCTCCGGAAGGATAAGTGGTTTGGAAAATAGATGGATGAAGTAAGAGGGACAATTATCCAGCAAATTTTTTGTTCACTTCCCCAGATGGGTATTCCATGTTGGGTACAGATGTCAGTGTTAACCGTGTTAAAAACGCTTTTAAAGCCAAGCTTGGTTTCATTCGTTTATTGTGTTTATGGATGGAATCATTCATTCTAACAGGGATTCCATGATTGATTAAATTTTAAATGTTCTATTACCTACTGCTGACGTGAGTGGTCCTTGGTCTGATCCATGTTAGCATTGTTCACAGTTGCCCACCCCCCCATGAATTTGGGAAGATGGTAGGACCCTGAAATCTGTGATGTTTGTTGCTTTGCCACCGCCCCCTCACTGGCTTGCCTAGAATGGGTGAAGGTGAGGAATTCTGCGACAAATTCTCTGTCGTCTGTCTCACGCACCTCCCTCCCCAGACAGCTACTACATTTACTTATTTTATCATTTCAATTGTTTCCTGTGAATCTTACACACACACATTTGCCTTTCGTAACATGCACTGTGTTCTCCCTTTGTGAAAATTCCATGTATTGTATAGTAGAAGAGGGACCAATATAACAGGGGCTACCAATGAGAGGTACTTACTCTTTTTAAGTTGTGATTATCATGAGGTAATACATTTCATATATATATACATCCTCAAAAAGCTTAGCAGTACTATGCAGCTCAAGATAAAATAGGCCTACATTAATATGTTTAAATAGATGTTGAATGTGAAATTCAATACAGAAAATGATGCAAGTATTTTGAGTAGCAGTTATTACTTTCTGTAAAGCACGTTTTCATTAGAAATCAGGCTTCTCTGTGGGTCAGATGCCCATTAACAGTTACACTTTCTTAAATCAATGATATAATGTGTTGTATGTAACACAAATTCATCCATATTAATTTATGCTATGGTCTGTAAATCGTATCTTTTAATAACACTTGCATGTGATCCAGAACGCGAGCCCTTCATCAGCAACACAGTTCCCAACAAATCAGGACATTGCCAAGACAAAACAAGACAGACAAAACAACATGAATCATTTACTTGTTTTCTGTAAGGATCGGAGGGTGCTTCTGTGTAGTGGAAGATAAAAGAAAATGGTTTAAAACATAATTTATGAATAATTAGCCATTCCAGGAGCAGTCACAGTCATTCCAGTGGTGTCGTCAAAATAAGCCATATTCTCTCCCTCTAATTTTTTATTTTATTTTATTATTATCTAATTTTTAATAATTGCCAGTGTTTCCCAACCAAGTGCTCAGGGACCCTCAGAGGGTCCAGGTTTCTGCTTCTTGCCAGGTCCCTGTCAGACTCTCAGTCCACATTTTTGGTAGGGAGCTGAGAAGGAGCAAAAACATGGACTGTCTGCAGTCCCAAGGACCAGTTTGGGAAACACTGCTCTATGTAATTGATGTGTTCCTTTCATAGTTTTCCCCCACACTCTTTCAGTCCAGCGTATCCACCTGATTAGGCAAGAGTAATGGCAGCTGGTTCTGAGCGTGCTCTGCATCAACCAGGTTAACGGCATCTGTAGCTGTAGCAGGGGGCTGAGGGGCATCTGAAGTCAGAGATGGGGGCTCCGTGGGGAGCTGGGGCTCCCCCGAGTTGCGCAAAGAGAGGGAGAGGGGCGGTGAGGGCCGGCGGGGGGACTGGGAGGAGCAGCAAGGCAGTAGGTGGGCCAGGGCACGCTTGAAGTCTCGCATGAAGAGTGGGTAGATGATGGGATTCATGGTGCTGTTACAGTAACCCAACCATGTGAGGGCATCGAAGAGCGCATGAGGCACACACTCACAAACTGCCTGGGGAGCGGAGAAGAAGATGGTCAGGAGAACAGAGAACATAGTCCCTGGGTACTGATATAGTCCGATATCTGTAACAAGGAAACACTGATATATTGACTTGGAGATGTGGACAGAGACAGTGGCACGTCAAGACCAGACCCATTGATACAGCAGGAGTAACAAAAATAAAACCACAATGACATGGAGATGTGGACAGAGACTTGTGGCAGGTCAAGACCAGACCCATTGATATGGCAGGAGTAACAAAAATAAGACCACAATGACATGACATACAGACAAAGACTGTGACAGAGTGGAGTGGGAATAGAGCAGAGAGCCGTCCAGTTAACATGAGTAAACATCAGAAGGGAGAGGATGTGCCATTCACACTCCTCTGACGGGGAGGCAGAGAGTCAGAAGTGGCGGTGGGGGGGAGGATTTTCTGCAAGGCACCCACTGGAGAGGGGACAGGGACACAGATGGAGAGTAAGATGCCTGGAGTACAGAGAGGGGGAACCATCACTGGTAATTGCTGACTTACAGAGACCTTTCATCTGGACGTCTGCAGTACACTCCAGCCGTCACTGATGGAGGGTTTGTCAATTATTGTTTTTGCTTTTATTATTATTCTTTTTCATTTTTTTGAGGGCTGGAGAAGAGCTGCACCATAATGCCATAGGGATCAGTGATTATCATCAGATACGGAGGTAGTGAAGTGAGGACATACATCGAAATTCACTCAGAGGTGGATAGTTGAGATCCAGAAAGGAAAAATCCAGATCAAGATGTTGTTTCAACCAACCAGCTGAGTTCAAAGAGTCACATTGACATCGGTTGAACCAAATTCTTGGTCTGGATTTTTCCTTTCTGGACATGAACTACCCACTATTGAATTCACTACTACACTAACAATATGGCCTGTTCTACATCACCACAGGAAAGGGTGAACACACACACTGATAAATGCCATGTTGATAAACTACCCAGTCCTGGTGGCGACGTGCAAAGCAGGCGTTATCAGACTGGCAATGCGCACACTCGCCTGTGCCATGTTGGTGATGAAGAAGGGCAACCAGGTGCTGAAGAAGAGCCCCAGCAGAACTCCCAGGGTGAGGCTGGCCTTCAGCGCTCGGCGGCCCTGCCGGTGAGCCATCCTGCGCTCCTGACTCACTGAGGACTGGAAGGAGAGCAAAGCGAGGGAAGATACAGCTGGACAATCTCTCATCCTGCTCTCCTCTCTTTAAATCCTATTCATACATAACATGCACTCCTCGCTCTCTGCGCCACAAATTACCCTCTACCTTCGTTCCTGTCTTCTTCTCCCTTTTTTCTGTGGCCAGGATCGCAAATATTTTTTCACTTCTTTTGCAGACATCAGGTGTTTTTCATCTTTTTAATCTAAAATTGTCCTGCCCTCCCCGTTCATGTCAGTTTTATCTGCCTTTATGTAATGAAGGCCAGCTGTTCAAACGCTCCGGCCGTCTGCAAGGTGCTTTGCTGTGACAGCGCTTAGACTGAAGGGTATTATGTGGGCAAGGACAGTCGCTGGATGGGAGGCATGAGTACGAAGCGATCAACCTTGTTACATCAACACTTAAAAGAACACTTGTCTCGCATCTTCACCTCTGACACACTTTTACAGTTTCAGCATGTAACATTTTTCATTTCTCAGATTCCTTTTTGAAAAAAGACTGATTGGAAGTTTTCTGCTTTTTAATAACTGTATGTCTACACAAACAGTGTCATCCCAGAGTAAAGCCACAGTATGCTTGCCATCGCTGTACCACTTTGACAATTATACATTTTAATTTCGAGTGACACGGGGAGAAAGCGATGGAGTTCTGAGTGCAAACTCAAAAAAAAAACAGAATAGATAGAAACATACCATTTTCCAAAAGGCATGGACTAATTTTGCACAGGGGAACGTGTAAAGCTTACGCAGGAGGTGTGAAGACAGCAAACATGGTGGCTTCACGCGGCTATTTCAGCACGATTCGGTTTGTATTATCGCCACACTGTGGATTAGTACTGAACCACAGTGGGGGGGTAGTGAGTTATTTTCTGTATGTTCTCCAAATATCAGTGAATTAATGTTGTACAAGAATAAAACTACTCAAGCAGGTTTAAATGTGAGGAGAATGTTCCTGCTGTTTTTATATAAGTCTTAGGTACTGATTCAGAAACGTGAATTCTCAATGTATGAAAACATTTCTTGGAGTATGTATATATACGGTAAATCTTTTTTCACACAATGAGGCTCATTTACAAACATAAATAAATGATAAAATAGCTTCTGTATATGAGATCTGTGCATTGATTGACATTTACCTGACACAGTGAATTCATACACTGCTTCGGTTCATTTAGTTTAGTGAGCTGGTAACTAACATCCTTTAGCTAGCGAATGCTAAGATGTGTTTATTTATCTGTAGACCTGTCCTTGATTAATTCCCATTTCCCTACATTACATACACAGGCTGAACACTCGGAAAAATCCTTCCAGTTTAAGTGTATAGTTGCATAATATAATTTTCACTCTTCTAGTGATTAATGCGCTTCTATAGTTTCATGGCTTATATAAAATACTACTTTTCCTTGTTGACTCATTTACTGCAATTCTGTTTACAAAGATCAGCTCCTATAGATGCATCACTGCCAAAGCTCAATTAAATGTCAGACATTAACACCACTTCATTTCAACCACAGACATGCACGAAAATAGATTGGCAGTACTTACCGAGGAATCCCCGAAGGAATTCCCATTCAATTACAGCACCTGCTAAACTGAGCAACCAGTCGAGAAACTGTACTCTAGCCATCTCCTAAACTTTACGTATGTATGCTGCTGGATATTTAACTGGTTTAGACTAAGATCATCATGGATGTATCATCACACGCGGAGTTCCTCCCATCTAACCTACCTGTGCAAGGCGAGCCGCAGGGACCTCCTGCTGGCTGCAGTAGTCTCCATCCACCGGGGCGTGCGCAGGCGAGGCTGGGCGGGATGCCCCCCCGGGGGAATGGTGTAGGTGGTGGGGGTGTGTCAGGGCAGCCACACGCCGGGCCTGGCGCTTTGCGGCCAGCAGGATGCGGCAGTAGGTGAAGCAAATGGCCACAGACGGCAGGAAGAAGGTGAGACAGGACGCCACCAGCGCGAAGGGCAGGCTGACGCGGAGGCGGCACTGGGTGGGCGTGGCGCCGGTGCTCCAGGGGGTGATACCGAGGCGAAGGACGCCCAGCTCCGGCAGGGCGGCGCGGCCCAGGCTGTGCCAGCCCATTTCGATCGGTAGGAAGGAGGTGAGGGCAGCCAGCGCCCAGGCCCCGGCCAGCAGCAGTAAGGCGCGCGACGGAGTCATGCGCTGCTTGTAGCGCAGCGGCGAGATGATGAGCAGGTAGCGGTCCAGGCTGATCAGGCACAAGTTGAGGATGGAGGCACTGCAGCACATGATGTCAAAGCAGAGCCACACAGGGCAGAAGGGCGGCCAGAGCATCCAGGCACCGCTCAGCGCGTTCAGCGCTGCCGGGGGCATCACCACCAGCGCCACCATGAGGTCAGACAGGAAAAGTGACACCAGGAAACAGTTGGAGGTGCAGCGGAGTGTGCGGTGAGCCAACACCAGGCCGATGAGTAGGACGTTGCCACACGCCGTCACTGCGATGATGACGACCAGCACAGCAGCCAGCAGCCACACCCCACTGCCACTGAGGTCCCACACTCCGTGGGCCCCTGCGTAAGCAAAGCTGCTGTTGTGATTCCCGCCACCGCTGGGCTTGGTGACTGCCACCACAGTCCCTTTGGGGAAGCTGGGCTCAGCCATCTTCAGATAGTCCGTTAATTCCGGGTCTGGAGGGTAATGGTTGAAGGCCAATAGGAAGGGTCCCTCCTGTCAGAGGGGAGGAAGCGGACCAAAGGGGATACGAGGAGTTTCTCTCGCTGCTCTGCACACAAACTCAAGCACTCATCCGCCAGCAGAGCTCAGCTCCTAGGTGCCGATCGCTCAGCAGCCTGCATGCCGGTCCGCTGCCGCGCTCTCCCGTCGCTCCATCGGGGCTCCTCTCCTGTTCGCCAGGACGACGGCGTGCCTGCCTGCGTGTCTCGCAGCTGTGCGTGTGTCACAATGACACACGCCGCAAAAGGGCAGCGCAGAGAAGACTTACCGTGTGCGCGTGTCTGAGCGTATACGTGCACCTGCTCGCCAGCATGTCTGCCGCGGCGTGTGCGCGAGGGTGCGCATATAGAGAGCGGAAAATTGAATCAGGACCAAGGGTGAGAAAGAGAGGGAGCGAGAAGGTTGGAAGAGACAGAGATGAAACGTTTCCGATTGTGTGTGATATCTGCTGTGTTTGGAGGAGTGCGCTCGTGTGTGTGAGTGTGCGTGTGCGCGAGAGCATCTTTAAGTGGGCCAGCCCCTGACGCTGAAGTATTTGTGTGAGTGCATGAGATGTCGGCCGCGAGCACTTCCTCCCCCGCTTGGCCTAATCCCCACGTCCAGCACTCCAGTGCCGCCAGCACGTGTCGGCGCATTCAAATGTCAGACGCTGCCAGTCTGGGTTCTCAGGTGTATGAGGGTGGAGTGGTGGGTGGGCAGATGGGGCCAGGTCGCAAGGCGAGCGTAGCTAGGGACCCAGCCTCAGGCTTCCTTCTCTGCCACATTCGCCCGCCGGTGCAGCTCCTCAGTACATTTGTTTTGAGTTTAAATCAGGGACGATAAGCCTGTCCTTACAAGGACAAACACGGCTGTGGTTAAAAAGCTGTGTACGTGGTGTTTTTAAATACCGTCTCCGTGGTAAACATTGAGTTCGAGTTTGAGCTCGAACAGAGAAATTATTTATACATTATCCTACAACGTCATATCAGATGGTCATCTTCAAAAAGTTTTTTTAAACGTATTTAATGGATTGAGTGCTTTTTGAAATGTATGCTAACTTGCTATAGTTCTTTATGAGACTGTTGTAGACCAAGCTACACCAAACTCAGCCAGAGCTCCATAATAAATAGTGGGCAGATTACTAATCTTTTACCATGAAGGTTACACAAAAGATTACTAGTTCTGTAACCAACAGTACAACTGCGCTGCATTACTGATCTTGGCAGTTACTTGCAATCCAGTTACATTTATATAGACCATATTTTTTCTTGGTAAAAAATACATTTTTAGATTATGAAATGCAGTTTTTTATTGTAAATGAATCCTTCACAGATTTTGCCTATGCATACTTTGCTGATTAATAGAATAATTTTCTAACTAGAGGGTGACACTGATGCTTCACACCTCCTGCTGCCCTTTTGTGTGTGGAATCTGCATTTTCTTCTCTGGCAGCATGAAGATATACCGTTAAGCTGATTAGCATCTCCGATTTGGCACCATGAATGAATGGTATCCTGAATGTGCTGGAATTCAGATGGAATTCACTAATCCTACTTATATATATATATTCTGAATAGGAAAGATATGTTTAGAGGACTGAAATTAATTATCTGATTTAACTGGTTTTTACTGTGTGGCACATTGCAAATGTGTGTTACAAATATACAAATATGTAACAATAATAATAACAATGATGTTGTTGTTGTATTCGGAAGCCACAACACAGCAATGTCCTGGAAAACATGGCCAGTGATGGGAGGTTATTGACATAATACAAAAGGAACAGAAAGAGAGAGCAGAAACCAAAGATTTCATTTTGAGTCATTTAGAGACTTTCCCTACTGCCATTGCATTTAATATTCTCATTTAGTTTGTGCAAGAGAGGAGACTTCCAGAAATGGGAAACCAGGCCCCACTTAGCAAAATGTGGGAACTATTGAGGTTCAGAGGTGTGAAACATCTTTCTCCCACACCTACCCTTGGACCATCACAATGCAATGTTCGGGGGTGAATTTTATTTTGCTGCCACCTTCTGAGCATCTGAGTGTATGACAGTTCTCCATCAAGCCTCAGGGGAACCACAGATATAAAAGGAAGGCAGTAGAAAGAGGTATGCAGGTTACTTCCCACTCTCAGTTTGCCTGTAAATCTGAGAAACTATCTATGCACTACAACCACACAATGATCAATTTGGTATTCTTGTTAATATGGCCATTTCTAAACCAATCAGAAACATCTGCACATGTACTGTGAGCAGTATTGTTTTGATAAGAAAAGGGCTGTTTCACACAATTGACCCTTTTAACATAACTCAGAAAATATTTGATAGCTCTTTCCCAGCCTTTGCAGACATGTTATAAAGGTCAAGATCTGGAAAAATTGCTCCAAAATTGAAGCAACGCTTAGTGACAGGAAAGGGAAAGATAATTCAGATAAGATGCTTAACCTTGTGAACAGGATATTATTACTGTATTAACTCTATTTGATCTTTAATGGATATTATTATCCATTTCACAAAACATTATATGGATGAAAATCTATACCTGAGAGACCCAAAACCACCACACAATTGTATCTGCAGAACAGATGGCAACAGAGGCCGAAAACTGAGGCTGCAGCCACCATCTTGTGAACAAAGCCATCTGCCATTTAAACGCGTTCTGTGGATCATTTTTGCAAAATTCTGAGGAACATTGCACAGGTCAGTGATTCTCAAAATGCGGGGTGAGATGATTTTCGGGATATCATAAAATGAAGTTTGTATTTTTTTTATTGCCAGTGTCCCACATGGTAAATTTTATTGATTTCAGTCCAGCAGCCCATTGCCAAAGTTTATCATGTTACTAAGCCCTAATTAAAGTCAGTGGTGGTATATGAAAAAACAGGCACTGAAGCCCGACTTAAGCAGAACAGTCACATGTCTGTGGGTCCTGGAGCAAGACCCATAACCCCCAGGTCCATGGACACTGCTGCAGGTGGCCGCCATTCACTGCCAAGCTCTCTCACCTACATGTGTCTGTATGTCATGAAAAGCAAAGTGGGCAAGGTGAAAAGAGAATTTCCCCACATGGGATCAATAAAGAGTCATATATCCTGACAGTATGATAAAAACATTATTTTGATAATGAAATGTAATTTTATAAAAATCTATGAATACCATTAAAAAACCATCCATCCATCATCTACCACTTTTCCGGGTCGGGTCGCGGGGGCAGCAGTCTAAGCAGGGAAACCCAGACTTCCCACTCCCCAGCCACTTCATCCTGCTCCTCTGGGGGAATTCTGAGGCATTCCCAGGCCAGCCGGGAGACACAGTCTCTCCAGCATGTCCTGGGTCTTCTCTGGGGTCTCCTCCCAGTGGGACATGCCCGGAACACCTCACCAGGGAGGCGTCCAGGAGGCATCCTGATCAGATGCCCGAGCCACCTCATCTGGCTCCTCTCAATGCGGAGGAGCAGCGGCTCAACTCTGACTCTCTCCCGAATGACCGAGCTTCTCACCCTATCTCTAAGACTGAGCCCAGCCACCCTGCAGAGAAAACTCATTTTGGCTGCTTGTATTCGCGACCTCGTTCTTTCAGTCACTACCCACAGCTCATGACCATAGGTGAGGGTAGGAACGTAGATCAACTGGTAAATTGAGAGCTTTGCCTTTTGACTCAGCTCCTCCTTCACTATGACAGACAGATGCAGCGCCCGCATCATGGCTGACGCAACACCAATCTGCCTGCCGATCTCCCGCTCCATCCTTCCCTCACTCGTGAACAAGAACCTGAGATACTTAAATTCCTCCACTTGAGGAATGACCCCCTCCCCAACCCGGAGAGAGCACTCCACCCTTTTCCGGCTGAGGACCATGGTCTCGGATTTGGAGGAGCTGATTTTCATCCTAGCCCATTCGGACTCAATGTCCCCTACCTCCCTCGGGACATGGGAGACGTTCTGCTGGAGGTAAGAGTTGAAGCTCCTTCTGACAGGGGATTCCGCCAGATGTTCCCAGCAGACTCACACTATACACTTGGGTCTGCCAGGTCTGACTGGCTTCCTCCCCCACCAGCAGAGCCAATCTACCACCAGGCGATGATCAGTTGACAGCTCCGCCCCTCTCCTCACCCGAGTGTCCAATACATGCAGCCACAAATCCGATGACACGACCACAAAGTCGATCATCGAAATGCAGCCTAGGGTGTCCTGGTGCTAAGTGCACATATGGACACCCTTATGTTTGAACATGGTGTTTATTATGGATAATCCGTGACGAGCACAGAAGTCCAATAACAAAACACTACTTGGGTTCCTCTCAATCACGCCCCTCCAGGTCTCACCATCATTGGCCACGTGAGCATTGCGGTCCCCCAGCAGAACAAGAGAGTCCCCAGGAAGAGAGCGCTCTCCAATACCCCTTCCAAGGACTCCAAAAAGGCTATATCTAGTCGGAACCTCACATTACGTACCAGGCTCCTTCCCCACCAGAGAGGTGACATTCCATGTCCCTAGAGCTAGCTTCTGCAGTCGAGGATCGAATCGCCAAGGTCCATCGCCTTCGGCCACTGCCCAACTCACACTGCACTCGACCCCTATGGCCCCTCCTACAGGTGGTGAGCCCATTGGAGAGGGGACTCAGGTACCTTGTTCAGGCTGTGCCCGACCAGGCCCCATGGGTGCAGGCCTGGCTCCAGGGGAGGGCCCCGGGGACTCGTGTCCGGGCAAGGGAAAACGTGGATCCATGTTGCAAGTCATCATAAAAGGTCTTGTGGTCATCTGGTTCCTCACCCAAGACCTGTTTGCCTTGGGTGACCCTACCAGGGGCATAAAGCAACTTTGCTCGTGGGATCATTGGAACACGCAAACCCCTCCACTATGATAAGGTGTCGGTTCCACAATTTTATAAACATCTATGAATACAATTAAAAAACTAAAAATGACAAAAGTCTTGCATTTTACTTGGTTATTTATGGTTAAGGTAAATGCGTGTGGTATTTCTGAGGAGGAGAGCAATTAACGATGTTCAACCACTCATGAGCGTGAATTTAGCCATCAGGAAAGGTACACTAACTGGAGCTTGTGTGTGTATACAGTCAAAACCTGGCCAGTAGTATTTGATCTGTATGTGTCTATATGACATTACATGGTAGTTACTTAGTTACATTAGTTATACCGAAGTTATATTGTTTTATTGTTGTAAAGCACTTTGGTCAACCACTGGTTGTTTTTAATAGTGCTACATAAATACAATGACTTGACTTGAGTGCTGGAGTGGCCATGGACAGTTTTTTCTTTTTTATTGTGTGCACAATGTACTAAATTGTCCACACAATTTTGCTTAATGTGTCTACGAAATACTGAATTGAGCTCAAAGAATATGAATAAAATGTGCCAGCAAAGCAAGAAACTGGAGTACTGGGTCTGCAGTCAAGCCATCAGCACTTAGTTTATGAGACATACTCACTGGCCAGACCTTGCAAGCACCAGGTTGGACCCCCTATTGCCTTCAGAAGTGCCTTAATGCTTTGTAGCGTAGATTCAACAAGGTGCTTGAAACATTCCACAGACACTTTGGTCCATGCTGACATGATAGTATCATGTAGTTGCTGCAAACCTTTCAGCCATTAGACATTGGGTACTCTGTGGTCATAAAGACATGGACGTGGTCAGCAATAATACTCAGGTAGACTGGCATTAAAATAATCCTCATTTGGTACCAAGTGAGTCAAAGCTCAATTGTTGATACAAGGCAGAACAGATCTGTGCTTTCATGTGTTTGGTGTCAAATTCTGACCCTACAATCAGGGAAGTGTTGATTGAAACCCACAGCAATACGCAAATGAAATGCTCATGACAAAAAGCTATATAAATACACATATATTTTGTATGAGTGTACCCCTGCAGTTGCATATACATTAGTATTTTATTCATTAACAGAATCAGCTCTGATCAGGTATACTGCAGTGAGATTGGGGACCAATGAGAGGCAAACAGCATTGATGCAATCAATGTGCGGAGAAGGCTGTCACTCTTGGAATTGCTACTGCTCCTGCAGGAAAAAAAAAAAAAAAAACAAAGAAAGGCAACTTCATTCGTAGCTGGTCTCGTGTTAACTCTGCGTGTTTATGATTATGTCTGCCTGGAATAACATACTGTGAGATGCATGGGCTATGCCAAACTGGCGAGTGCGTGATCCCAAATGTGTTTCTGAGATATGCAAGGTACACACCAGCTGGCATACTTACTTTGACCAGCTGACCATGCAGAAGGTAGGGAGACCTGAAGTCATGCTGGCAGTTGGAGTAAGCCATACCAAGCCCCGACCCCAAGCCGAATGAGATGGGCCATGTACGACCTGTGGGAAAGAGAGTGCTCTGATATGGAAATCAATCTCTCTCTTTCACACACACACACACACACACACACACACACACTCCTATCTTTTGCACTCATTTTAATTTGGGATACACCGACATCG
>JAODKE010000040.1:3814819-3829624 GCA_026779605.1 Mormyrus hasselquistii | reverse complement strand
TTATTTCGCAGTTTTACTACTATAAATAGATATATCCCTTAATTTTTTGATTAGCTGTAACAGCCAAAAGAACTATATAGTCATGCATTAACAAAAAACGTTGAAACGTATCCAGTTTGTAGGACGCAACTAAGTATATTTTAACCAGTGTTTTAGATACAGCATAACATATAAATCAACATATAAACATTCTGGATTGCTTGCCTTACAAAAGGTAACTAATCAAACATAATATTGACGAAATCAGGTTCATTAACTTGGTTTCCGGGGAAATAAAAATTGAGCAAATTCCTCCAGTTACCAAGAATTAAGAGTCATTTTTTTCTGCTCGGCCGACTTATGCTTGATTGACCACACCCTGTTGGTTTCCATATTTGGCAATGCCTTGGTTACTACTTTACGATTGGTTGTTACAGAGCAACCGTATGGTGACCCGGATATGGATTCCCTGCAGCACCCCCCTCCCCCCCTCTAGCCTCCCCCCTCCCTGTCGTCCAGCTTGAGGAAGTTCGATTCGCTGACTGAGCTGGGTTGTGAGGGAGTTGGACGAAGAGGAATTACTCAGAAGGAACAAAACATTACAGATAAAACAGAAAAAAAAGTTCAAGCTAACTAATCAGGCGAAGCCGTAAAAGAGAAATTTCCATTAAATCTGAGACCGAAAGCTGCAGACATGGTAAGGCCTTGAAATTAAAAACAACTAAAGAAACGGGTAGGGTACGCTATGTAGGCTAGTTTAAGGTGGGGTGCAAGTAAGATTAGTATGCCCTGTGGGAAGTCTTCTAGGTGCGTGGCAACACAGGATAGTCGTTTTGTTTGCTCACCGGTCGACCAGCATTTTTGCAGTATGTTCAACAAGAAGTGATAGCAGTGTTTTATGTGGTTGGTATACTTGGTGAATAACTCGGAATGTGGCAGTGTCAGGAATTCCCGAGCTGCAGGGGACTCGGAGGGGTCGCCAACTTAACGCTATACTAGACTTGCACTTGACTTCCCTACCTGCCAGCCTGTGCCTCAAGTTGCAAGACGTGTACGAGACTCAAGTTGTTTGCTGCAAGAACACAGCAATCAATGTATTCTCCTTTTCTCTTGTTTGATTCGTAACGTACAGTGTGGTTTTTGCTGTGCAGTCGAATTTTTTTAAAAGTCTCAATTTTCTTCATTAAGCTGCTATAAAATATACTTATGCAAGTTTATACACCTCGTTGATTGGAGGAACGGCATTTCGATCACTTCACCCGGACTCTAATCTCGCTTTACCTCGAATGGGTTTAGATTGTAGTATGTATTCGAAGCAATCCCTTCGATTTTTGTAAAGTTGAAAGTACGCAACTAAAATTCAAGCCATAAGGCTAATATTTTATAAGATGAATACTACGTTTGACTGATGATCACTAAATGCGTTCACTACATTGTTTTACTGTGCATTAAGTTGTTTTCCTTGTATTGATGAAAATTAGTTCCGGGCTACTTTTAGAAACGTCGATACAGACAAAATAATCGGCCCCTGGGGAATTACATTGTGCTATATGATTGGGTCAGTAATCGCTCCCTTATTCCCAAGACTAGATTTAAGTCTTTGTATGATAGTTCGGAAGAACATGGGGCCATTCTCTCTTCTTGATGAATTAGCTATATTACCGGAATACCTTTTTAAAGGTGCTGGGACCTTGTCTTTACAGGCTCCTGTCTGATCTAGAATCTGCATTCCAGGCACGCGTTCTGTAATTTCCTTCAAGTTTTTTAACACTTTGTTTAACCTGTGCCATCATGTGATCTGCAATTATGTTTGTAAAGAGTATTTATTTTAAAATCTACGGATTGAATGATTCACTTTTCATAGTTCCACAAACACTAACTTTTCATTCAGACGTTGCCATTTTAAAGTGCACTGTTTTTGTATCGTTTATTTCTGCGAGTTTTTTTACTTAATTGCTTTGTCATGGGCTAAATTTTTAATGGATTTTGGCAAATATCTCTCTTCCCCTCTAATGATTTTAGTGTCATTCATCTTTTGGATTTGGTCATTTAGAGTAACATGAAATTTAGCAATTCAAGATTCTTTAATTGTCACATACATAGTTAGGCTAGTTTAAGGTGGGGTGCAAGGAAGATTAGTTTACAAGTACAAAGTACAACATGTAGTGAAATGCACCCTGAACCGCTCTTTTGTAGATTGAGCAAGTAAAAAATCAAGGTGGTTTAGATGTACTTCACAGTGGATGTAGGCACAGACTGAGTGCTGGTGAGCGATGGTTCTTGCTGTCATTTGCTTTGCTTTCAAAACTTGCATTTTCAGTCTGTTTTTGTTGTGCTTTGCAGAATGACCAGCAGCTGGACTGTGCCCTTGATCTGATGAGGCGTCTGCCTCCCCAGCAGATTGAAAAGAACCTCAGTGATCTCATCGATCTAGTGAGTGCAAAACTCTGCAGAATAGTAGGAAAGGCAGATATGCCTAGGTTACTCGCATAACTTTCAAAATGTTGAGAGAATCTTAGGCATATACATCATTGTATATGTTTGTGTGTGCTTGTAGCAGTTTCTTAGAATTGCGCCAATAGTAGTTTGCACACTTCTCTTTTAAAATTACATTTCCACTTCCTTGGCACACACAGCCGTAATATACATGATTTGCTTGCTGTGACCTCTGAGGTTTCACGCATTTTATATTTCAGTGGCTGATTGGAGAAACTAAATGAGAGCTTTCCTCAAATCACAATGGTTTTTGCATTTTGTTAGTTTATGCTGGAAGAAAGCTTGAGCAACTTCAACTGTGTGTAGTAACTGTGCATTTCCTATATGCATAGGTTCCCAGTCTTTGTGAAGACCTGCTGTCCTCTGTGGACCAGCCACTGAAGATTGCACGCGACAAAGCTGTGGGCAAGGACTACCTGTTGTGTGACTATAACCGTGATGGTGACTCCTATAGGTCAGTTAGGGAATAATGATGCAATCACAAATATTGCTCTCTCTTTGGCTGGTGGAGTGACTGATATACAGGCAGTCCCTGGGTTAAGTTCGTACTTATGAACAGACTGCCACAAAGCCTATTATATTAAAAAAATTAGTTAAATGGTACTATAACACATGCACACACTCCTTTGTGATACTTGTAAAAACATTACATGGCTTCAGTGGTTTGCTTGAGGTAAGTACAGTTCAGGATGTAGTTACTTTTATTATTATTGTATCATTATTGTTATTGTATCCTGTATTTATTTTACAATAAATGAGTATTTACAAATTTGTCTAAAAGACAGACTCGGGGATGGATCTCGTGCGTAACCTGGGGGCTGCGGGTAAATAACAGAAGTACCAGAACGAAACAGAGGTGCAATAAAGGTCCAGGCATGTTCTGTCTCAGAGTAACTCGTCATTGTCTGTCTCCATGTTGCCTAAGGTCACCGTGGAGTAACAAGTATGAGCCGCCCATAGACGATGGCGCTATGCCTTCTGCCCGCCTGCGCAAGCTGGAAGTGGAGGCTAATAACGCATTTGACCAGTACAGAGATCTGTGAGTGTTCTGCTCTGCATTGCTAATTGTACTATGTAGACTTCTGTTCACAGCCTGCAGGGTTTACTGTAACTCTGTACTGAATAAGCATTTACCTTAGGGTCAGAACAGTAGCTTGTATTTATGATTCACAAGCAAAGAATAATTCCATGCAGGAGTTTAATAACAAATGTACTATCTGCTAGTCGTACTCTATACCGGCATTTCCCACCCTGGTCCCTGGGACCCCCAGACGGTTCGCATTTTTCCTCTCTCCCAACTCCCTGCCAGATAGTGCACATTTTTGTTCCCTACTGGGAGCTGGGAGGTAGCAAAAACGTGGACTGTCTGAGCATCCCCTGGAACCGGGTTGGGAAACGCTGCTCTACACTATCCCACCATTACTACAAATGAGCTGAGCAAATACACACATCACCCGAGTAGCATTTCTGTAGAGGTGTGTGGTCAAGACTGATAACACATAACCAGTGATTGGTGAATATGTGGTCTTTCCCAATAACCGTGCTGTTTTGGGTAGGTACTTTGAAGGTGGAGTGTCGTCAGTGTATCTGTGGGACTTGGATCATGGCTTTGCGGGGGTCATCCTCATCAAGAAGGCGGGGGATGGCTCTAAGAAGATCAAGGGCTGCTGGGACTCCATCCATGTGGTGGAAGTGCAGGTGAGAGACGTAATAAACGGGCCGATGAAGAGGGGTCACCCAGGACAACCTTAAAAGGTGCTTCACGCCTCATCTTTGTCATACACAGGAGAAATCCAGTGGACGTACAGCTCACTACAAACTGACCTCCACTGTCATGCTCTGGCTACAAACCACCAAGACGGGTTCCGGCACCATGAATCTGGGCGGCAGCCTGACTCGACAGGTGACGTAACTAGGCATGCCACTTTAGCGAAAAGAAACACGGTTATAGATGAGCAGCCTGTGGGAAATAAAGATCATCTTCGCTAGTGTGATGGGATTAGATGTCAACAAGGTCAGCAGTGCAATAGACCAGGGTACTTCGCTAGCTTATGTGCTGTTAAGTTGGTTTGTAGCGCACACATTTTAGTAGCAAGCGTGCAAAAATTGTAGCACTCATAACAAATTTCAGTAACACACTATTTTATGAGGTCCAAGAAACATGCTGAGACTTGCTCCAGTAATAAAGTTTTTATCAAGTTCATAAATCGGTTAATAGTCCAGTTTTATAAAATTATTCAAAGTAGGGCACTAATTAGCCAGTTGATTTGAAGACACAAAAATAAACACAAAGGGACATTCCTCTGATATACACATGCTCACAGACACAGTGTACGAGTAGACACGGGTGCGCACACACTTGCAGTCTCTTGGTTTCTTTCACCCTATAACTTTCTCTTTTGTACTTTGTAGAGAATGTTTAGTGCATCATTAAATTCCAGCCATGGAAAGGTCTTAGACCAGTGGTGTCCACACTTTTACAAGGAATCAAATAATCTGGATGGTTCTGGGAGGGGGGGTTCCCCCTAGGTATATCTTGCCAGTCTGGGGGGGGTTCTCCTCTATAGATTACATTGTAACTTGTTTTTCAATCAACTACAAATGTCTCTTTGTTGAATTTGTAGTTGAAAATTTCTCTTAGGGTCTACTGTGCTTTGCCAAGCATTGCTAACAGTGCTGCTAGCATTATCATTACTACCCCCTGAGACCATGTCATCCTGGGATGCATTTTAACTTTTATACCGTGAAAGCAGTATGCATTAGTCATATAAAAATTAAAACGCACAGTAATTTCTAGTCATAGTGGTGTAAAATATGTACACGTTTGCACTATTATGGCAAGAAATTGCTGCATGTATCTTTCGCGAATGAATACTTGCACACCAATTATGTGCTTCTCTGATGTCAACTCTGATCCTCCACGACATCATCAGCATCCTACTTGAAATAATGAGTAATTGATTTCACTTTTGTTTGGCTACTACCAGCCCGTTACTGATAGGCTTCAGCCATTTAAGTATCTGTCACTGAGGTAGTTATTTTGTTGAGCACAAGTGGCAGTTGCTTTGTTTCCAGAACGCAGTACTGGGTCATTTAACAGCGTGATGCATGCTGGGAATACTAGTTTTAACCCTCCTAATAGTTTCTAGTCAGTTCAGTGTAGATTTTCAAAAAGCAGAATAGGTTGCGGTGATGTGTCATGGCTCAGGCCATCGCACGATCGCAAGTTGTTTTAATTCACTCATTAATTTTTAGTCATGTTCAAAAGGTCATACTGTAGAAGCCTGTCTCAGTATCAGTTGCATTCTCAGTTATTTTTCAGTTTTAGATGATTTTTCTGTGTTCTTGAATAAAAAATAAAAAATCCTAATGTTAGTGCAGTTTGTTTTTCGGCACCTTTAATTCTTTTTATCCCTTGACTGCACAGATGGAGAAGGATGAGACCGTAGGAGAGTCTTCTCCGCATATTGCCAACATTGGCCGTCTTGTGGAGGTGAACCATCCTTTAAATTGGTGGCGGTGGAGGGGGGTGCCGTACGATAGGATTTAATTAATATTGGCTGTTTCGTTTATGTAATTACTTATTCGTCAGTGTTTAAGTAATGTGTATTTATGTTTATTCTGTTAGGATATGGAGAATAAAATTCGTTCTACCCTGAATGAAATCTACTTTGGAAAAACAAAGGACATCGTCAATGGTCTAAGGTATGGATTAAGTGTTTCACTGTACGTCGTCTTGGCCATGCCAGTGTCTAATGTTAGTTCAGTATCATAACTGTACCCTTTATGTTTTCTGCTGATCACTGGCCGTTTGGGGTACAGTAGAATTTTACTTTCTGTGTACTGCTGCCCAATTCTAGAATGTACACACCCCCAGTGTTAAGTACACTATTGAGAATTTCTTTTTTTGACCAGTCATTGTGTTGCTCAGATTTACTTAAACTGAAAGAGATGCGAAATTAGGCATAAGCTGAGAAACTACAAATAGCTCTATTTATGTAAGTTGCCAGTGTGCAGAGACACCTTAGCACTTTGTTCAATTTGGTAGAGTGAGCAGAATGTTGGTTAAATCCTCCGATGGGTAACCTGTAGTTTGTGCGCCAGGTGGGGCCTGCTTATGTCGTCATAGCTTGATATGTCAGGGCTCTCAAGTTAAGGCTAATCAGTTTAATTATTTAATTTGTAATGTTTATGGATTTTTGTAGTTTCATCTTTTTAAAAAAGGGGAGAAACTCTTCACTGGTCCTGTTCTTCGTGACTAAATAAAAACTTAAGTTTTTGGTAATGGAAACCCTATTAAAGAGCACACACACGGAATCTTGGCGACACGAGGGAACTCTCTTATTCCTAGAGGTTTTTATATCCAGTATCTCCCCCTCCCACACTTTCTCTCTTACCCTTTTCCCTGCTATATGATTTTTTTTCCTTCTTACCCTGATTCTGTATCACTTCCTGTCCTTTTTTCTCCTCTCCGTCTCCTCCTTCCCTCGCTCTACCTGCCCTCTTCTCCTCAGATCTATTGATTCTCTGCCTGATAACCAAACATACCGTCAGCTCCAGAAGGAGCTCTCCCAGGTCCTCACGCAGCGCCAGATCTACATTCAGCCAGACAATTAGGGCTGGAGGTATATCCTGTCTCTTCAGGGCCTCGAGGCACCATGCGATTTGTGTGACTGTAGGCCTCAGCCAAAGGCTGGAATGGGGTCTGTGTGACTTTCAGGAGGAGAGTTGCCATTTTGTATGTGTCTGTTCCGTGGACTTATTGAGGTTGAGTTATCTGCCTTTTTCTGCCTGCTGTTGGGAATGTTTACCAGGTCACCCGTATGTCATGTGCTCATCGGGCTGTGCTGGATGGTTCTGCCTAAGAAATGCATAACATGATAATACATACATGAATTTTGTTTATATGTCGTTCTGAGTCGTGACTGTGCTTATTCTCATGGTACTTGGATGTCCTGTATTCCTTACTGACTGCTTGAGCGTTGGGTTGTGTTATAATTAACCGCATAAAAGTATATATATTTTTTTTAACTTTGCAAGATGCCTGTGCATCCCAGGAAAACCAGCAACTTAATATTTATATGGCACTATCTCCCCCCCCCCCCCCGGGAACTTTCTATAACGTTTACCTTTTCATACTAACATCAGTTTCCAGGTACAACAATGGTTCAGTATCATTTCTCACATCATATGGATTCATGTTTGGTTTGCCTCCTTACTCTGCATATGTGCCACAAATTGTGGCTCCATTGAATTCGCCTCCACCCCTTTGCTGTGCTGAAGAAACGTCTTCTGTCTTTCAGGAGTATACAGACACTGGCAGACAAGCCAATGCGGGACGCTCTGACAAAGGACCTGATGGTGGCGCTCAAACGCAAACAGCAGAGTTAGAGTGCTCTGTCTTCATTTCTGTTGCTGTCTTCCATGCTTTTCCGTTTTCTTTCTCCTCCTATCTGAAGCTCTTGGTTTCTGTTTCCCCTTCAGCTCCCGCTCTTGTCATTGCTCTCATCTTCAGCATTCATTTAAATGAACGAAAAGCTTTTTAAATGAGTCTTATTGGAAATGTCTTTTAAGGCCTCATTCTCAGTTTTGATAAGTTATAAATATCGGTGTTACAAATATTCTACACAGTATATTAATGTTAACTTCCTAATGCTCATGTACCGTTTGTCTCTTGGGGCAGTGATACACTTTTCCCACCTATTGAGGAATTTTGCAACGCATATAAGGGACGGCTGAGTGGTTGGGTGACGCATACAGGTCATTTTCACTATTTATTCTTGTATTGAATATATATGACGTATTTTTACCCCGTATCTCCTTGAAGAAAGTGCACATCACGTTTCCTGCTGTGAAGGGGGTCGGCAATAACACGCCCAGTACTGACCCATTATGATCATTGTTGTCACTGTACTCAGTGGAACATTTCTGCCTTTCGCTTTTTCTGTTGTGAATGCCTGGACTAATGGGCAGGTAAATGGGACAGTGAATGAACATGTAATGAATGCTCCTCTTATTACTGTTTTGGGTCTTGAATTTCTTTGTCTCGGGGGGAGGGGGGCTTTTTTGGTTTCTGTTTAGGTACGTGTTTCTATTTTTTTGTGTTTTTGTTTTGTTTTTTTTTGTAAAGCTTATTCATGAAATAGAGCCTCCCACTCCAATAAACCCAGGTTATTATATGGCAAGTCTACTGATGTATCTTGAGTCCTTGCATCATACTAGCAGTTGTAATATATTTTATTCAAAGAGTTGATAAAATGATTATTGATGAGCACTCTAATCGCCCATTTTCCATTTACATTTATTCAGTGTCAGGTCTTGACAAATGTTATCCAAACGTGATTTGAGTTGGGGTTGCAGGGCATCGGTCTGAGCAGACATACCCAGACCTCCTTCACGCCGGCCAGCTCCTCCAGGGGGATACCCTGGTGCTCCCTGGCCAGCCGAGAGAGAAAATCTCTCCAGCGTGTCCTAGGTTTGCCCCAAGGACTCCTACTGGTTAAACGTGTCTAAAGTACCTCCCCAGGCATCCTAATCAGACATCGGAACCACCTCAGCTGGCTGGAGATTACAGCTCAATGAAGTGAATTGGGCCACAATCCTCAAACCCCAGTTGCACCATCCCTGTGCTGAATCTATTCCCTCTGAAGAAGGTGTCAGTGGGATTCAGTAGCTCCTCACAGTGCTCCTCCTATCCCTGACTATGTCCCCACGTGAGATCAATGGTACTCGATCCCTGTTTGTCCCTTCCGAGTAACCTGAAAACTTGCCAGAACCTCTTCAAGGCCGACCAAAAGTTGTATTCTACGGCCTCACCGAACTACCTCTGCAACTGCTAAAGCCACACCCCGCTTCTCCGGCTGGTTCCCGTTCGCCGCCACCGAGTGCCACGAGCTAACCAAGCCCGGAAAGCCTCGTACTTCAGCCCGACGGCTCCCTTACTCGGTGCTGTCCGCCAGTGAGTTTGGGAGTTACTACTGCGACAGGTACCAACGGCCTTATGGCCACAGCTCTGCACGGCCACCTTAACAATAGAGGTACAAGACATTGTCCATTCGGGCCAAATGTTTCCAGCCTCCTTCAGGAAGGACGAGGTTCTGCTGGAGGTGTGAGTTGATCGTTGATCTCCCCACCATGGGCCTCTGCCAGCTGCTCCCAACATAATCTCACTATGCATTTACCCCTCAATTTGATCCTACACACCACCAGGGAGTGATCAGCTGCCAGCTCAGCACCTTTCTTTACACAAGTGTCCAGAACATACAGTCACATCTGGGTAAAGAAGTATGTGGGATGACTGAAAATTATTCCGATACATAATTACATGCTTTTAGAAGGGGGAACCGTGTATTCTAGCCTTAAAGTAACAATGCTCCCCCTTCGTATCTATTAACAAATGTATGATTGATGGCTGTTTTCGGGTAAAGAGATTTGTATGGCCAGTTTGATGTTTTGTACTTTCTGTACCTTTAGGAAACCATGCACCATGATGTTTTAATAGAACTGGATTATGCTTGAAAGGGCACAAAGTCGTCATTGTCAGCAGTAATTGATGATCATCTTAAAAAAAATACACACAAATACCGAAAACACATCCAGTGTTTTTGCATGAATGGTTCAACTCACAATGACAGAGAACGCAGTAGCGGGTTGCGTGATGATTCAAATCAGCGCCCGACAAAGGGAACATCGGGACGCCAGCCCGGGAAGAGCGATTCAGCATAGTAACGTGTTTAAAGCGTAATGTTTGGAATCTGTTTCGCATACTCTCTCACACAAGTGGGAGCACACGCGACACTTAATACGCTCTCCATAGCTCCACCTGGGAATGGTATTTAATCATTCTTATCCAGTACCGGTCCTAGACGAGCATCACTGCCGGTGCCCCCTCATAAGGTGATGCCCTAGGCGGCCGTTTGTGTCGCCAATAGGATTGACCAGTGCTGGCATTAGTGGCATTAAAACCCAGCGAATAACAGGACCTAAGCCACATTATAACTAAGCAAGAGAAATTACACCTGACTAGCATTCAAGCATAAAAAAACTCATTCAATGAGCACATCCCTCACGTGATTTTTCTTAGATATACATATAAGACTAATCAACAATAAAACTGCAAAGGCTTAAAACCATTAGTTTATAAATGGGGGATAACATTACAAGTTGCTATCCGACCCAGTGGATGAATCATGCAGGTGCAGCAACACACTTAAAAGAAAAAATATTTCTGAAAATTATGTTGTGCATTCCCAAACACCTTGAAAAGTATTTCCAACTTTCCGTAATTAATTTACGTACGGGGAAACTGAAGTTAACTCTGGCTATCGATTAAATTAGCAAATGTCGAAACGTCCAAAGTATTCTATAGTTAACGTACATTCCGCTCCACGGACCACAGACAGTATCAGGGTAATCACTCTCACTAGTCATGATCACCTCTGTCTTTTTCCCGTTTTTCCTCTACTTCTTCTTCATCTTCCCCTGGCACCAGCTGGGCTTCCGTCTTTTTTTAATTAGATATTGGTAATTGTATCACGGTGTGTGATACGGAGGGTAGGGGGTCGCCCGGCAAACCAAGAAATACCTATTTTCAACAAGACTTATTTCATGAGCTTTTTATCATTTCGAAATAATAGTGTGAAATGGTATTAGTAAACAAATATAGTAAAAGTAGTTTTTTTTTTACCATTTTACTCACATTTTCCTTGGCTCACCTCTTCTATTATCTGTCATTAAACAAGCGGAGCAAAGTCTGTTGGCTGATTTATTTACAGTAATTTTCATTAACGGAATGCCTGTCTTGCTGACTTCATGGTCTAATGTTTTAATAAAGATGGGCCTTTCAAGCTTAAGACAAATATCTTAATTGAAACAATACAACTGAAGACGTAGATGGGGATTGTAATCTACAGTCGAAAAGTATTGGCGTTAACGTTTGATCTCAGACGCAAATGTTTTCAGTGTATAGCAAAAACAATTGAATAGCCTTGCCGCACGAGACTGAACGTTGCTCCTTAAATCTCTGTCCACTTCAAATGTGTCGAGGCCAACTGCAGTGACGCACCTGTAAGGGGAGACATTTACTATGGGGGGTCGTTGGGGTCTTTATTAAGGTGCACATTGTGCTTGAAGACATGCTTGCATTACACGAGCATGCAGAATGAAGTGACTCTTGGTGATTATTAACATGCGACACGAACCTACTTTTCCTGAAGTTTAAAAAGTACATTCGGAACGAAGTCACGCATACTCTACATAATATTTTAACATCTAAAACATGACTAAAAAATATAAACACAATAAACACACAAAAGTTCACTTATTCTCTGTTGTTCTTTCTTCATAGCGCCATAAAAAAACCACATACACAATGAATACTACTATTCTTATCCAGCTACAAAGGAGGTTAAAATTTCCCTTTAATATTTTAGTTTTTTGTTGGCATTCAAGAGCAGTTGCTTCTCAAAATTGGCATCACCAAGCTTTTTTCTTCTGGGCCTTAAGTATTTGACCACCAATGATGAAAAGCCTCCCCACTGGGATGTCAGAGGAAAGTGCGGTGTGGTTTTTTATGAACAGCTTTTTGAGCTCGGGCAGCTGAGTGTATTCCCCAAACCCATCTGTGGTTGGTGCATCCAAGTAAGTGTCCACTTCTGTTTTTCTAAGGTTCTGTGGGTTTTGATTGAATAAGCACACGGCAGTGTGTTTATTGTCAGTGATGCCACTGGACTGAGATTGATCAGAGCTTCGATCGTGCTTCTGAGTCATCAAAGTTAACAGTTTCAAATTCCCGTTTCAGCATTACTCTGAACCGCAGCCGTTTTTCCTCATCCTCCACCCAGTCGAGCCTCAATGTTGGTAGCAGCATAGCTGCTAACATGTGTTACTTCTCCTCAAACAAGCCTTCAAGAATCATTTTGAGCGACGGGAAAATGCCGTGGGTTTTTATGAGGGGACAGCATATAATCAGACCATGTGTAGCACTGGGTTTCGTACACTCACCCAACAGACTATTCAGATCACTTCGCAGTTGGAGGATGTTTAGTGCAAATGCTAAGGGCCTCATTGCATCCACAAACATGTGTATGAAGCTAATTTCCTCTGGAGAAAACCGGCGAAAACCAAGCTCATCACAGACAGTGAGCAGGATAAGGTTGTCATGTACAGGAATGGCGGTGTCAGCACCTCACTGGAATCCGCCTTAGGAGTTAATGTTGCTGTGTGAGACAATCGATGCATAGCAAGATACACAGAGTTCCATTGTGTATCATTTGGAAACACAAAGCTAATCCCAAGCTTTTCCTCAACAAAATCTGATGCTTTAGAGCTTTGTTTAACCCTGTTCTACAAAGCAGACAACTTTGCAAAAACAGTCCTTGGTTCATCAGTTAATCCAATGTCATTGTTAATATCTGGGTCTGGATAATCATCAGCACTTGTGGCGATGTCTTCTCCAAAACAGTTGAACGCTTTAACAAAATTTGCAGCATTGTCTGTCACTGTGCACACAATCTTGTTTTGAATTTTGAACTCTTTATGCACCACAGACAATGTTTTTGCCAGCAAATCATCACCCACAATATATAGTCCAGGACAAGCTTGTCTACCTGTTGCTGGGGTACGAAGGCAACAGGTCCTTCAGAAAACGCTGCAAGCTTCATTTGGGTGAATGAACTTTGTAGTTGTTTTTTCATAGTCTTATACTTTGTTAATGATTTTTGTGCTCATGATTATGATGAATGTATTCCCTAAAACTGCTTTGATGCTTTAATTAGATGTGTCGTTTCAAATTGAATGCAGACATGGCTGATGTCCGGACAAACAAGTGGGCATAATTAGCATAAAACGTGTAGTTTTTCCCATCTAAATCTACACTGATTTCTTAAAAAAAAAAAAAAAAAAAAACCAACTCAAATGTTTAAACTGCCTTCAGCGGAAGCGCCCGAACTCGAAGCACCAGCCATGCTAGCCTGTAATCGGCAAACTTTAAAACTGTCATAAAACATGAGCGGCGTTCAGTCTCGCGATAGCGAACGTCACTCATGTTCACGTTCATAATTTGTAAACTGATTCGTACAGTTCAGCGTTCATGAAAAATATGAACGCGTTCAACTTTGAGTTTTAAACCATTGCAACTAATGCAGATCTCCTACACCACACCATATGTTACCTCCACGGACTTCCTGTAGCTGCCCGCATCAGATTCAAAACACTAACACTCGCCTACAAAGTCAAAAATAGTCCAGCACCCACCTACCTAAAAGAAGCCAGCACTGCACCACACTCTCTCCGATCCTCTAGCGCCGTTCAACTGGTTCCACTATCTCTCAAGGCGCAAGGAAGACATTTATCCAGACTCTTCTCTGTTTCAGCACCTACGTGGTGGAATGAACTTCCACTAGATGTCCGAACAGCTGAGTGCTTGGATGCCTTTAAACGACGATTTAACACCTAAAAAAGTAATTGGATTAAAACTTCCAGGATTATACTCTTATTATTAAAAAATGAATAAATAAATTGTATTACTTGCCAACAGAGTTTTTTTTAAGTGACAGTATTCTTAGCCAGGTTCCTCTGAACCAGTATTGGAATGTATTCACTGCAGATGATATTTCTAAGCACTTATGTAAGTCGCTCTGGCTAAGGGCATGTGTGAAGTGCCATAAATGAAAATGTTAAACAGTGGCTGCAGCCATGATTTCCCTTCCTAAACCAGAGCCCTATAACTAGAGACATAGAAATTGCTGTGGAGTAGATATGACACAATAAATCGTTTCCTTGGGAATGTCACCCATATTTAGGGACATTACAGAAACTGAAAAAGGATGCACAGGACTAACTTAGAAGCAGTGATGACCTTGAAGCTGTGGAGCCCTTCCTGTTGATATTTACAGAACCAGAGGATCTTAATATGACAGAGTATAACACAGAGTGAGTTTTTAGTTAAAGAAAAAAAGTTCTCATGTCTCAAGATTGAAAACATTATTTTGTACTCCTTTCTACCTTGCGAAGGAACATAGAACAATAGGTTTTCAGTGGTACAAGCAATTTAAAACTTTGAGTTAATGAAAACCAATGCAGATGTCAGTTGATCGTTCCCAGGTGGATTTGAAGGTGAAGAATACATTGGGGCAGATATACTACAGGAGATATGACTTTTAGGCGTCATGCCTATTATTTAAAAATCTGTATTCAATGTTCAAATCCATTTAACTCCTCGAGCACCTGGATGAAATTTGCTAAATAATGCCAAGTTGTATTTCTCAATATGTATGTGAGCAAAGCACGTAGACCAGGCGTAGCCAATCTTATCCGCAGAGGGCCGGTGTG
>JAODKE010000040.1:3786235-3803728 GCA_026779605.1 Mormyrus hasselquistii | reverse complement strand
GCTTGAAATGTAAAAAGTTCCATTTGTTTAGAAACTGTTTAGTGTTCAGGGAAGATGTATTCAATAGACGTTTGCACAGATATGGGTATTTGTGGCTTGACTCTTAAGTATGGCCTATATTTGCTGGGTCATTAAAGATCTGAGGTATATAATAGTGTTTCCTGAATATCCCATGTCCCTGAGTTAGTGGTTTTTTTATTTTATTTTTTAATTTTTTTAAAAAAATGCACTAAAAGGGTTTAGTTCTTTTGACATATTGCATGCAGTTCAACCATCTGAAAAAGAAACCAGTGAATTGTTCATTTTAAGATACCTATCTTTCTCTTGTGAATAGTTACTATTGGTCTTTAATAAGACAAGTATTATCTGATTATTTGACTAATCAGTGGAATAATCCATAGAATACTCTTACTAAAATAATCAATGGCTGCAGTCGTATTAATATTTTTAAACTCAAATATAAATGAAAAGACGTATGGTAAAATTTCTTTAATTACTCTAAACATACGTAACATTCTTCCATGTTGTCTGTACATTTTGATTCAAGCATTTATGAGGTATTTGCAGTTGTTTATATATCTTTCGAGAGTGTACGCGAGAGGCAAATGCGTAAAATGCCCCACAGTTTCTTCCACTGGCAACAGCGTCACTTCCGTCTCATGTGTCATAAGCTGTAGCAAGTGCGCAAAACAGCCCAAGCTAGTGACTTCCAAATCATCTATTGCTTTGTTTTTCCATATTACTCGCATTGTCTCGCACAATTGTATGTTTTTTTTTTTTTTTTTTTTTTTTTTAAGGGATTTTCCACTAAACGCTACTTCCACCTCAAAACTTGCAAGAATGCAAATTGCTATGCTCACTGAGTGGCAGCATTAGTGTTGAGCTTGAATGCTGCAAAAAAGCAATAAAACGCATCTAAAATGGGAAAGAGCTGTCATGTGATTATACAAATCAATTTGAGAAGAAACAGTACAGACTTCCAAAAAATAAATGACTAAGTATGGGATGTGGGTCGGTCATGTGGCCAGTACCCAATCCATCTAATCGGTCTGGATTGGTGCATCTGTACTTGCATGAATGCTAAAGATGACGTTAAACAGAAATGCTTAATGTAATAACGCTAAATTACATCACTGTCATCAAACTTGCAGGTACTGTTTTTCAGAATGACGTTAAATTGATCAGCCGGCCCGATTTTACTAATGAATAAAACGTCACAGGCCGTATAAAACCATAATCTCGCAGCTGGCCCTGTGAGACATTCTCTAACTAGAGTAACCACCTATGTCATGTTTTATGGGATTGTTCCATATCGTGTAAAAAAAAACTATGGAAAAATGCTGTTTGCCCGAAGCAGTTATCTCCATTATTTTAATAGTAATGTCACTCTGGTGCTGCTAACTTTTAATATTGATAAACATTAAGCATAAGCAAGCAGTATCAGCCAAGATTGACATAGTAAACATCTTATTTATTCAGAAGAATCAGCCGGTTCTGATGTTAACCTATTGCGTTTCTCTAATTGGAATAATGGATGCTGTTTCATTAAGAACTTCACAATGGGAAACTGCTTCATATAGTCAAATGTCTTTCCTGTTCAAAAGCAACGGGTATTATTATTTTTTGGACTGCCTTTAATGTGGCTGCAAGTTTGTTTCAGGGACTTGTCTGGCTGCCTTTTAAATGGGGCCATTACTCCTTGAGCTATGTATACTTGTCTCGGAAAGGAGCATGTGTGAAACGTCACCATTCCCTAGAACTGAAGTCCTACCCCTGGAGCTATTGGCTAATATTGCTGCACTGGCGTTCTGGGTAATGCTTCTCCTGTGTGCTCCACTTAAGATGTCAGGGTGATTTGTGGAAAACCAGGTTGCTTTGCAGTGAATACTCTGGTTTTTCTGACCTGTCTAGTTGCTGGGTAGAGAGAAGGATGGGTAAAGAGCCATTATCAGCCAAAATAGGGGTGCCAGAAAATAAACAATTTTGATAATAGTTCATTGCCTGATCACATGATCAATCAAATCAAATATAAAAATATATAAATTCAAAAAGCAAGATTTTTTTTGCTTACCTGGGTAACATGTCAAATTTAATTTACCCCAGTTTTTTTCTCCATTTATTTGCGTTTAGCCCAGACTACCTTTAAATCTGACAAGTTGTCCTTAAGCAAGTTGTCCGCTTAAGCAAGAAATCCTGCTTACTGAAACTGGATCCAGTTGTACCCCAGTCAGTTGTTTACCACTGATATTGCTAACAATGTCTAACAACACATTTTATTTGACATAATCGATGATGTCGATGCATTTTTATATATCGACGTGGAATTTTAGTGTCAACATGTTGTGTAAAACTATGTAAATCTTTTGTAACTGTAATGCTAAACGTATTGTAAGGGGAAGTACTTTATCCCCTCGAGAGCATATTAACGCTGTCCTTTTAAGATTTGCACAATAAGTCTGCTAATAGCTGAACTTTACCGTCCACCTGATGATCTCTTCGCCACTCGAGAGCTACGATATTTTATTTATTGGGCCTGTGGCATGGTTTTCATTTACAATACAAGTTTATTTTGCTAAATAGTTGGCTAGTTATTTCACTGCTGGCACCGTTAAAACTATATCAATTATAAACTGAATTCCGATATAGTTTTGTCTATCGCTGGTGCCAGCAGTGCAGCACTATTTTGTAATCCAGTAGCACTTCTCTCATAAATATTAATGAGATCTCCTACCGCCCTGCAACAAGGAAATTTGCTGCCCCCCCCCCCCCCTCGTGCATGAGGCAACATGGCTGCGTCTACCAGCAGAGCTCCGGAGCCTCTGGAGAAACGCGCGGCAAAAAAGGCTCGACGCGGTCTTCCAGAGTTTGGGAATACTTCAGTCATGACACCCTTTCTGCACCTCTACTGTAGTTGACGTTAATGACGCTGTTTCAGCAATTTTATTTTTTCTGTTTACTTATTCTGCCATGTAAGAGTGAGACAAATTATCGTTTACAACTACTCTTACACACACACCTGTAGCCTAAATCGTTCCTTGCTCACTGAAGTAACTTTAATTATAAACTACCTTTGATAGTTTTTGTTAAAAACCTGTTTCTCTAGTTATGAAATCCATTCCATGTTTTAGCATCCAAGTCAAACTGGTGTACTGAAATAATAATCACTGCAATAGTATTTACTTAATTAACTTCAGTCTAACATAGAAATCCTATTGAATCTCTTAAGATTTGCCTTTCTTGTTAATAATGCTCTAATGTTTAAGAAATGTTTTAATAAATTGAAATGTTAATGAGAATTTCCAACTTAAATGAATTGCTTATCAATAATTTTCATCTGATCAGTCGAAAAATTAGTTGTTAAATTAGTCGAATAATCGTAATAATCGCTCGATTAATCGTTTAAAGAATAATCGCGTGGGATATCACTAAAACACTATAGCAGCATGTCCACAGATATTGGTGGGACAGTACAGCAGTGCTTGAGGGGAAAAAATGCCAGGGGAGTGAAAAATAGCTCTCCTAAGTTGGCCTAGGGGAGCTGTTTTTTTTCACTGATGGGTGAAGGTTTTTTGTACAGAACTGCTGAACTGAACAGGGATTTTCATGAACGTTTTATGTTTCATTCAAGTGTGGTGCTTTCCTGGACAAACAGGCATTTACCTGTATAATAATATATATATTTTAATTTCATTTTATTGTTATATATGAACAACAAAAATGTGTAAAATGTTCAAAAATGTTGCGTAAGTTCTTCGCCATTGTTATCCATGCTGCCTAGTGATACATGAAACCCGGTCTCTCATTGGTCAATTGTGTATTCATAATGGCGATAGACCTATTGTTGTAGCTGTTACAATTTTGCTTAATATTAATGAACTAGGTTGCGTGAGGAAGGGAATTCCCGATCGTCTTCCTGGAAACACCAAGATGCGTGATTTTTAAATGTTTCATTTTTTGGCGTGCGTGATTTTTCACTCTCCTAAATGGCAATTTAGGTGCTCGATGGCGCGAGAGCGATCGAGCGCTTCACCCTTCAAGCACTGGTACAGTATGTACGACTGATTTAATGAGCCAGAAGTAAGATATAAGTGTTAAACAGTAACAAACTACAGTTTTAGCTTTTGTTGCTTAAGGGTGCAGCCATCTTTGATTCTGAGCTTGGGGTTGTGGATTCCTCAGAGTTCAGGAGTCGGAATTCCGACTTCAGGAGGAAATTTCTGACTAGGAACTCGGAATTTCCAAGTTCACATTAAACATAGTATGCCAACTGCAGCCTTGTTTCTCATTAATGAAGGGCTTCTTTATTGCTTTGAGATTTCATTCCTGCTTCTAGGAGTCTTATACGAACTGTCCTAGCAGTGCACTTCATACCTGCACTTAATGTTTCCCATTCCTTTTGAATGTCACTTGATATCATTCTCCAATTCTTCATGAGAAACTGTCAGATAAGCTGACGATCATCTCTCCCCTTAGAATGTCACTTCTGTCTTTTACCTGACAGGTTTCTGGTCGTTCCCAGTGTCACTGTCTGCACCTTATTTAACTTAACAGTTGTACTTTATAATGCAGTACACAATGTTTTGACAGCATTTACAGAAGCAATATTATTTTGCGAATATTGAAATGTTGGCGATTTTGAAATTCGCTGGGGATGGGGGCTCATAATGCTTTGCTGCTATGATGCCGCCTAAGCCTAGTAACAACTTAAAAACTTTACCCGTTTCACGTCACTGCTTGTATTTGTGTTTGTTGCAATGCGTCTTCTCTCTGCGCGTCTGGTGGGATATCATTGCTGTGCGCATGCACCGACCGCAACCATCTACATTCATAGACAAATGTAGCATGAACACGGGGAGCTGCGAACGCAACCGTGTGTAATGGCATGCAGAAAAGTGAAATGTGAGGCGGCGACATCGACGTTTGCTGTTAAGTCTAAGTGGTAATATGCAAATTCCATGTGTAGCTAATGAAAAATTCGTCAGCTTTTTCTTAATTATTAGCAACGTTGTAGCTGTAGTTTTAAACGTCATCTGTATAGTTTATTTGTATTCAAGAATTTCCCCTTGAATAAAGTTGTATCTTATCTTATTCGACATGGCCAGAGTTCTTGTGGGTGTTAAAATGCAGCTTTAATTACCGACTTAAGCTCCTGCTCCTTTTACTCACGGCCTCCATACCTTTGTGCTGCCGTCCGTCTCATTCGCCGGATGTCCAATGATGGCGTTCAGCCTGCTTGTTGTAGCAGATAAAGGGTGAGGCTGGGTTGTATTTTTAGGTGTCTGAGGTTGTAAAAAAGGAATCTGGTTGGGTGTTAATCTTCGGCCAGACAGTGCTCACTGGTGAACGGTGTCCTGTTTTGTGAATATTCTTTGTTTGCTATCCTGAGAAAATGATGTAGCCTGACCTTTGGCACACAAAGCAATAATGTTAATGATGGTGTGTAAATCAATGAAGCTGAGAGAGGGCTTTGAAAGTCATTAACAACACGTCCCGTCCTCGTTGCATCTAATACTCCCGGTACTGAAATTAATCTCATCATATGAATCCAGTCATTTTTTTTTATTATTGTAATAGTAAGCCATATTTTAATTATTTGGTCTTCTGATATAGACTGTACATGTCAGTAAAAGATGTCCTGTGTTATGGCCGAGGGTGATTTGTAATTTTTTTTTTATTTTTTAAATTCTTATTGATTTCTAAGTAGTAAGCTTATGCCGATGTCAGTTATTTACGGCAAGTGATGCCATCTATGGGCTTAGCGACCAGCTTGTGTTAAGTCGCGATTGTTTTTTTTTCTTTCTTTGCAGTATGAAGTGAAACCGAATTGAATTACGTACCATCAAACTGCTGCTTCAAGTTCAGATCACACCGAAGATTAAGGAAAAACTAAAAACCCAAGGCAAACAGAAATTGCAACGACGCTAAGGAAAAAAAAAAAACGCATCATCAAGGATTGATTCAAAAGTCAACAAAAGAAAAACCAAACAACCAAAGAATAGAGACGACAGTCTGCCAAAACGCGGCAACAATACGAAGCCAGAAGACCACATCTGATCTGAGACCAGAAGTTTGTGCCTACTCAACAGCTTCAACAAAGCACACGTCCCAACGCTGCTCAAAGCCCTCCTCATCCTCGCTGTGCCTCTGTCCCATCGGGGTACGGGGGGGCTACTCTTTGCTAGTTTGACATAGTTCCCCCCCTGTTTGCGCCTTCCTTCCCATCCCTCTTTCTCTGTCGTCTTGCTATGTTTCTTTTTCTCCTGAGTTAAAGCAGTGTTACTCCTGTCAGCCCCCTACTGTTGTTTCTTCTCTCTTTCCCCATTTATTATTATTATTTTATTATTTTCGCTTGAAAGTATCACAACACGGGTCAAGCATAGTCTGCAGTCTGTGTGCAAACGAAATCGCCTTCGGTGCTCCCTTGACAGCTGCTGTCCGAGAAGCCGCTCTTCCCACCCGGACAAGGTAGGCCCCTCTAACGGAAAGTTTGCATGTGCGTTTGGGTGGTGCTCTGCTAACACGTTCCAGAAAAACAGTGTATGGGACTGGTTTTGAGCGGTTTCCGATGTCGGGAGTGGTAACCCTGATTCGGGTGATAATGCCTAATGTCTAACGTCAGTGCTTTGGCTGTACCTTTCAACTCACTGGAATGAAAGGTGGGGGGGGGGGGATACGCAGAACGTCAATGTTCAGAAGTAGAAACGGCCTAGTCGCCAGAAAGCCCTTTCTTCATTGAACTGTATATGAGTGACACAAGAAACTGCATCCTGTCAAAAGGCGATGGAAGCATTGGAACTTCATTTTCACTTAGGAGTCTGCTGTTGTACCTGTGTGAGAGGTGCAGCGTAAACATAGCATCAGATGCGTGCGCATTGTGACCTTAGTGTCCGTCTACACTTTCTGTTCTCTTTCTCAACCCCTAACCCTACCCATGTTAACTTTAATTAAAAGTCGGTTCTAAAGTTTAGTGACAAGAATATGTTCATGCTGGAAATCTTGCTATTCAGTTGCCAACCTGAGTTTACACTTTCCAGCGTGTTTCCTGTTTTAATGTTAATTTGATTTAAGATCACAATTTAACAAGTTTTTTTTTTTTTTTTTGTTCCTTTACAAATGACGGTGGGAAAAGTGCAGATTATAGATTACCTAATTGCTATATGAGGCGGTGTTAAATGTATGTCTACTAAAATGTTATTCTAAGTTTGAGTGAAATGCAATCGTTTCTCCCCCCTGCTTGTATTCTACCTAGTTTTAGGGGTATAGTTAGTTACTCAGCGTCAGTTAGAGGGGCATCCTAATTTAAGTGATACAAGAACAAAGCAAATATGAAGACATTTGAACCATCTCATGGATGTAAATATCTGAGATTTTTTTAAATGCCATCTATAAAGTAAGTTGTTTATTGGTCTTTAATGTAATCTAGATGAACTACTCAAGAACTACTCAACTGTGGGCTACATAGGTACACATTTAGTCAGCATATACATCAGTGGTTTTTGTTCCAACGAATTGCGGCATGAACCTTGAAGATCTTAATTGCTAGACCCTTGTTCTGGGGCTTTTCATCGCCGGCCCTCTCAAGCACTTATGGTAGTTGTCCTTCCTAATCTAAATTTTTGGCATCGGCAGTAGAGTTTTAAGAAAAGACATATCTGCCAATTTATTTTGATTGAATCAGGCCTAGCTGGCTTGAACAAGCTGGTTCATCCTTTTCATTGTCCATGGGCATTCTTCTTGTAGATGACACTTCTTATGAAAGCCTTCGGATCTGGCACAGTGATGTCACATTTCGTGGTAATTTTATTTTCAGTGCTCAATACCTGGATCAGAGTAATTATTTGGACAATCACTTATTTTTTGATATGTTGGACCCATTTATTTCAGCCAAACCAATTGTCTGTCTCTACATTCCAACACAAAATCCAAACTCTTGCTGGAACGTAGGGTTGCCTAAGTAGTTCAGATGAGTGTTTCCCAACCCAGTCCTCAGGGACCCCAGACAGTCCACATTTTTTTTTTTTTCTCTCCCTCCCAAATCCCAGCCAATCAAGAACATCACACACCTCTTGCGGTTGGGTTGGGATCTGGTAGGGAGCACAAATGCAGACTGTCTGGGGGTCCCCAAGGCCTGGGGGGGGAAACGCTGTGTCAGAGGACCCGAGGGGTAAGATGCAGAAAGCGTAGGTCCTGTCGCTAGGATGCCCCTTGTGCGTTTCCCCGCGGCCGCATCCCTCCTCCCCTTTCCCAGGCTGTAGCATTGTGCTTACCGCCTGTTGTTGTTGTTGTTGTTGTTGCTCCCTCCCTCCCTTCCCCTTCTTTCTCATTATTTTTCTCTTCTGTGTCCCTCTTCTCTCCACCTTTTGCAGACGTCAGGAGGTGTGTCGTTGGGTGGGTGGTGTGGAAAACAAAAAAAAAAAACGAAACAAAAAAACCAAAAAAAAAAAAAACCCACAAAAATAGTTTCTCCTAAACCAAAGGTGTGAACGAGCGCAGAAAGCGGCACGAAGGGGGGTGGAGTTTGGGAGTGTATGGGCAAATATGGGCAGCCACTGGAAAGGCTTTGTGGAGTTTACCTTGCCCGCGTCTCCACCCACTGCATTTGTTAGCGCCGACCTGGGCAGCACCTCCCCCGTCGGACTCTGCCTGTCCCCGTATGGCCGATCCGTAAGTTCCACCCCACTGTGCCCCCATCTCTGTACCCCTGCCATTAAACACCCGCCTTCCCTCCCCACTTCTTGCCCCGCCCTTCTGTCTCCATCCAGTCCGAGCACAATTCTACCTCCTGGGCTCTGAGACTAGTCTCTGCTGAGCTGCAGCCTGTGCTGAAATTAATGTGGGTGGGTAGTTGGAACACGTGGGCACGTTCATCTATGCTTTCCTATGTCGTCCTCAAAAATCTGGGGGAGCGACCTCCACCAACCCTCCTCCTGGAGATCTACCACCCTGCAGAGTTTCGGTGCCCCCCTGATTTAACACGCACAATATAGATAAGTATTGGAACCACCTGTATTGGAGCTAAGTTGGGTAAAATAACAAGACGCTACTGAAGAGCCTGATTATCTGCATCAGGTTGTAAAATTAAGGCGGCACCTGAACTCTGCAGGGTTGGTGAACACCATCTTAACACACGAGCTGCTAATTTTTGGCCCACATTCTTTGAGGGCTGTAGTGTATGACATTAACTCCCGACTCTCAGCGATAACACACTGTGTTATTAGCTGAAATTTCAGAGTTTCAGATCTTATGACCGTCCAGTGAGATTCTGAGATTCGGTGTGGTTTGTAAGAATGTAATTGACATGAATCAGCAGTTTCTCCTGGTCTCTTGAGAATGTGTGCCTTTTAGTTGCACTATGGTAATTGGAATGCAGTTACTATAAGCCATGATACATGCAGCTATAAGTTAAATTAAATTGCTGTATTGACCAGCTTCCTCACGCTAAAAATGTTTCCGGATTTCCAAAATAAGGCATCGTTCTTATGCCATACAACTTTAATTTTCTGCATATTCGGCTTATTACTTAATGCTGATTATCTATACATGTGAACAGGATATGCATTTTGAGGACGTATGGGCGTTTTGCGGAATGTTACGATGCATTGTTTTTTAAAAAGGTATAAACACCAAATACCACACACTATTTTTTTTTTTTTTTTTATAAAAGAGATCGAACTGAAGGATCCTTGTCCTTTTCGTGTAGCTGTTTTGCTGTGCTACATTCGAATCTCTTTCGTTTGAACGTGAACAGAATCGTCTGCTTTTCAAAACGGCTCCTGCCCTGGCACAGCTAGTCTTGACCCTCCATCTAACCCATACCCACTCTTCCCCCGTTGGCATCGACGGTCTCCACATCCATCACACTCACGCATATGCCTTGGCCCTCTCACTTTCACCTTGTTGTTCTGAGGTATTTAAAGAGGAAAGTCTTCATTTTTTGAGGCGCAGTAGTGCATCATTTACTCTCATCTTCCCTTGTCACCATTTTTCAGCTCCATCCCTTTACTGCAAATTCGTATGCATGCTAAAGCGGAGAAAGTCGTGTGGATTTCCTGCATGAAGAGCTTACTTGGTGTGAAATGCTTTGTTGCATTGCCCACTGACACATTTTATCAGTAGTTGCGTGGTTGTGGGTTTAGGGGTTTTTCTTTTTGGTGTTGAGTGAATTCTCCTGGCTGGCTGTTGGCTGTTGGTGCCCTCTGTGTGTCAGGCTTTACCGAGTGGTTTGAATCTGGCTTTATCGGGGCCGGATAGTTTTCAGGTGACTTGAATATGACCCGCTGCTTGGAGTTTGCTTTGAAAGCTGTGTAGCTTCGCGATGAAAAGCTCTCCTGTTTGTCATTTTGTTAGTCGGACCGTTTGTGGGTTAAGCAGCTTGTCAGCAGGGACAGGGTGTTTTTCCGGAATAAACCCGAAATATGACAGACTGACATTCTGGATGTCGTGTAGTCCATGAGAAGGCTGATGTCCCAGCCCTGTTACCAGGACGACAGAAGTGAGGCTGTGTCTGGCCCGTGTGTTCTTTTAGCTTGCCTCTTCCCCCGACCCTGGTACAGCACGTCCCTGTCCTCCCCCTGCTAGCGATGGAGAGGGCGTACTCTGAGCAGGCCCCCGCCGTGGCCCTCTCGGCCCCACCCATCCCTCGTTCGTCCTCACTCTCCTGTCGTTCCTCTCATCCACCCGGGGCAAAAAAGCACAAGCGGACCCCCCTATACCAGAGATCAGTAAGTGACAGTCTTTGGGACGGTGCCTGTGATCTCCGCGTGGCCCCCTAATCACTCCTAGTGCTAACCGCATGGTTTGGGTTCTGTTTGCAGTCTCGCCTTGTACAAACTGTCATCAGCCTCTCTGGTGGCTATACCTCACTGGTGGTGTTAAGGTTTTGCCACATTAACATGGCGCCACACGTCCCTCGGCGTTCTCTAGCATGTTGCCACAGGAATCTGGGCAGAAGCTCATGCACCACCAGAGCTGTGCATGTTTGTATCGATGTTTTATGGTGGTATGGTAAGTAAGTGCTAGTTTTTCTGGTGGGAAAAATTGGTGTGTTTTTTGGGTTGTCAGAGTCTGTACTTAACTTGCCTGTTAAACTTACTTGATTGAGTTTGGATTATTATGAATTACCCCCCCATTAAGTGGAATGATAGCAGGCTGGCATGGTTTTGGAAAGGTGAACAGCTCTCTAAGGCCCTTGTGTCTTGGTTGAGGTTTGTGCTCTTTCATACTGACAGTACTGATGAGTGAGAGGTGGCTTCGAGGTCACGGGCAGCTGGAGTGAGTCTGCTCACTCTTTCACGGCCGTGGTGTGAGGCAGGTTGGGGAGGTCTGCTTTGGACTCTGGAGGGCTTGTAAAATTGTCAGCTGTTGAGTTTGACTAAACACACACCAGGCTGTTTGAGCACTGATGTTCTGACTGGGCACGTGGGCTGCCTGAAGCGTTAAGATTATTTTATTTTTTTTTCATTTCTGGACAAAATTTAAAACCAGTGTTGCATGTAAAAAAAAAAAAAAAAATGTTTTGAATGCCATGACAAAGTAAACAATGCTTCCGTTCGGCCTGTTCCCCTCCCTAACCCCCCTTCTCTCTCTTGTTGGACTGCTCCAGATGAGCTTTGACCCTGGCCTTCTGCACAGCACTGGTCACTCTGCCTTTGCTAACGGTGCAGGCAGCAGCCTCCGTGAGACAGGAGTGGTGGAGAAACTGCTCACTTCCTATGGCTTCATCCAGTGCTCAGAGAGACAGGCCCGCCTGTTCTTCCACTGCTCCCAGTACAGCGGAAACCTCCAGGAGCTGAAGCTTGGAGGTGAGGTGTTGCAAACGTCTGGGAGTGTATCGAGACTCACGATAAGTTGTTAGTTATGGATCCTCCAGATATGGATGAGGATCTGGCTGCGGTACATTGGGTGGAGCTATACTAGGAGGACGTCTGGTGTTGGCCAGAAAACGCATGATCTCCACACCTGGACTGGACATGACGTTGTGCAAACTTCAAGAACAGAAAGCGGTCGTTTCTAAGATTATTATAATATAGTGGCACGGGGAGGGGTTGGGGGACAAAGAATCAGCTGGGTGGGCTTTGGGAATCAGAAAATTGTTTCAGAAACAAATACAGTATTGAAAATTACCTTAGAAAAGAGTTTTATATTGATTATGATTAACAGGGTAGAATTGAACAGTCTTTATATACTAAAGAATCTCATGAATTATTGATCCAACAGTATTTATTTGTGCCAAAATCGCAGTGTGTGTTCTTCACTTTTCCCCAGGATGAAATGTCTGGATTATTTTAGATCCTCTTAGATCGCTAAGCTAACATTCTCAAACCTCACATTTCGATGTTTACCTCTGTAGTTTTTCTTTCTTGGGAGAAGCGATTATGCCTTTTAAAACAATGAAGTCTCAGCTCTTTACTAGACTGCATCAGATGGCAAATGAGCTACATATTCAACACGACTCCTGGGGGCCACAGTAATAACATCACGAGAGAGTTGCCTTTAAAAGGACACCCTAATTCACATATTTAGAACTCTTATAATTCGGTTTGTACATGCTATGAAGAAAGACAAGGCCTCTAGAGTTGCTTCTCTGCTGCTTGAAAATGGTCTTCTAAACATGCAGACAGTGAGAGCGCTCAGATCCAATGACTGGCATTGTCAGGTTGCCAGGGAGTGATTGACAGTGCTCTCATCAAATGATGCTGGGCAGTGTGAGATCGACTATATTCTACAGCAATAGCGTTAGGGTTGAACCTAGGATATGACATTAGTGCAACATTGGGCACTTTCTCTTAATATATGTTTGCTTTTTCGGTGATTTTATTGCTGCATCTGAAACAGATTTTAATCTTGTTTAAGTCTATGAGAATGGATGTTAATAGTCTGGTTTAAATTTCTGATTTTGGTGTGTGACATTCTCACTTTTTATGTAGTTTAAGATGATGTGAGAAATATTAGTCTTCATCTTTTAAAGGAAGCCAGGTGCAGTCGATCCACATGTACTCTACAGCATCATGGCCTGATGTGGAGGTCATGTGATTTCCGGCCTCACGGTGGAGATCATCCTAGTGGAGCTCGCTCAGTGTTCTGCAGCCAGATGCCTCTTTAGATGTGGACGTGAGACTATCCACAGCCCAGCATATGGGCAGTTGCTTTGTTAGAGCTGTCATGTATGATTTTGCGGCTCTTCTGGAGATGAGTCAGGCTGGTTGAGGCATGCAGACAAATCTGTAGTACCAGAAGCTCAGTCTTCATGGTTATGTAAATGTCTTTTGTTTTCAGCTCAGTACTGATGTTTGAGTTTCATGTGCAGAAGTGTAAAGACTGCTGTTTAACTTCTACCTCATTCTACCTAACGTGGAGGTTTGTTTCTAACGCTCACACTTATCCAAATGATGAGAAGTAGCTGTGGAGGTCGCAACGCTGTGGAACCCACACATGTCGCTGTCAGTTACTGCAGCGCCCAGTAGATGCCAAATAAAACCAACAAGTATGGAGTTATAAATGCTGTAAATCAGGATGTCACTTAGAAGGTGGGTGTGTGTGTGCCCCCCCCCCCACCCCCTTGTTCACGCAGATGATGTGGAGTTTGAAGTGTCATCAGACCGGCGTACTGGAAAGCCCATTGCTGTCAAGCTGGTGAAGATCAAGCCAGAGGTGCCTGAGGAGAGGATCTCGGGGCAGGTGGGCACAGACTTGCATGCTGCACAGCTGGTACGGTTCAGAGCACTATCATGGCTTATGTCTGGTCCATCAGGGCTGGATTAACTTCTCTGGGGGGGGGGGGGGGTCCTAGGCTGGCATAGCTAGGGAGGCCCCCAAGCGGGCCAAGTAAGCTTGGTTTTTTGGAGCAAAAAGAGAACTGCAAGGGAATTTAAAAACAGTTGCTGATAATTTGCAATGATGATCACATGCTGCGCTGGTAGCCCGTGCTAGATTCAGGCTTTAATGTAACTTTGTTTGGAGTTCAGTGAATGATGCTCTTTGCTCTTCAGTAGCAACCTGAGTTTACGATGGTCGTAAGGTTATGTTATGCCTGACTTTGCCGGTCCTTCAGATGTCCCATGTGAATCGTGGTTTGATATTTTAATCTGTTGAAAATGTTGATGTGTAACAGGTGTATAACGAACAGTATAGGAACAGTAATTGGTGTATAATGTCATATGTGACAAATGTTTAATCTGGGTTAACTACATCCAGCATCTGTCTTTCCGTGTCTATTCTGTTTGTCAGTCTGTATCGGCAGTGCGGTACATGCTCCCTGACACCTGGCTAACCTCGTTCCCCAACTTGATTTCCATCCTTTAGGTTGTATCTCCAGTTCCCACCCACCTGGATGGTAAAGCGGCGCCTGGACAAGTACCCACTGGAAGTGTGTGCTACGAGAGGAATGGGGTAAGGACCGCCCAACTAGAAAGACCTGCGCGGTGCAGTGTGAATGCGCTAAACGTGGGGACATCTGCTTAGGGAACCTCGATGGGCAGCCACTGTGGGTTTTTTTTTTTATATATAAATATGATTACTGTTATGTATCATTTACTTCCATCTAGGAGGTGTTTTACCTGACCTATACGCAAGAGGATGTCGAGGGCCAGCTGCACCTGGAGACTGGGGACAAAGTCAGCTTTTTCATGGAGACCAACAAGCAGTAAGTGAAAACCTCCCACCATCCCGTGGAACAGGCCTGATGAACTTGGCCTCTGAGTCTCGAATGTCTTTCAGCACGGGAGCCGTAAGTGCCCACAACATCGTCCTGGTTAAGAAGAAACAGCAGAGGTGCCAAGGTGTTGTTTGCGCCACCAAGGTAGATTTTGTACGATTTCGGTGGTTCCTTTTGCTGCTGCTGCTGCTGTCAGATGGTGTGTTTGACTTTCCTACCCTCTCTTCTTGCTCCTAGGAAGCTTTTGGGTTTATTGAAAGAGGAGACGTGGTGAAAGAGATCTTTTTCCACTACAGTGAGTTCAAGGGTGACCTGGAGGCACTTCAGGCTGGAGACGATGTGGAGTTTACCATCAAGGAGCGCAACGTGAGTTTGGGGCTTGACGCAAGCCTCCTGAATTTTCTAGAGACGTTCGTCAGGCTTGTGAGGCATTTGGAACAAAACCGCTTGTGTTTCTGACACTTTCATACGAAACGTTGTCGCTTTGATAGAGCTGAGAAAATGTTTTACGCAATAATCATTTTGAGGTGGAACTGCCTTTATCTTCAGTAAGGTGACACTTTGCTTTGGGGAAAAAGGCTCCAAAAGCTCAACTTGAACATGGTGTTATGGCCGTTTAGGGCAAGGAGGTGGCAACAGAGGTGCGTCTGCTGCCCCAGGGTACGGTCATCTTTGAGGACATCAGCATCGAGCAGTTTGAAGGAACCGTCTCCAAGGTCATCCCTAAGATTCCCAACAAGAACCAGGTTGGCACAGGCTCTAACCAACATCCTAGCCATCCTAGCCTAGCCAGTTTCGTGTTTAGAATCACCTTGAAGAGGGTCATGAAACACAGGGTGAAGTCCTACTCTGCAGAACCCAAAAAGCTCTGTCAAAGTTCTCGCCACACAAAAATAAGTAAGAGAATAAGCAGACTAAGCCTGTTTGTCCAGGGGATGGGTTTATAATGGCAAGACTATAGTTGCCTTAGAACATTTCAGTTCTCTAGGCTTTCACTGTACTCTGCATTACGGGGCCCGGGAGGGGGGGAAAAAGATAAACATTTGCGAGATCTCAGAAAACATTAATAACCGCGTGTCCGTTTGAAATACAAAAGATGGCATTTTGGCCTATTTATCGACTAAGTATCAACAAAAGCGATACAGACACGGCCAGTCAAGTGTGCTTTAAGAATTAAATTTGGGGGACGATCCACACCATGTAACTTTCATATTATGTGTTTTTATGCACATTTATTAATAATCGCACTGTGTCCATTCACTGCCAGTGACTGTAAGAAAGACAGCTGGGCTATTGATCATAAAGTACACACACCACCATTGAAATATTCTTAAACAATTCGACCGTACATAAATCTGAAAAATGAGTGGTGTTCCCTTTTTTTGAAAGATATGGCAGCCAGAAAACTGAATAAAGTTAATTTTACCGCGGTGTCCGAGTTAAGGTTTAAACCCGAACCCGTTCCTGTATGCCTCCCTGATATTCTCCATTGGTGATGTATACATGCATGGAAATGGAATTTCAACACCGCGGTAAAGTTAGCTGTATATGCAGTTTTCCAGCTGTAATATTGTTCAATGTGTTTTTAATATATATTTCAATGTTTTCGTGCCCATTTAATGTTCTTCCTTAAAGTCACTGGTGGTGAATTAGTATCAATAAATGAGTATAAAAAGACGCATGAAAGTTACATGGTGTGCTTTGTCCCCCAAAGTTTAATGCATGATGCACACTTAACTGCACATGTCTGTATCATTTATGTTTATAGTTATTAGTCGAAATTAGGCCAAAATTCTTTTGTGTTTCAAATGGACACATCTCAGTTGTTTAATGTTAATCTTTTTTTTTGTTTCCTCTCGGTAATGTTTTGTGAGATCTCGCAAATGTGTTTTTTTTTTTTTTTCCCCCCATTTCCCCTCCCACTGCATGCACCTTCCACTTACTGCATGCACCTTCCACTTACTGCATGCACCTTCCACTTACTGCATGCACCTTCCACTTACTGTTTTACTTCAGACGGTTTTTGAAGCCTGTAACATTTTATCGTGTGTTGTACTGCCAAGCTTAATTTGCATAGACTAGTCCTTGATAGCTGAAATGTAGATGTTCTCTATAAATATATATGTCATTGGAATGTAGCTGCCGGTTACTCCGCCAGGCCTAACACTCTGCTGTCGGTCGTTCCGCAGAATGACCCCTTGCCTGGGCGCATCCGTGCCAGGATAAACTTCACAGATAAGGAGCTTTTGTTTGGGGAGAAGGACACCAAGTCAAAGGTGACTCTGCTGGAGCGCGATCACGTGCGTTTCAACATCTCCACAGATCGCCGGGACAAACTGGAAAGAGCCACGAATATAGAAATCTTGCCTGACACATTTCACTACACTAAAGAAACTAGGGAAATGGTAAGCAAATGTTTGTGTTCCATTACACAAAAATGTAAAATCAATTTTTGTGGGATTTCAGTGCTGGAGTAGCATGGTTGTACCGTTGCCCTGCTCACCATAGGGGGTGATTGCTGCCATGCGCGACGGCTTTGGTTTCATCAAGTGTGTGGACCGGGATGCCAGGATGTTCTTCCACTTCAGTGAGATCTTGGAGGAGAGTCAGTTGCACATCTCTGATGAAGTGGAGTTCACTGTTGTGCCAGTGAGTCACTTTCGACTGTTACACATTACCTTCCATCCACTCTGCTCATAGTCCTTTTCTATACTGTAAGTGTTTATCAGCTAACCACCCCCCCCCCCCCCCCCCCCCCCCCCCCCCCCCCCCCCTCCCTCTCCCCCGCACCCCCCCCCCCCGCCGCGAGCAAGGCCACACCGCGAGGAGCCTGCCCCCCC
>JAODKE010000040.1:3757970-3774990 GCA_026779605.1 Mormyrus hasselquistii | reverse complement strand
TTTTTTTCCTTTCTTTCTTTCTCTCCTCTCTCCTCTCTGGATCTTCCTGTTCATAGTGACAGGATGTTCTGTCTGTTTCCAATTTTAGGGCTTTAATGTGGAACGGAAAACCCATCAAGCCGGTGTGATCGACTGAACCCTCAACTGTACTCCCAGGACCCATCCCCATCCGAAAAGTGCAATCCTGCAAGGGGCAAATCTACAGCAGCTGTATTCTATAAATGCTGTGAGATGTGCATGCACAGCCCATTTTCCTGTTCTAGCCAATCCATTCGATGCAGAACCCTCCAAATCCATTGGTCCTCTGCTTTTGATGTGGGCGTGGCCTCCAGTGCAGCAGCAGGCTTAGGGAAGTCTCTATTCTGTGTTTGTGTGCGTGTTTGTGTAAAATGTTTTAGAGACCATGTGGAAGGTAGCAGTGGATTTGGTGGGTTCTTTGGTGAAACGGCAATTTACCAACTGGAAAATTGCTCTAGTACCCCATGTTTGAAACTCAAAAAGTAATATTTAGCGAGAGTCTGGAATTCTTCACCTGTGATGTTAGTGTGTTAAATGCTATTAGTTTTTTTTTTTCCCTCTTCCTCTACCTTATAAATTCATGCTTTTGACATGGTGGACTTTATTTTTCCAAAAAGAGCTTAAATTTTCTACTTTTTCTTTGAAGGGACACTGATTTATTTGACCTTTTAAAACGGATGGTTTCACAAACCCAGGCAGCCTTGCTGCTTAGTTCTTAGAATAGTCAAAACGGTTAGTCATCCCATGTTTGTGTTTCGATCGTATCCCTACCTCCTGATTCACTCTGTGCTCAGGACATACACCCCAGAACCCATGTGTTCAGAATTCCAAATGGCATCTTGTGGTCATCAGTTATTTTTATACATGAATTTCATTTTCTTCATTGCACATTTCAGCTATTTTGCTGTTTTTCATTGCATAAGTTTCTGCTAATGAATGAGAAATTAAACTTAAGGTGCCTAAAAATACGTACACAAAAATGATTTAGTAATTTACTAAACTTTTCCCAGCCAACCACCAAAATGTAAAGAACAATCCTGGAACTTTTTTTTTTTTTTTGTAGAATTAACACAATTTGCATCCCAATACAAGTGGGCTGAAATATGCTGTATGTAATGAGTGCCCTCCCCCCCCCCCCCACTTCATCATATAATTCAAGAACTTGTTTCAATTGAAGGGGGGAGATGGGAGGGATCGATCTGGGGTGAAAGCGATTGAGATTTTGAATTCTGTGAGCTGGAGGGATCGGCCCCCTTCAGCGACACATGGTGTTATTACTGTCATAATGATCAAAGCGGTGGAGGTGGCCAGGCTTGGGCTGGGCCTTGCACACACTCCTGTGTACTTTTGTTAATGGTCTTGAATGAAACTTAAATAAACGTTTTACGGAACATTAATGTATGTTGTCTCTTCATTTTGCGCTTGCTGTGTACTTAAGCCTGATTTTTAGAATTGTGAATTTCAGTGTTTTCCGCTACATATTCCCACTTCCCCTTTTGAGTATATTTATTGTCCTCCGTGCAAGAAATGAAAAAGAGTGGATTCGCATAATCTAATGCGGGGGGGTGGGGAATCTGATCCACAGAGGGCGGGTGCAGGTTTTTGGCCCCTCGATCAGCCAATGATAAAGCAGCGGTTCTCAACTCCAGTCCTGGGGGCCCACTGTCATTGGCCGGTTTGAGAGGCCATCCCAAAGACCTGCACCCACACCAACCCTCCATGGATCAGGCTTCGCACCCCTGATCTAATGGAAACACACTTAAAAAGTGAACATTTCAATACAATTAACAAATTTACACTGTACCTCAACGTTCTTGGATGTTCATTTGCCCTTATTGCATTTAGAGAACTGATGCTAATTGTGCAGAGTCCCCAGAAATCAAACGTTTTTATTAAAGGGACTTAACTTCGTGCAGTTAAATGATGACTTAATGGTTAAGAGCACAAGGTCTATTGAAATAAAAGCACTGTATTTAAATGTATATGCAGGTGAACCACAGTAGTGAGCACAAGAGGGCCCCCCTCCCCCTTCAAACCTTTGTGCTACTCGGATACATCGTCACTTCTGAGCAGCGAACCATGGCATTTCTCACCCAACGCGCCCGAAGTTGTTCTGGCGCACTGGGTCCTGTGTGCATGTTCTGACATCTCAAAATCTGTCCCAAGGATAGACCGGTCTCTCCAATGGGAGTCAGAGTCGTGGAACTCCCGGTCCTGTTCCCTGCTTGCAAAAGCTTCTCCTCTCCCTCTTGAAAGCCCCCTCTGATTGGTGAATCAGAGTACCGAGTATCCGAATCCTCGCCCTGTGGAACAGCGGCGTTAAGGTTCTGGCCGTCCCCCAGGCCGTGTAGTCGGAATTTGTATTCTTCCAGCCTTGCCTTACATTCCGTAGCCTTCTGCTTCATCTCCAAAAACTGCTGCTGCAAGTCTTGCTCATAGGCCTCCTCTGCTCTCAGTTCATTCTCCCAGTACTGCAGCTCATCCTCCTCAAATTCTGTCTGCTGAAAGAATTCTTGCTCCTCCTCCGATCGTTGCTCCTCCTCCAATTTATTAATCTGAGCCTCAACTGCGTCGATTTGCGGCTGCAGTTCATGAAGACGGGCCTGCTGGCAAACCAACAGCGTTCGCAATGCATCCTGTTCCTCATTCGCTTTATGAGTAAGGAACTGCATGCTCTTCGTGTCTTCATTCTTGTCTAAACCCTTCGCCCTACTGTCAGGCTCACAAAGGAGACTCGCCCTCTTCTGATGTGTGGTAGCTGTGGGGGATTTACGGTTTCCTCTTTCTTGTGATGCCGCTGTGGAGGAGAGCTGCCCAGCGTCACCTTCAGGAGACTGATGGCTCTCTGTCTTCCCTGTATCCAAACCCTTCTCCTCCTCCTGTATCCCCCGGAACCTCCCATTCCAGCTCAGGCTCTCCAGCCAGCCCCTTGCTTCTTCCACCAGTGTAAAAGATTTGCGTTTTTGCCCCTTGGCCTCGGCTGCGTGAGGAAGCTCCGCGTCCGACCTTAGACGAGGCAAAGGCGGCAAACTTTGGCGATGTACGGAACCGGCTCTCCTCGCTGCCCGGTTTTTGCTTCCCACCTCCGACTTCCTTAGCGGAGAACCAGCACTAGAGGGTACATTGTCCTCCACTGTCGAAGGCCCAAGATGTTGCAGGGTGAGCTGTACCTCCTTAGCTTGCTGACCGTACTTTTCCAGAGATTCTAGGAGGCACTCACTGGGGGTCATGCTGCGCTCATACTCTTTGAATTTTTCCTTTAGTGAGTACCGACCTGGACGTCCTACAGTAAATACAAAATAAGTCCATTATGAAAATTAAGAACAGAAGGTTTGCTTGAATTCGCATATAGGAAGTTACAAGGGCAATATGCAACAGATGGGATAAGGAACTTACCCAGGGCTTGGGCCAGAGCGATGACTACTTCCTGACACGTGGTCTTCTTTGTGACTCCGCAGACGATACGCTGAACACCGTCGACAGACACCTTGAGCTCCATCCTTGTAGGCTAACAAGGAGAGATATCACTATAAGTTATACACCGATTATGTGCTAATTAATAGACAAAATCCTACTCATAGCCAGCCTTTGTTTTTGTGGACATAAGTTTTAAAGAAAGGATCATTTTTTTTCTACATGGTACCTTTGATAACTTTGGTGATCTGGTGATAAAGCATTTTCATTGATGACTATACAATATTATCTCTGACACAAACAGTGCTCACACACTTGGGATGCTTTGCTTATTTCTGTAAAAATGTTAAGTAATGTTTAGCATATCAGTTATCTTCCATACAGACATTTTCTTATTAAGTGTCATTATTTTTTTGACTGATTAATTGTTTCTAACGTCATACATCAGGGTTGGGGCCATTCCGGTATGCATCATCAATTCCAGTCCAAATCAGGAAATAGAACTGGAGTTGGGATTTAAATCTCCCTGAAATTCGAAGTCTGTTCCTCATAGTTTTTTTTTCTTTTCCGATCCCAACTCCAGTTCCATTTCCTGATTCAGACTGGAATTGACGAATGCATTCCAGAATGGCCCCGACCCTGTCATATATATTTTTGTAAATGAATCAAGTAATGTTTTAAACGTTAAGTAATGTTCTATTGAATTAAGCAAGTGCCCTAAGACTTTCTGTGTGTACTGAATTTAACAATTAATGAAGACATCTAAATAGCGTTATGCAAAACTTCCTGTTAAGAAAAGTACACACATTCAATTCAGTTTTATTTGTATAGCACATTTTCACAACATTACATTGTCTCAAAGTGCTTCACATTATCCCTGCCCGAAGCCCCCAGAGGCTGAGGAGATGACGGGGGACAAGTAGGGAGAAATCCTGGGAAACTCAAAGGGGAAGCCCATTCACCTTGTGTGGGCAGGGGAGCAATTTTACATTTCTAGATACCCAGTCTATATATATACACAATTTGTTTATTTAGAGAGGTATTATCTTTCCCTGCAATTATACTCTATGAAACGGAAATGGCATCCAAAATTACTTATGGGTATTTACTTCAATTAGGGCTTATCAGTCGGACATCCCCTTTCTTTCATTTTCCCCTAGAACAGCATCTCAGAGCCTCATCTTCTCTGACTCCAGACACACACAGCACACCGTGTTTCATCCGCTTATGGTACTTCCAGCAAAACGAAATCAATCTTTTGTGATGATACTCAAGCTTTGGGTGATTTTTGCAGGGTATTAAGCTAATCTTTGATTAAAGATTGAGCAGAGTTACACACTCCTGGCAATTAATTAATGAAGGCAATTCATATCTATAAACTTCACCATTGTAGCCTTACTTAGTAATGACTGTATCCTCTATTTATTTCTATGGATTATTCCTATAATCTTTGTTTAATACATCCTTAGTTTCATCTCAAATGAAATGGTTTAAAAATAAGTTATTCAAGAAATGCTTTGTTTCCAGTAATTGGGCTATAATGGAAACATCAATCCATTACAATAGCTTCTGTCCGTCCATCCATCCATCCATCCATCCATCTTCTAAATGCCTATGCTGGTACAGGTCACAGAAGATGACAAATTCGGTTCATTTCAATTAAAACATAATTCCCTTCCTTTAATTTCATTTTATGCATAATAATTTAAACGCCTACCCCAAAGTCCTTTGAAGTGTACTCTTGCTCCGTGCGGATGCGTATCCAGACGTTATAGGAAGCGTGAGTTAGTGGGTCTGACCTGTGAAGAACTGTTTGGCGAGTAAGAATATTTTTAAATCTCAAGGTCCGGTTTAATACTGTGGAAAGTTTCGGGGACCCACCCAGCTACTAGAGAACCGCCCGTATTGGGACGGACAATATCCTCTGAGGGAGTGACAGGCACCGGCCTTTGCGCGATTGTGTCCGAGATGTGTTTTTCAATTTCCAAACGTTTGCATCCTGTTTATGTTGGTCCCGTGATTGTTGGTAATTATGGTAAATTTTATACCTTTATTGACACCTATTGTTTGGATAACTTACCTTGCCAACTTTGGTCAGCTGGTTGGAGTAAACACACACATGCACACGCATTTGCGTGTATGTAACAGTTTTGGTACCTTGTAGATAGTCTGTAGGGTTTGCAAACTACTGATGCAGCTATTTTTAGGTTTTAGTGGAATGATATAGATTTGCTGTAAGATTTCTTGTATGAGCGTAAGAATCTGAAAGCATTTTTGTCACGTCAGATGCCTGCACTATGCGTCAGTCACGAAATGCCGAAGGGGCACCAAAACGACATAACCATCGCCAACATTATTATAACGATTTTTTTATTAATTGGTTGGCTCTACGTATCCGCAGGTTCCGCATCCAACGATTGAAAATATTCGGGGAAAAAATTCAGAAAGTTGCAAAAAGTTTACCACGGGCCGAAAATATTAGAGGTGGGTGACTGCAGACAATGAGCTATGATAATTTACAATAAATAAAATTCCACACTGTTAAAATGTTGCAAGATGTTACATTGTTCCATCCTCCGTTGAGTTAAACAAAAATACAAGACGAGAAAACTGTTCATTCAGCAGAAAGCTACACATACCTTTTATTACATAATGTTGTAATCCTTTATTAACAGTTATGTATGCTTTAATGTAATTTATAAATTGAACTTTATCATAGGTAGGCCTATGTATGTACATGAAAAACAAGTTGTATATGTTAGACGGCGATATTCTGCATTATATGTTACTAGAAACTGGTGTAAATGTTATATTGTCCTGATGACAGTTTGGAACGTCCCTTTCTCACCGAATCTAGTTTACAGGTAGCGATTCTCACTTTGTTACGTACTGAGAGTAAGTTTGCAGTGTAACTTCACTTGAGTTTTGGTCTTATGCCTCTGCCATATTTGCTGTTTCTTACCTATCTAAATAAATTACAGTAACATTAACCGGGTCACATTTTCATAATGCTTTTCAACAAAATTATTAAATGTATTGGATTTGTCTATATTATGTATATATACATTGTGTGGTTAAAACATAAATTAAGAAATGGTTAACCTGTCGAACACAAAAGAGAATGCACTCTACCAGTAATACCCACATAGAAAACTAATTCGGGTATTTCCTAGTTTTTTGGTACGTACTATGGTAATACGCTTTGAATGTGCCTGTTCACACGTCTTTGCCTCAGAACCACAAGGGAGGGGAACAGCGATAGGTATCGGTGCGGAACATCATCCTGTACTCTCGGCTGAAAAAACTGCATGTTTCAAGCTATCCCAGACAGGCTACAGTCATAAAATATTATCACTTGTAAAACTCGTTTCCCCCTGGCTGTGGCACATTAATTGAAAATTATTAAAAATATATATATAATATTGGTTTATAATGATATAAATTATTTTTAATCCGGTAATCTCTGGAATGTAAATCCTGATGGTTAACATCTAAATGTATGTTTGGATGATGAAATATGGAATTTAGCAATCTCTGGTTTTAATTAAAAACGGATAAACCACAAAAAAAAAAAATCAGGCATGATAGTAGACGATTATAAAATAGGGTCCTGACAACGTATAAGTCTGGGTGTGTCTGTCTGAGCCGCTCTGAGCGTTTTCTGAATTTCATAACTGATTTGGGATCAGTTACCTTTTATGAGCCCATCGTCGATTATGATGCATTAAATTATCACTCTGATTCAGGATCGGTTCGAGAAGTTATAATGTTCTCGTAATGAGACAGGAAGTTTAGCTTAAAAACTGTTGATTGTCGTTGGTAATTAATACTTTTAAAAATTAAGTACAATCATTTTGAAATGCTAATTTACGGTCTGCCATTTTCTTGTAATTTTGTGTAGTTTGGTTCTAATCCATACGTCACTGCAATTCTGGCAAAGAATCGGACTGTAAATCGGAGGCTAAAAGGTAAGTTTCTTTAAAAATCTTTACTCGGTTCGTATGATTTGTATGATTCCTGAGTTAAATAGACACACGCCTTAATACTGATAAGTTTACACATGCAGGGATATATCCTATCTATCTACCGATACACTGCAGCTATGCAGTTTAGCCACTTTGCCATTTATACCAATCTCTGACCTACAGTATGACTGGTCTGTTGCCTAATTTGGTCGCGGCGTACATTCATTATAACTTGACATTTCAGATATTCGTTTTAGTGTACTTGTACGTTTGTATGTTATCCAGAATATGTAGAAAAAGAACAATGAAATACGATCATAGTAAGCAAGGTTTCCTAAACTAGCTTTTACAAACTTTGGAATCAATTCTAAGCGTCTTTTTTGCTTTATAACATGTTACTACCAACGACCTAAAATATTAGCATAGCTATCCGTATATAATGGGGTGGTATTATAGCAGCATAAGCTGTGGTGGTCGGTTTTTCTGTCCTGATCTTTCTGGACAGACTGTTTCTTTAGAGCCAGGACTGAGCTGTAAAATCATGATACGACTGATATGTGTTAGCTGTTACACTTGATCAGCAACGCAGTCGAGCAAACTGGAGGCCTTTTGCTGTGTTTGTTTTTACCGTTAAAAATGCAAAACGAAACTACGTGTTTGAAATGGCAGTTTATTAATAGTTAGGAACTTTTACTTTAGTTTTTTAAACTGCTAAAGCTAAACCATACAGAGTATTTAGACATAGTAACATAATCATTACTCAGTGTGACAGAGACGTTAAACACAGTCTCATATGTATCTTCAGTTTGGCAGGTCCCATATATTACCTGATATTCAGCATTCAGATGAATGGAGAAGCGTTAACCTTTGAAAAAATGTACTTACATTTGAGGTGGGGAAACAATGACTGATAAATCTTCTCAGCAAGAGCCACTTGAGGAATTTTATTTTATTCAGCTCTAGCTGTATAAAATAAAGGTAACATTGAGATCAGACTTTTGTAGTTACCAGAAGCCAGTGTGCACATGTTTTGATGGTTAACAAAATCATCACGATGAAAGATGTCCCACTTATGCTATGGAGCTGTAATGGTTCACTTATTTGTCTTGTACTCTTTGCTACGTTATTTTCAGTCCAATACACACAGTAGCTGTGTCCCAATTTTTGGGACTGCGTCCTTTGAAGGCCCCGGACGGCATAGACTTTATAGCAGGGCTGTTGAACTCTGGACCTTTTTTCCAAATCCAGACCATGTTTTCAGTTCTCCCAGGTAGTTAGTTAAATAATTATGGATTTTGGTTGACCAGAGGCTTCACACCTGGCTCACAGGTGAAGGATGGATGAAAAATCAACAGGGCTGGTACCTTGAGTTCTGTGAGTTGCTTAGCCCTCTTTTATAGGCGACATCATCCTAAAAATCTATGCGACGAATCTTGGCATTGGTTGGGCCATCAGGTGGATCCTTCACGGCCGGGGAAAAGAAGGATGTGTTTTCAGGCCGCATTTGAAGGATCCTTCAATATTGGGCAGCATATGTGGCATATCTCTACACATTTGGTCTCTGAATGCAGCCTTGGAAAGCTGCAGCCCCAGAAATGGGACACAGCTGATGAAACCAAATGAATACATTTATTTAAACATGTGGAACCTAAATTCTAATCTAGAAACGTTGTGCTAATTGTGGCTGTGAGTTGGTTACGGCTAATGCTGGCAGTCATAATCAGCGGTTTGGAAACATTTTGGTTTCCCAGGTAAGTACCGGGTACTTGCACAAGCACTGGGTAGAGTGTGGTTGATGAGACCAAGACTATTTGCATTTCGGTAATGGAGTGAATAGACAAACATGCTAATTCATTTGAGAGAACATCCAAATGTGTGTACGACTGGAGTGAGGCGGCAGCAACCTCCATAGTTTGTCTCGCCATATCGCTTAAGGCACTTTTGCCATGTAATGTCTTTTAGTGGACCAGAACGTGGGCCAAGAGAACAAGAACTCTGTTCTCTTTGGATTCTCATTGCACATCACCTTCTGTTTTTACGTGGTTATCGGGTGCATTTCACATTCACGCTTGGTCCTTTTGGACACTGAACTGACCATGAGAGTGATATCGTCCTCGACAACACGTCAAGTACGTGAGAATGACCAGTATTTTAATATTTGTTAAACGTGTGATGTAGGCTAACAGATTATTCGTTTCCAACTAAAATACTACATGCATGCAAGTGCAAGGTGAATTTCAAAGCTTTCTAAAAAGGCTTGATGAACAAAGGTGGGTAATAAGAAAATGCGTTCATTTTAAGTATGGTTGTTAAGGGATGTTAATTTGTTTTAGTTACACTCTTTGGGGATTAATGGTATATACCACATGCACATATAATCAATCGCATGTATGTTCAACAAGCGGAACACTCTCGACACTGTTTAATACCGACTGCGTGATCAATATAAAATCTTAAACCTGTCTGACAAAATTATCTAAAAACAAGCGTGACAACTACTGAAAGTACACTTTATAAAAATAAAATTAGGTATAAACCTTCAATAAAATAAATCAAATACGACAAATTATGGCATTTATACTGTGTACTTCTCTGTCAGGAGTTTCTTTTAAAACAAAGCAAATCGAGTAACATCAGCTTTCCTATGAGACGCTAACTGAACATTTTGATTTTAGTTTTGAATTCTGGCATTATGTGCGACATAAACTAAACTCTCACATTGTTTACAACCAGGAAAGAATATTATAGTTCTTCAATAAAATCTGTGCTCATACTATTAAAACATTTGCATGAATTACTAAGAAATCGCCCAACGTTTTAAACAAGTGTAATCTACATAGAGCCACTCGTATGATAAAATTTATATATATTGTGGCCGAGTTTTAAAATATCATGTGAGCAAAGCAACTCAAAAAGGGATGTGCCCATGATGTGACTCGGGATGGAATTGATAAAATGTGGCCACGATTGAACTCAAACGAGGGAATGAATTAGTGAATCGTATTCACGATTTAATACACTGTGGGAGCAAATTAATAAAATGTGACCACTGTATATAATTTTTAGCTTTATATTTTGAACGGGGCTCCACGGTGATCCGTCTGAAGAGTTCATCATCTTTTGACAATCATCTTGATATCTGCACTTTTTGGTTTCCAAAGGAAGCAGAAAGAACAAAGCAAGCTGGACACACGTTTTGCTTGCGTCTCATCGGCAAACGGACCGGCAAAGCGGCCTCAAAAGAAGCCAAACCCTAACCGCCTTTCAAGGTGGCCTTTTTGAAGGTCTCAGTTCATCTGGACCATTCTCTTATGGCTTGTTTTGCAAGAGAATAAGTCCATTCAAACCATGTAAGAAGTACATTCTTATGCACATTATACAGCCAGACTGTGGCTCATCTGCTCCAAGGTCTACGTCTGCTTTACCCGTCGCCCTTTAAATGAACGTATCGACATCACTCTTTCTCTCTTTGTCATCGTTTGCCAGGGAGGTTTAGAGATTGATGGTGAAACGATAGCAGGATGTTCTGTCATTTTCATCAGATATTCGAGCCGACCAGTGCTGTCGGTCACCCTTTTGGCGCTATAGCAAGGTCTATATTGGCATCCTCATTGGTCATAATTCTAACCAATAAGCATGCTCCATCTTCCTATACTTAAATAAATCTGAGGCACTTTTTCCCTGCGGTTCATTTACGTTTTATTGATAAGGGCTGCATTGTTCTGGGCAGGAATCTATCTTCCCATTGCAGGGGGGTTGAATACACATTAAATGCTCCCACACCTATTAGTTAAGAACCTATCAGGGGAGATAGAAGACATTGAGTAAAGAAACTGATCTAAAACATAGCTGTGGTACCGCTATATCTGTCATTGTAACTGTCATTGTAACTTTTTGGGGGCAGATGCCCTGGGCTCTGGAAATCACCCCCCCAAAACAAAATTGGTGGTGTTGGATTGATTGAAGAGCTAAATGTGAGATGTAGTGCTGGCATGGACATGGACACTGGTCCGGACAGGCTGGCATTGCAGTGAGCCGAGGGGGGGGGAGCTTGTGTGTGGGTGGTGGCAAAATAAAAACCACCTCTGTTCATCAGCGATGATGCTGTGAGTTTGTGAGTTGGGGTTGTTTTGCTGTGAGTGTGGATATGAATAGTAAACCTAGAGGAATCCCTGTGACTGGAGAATCAGCCAGATACAATAAAATGAGTGAGAACTATTGACTGTATAGAGTGTGCAGTGTTCACACTTCAGCTTTGTTTTCATTACATATTGAATATCAGAAGTATTAATGTAAAAGGGTGTATAACCCCCCCACAGTGATTTAGTGTGCTGTAACTCTGCTTTCGCGCTTCACAAATCATTACTGACAGGCCCTTTAAAGTTCTAACTGATGCTAAAGTTCCAATTGTTAACCGGTTAAATGGCTGTCTATGGATATGGACACTAATCTGTACATTTGCTTCTGTCAACTATTTTTCTTTCTTTGCTTGCGTTGACTGATAAGGAAAATGATGATTCTGTCCACGGACATAGTACAAGTCATTGGTAACGTTTTAATTCCGCAACACGTTTCCCGAAATGGATATTGGAGGCTTGCGGCGATGGGTCACATTAGCCATTCCATTGCCTGAATATGTCAGTACTGAAAAGGAATAAATGCCATATAAGTCTCTCTGCTAGAAAATAGCAGCCGGGCAGTTGGCGAGTCCTTATGAAAGCTTCTTGAGACGTGGTTCGGCTAGTTTCATGCCAACATATCGCTCATTTTCACACCATGTGCACACTGACGTCGTCAAAATGATTTCGCTTGCTTTCCACTTGTAGGTGTGGCGTTTGTTTTGTCGCAAGTTACTATTGCGCTTTTGACCAACGAAAACCATGGAAAAGTCAGTGGCAGATTGTTAACCGTTATTTAAGCAGTGCGGCTTTGAATCGTACGAACTGCACGATGCTGGTTATTGACATAGATATGCTCTCAAAAGTTCACCTATGGTTTTTTTGTTTTTATTTGATTTTATTTCATATATATCTGTTAGTACGTCTGGTCCTTTCACGTAATCATACTGTTTAATGAAACGGCAAAAGAAAAACAATATATATTAAATAAAGAACAAGCTGTATCATTATTAAACCTTTTGAATCCATTATCAGAATTAAGTGCATACTCTAAATGAAAGGACATATGGGTTGTTGAAAGTGTGTTTCAGATGTTTAGATACGTCAGCAGGAACATTACAGCCCTCAGAAGGCTGCAGCGTTCTTTGTGGCACGTTGTGTGTTGTGTAACATCGTCGCATGTGATGGATTCCTGCTGGACATAAATGTGGACGCATTAGGGGACTTCAGAAGGAGTGATGCTGAACTGCATGAGCCGACGCCAGCAAAGGAGTGTAGGGCAGCAGCAGCGCGGGCAAGGAGGGACCAGCTGGCAGAAGAGCTCAATCACCTGTAGCCTGGTGAGCAACCTAAAGTGTGAGATTCAGAATAATAACAGCCGTATTGGCATTAATTTGAACATTTTAAAATGCTCTAAAAACTAGGTTGTTTTCTTTGAACAAAGGTCACCCTTTTATTTATATTTTGCAAAACGCAGACCCGAAATCATAAGTAAAAGCACACACTTGGTCTCGTTCAGCAGTCAGCTTCCATTCTCCCCGTCTTCTGACTTCATTATACCACTGAGCAGATGACCTGGTGATGCCAGAAAAGCAGGAACCGCTCACTGCTACCTCATCCCGCCCCCGCTTCACCTCACAAGGCTCGGTGGACGGTGTTGCCGAATCTTGTACCACTTTTGTAGCCCAAACCAGGAATAAAAAATAGCTCAAAATCTAACCCTTCAAAAACTTTGACCCTTAAAATGAAGCAACGCACGAGTTCATCTTTGAGGATCTCGCCTAAGTCGTCCACTGCGTTTATGGATATATGCTCAGCTAAACAGGTAGCCATATTCACCTCTTTCCATTTTTGCTCGTGTGACATCACACTCCTGATGGGCCTTGTGACTGATGTAATCGGGGTGGAACTGGCCTGAGTGGGAGCGCGTCTTGTGCGGTGCTTGTTAGTGTATGCATGTGCCTTCGGGTTGTGTTGATGGGCTCGCAATTCAATTTTACAATATTTACGCAGTGCCTTTGATTTATAGGAAGATACCGGAGCAAATCCATTTCTGCAGGAGAGGGTCTGACTCCCATTCCGATCTGTAAGACTTTGCCCTTGAGCCAAGTACAGATTTGCCTATGCAACATACGTAAAACCTTTCATACCCAGTTAAGTAACTATGGACATGCAGTAGCCCAATTGGACGTGTTAGTGGAACAGTGGTGCCACCGTAGGGGCCGTACTAACGCATTTTCACTTTGCACACGAGCACGTCCTTTTCTTTGGATGAAAAGTGATCTGGCTTGTCAGGCAAACACGCCGTCGTAATAGCAGTGTGCCGTCGCTCATACACCGCTGCCTTTTAAAGGTGAGGGCACATGACTTCCTTAGTTTGTTGCACGTTACGCCCAAAACACACTGCTGAATAATATCTAACTTGGTCAAACAAACTTTATATACTGTCAGACTGCAAAAATATATTTTTTTAATTGTGTCACAGTAAACACGCGGTCCATAGACTGGTCAGCTACACCGATAAATAAACAGTGTTTGCAGTAGTGGCAGACATTATGATGGTAATTTATCTGGGGGAAAAACCAAATAATGTTTATCTCAACACTAATGACGCAAAAATTCATAATCTTACATTAATTCTTTTATTTATCCATTATTTGTTATAAACTGAGTTTTGCTGGTTTGTGCTTTCATCATGTCCTGTATTCCCATTTCATGAACTCTGCCGCACGAGTCCCCACCCATAACACGCGTTCTGCTCACATCACCTCTATTCGCTACACTGGTTGCACAGTTACCGCTGCACAGTTCTGTCTCGCGTCAAATTGGAAATCTTGCTACTTACCTACAGAGCACTATGTGGCCGTGCACCGCTGACCTCGGTGATCTTCTGACAGCTTACTCTCCCCGTCGGCCATCCAGCTGTAGTCTTCTCTCCATCCCTCCTGCTCAGCTTCTCATTCAGCGCCGTTGCCCCCAAACTCTGGAATTCTCATCCCCAGGCTGACTGTGACTGTTCTTCATTCTCTGCTTCTGAATCTGACTTAATGACCTTCTTCTTGTTTAATGAACTTTTCTCTTCCTGACCTGCTTAGATTTTGCCTTCTTCATTAAGGTTTGTGAAAGGCGCTATATAAATGTAATCTGTTACTACGATGATTATTTACCAGAGTAAAAATGGTTAGTGTGTTTTTGCCCCCCTGTTGTGGTTTTTTTGGGTGTGACGGTTGCATGTTTATAGTATGCAATGTCGATATTGACACCAGATTAGATTATTTGATTAAAAAATCAGCAGTGACCGTTCTAGTTAACATAATGCATAGACATTTTTGCTGTCGTTTTTGCATTTTACTGTTCGATATTGAGCTATAGTTATAATTTAATTGCATGTATAATTTAGTCAGATGTTCATCATTGAGTTCTTGTGTTTATGTTTAAACTTATTCCTTTTTAGATTTGTTTTCTTATTTTGTTAAGAGAACTTTTCCCGGTTGGGTTTTCAGTGATTTTTTTTTTCTCTTATGTTCCCTGAACACTGGTCCAGTGGCACAGTTGCAGGCTCTTGTCTCTCTGCCGTTCTCTTCTGCCCAGGGTGCAGCCAGGGGAACTTTGACATTTGGAAGAGCATTCCAGAAATAGATGGATTATATCTGCTTAACTGTCCTTAGCCAGCACTGGCGTTGAACTCTAACCCGCCGTCAGCTGCGTTAGCCATGTTTTTCTCAGATACTTTAGTGTCTGTATCCTGGTGGGGGGGGCATTGCTGTCAGCTGGATCTGCTAAATCCACCCATGTTTTGTACAATATTGCCTTGAGTTCTGCATTTCAATGATAAGTACAGATTTGAAGCGGATGAAGCAAAATACAAATTGTTCAAAGCAGCCTGTAGATCTTGTGTTTTTACCCTTTTGTACACCAGCATAATATTCCTTTGTCTAGCTTTCTCTTCCCTCAGTCACAAGTGTAGCCGTGTAACCAAACGATTCTGTGTTTGACACCAGAGCTAATAGGTGTGATGACGGAGTACAAGCTGGTGGTGGTGGGAGCTGGAGGTGTAGGCAAGAGTGCGCTGACGATACAGCTCATTCAGAACCACTTTGTGGATGAGTATGACCCCACCATTGAGGTAAGCCTGACCTTTATTGGTGCTCGATCTTTTTAACAAACTGTAACAGCAATGCATGTACGCAACTCTTTGAATGGTGTGCTGTCATTAGATTACAGCAAGGATCCGTAAATCTCTTTAAAAAAAGCTCAGTTGTCGTGTTGAAATGGGGGCCACTGAGAGAAATGGGGGTCACTGAGAGAAGGTGTGAGGACCTGCAAAGTAACGTGCAGGTGTGATGGGATGGGACAGGACTCATACAGAAAGCAAGTGGTGATCGACGGCGAGACGTGTCTACTGGACATCCTGGATACAGCAGGTCAGGAGGAGTACAGCGCCATGCGGGACCAGTACATGAGGACTGGGGAGGGCTTCCTCTGCGTCTTCGCCATCAACAACAGCAAGTCCTTTGCAGACGTGCACCTCTACAGGTAAGCAAAGTCCAGTCCTAATTTGGACATGGGTTTGAATTCACTGCAGACCGTATGAACTTGACTAGGTAGAGTTCTCTGTTTATGTAGCTTGTAGTCAATTTTTTATTTATTTATTTTTTTGCTGCTTTTTCCTCATAATTGTCATGTTTGGCACATTTCTAGGTCTTATTTCTGAGTGACATTAAGCGGGTGTTTTGACCAGACTTATGGAAAGGCTTAGCGACATTTAACAAAATAAAATGAATCAAACATTGGTCCAGTATATATGTGGTTCACAATTCTGAGGGAGTCTTCTTGAAGTTGGCATGTGGGAGTGACATGGGGGATTTACTGTCTGGTTTCACAGTGGCAAGTGAGTCAAAGTTCTGAGTGATTAACCTTGACTGTGAGCTTCACCAGTCACTAATTAATTGTTTATGAGGCATTATGCACGTCTGTGGGTTACGGATGTGTGTTCGTGTCTGGTGGGTTTGAATCTTCTGACCGGCAGAGTAGTCGTATTGATGTTAAGCCCTTGAGCAAGGACCTTAAGTTCTCCTGCCCCAGGATACTGGGCCCTGGATGACATTATCCTCTGAACCCAGACCTGCATATATGTGTGCGTAGGAGCACTCAGTTATGGCAAATATCACAATCTCAAAATTGACAATATAATTGTGATTATTGGCTTTGGAAATATGCATTTATTGAACTTTTAAACTTTTTTTAAATTGTGGATTTCCTTGAACTATTAATATAATTCAGTAGGGGCTGGAAAGGGGTGCACTGGATTTATCATATCGACAAAACTGCAGCATCACTGCGAAAAAAAAAAAAAAATGCTGTATAATAATCATTTTATCTTAGATATTTTGTTTAGATAAGATTCCAGAGGTTTATTCGTCATGTACACAGCTGTACACATGCAACATGTAGTGAAATGTAACCCTGGTCACTCCGAGCAGCTGTGCATGATAAGAGAATAAT
>JAODKE010000040.1:3743394-3753458 GCA_026779605.1 Mormyrus hasselquistii | reverse complement strand
GTTTTCCCACCCTTACAGCCCCGCCTCCGCCCCCCCCCCCCCCCATGTCGTCGGGTCACAGGAACAAGATTTGGAGGTGTGACTCACCTCGCTGGCGGCCCTGGATGCTCCGCAGTGCCAGAATGTTCTGCTCGTCAGAAAGGAACTGCTTCATCTTGTGGAAGGGCTCCTTGCCGCGGATGGTGAGCTTGTTCCAGGGTTTGGGCCGGGCCAGGATCTCGCTGACGGAGCCCTGAGACAGGCCCAGCACGTAGTGGCCGAAGACGCGCTGGCCGATGTTGTGCTTGATCAGCTGCTCCTTGACCTGCCGAGCGATCTCCGCTGTGTCCATGTCCTCGGCCTCCAAGGCATTGCCCGTGCCCTCCGAGCGGCTGGGAGAAGGCGCCGCGCCACTGGGGTCGGGACTTCCAGCCGGCTCCTGCCGTGCCTGTTGGGGCAGGGGGCTGGCAGACAGTGGGCTGTGGCCGATGTAGGCGCCGGGGGCGAAGAGCATGGCGCCGCCGGGGGAGTCCTGCAACGCCTTGGAGTAGAAGCTCTGCATCAGCTGTCTCTGCAGCAGTGAGCTCAGGGGCACTTTGCCCGCAAGTGGGAATGCCGCTGTTGCCCCGGCAACCGCTGGACCCAGGAAGTCCTGCCCGACACCCGCAGGAGAGAATGGGAGGGTGCCATTGGAGGAGGGCGTGGCCTCGGGGGCAGAACGAGGGAGTAGCTGAGAGGGAGGAGGGGGAGAGCACGGGCCGGCCGCCGCGCGGGGGGGCTGCTGACTCTCCTCCGGGGCCTCTGTCCCTTTCCGTCCGGCTGGCCCTACGAGAAAGGTCAAACACAATGCATTATGGGGGAGTCAACAAAGAAGGGGTCCACAAATGGGAGGTGAACTAGATTTTAAAGGTGGACTGAGGTCAGAGCCCAGACCGGAGCTCTGAGGCCCAAACGGGCCAGCCTCCCCTAAGACACGCCCATGCATTGCTGATTTGTACCTTTCTAGTAGGACGCAGCCTAGAGGGACAAAGAAATGACAGTACAAACAGTACAGCAGCCCCTCACTGGGTCAGAGTATGAGGGCAGTCTTTAGTCCTGGGGAGCAGCCGCCCCACGTGCTCATGGTTCCAGGCGCCGGAGTCCTCCTGCATGCGGGCGCTGTGGCCCGGGGTCCAATATCCGCTCAGTGACGCCGAGTAACTTGTGGAGCCTCCGTTGCTCCCAGGGAGGGATAGTGGGGGGGTAGGGGGGGAGGCTCAGGATACAAAATGTAAAAAAAAAAAAAAAAAAAAAAAAAAAAAAAAACACCATCACGGGGGGGGGGGGGAATAATACTGTGCAGCCGTAAAAAAAAGATTTACCCCGCCGCGGGGAGGCGGGGGCCTCTTTGGGAGATGTACAGCCTACACTTCTCACACCTAATGCCATTTTCAGCTGTCTTTCTCATTTTAAGTCCTTAACATCTCCCTGTGCTAAACATCCAGTTAGGCTTGTTCCTGAAACCAAATCGGAATGCCAGTGTTACAGGAGTAATGTGAATGCTTTTATGTCTTGGTGTCAAATTGTGATAATTTGCAAGGGAACTATTTTTTAAATACATTTATGAATAAGGGAGCACTTTCTTCTATGTTTGAGTGCTTTACCACATAGGACTTTTGCAATTTCTTTCTGTAATCGCCTTACTGGAGGCTTTTCATTATCTTTGACCCGTGTTAAATTTCTTTGTCTCTAATGCAGTGTCTACTGTACTTTTTTTTTTTTTTTTTTAAATTAATCTACTGATAGACTACACCAGATCGACTGTTTTAAGTTTTGCTTCATCTCTGCTTTTTGTTTGGAGGGTTTATTAATCTTTACAATTTTGTTTGTCATTTTGACATCTATGAGGTGCAAAATAAATGCTAAACTAATGCAGGTTCTTTAATAAATTACATATGCCTGTTTTTTTTTTTTTTTTTTTTTTTTCCTTCCACAAGTTGTTATAGTGGTTTAGATCAGATTGAGGTAAAGAACTTGTTCTTCAACCCCCTGCCTTCTGGCCCCTTTATACACATAGGAAGGAACTGGATACCATTTGAAAACCTAAAATAGAGCAGGGCCCATCCTGTCACTAACACACTCGTGAGTCGCGGGTGCCAGGCTCTGATTACGTGTGGGTGGGTGTGCGTAAAGTCGGCTTAAACGGCGGTGAGCTGTGGCAGTGCACACTTCCATGTTGCACGTCGTGGTACCATCGCAGCCTGACACGGAGAAAAGCGTCCTGTCTGCAGTCCTCGGTCGAATATGCCCCGAGTCAAAATGTCAGGTGAGTGTCTGAGACAGAAGAATCGCAGACGATCCCGCTGTTGTGGGGACCCAGTGAAACTTGAACGCTGTCCAGTTTTAGGAATGACTTGTCACAGTTCATGTTCTTATGCCGTTACACTGAGTGTCTGGTGGATTATTGCATTTCGTTTGCATAAAACATGAGTTTCATGGAAGACCCTTCGCTGGCCCCCTTCAGTGTAGTGATGGGTGTTTCCTATGCAAATAGAAATGTAAAAAGACATAAAATTATTAAAGTTTCCACATAATACTTTTTATGATTTTTCAAATAACATCAAAAAAACACACAAAGTTAATGCTGGAGGTATGATACCTGATCTTGTATTCAATATCAACGGAAGAATGAAAAGAATACAAACCATGATCCTAAAACAGGTGTTCTACACTTTTGTGGATCAACTGGGTTTGTTTGTCAGTTTGCTTTACTCCAGTGCCGCAAAGGATTTCTGTGAAGATGGATATACACACATTTTCTGTTAGGATTGGGCAGCCATTGCCTTTGAGCCATGAGTGTTAGATGACTCATGTTTACATCTGCTGTTCTTTTCAGTGCTATGTCAAGGCTAACATTACTGAGATTGATACCTGTGGAACGCTGTGCCCGTGGAACAGAGAGGAAGGGGAAGTTGCTATTTAGGTTAGATTCTGAAGGAATTGTGTTATCAAGGTACATAAAAACGATCCAAGTATTTTGGATGTGAAATTTTTGTAGGACTATGAAATGTGACTGTTTTATGGTGTAATTTAGATGGATAGTGTTAAGTGGTGGAGCCTGAAGCCCACAAACATCAGCAAATTTTCTGAGATCAAGTGTCTGGGATCCAGGCCTTCTGGCATATATGTCTCCACTTGAAATTGAGCTCCGGTTTGCATAGTGAAGTTGCGGGAAGAGAAAATGCCATTTCCCCAAAACCAGTCTGGGTTCGTACCAGTGGAAAGCTGATGACCTACTGCTTTGCTTTAAAATTGATCATTGGCAAAACAACAAAAAAAAAGAGTGTTCAATGAGAAAGTTCCTATTCTGGTGTCTGCTTGCATGATTTATGCCATTACTCCAGATATTACATGCCAATGTTCGTAAGAGGCTGCAGTTATAATATTACTCCTGTCACAGCTTATCCCTTTTGCAGTGATTGACTACTACATGTGATCTTGGGGTTTGTTGCCCATTATGTTTTACCCAATATGGATGGAAGGTTCTCTCACGTTGTTCTCTTGTTGACTGAACTATTGCCATTCTAATTGATTGTGAACAAACTCACAATGGAGGTGTAATTCTGTAACTACATAATCAAGACTGTTAATGTTTAATCTCTTTTAGTGATATCTGGATTATCTAATTTCTTCACTGTTAATAGATAAGTATCTATTAATCCATTCTCCTAGCGTCACGGAGTTTCCCTATCATGTATCTTCTTCAGCTTTTCCGTTTCCCTGTTCGCATAACCTTCCTCTGGTCTTTTGTATTTTAAATTTGCTTCCATCTGTCCACTTACCATAGGATGATGAGCATTTTCTTTCTTAAAATCTAGTATAATAAACATTTGAATTAAAAAAATACAATAACACTGAAAAATGCTAAGGAATATTTAGGAAAAAAATCTAAAATAACGATTTAAAAATCAGCAGTAGACTACTAATTGTGTGGAGATGCCAATTTACCTGACAGAACTGGGACCAGTTCAGATGTTGGATGAGGGTGGGAGCCCATCCTGAATTGACCGGTGCACAAGTCTCCGAGGAAGATCAAGGGCATAAATCATGTCTTCCCTTCCTTTGCTCTTTTGCTGATTGTGGTCTTCTTGGACTGTAGGAAAAACAGAAGCACCAGCGAGTAAGTAGAGATGGGACACCTGGAATGTGACTCAAAGACTTTACCTACTTATTCATGTTTACAACCAGTGCAGTTGTGCAGAAAAATCAAGCAAAGAAAAATAGATAAATGAATAAAAGGCAAAGTCTCTCTTTGGTATGGGTGCTGTGGAGTTTGTCTTGCAAAACAAAATGTGGTCGTCTAGTTTGGACATTCTGTTTGAGACTGATGTGTCTTTGTGACCGATATTGTAGTTGTCTGCTGAATTCTGAATGGTCAGTGGAAAGTGTGAGTCAATAGATAAAAAGTTCTGCCCCTTGGGTCAATGCATTACATTTGTAGAGCTACTTTGCTGTCTTTTTACTAACCAAAACAAAACTCAAATTTGCTTGCTAGATTGTCACAAAATGCTTGTGTTTGTTAAATCATCAACAATTAATTTCATGAATATGCAATGTAACACAGTTGAATCAGGAATACTTGTAATGCGTCACTCAGTCATGCCTCGCTTGGTTCAAGAAATATCACATTACGTTTCTTTATAGCTGCTTTTGCAAGTAGAACAGCTTTCTGGTCTGTTTCTGACATATACAGTGCTTACAGAAAGTCTTGAGATGGTTGCTTAATTCAATAAAAATATTGCATTTTTTTTGCTTTATAACAAAAATATTAATTCGTTTACAAAAATACAGCTGCTGAAAAAATTGAAACCGTAAGACAATTTTTTGTTTCACTCATTTCTTGATTTATGGGTGTGAGTTTCTGAATGATTTTTTATTTTTTTTTTTGCAAACTGCAGCCTGGCTCTTCTCTCCTTCTGATTCATGAAGGGCTTCTTCCTTGCTTTATGGGTCTTCAGTCCTGCTTCTAGGAGCCTGATGCGACCTGTCAGCAGTGCACCTCACACCTGCACTTAATGTTTCCCGTTGTTTTTGAAGGTCACGTAGTATCATCCTTCAATTAATGAGAAACTGTCAGATAAGGTAATGGTCATCTCTGGCATTAGGAAGTCACTTCCACCCTCTGTCTGGCTGGTTTGCGGTCATTGCCAGTGTCTCCTGCTTCACTTTGCTCATGTATACTGCTGTCTTAGAAATTTTGACCCTGGAAACACACTGCTGCTCAGTGTAGCCTTCTGCCAGCAGAACCATAATTAAGCCAGGATTTAAAAATGCAGATGTGTTTAAAAATAGTCGTCTCAATTTTTTTTCTGCGGCTGTATAAATCATGTTTGAAACAACCAGTAGCTTCATGTAAACAGTTTCAACTAGTAATAAACTGCAACCCAAATGATAGTTCTAAAAGAGCTATTCTGAGTTAAAAAGTTCATTGACAAGCAGTCTTACTGGGTACTTTTTACAGTGACTTGCAAAGTATTCTTCCCCCTTGAAAGTCATGATGATTGTCTAAGTATAAATAAAATAAAGTATTAAATATACATAATTTTCTCAAACAACATTCTGTTTTACGCCAGTGTATTTTCAAACAGCAAAATAAGTCAGTTGTCTACTAACATTAAAAAGATAAAACAGCTGTTTGCATAAGTATACAAACCCCTGTGTTTTGGAAACTCCAGGTTTTACACAAATGACACAAAGGTGACAGTCATTTGACCATAATTAAACATAATTAGGTGCTACTTAATCCTGAGGTTTCTCTCCATACAAAAAAGCACCCTTTGGAAAGGCCATAGTCTTTGATGGACAATCACTGCAAAAATTAAGGCAAAAGAGCATTTTGTGAGATACAGTCATTGAAGTACACAAGTCAAGAAATGGCTACAAAAAATATTGAAGAATTTGAATGTCCCATTAAGCACTGTTGGATCCATCATCAGAAAGTTGAAGGTGAATTACACATCACAGCACCAAAAACCTTTACTAGAACAGGCTGTCCCTCAAAACAGAGAGAGGCTACTAAAAATCCAGCCATCATTCTCAGAAGTCCGCAGTGTTATTTGGCTGAAACTGGAGTGAAGGTGCATGGGTCTACAATTTCAAGAGCTCCCCATAAAACAGACCTCTATGGGAGTGTAGAAAGGAGCCGTTGCTTAAGATCCACATAAGATCATGTATGGCATTTGCTACAAAGCATGAGAAAGACCCAGTGAAGATGTGGGAGAAGGTTTTATGGTCTACTGAGACCAAAATAGAACTTAAATAGAATAAAACTTCAAAGAAGTATATGCAGCATAAAGCTAACACTAACCATGGCTCAAGAAACACCATATCTATGGTGAAATACGGTGGGGATGTTTTTTCTGTGCTGGGACAGGGAATCTTGTCAGAGTTGATGGGACAATGGATCTAAGTCTAGTGGTGCGCATTTGCTGGACATGTCTGTCTCAATAGGTTTGATAATTATTAGACCATTTATTAATCACTTTGTACATTGAATGGTTAATTATAAATGAATATCGATGCCACTGTCGTAAATGTCAACACCTTTGTCATCTTCTCTGGCCACATACCCACACTGTGCATATATTACGTTGTGGGGCCCGAATCTCCTCACAATGTGATGAGAACCTGTTATTTTGATGTTGTGTGGACACTCAGTTGTATAAAAACCTGTGATTGCAATCAAAAAACTAAAAATGGCAAAAGTCTTATACTTTGTTTGGTTACTTATGGTTATGGTTCCCATATTCAGATTATGGTTTTGCTCATAGAAATGAATGGACAGTCCCCACAAAAGTATGAATACAAACATGTGTGTGTGATGAATAAAGGAACATTAATGGGCTTTGAAGGTTGACAAGTTAATTTAATAATAAATAATAAGACAGATTATGAATATGAATGATTACAAAAACCAGAAAGCAGATCTGTGAATCTGTTCTGTAAATTAAACCAATTATTGACATTCTCTTAACGACGATCACACTATATGCTTGCATTTACACTGTTTTGAATTCTTTGTATTCTACCATAATAATTCTCTGTCCTGCTGCACTGAAATGCATAACCCTGCTGTGATCCCTGCTTATGCGATTGGCTGATCGTTGCACATGGTACGCATTAATGTGCATGCGTTTGGATAGTAATCTTGGTTTCGGTAAGAAAACCTGGCTTGATAGCCTGTCAGTTTTGTGATACTGTTTATCTCAGATTGCATTTGTATGGTTTTGTTAAGCTGAAACTCTTCTAACCCTCACTTTGTTAAACCAGTTTCGTGAAACAGGCCCCCGGGGCTGTAGGCTATTGTTTATTAGCCAGAGACCTATAGGCTGTTCATCGCAGTGGAAATGGTGCTCAGCCACCTCGCACTAAATTTCCTGTGCACTCACAGAGGGTAAAATAGACATTAGCTTGCAAGGAAGGGTGGATCTGTATGCATTATAGATGGCCAGTTTTATTAATATGCACTCCTGGCAAGAAATGGGTTAAACTTAAAATTGCAAAACATTTCATTCATTCATTGTCTTATTGGTCTCAACAGCAAACAGCCAGAAGATATTTTGGAAATCTTTGAACACATAGACATGACAGTTTGAATTTTATATCACATATTTAACTCTTTTCATGATTTGTGTACAAGAAGGCTGTGTAAGTGAATGTCCCCCTTTCCAGCTTTTTCCGAAAAAGGTTTGGCCCTTTTTTTGCTCAGGGGTGTACAAGTTACTATGAAATACATCACTGAAGAAGTCTAGGGCAGTCAAAGAAAATGTTTAAAGCGACTTATCTAAGCAGTAAGTCTATATTTGCTCAGAAAAAGAACACAATTTGACATTTATAATATATGTAGTCGATTGCCAATAAGAAATGAATTTCTTCTGTTCTCCAAAAAGTTACTGATATTTGGATGGCTAGATGAACACCGCTTCAGTTCCCAAACCTCTCCTCAGGGGCACCTCAGCCATTCCATGTATGTGTTAAGTTTCACAACCAGCTGACTTAATTAGTTAATTAATTTGATGTGGTTTTGATTAACATGGTTGGGTAGCAGTCAACAAGGGTATATGGTTACTGTTAATATTGGAGGGACTTTAGGAGAGTTTTTTTAATTGCAAGGATCACATACTTTGACAGACATAAAATTATAATCATACACCAACATAAACAATTTAAACTAATTTCCTTTGGCTGTCTGTGCTTTTGAAGGAACTGTACATATAATATAATGATTGATTTATTTAAGCAGGTAAAGTTTCTCTGCAGCCCTCTCTCTTAGATCTGGTTGATTTTCCTTGGAGTACAAAACTGTATTATTCTTAGTTATTGTAATATTGTTTCATATGTTGTATTAACTGCATACAGACTTGTAGATATACTCTGATCTCGAGTGAAGAGACATGATACTATGCAGTTATGACTGTGTGCCAGAATCCGATACCACCATGCGTGCCTTCGCGGAGAAGGTGTTTGCATCCGAGACAAAAGATGAGGACGTCCGAGAAGAGATCTCTCTCTTCGATGTGGCTGAAGACTGTCCCATCGTCCACCAGGAAATGGCCCAGCACCTGCAGGATGAGACAAAGGAGGAGCGGCGGTGAGACACTGATGTGGACCTTCGTGGAGATGGTCACTGTTATTGATGTAATCTGTTGTTTAGAGAAGACATTCCATTACTTTGAAAACGCTCATCTCCAAAGAGATTTACGTGTAATATTCACAAGACAAGACAAGAAAGGGATCTTATTCAGTAAACGTTGTCCAACGTTACGACATGAGATACTAAAATATAATACAGAGCAATAAACAACATTAAACACGGTCCGTCTTTATACTGTACTACATGCTGCCCAAAAAATGACCCAAGAAGTCAAATCTGTCAATCTATTTAAGGAAAGAGGCAAAAAGTTAAGAACAAAGGAAATTCCTCTGTTTCTCCACTTGGATGAAAATGCAGATGCTTTTATCTACAACTTCAAGGTCAGGCATGAAATGAAATGGCTTATCAACATGAAGAGACCCCAGTTCATTCATAAAGGCAACAATTTAGGTGATTTTATTGAAAAGAAATTAAGAAATGAAAATCTGATTGATGACATGGTCACAGATACCAAGATAACAAGGTGGGCCATGGCAGAGAATTCCCACATTTGTATCTGGTGTGACCACCCAACACATCAGGTCCATCAAGTTGTTGATAGTGGTCTGCGGAATGCTGTTCCACTGTTTGCACACTTACATGGTCTCCGACTGTGAAGCCAGTTAAAGAAAAGCCAAGAACTCTAAAACTACTTTAGAGGAGGCTTTTAGAAAACTTTGTGCCTCTGGCCACAGCTCTAGTGGGCATCCCTGCACCAAACGGGCCAATGGCACAGTCCCACAAAACCTGGGCTATCTCAGGTCTTGGGAATACAATGATGTGATATTTAAACACTGAGCCGACATTCTCTCCTCCTTGGTAGTGGAGCATTTCAAATGAAATACCTCACTCAAACGTATTACAGTACCAAAACCGCTCCTTGAACCAGTAAGTTCGACCATCTTTTGGGGAAAAAAAAAAATCAAGATACTCTTTGCTTGTTTAGGTTGATGAATGAAGTCCAGAGCACCATACCAGACCAAATAACCTCTCATTTTAACCCTTCTCCCCCTCCAGTAAGAAACAGCAGGCCTTTGTGGGCAGTGTGCCAGTCACTCCTTTAGCTGAAGCAGACGCACCTACCTACCTAGAGGTGCCTGAGTTCCAGAGAGTGGCAGTCATTGGAGACTATGCTGCTGGGGTATGACAGACTGGTGTTTTGTAGAACTGCAAGGATTTTTCTTTACTTTACTTTCTTTCTTTCTTTCTTTACTTTCTTTACTTTTCTTTCTTTCTTTCTTACTTCACTTTTCTTTTCTTTCTTTACTTTACTTTTCCTTCTTTTTCTTTTTTTCTTACTTTACTTTTCTTTCTTTTTCTTTCTTTCTTACTTTACTTTTCTTTCTTTCTTTCTTTCTTTCTTTCTTTCTTTCTTTCTTTCTTTCTGTCCATATTTAACAGGAATCATCAAAGC
>JAODKE010000040.1:3732988-3743294 GCA_026779605.1 Mormyrus hasselquistii | reverse complement strand
TTTCTTTCTTTCTTTCTTTCTTTCTTTCTTTCTTTCTTTCTTTCTTTCTGTCCATATTTAACAGGAATCATCAAAGCATTCTGTAGCGTCTGCTCCTCCTTCCCACCTCAGCTGATTCTGCATCTTTCTGTCCCCCGCAGGTCACTATGGATGATTTTGAAATGTCCTGCAGGGGGCTGTATCGTGCCCTTTGCATCAGGGAGAAGTACATGCGCCAGGCCTACCAGCGTTTCCCCGTAACTGCTTCTCAATTCTTGCGTAAGATTGAGGGAGAAATCTGGAAGACTGAGGACCTGGTGGTGCCAGGTGCGTTAAAGACAACATTTGCAAAATATTCTGTGACGTTCCATGACGTTCTTGCTCTCATATATCCTTTGGGCTGGTGCCAATAAATGTAAACCAATAATAACAGGAAAAACAAACAGGCAAACAAACACCACTATAGACTAGATTCCACATACATATGTAATACATAGACAGAAAATATGTACAGACGCTCCTCTACTTATGAACTGTCAAATTACAAACTTTCAGACATACAAATGAAGAGGACTGTAGGTCCAAATTGTGTTCATTGGGCTCCCGTTTCCTGTCCCCAACATAATTTTTTTTCTCTGTGCGCCAGTTCCACCTTAAAATGATGTTGAATAACAATTTTCGAACATTTCTAGTTACGAATGGCTGTTCAGAATGTAACTCATTCGTAAGTAGAGGAGTGTCTGTATATCTATATGTATGTATATATACAGTATATGTATGTACAGATTTATAATCTGGTGGGAAAAGTGACAAAATTTTAGATTCTAGCAGCAGAATTTTAACTATTTAAAATTGGCACTATAGTAACAGTAAGAGGCCTATGTTCACGGCACTATAGTAACAGTAAGAGGCCTATGTTCACAAACAAATCTTTGCAATCTGCTTCCCACGCTGTAGGGAAAAAAACACAGAAACACTTCTATATTTACAAAATGTTTATAAATACATATTGCAAATACCTTCAACATAACACTGATCTAGAAAAGATCAAGAGAGAGAAAATATAATTGTTATAATTATGTTCAGTAAGTGGCAAATACGTGAACTTACAGTTTGCTGAGACAGTAATTGGTGTTGCGATATATTCATAAACCTGGGGGAATAGTCAGGCAAATCACGGCTGAGTGTATTCACAGCAGCAAAGCTACAGCTAAGAGGGCATTGACTTATTCCTATCCCTAATACAAGATATATATTGTACTTTTAGTGACACAGTGCTTTATGTATGATATCTAACAGATGCATGTCTGTGTGTGCGCTTGTGCATCAGACTTCACGCCACCACCCAAAGCTGGGGAGGACCCCTTCTGCACAAAAACCCTGCCACAGAATCTGGGCTATGTGGCGCGTATGCATGATGGCGTGGTCCACGTCTACAAAACAACAGAGGATGCTGACAATCACCAGCCCATTGACCTACCCACACCAGACTACGCCACCTTCATCGATGACATGAACTTCCTCATCGCATTGATAGCGCAAGGCCCCACGTAAGTTGGCCTCTCCTCACTCTCTGAGTACGAGTACAGATTTAAGGGGACACTGACTGTTGTCCTGCACCAGGTTCAGAAATGTTTAAGTTTTGTCAGGGCGTAGTTTACGAATCACTTTCTATGAATGTTTACCAAACTTGGGATTAAGGTATGGAAACGTTCAAAGCGTCCAGCTTTCTTGATATACCTAGAACTTTATCCCACCACTACTTTCCAAAAAAATGTAAATTAAAACAGAATGCAATTTTAAAATCATATAAACCCATATTTAATTGAATACAGAACGACAACATATGAAAATCTTGAAACAGAAATTTTATTATGACATAAGTAATATTGTTAAGTAAAGGATGTTAAGTATCATGCTGACACTGACAGAACCTTTGTTGAAATGTAAAACATAGAAATTACATTCTTGCCAACCTTGAGAGAACCTTCACATAATGTTGGCTAAAGTTCTGCGAATGTTCCATGTTAGCCTGGGTTCTCGTCCCAGCACCCACATGAAAAGCACATGATTGAAATCACTGCGAGATGCTGACTGGCGGCATGACTATCAGATCCTGGGCTTTTGCTTAATGTCTCCACCAACCCCATCTCTCACGCTTCACACTGGACTACAGGAAGACCTATTCTCATCGGCGCTTGAAGTTCCTCATGTCCAAATTCAACGTTCATGAGATGCTCAATGAGATGGAGGAGATGAGGGAGCTGAAGAACAACCCACACAGGGACTTCTACAACTGCAGGAAGGTGTGGGATTCATCTTCTATCATTCCTATTCTGTATTTGTTTTCCTGTTATTGCAGTCTGTTGCAGCTCACTTTTGATGCTTTTCCAAGACATATAAATCAACTTTCATGTAAAAATTTACTATCCTCTACCCATGTAACTATTTTAGTACACAACAGTGGTGGATTCCACGTATTACACGCGCTGATGAAAAATCTCTCACCTCTCTAGGGTGCTTACGATACTGTTGTCGGTAGTAGATCGTTTCCGAGAACTCTCTCATACTCAGGTGGGGCTCCTTTGGACTGTGTACGGCTGTACATTTGCTGCCACCTGCTCTCAGATATATTTACAGCAAGTGCTTCTGCGCGGGGAAATCTAAAAAGTAACTTCCTCGAAGGTATGACAGTAGAGGCTGTCAGGGTGATTTCCCCATAGCGATCACGCTAAAGGCGACGACGTTCGTTTGATAAAGGTGGACACCCACATCCATGCCGCCGCCTGCATGAACCAGAAGCACCTCCTGCGCTTCATCAAGAAGTCGTACCGCGTGGACGCTGACCGCGTCGTGTACAGCCTCAAGGGCAAAGAGATGACCATGAAGGACCTGTTCGCATCCCTCAAGTTACACCCCTATGACCTCACTGTGGACTCGCTGGATGTGCACGCTGTAAGTTTCACACCGGCCATCAGGCCAAATTTCCATTACGTTTATTTACTTTGCAGAAATCTTTATCCAAAGCGATTAATATGTTGTATTAATGCTAACACATCAACAAAAAGCATTACAGGCAATCCCCGGGTTAACGGACTTCCATGGAGCCTGCTATATTAAAGCTTCTGCTTAAATTTAATGTTTTGTGAAAACGAACGCATGCACTACTCTGTGATGCTCGTGAAAACACTCCGCGGCTTCAGCGGTTACTCTGTTCGCAGCACAATACAATACTGTAGGCTATGTAGTTACTTTTGTTATTACTATATAATTAGCATTATTTTTATGTTCTGTATTATCCTTGTTTCGATTTACCTACAAATTCGACTTAAAGACAGACTTAGGTGATGGATCTTGCTCGTAACCTGCAGACAGCTTGTTTTGCAATCTGCCGATTTCTAACTATATGATATTTAAAACTATATTGCTATATAATGTGAAAGTTGATCAGTGCTATTAAAATGAAAATCACATTCACCAGTGCCAGTATGCTCCTGAACCGTCACATTGCCACTGATTGATCATTTTAATTTAGCAAAGTGGTTTTATTCATGTGAAAGATGAGTTTCCACATTGCAAGAATCTAAATTATAGCATGTGCAGTTCGCTGACAAGAGAATACACTCACATGCAAAAAGTGTATTGGAATTAAAAATGGTCTCAAGACACACGGTACAATGCCGAACAAGAAAACCACACAGCGTTGTATAACACAGAAAAACGGTAACACAAAAACAACAAAATTGTAACTGTGGCAGCCAAAAACACAACAATACCATATCATCTGCAATTTCTGGAATATTTTCTTCAATATTCTGCACATTTTACATGTGGTGGTACACACACACACACACACACACACTATTGGCAGAAATTGTGGAAACACTTCGTTTTTAGAGATTGCAGAACTTTATTGAACTGTTACAGTTATGTAATTGTCCAATGTACTGTATGATACTTTCATTCATTTCATGTATTCTTTGATTGAGCAACATTACCGCCTGTATTTCTGCAGTAATCTTTAAAGTGTAATGCGAAAAATGATAGGTATTTCCACAACTTTGGCCACTAGTGTATATATAGTTTGGGGTGTAAAATCATTTCAGTGTGAATCTACACATTCCATTTTGATCCAGCAATGAGTGGTCACTCCAAATAACTGACTACATGTTGTTTAGGCTAAACGCACTGATTTGATTTTATATAAATCTGTCGCAAATTAAAAATGTTCTGGATAGTCACTCTTGATTTGTCAAGGATTGTATGGACTTGTGTGTTAAAAAGCCCTGGCCTGTTCTCTCTCTAAGGGGAGACAAACCTTCCAGCGCTTCGATAAATTCAATGCCAAGTACAACCCAGTGGGGGCCAGCGAGCTGCGGGACCTTTATCTGAAGACAGAGAACCACATCAATGGAGAATATTTTGCCACTATCATAAAGGTATCTGTGTGTAACGGCAGCATACCTGGATAAGTCTCCCTAAACGCTGCAGTGCTGGAAATTGCCTGCTTTCAGCCTTAACCTTTGTGCCAAATAGGAAGTGGCTAGTGACCTCGAAGATGCCAAGTATCAGTATGCAGAACCTCGCCTGTCCATCTATGGCTGCAACGCAAATGAGTGGAACAAGCTTTCCCATTGGTTCAATAAGCATCGCGTCTACTCCCCCAACTTGAAGTGGATGATCCAAGTCCCTAGAATTTAGTAGGTATCTCTGTGGATGTGTATAAATCTGTTTTTGTCTCTGCATCTGTGAGTTGTTAACCAACTGGTAAGTTTCATGTCAATAATAATATGTTATCTGTATTTTTTGGGGGGGGGCTTCTGTTAAGACTTCCATCCAAAATATTCTAGAGGAAGTGATTTTTGAATTTGGACATATATGTCTCTAAAGCTGACACATGGTCAGCCTCCATTCTACCCTCTTACTGTAATTATATTCCAGTTCTGACCTCAATATACATTATGCTGTTATCACTATAATTTGGTCCAATGACTGTTATTCCATACCCCCCCCCCCCCACCACGCTCCCATCCAAACCCCCAGTGACATCTTCAGGGCAAGAAACTTTGTGCCCCACTTCGGGAAGATGCTGGAGAATATCTTCCTCCCCGTCTTCCAAGCCACCATCGACCCGCAGAGCAATCCCGAGCTCAGCATCTTCCTCAAACATGTGAGTGACCCGAGGAAAATGAAAACCGGAGACTCACAGAGGATGAAGAGAACAAAGAAGTGCAAAACAATCCTCTAGTGGTCGGGTGAAACGCAGGGCCCCTCTTGTCTTTTCCCAGGTGACGGGGTTCGACAGTGTGGATGATGAGTCCAAGCATAGTGGCCACATGTTCTCCACCAACAGCCCCAAGCCGGAGAAGTGGGACATTCCCAAGAACCCGTCATACACTTATTACATCTACTACATGTATGCCAACATCATGATGCTCAACCAACTGCGCAAGTGAGTATCATATGAGCAGCTATTAGCAGTATGTGTTTTTTTTTGCACCAAAATGCTTATCCCTGTTAGAACAGAAAATGAGTAGCTTAATATAACCATTTTTTATTCTATTATTATTCTTGAAAATGATAACACGTGAATACTATGAGTATAAACTTGTGCTTATTTAATGCAGTGGGGACTGTATTGTCACAGTCTCAGCCTTAACTTGCTGTCCAAAGCTGGCCTGTGTTTGTCCACTAGGCAAAGAGGAATGAACACCTTCCTGTTCAGGCCACATTGTGGAGAAGCAGGTGCAGTCACGCATTTGCTAGCTGCCTTTATGACGGCCGACAACATCTCCCATGGACTAAACCTCAAGAAGGTCGGCGAACTCCAGCACACCTGATACACTTTGTCTGAGCGCCCCTCAACACATAGTAACACAGAGAAAACACACTTCGGTGTACGCCCGATCTTATCAAGGCGCTAATGGAGTCGTAAGCTTAAACCGCCTAACCCATGCACTCTCTCTCCAGAGCCCCGTGCTTCAGTACCTGTACTTCTTGACCCAAATCCCCATCGCCATGTCTCCACTCAGCAACAATAGCTTGTTCCTGGAATATGCCAAGAACCCCCTCCTGGAATTTCACAAGAAGGGGCTAATAGTGTCCTTATCCACTGATGACCCTATGCAGTTCCACTACACTAAGGTGAGGACTGATGCATTTACTTGTACAGCATGTGTGTCTGTCCCTATTGTTTATACTGTTTGCTTTTTTCTTTCACATATTCAGGAGCCCCTGATGGAAGAGTACGCCATCGCAGCTCAGGTGTTCAAACTGAGTACCTGTGACATGTGTGAGATCTCCAAGAACAGTGTTCTGCAGAGTGCGCTGTCTCACGAGGTACTGAGGCCCAGACAAGGGGCACTGCCACATGCTGGAATAATTGTAATGCAAAGATAGAATCCAGACTCAGAAAGAGAGCAATGATACAGCTGTGGGATGTTGTTGAAACCTCAAACTTTCCACGTCCTGAAACTCTTCCTTTTTTCACCTCTGTCCCAACCCACTGATCTCCAGGAGAAGATCCATTTCCTGGGAGACCGCTACCAGAAAGACGGCCCCGAGGGCAATGACATCCGGAAGACAAATGTCGCACAGATCCGCATGGCCTACCGCTATGAGACCCTGTGCTATGAAATGAACCTCGTCAAGGATGGTATCAAGTGCCATTGAGCAAATTGGCTTTGAAGAATCAAGCATTTTCGTCAAATTAGTGGTGCCAGCTGCCAAAGGCTGTTGAGATACTAGGGTTAGGGTTAGGAATTAAAGTTAAGTATTAACCAAAAAGCATTTACCAAAAACGAAAATGTTATACCCTGGTATTACCCTGGTTACTTACAGAAACCGATTTACAGTTAATGGAAATAAAATGTAAACTAATATAATTATTTTAAAGGGGATTTTTTTTTTGTTTTTTGCTGTCTTTGAAGTCTATAGTACTACAATAAGATCAAATCACAGAAGCATTACTACTGAGCATTTTATTTACAGGAATACACTCATATACTGGAATATTTTCCAAAAAATGTATATAAAATCCTTTAAAGAAAGTACTCACTGTAGCTACAGATAACATACTTTTCAATATGTTCAAAAAAATTCATCTGCAACAATCTGATGCGTAAAAACACAATTCCTGACATCTAAAGTTGTGGCAGAATCTTGAGATAAGGTGACTAACGTAGCACAACATTTTATCATCAAGAATTCATCTAAGAGAATTTACTATATAGTAAATGTGGGTGACATTCAAAAAAGAAATAGATTATTTATTTGGTTATTTTATTACGGATTTAGGTGAAAGGTCAGAAAGGAATGTAATTTTATGTTCCATTGTTAAAATTTAGATAGCTAGGAACCACTTACCCTCACCGAAATATCGGACTAGCCAGCCAATTCACAGGGTGTATTCTAAAGCCCTACTTTGGTGAATTAACTTGTAGGCCTGTACACCTGAAGGAATGTCATATCTGCATAGCCCAAGCCACTAATCCACACTCCCTGGGCCTTTTATTAGAAACGGTATACATGCTAATATTGTGTGAGGCCTCACCTTGATCTCCAAATAGCCTCAGTTCTTTATGGTATAGATTCCGCAAGATGCCGGAAACATTTCCTTGACATTCTGGTCCATGTCGACATGACAGAATCACACAGTGTCTGCAGATTTGTCAAAACTATACAAAAAACGGCGTTCGATTATGACTTCTAAAAAACACACTGAATGGTTCGAACCGTTCGAATATCGTTTTTTATGCATTATTTCCATAAATGGGGCAACCAATACAAGAGACGAACATACATATACAAGCAGTTATATTTCAACATAAGCATGTCCTTTATAAGATCTGCATACGTACACATTACAAAATAAATAAAATAACTACATTACAGGATATAGAATGAGTTAGCTGTGCTGTGATACAGGAGCAACAAACATTTTTTTTCTTGATATAAAATGGGAAATAATCAAACCTACAAACAATGCGTATTCATTACTCAATATTTACTCATTTAGTAGAATACACTTTTTAAATGTTTTTGTTTAAAGGTAGGATATGCAATCAGCAACAGGGGATGTTCATGCTCATTCACAGGACAGGGAGAAGGTAGATTCCATCCAATCAGCTTCTCCAGTCTACCCTCCTGTGAACACCCCCTGTTGCTGATTGGCTGGAACAGTTCAGCACCTCGGTCTGATTCACTTTGTTTTTTTCCCAGTTGCAGACCTGAGGCTGTGTAGAAATTTTTCAATTTTTTTTTTTCCAGCGCGCACACAGAATGGACAACTAGTGGACTGTGAGGAGAAATCTATTGAATTTGACTAAAAGTATATCGAATTAAAATTGCACACCCTACCTATAAAGTACACAATTCTAAGACATGTGACAAAGAAATTTCACCCTGAGGGATAATTTACAATGAAGAGCTATTAATAATGGAAGAGTAAGCTAATTACATTATTAAAGCTAGAACCATAAAAAAGTTCCAAATGGGGCTTTGTAAGATTGCAAATCTCTCTCGACCTGGGACTTAAACTCTCTGTCATCATTATTACATACTTGTCGCGGAATTATTTACTCATTTCAATCAATGTCTCCTATCCATCATGTACTGCATCCAGTGCAGCATCCAGTGCAGCATCCAGTGCAGCATCCAGTGCCATGCAAGAACATGCGAGGCAGACAACCATGGTGGTGCTTTATTTTATTTTTTTACCATCGAATATTATTTTCCACAATCAAATGTCTGCTTTCTTTTTGCAATTCAATCATATAATGAATTTTAGAATATTTGTTGACAGCAGTACTGCACATCCATGCTGTCAATCTCCCATTCTACCACATCCCAGATGGGGCAGACCACCTAAGAACATGGTCATGAAAGTAGTTTCCGATGACTGTTGCTTTGTGACAAGGCTCCCTCCAGCATGACAATCCACCATTAGAAGATGGGTAAACTGTGGCCATGGAGGGATGCATATGGTCAGCCAAACCCATTGTTTCACACCCTGATGGGGCCAACTGATCCATGTCTGGGGGACGGTGCCAGTATCCATCAGAGCTCGGCTACGGATGCCCTCCACGATGCGGTCCAAGACCCTGCTCGTGGCCCAGCCAACCCACTCGATGATAGGAGGGTAGGGGCTCGTCGGTGGGTGATGCGGGCGACGTCTCTCTCACGGTGTCGCCAGTGGCTGGGATAAGCTGCACTGATGTGCCCAACCTCCCCGCGGGGGTAGGGGGGAGCGTCAGATGGTGGGTGATGCCAGGGTGAGGTCTGCTGCTGCTTCGTCCCGATGCCATCTTGGAAGCCTGGCTGATTGGAGCCTTTGGATTAGGTCATCGATTTCTTTGCTGACCGAGTATCCCTCTCCCGACAGCAGTGTCACCAAATGTGGCCTTTGGGCCACGTTTTAACAGAAACAGACGTGCTCTTTAAAAGAGCAAGTAGTTCACCTCCTCAGCAAACCCCCAGAGAGCAGCAACAGACGGCCAAAACCAACAATTCACATAATTATTACACTGCTACGCAATCACACGCACACCACGGTAAAAACATTACATTCAGCACTTACAGCACAAAGTGACGACACTTACTATTTTCAACATAAATTCACAGATATAGGTGTTTCTTTACAGGGGACTGCGACTCAAGGACTGCTGGTATGTGAATAATTAGGTTTCTGTGGCCTAACTGAAAGGTGCTGAAGATCGCACCAGACAGAGGTAAATCGACAACACCCTATGCACCTTTTGGCACAAAAAAAGATTTAGTTAAGTTAGTTAATTGCTGATGCGATGAGCTTAATGTGGGCTTCAGGGGACAACCATGGGGCCATCCGTGTGTACCAAGGGCTGCATTAGGGTCCCAAAGTATGGGGCTCACGTGTTCTCCATTTCTCAACCCAAAGAGGGCCCAATTTTCAGCCCACCGTGACCTCAAAAAGACTTGTTTGCTGGATAACTATTTCAATACAGTGAGCTTAGACATGGCAGCTTACTTATTACATGATTTTTATAATCTCAAGAAAGCATTTAAATTTCCATGAACCTGTACTAAACCATGCAAATGACATTTCAAGACATGCAAACAAATGAATGTGTAGCCGGTCGATATACCGGGACCGGTTATCCAAGGCCTGCCTCAGCTGGTGTCATCAAGCGAGACTCACTGAGGTGTCTATGTCGCCAATTATAAATCTTTTTAAGTGTCATATAAAACACTCAGTTACCAGTAATACCTTAACTGGAATATGAATATATTGTAAACATTTTTAAATCACTGCACCCTTTCCTTTTGTAAAGTTCATGAAATCTTTCTCCCG
>JAODKE010000040.1:3710009-3726298 GCA_026779605.1 Mormyrus hasselquistii | reverse complement strand
ATTTTCCATACCAGGGGTCGGCAACATTGTTCTAAATGTTCTAAACATTATACATGAAGTTTAGATAAGTTTAGGTAAAGTCTGTTCTGAGCCATACAAAGGGCAACCAGTACCCGTGAAGTAGCTCTCCGTTTCAAAAAAGGTTGGTGACCCCTATTCTGTATCGTAAAACCCCGTTATAGTGGACTCGCTTATAACGGAATATCGTCTATAACGGACGAGGTTCGCTGGTTCTCGCCGTGCGCCTTTGCATGCAGAAAAAGCATCGGATACAGCGGACTCGCATATAACAGAATTTTGCTTATAATAGACAGAAAATTTGGTCCCCAGGGCCGCTTTTAGCTGTAGTTTTGTTCACACGTCTGCTCAGGTAAAGTTGGATTACTACATGTACAGTATAATAATCGATACCACAAGTGTGTCTGCTGGGGTGTGGCGTGAGTAAATTGTGTCCTGTAGTTGTGTTCTGGGCATACAGCAACTCTGGATCTAACGGACCTGAAGTCCGTTATAAGTGTATTTTACTGTATAGGTCTTAAATGACATTCTCAGATGACCATTTACTTCAGGGGTGGCCAATCTTACATGTAAAGGACCAGTGTATATGCAGCCTTTTCGGAGAACCGTTAGCTGTTCAAACCCAGATGTGAGAACTCTTCAACCTCTTCAGTCCTCTAATTAGTAATTTAATTAACCCGCACACATAAGGGGCCTTTCAGGATAAGATTGGCCACCCCTGGTTTACTTAGTGACGCCATTAATTCTGGCCTTGTGGACTGAATAGAGCAGTTTTTCTTTACACTATCGGTCATATGTTTAACAATACACCTATTTTTCCAGTTTTTTTTGTAAGCAGTGCAGTGAATGACCTGAAATGGTACAAATAGAAGCAGTAAACTGCCAGAGTTTGTTTTTTTTTAACCAGGGAACAAGTAACAGGGTAAATACTTTAAAACTTTTCCTCAGCAACAGAAGTAAATGAATCTCGTAAAGTCGATGCAACCAATTACTACAGGTGTTCCAACTGCCACTGATTACTCACAATCCCCCCGCCTGTATAAAAGCAGTATTGTAATAGACAAGGATGGACATAACTGGTGTGTAAGTACGCATTCACCTTTAAAAACGACGTGCGGCAGTCGTCTCTGGTAACAGTGTAAATGTGCACTTATGTGCTGATATGAAAGCAAAGTATGCATTTTCATCTTTGTAATGCTGACTCTACCTCATTTGTGGTATACAGGTTAAAATTCAAGGTATTTCCTTGTCATAGCAGCGCAAATGCACATAAAACGTACACATTTGCGCATTTACAAACAATCGATTGTCGCACGTAACATTTTTAAAGGTGACTGTGTACTTGTGTACCAGTTATGTCCATCCCTGGTAATAGTAATAAAAGTCTATCTGAAGCAATTTAGGCAGTATTTGCTTTTCAGGCAGTAGTATTTTTCTGTGTCAGTTGTGAGAAAAAGGCAGTTAAATTATTTGTTAGGTTAAAGGAATGAACAAATGAAGACCATTATAACCCTTAAATGTGTAGGTCTTTCCTTAAGAGACAATGCAAAGAAAACGAAGTTATTAGTGAATTCAGTTTCCTACACCATCAAAAGGCGCTTGGAAACCGACAGGAAGACGTTAGAGGCCTGCAGAGAGACCGACATCCTGAACTAAAAATGCTACCACAACGTTTTTTTGGTGTCATGCAACACCCTCTGGTCTACACCTAGCAACTCAGGTCACCCTACGGTAAGAAAATGACCCAGTAACCTCCCACCTATGTCAGAACTATCCTGGAAGAGGGAACATCCTCTGACACACGGTCTATGGATTTAATCCCAATTGAGTTGGTTTGGGATGAACTGGGCTGAAGCGTGAAAACAAGGCAGCCTGCAAGCGCAACACATCTATTGGAATTTATGCAACAGAGTGGAGAAGAGATTTCCAAACAGGATTTGATTTCTATTGTAGAAAGGATGCTGCCAGTATGCTCGACTATTATGCAGGCGGTCCCCGGCTCAAGAACTTCTGACTTATGGGCGACTCGTACTTATGAACGGTCTGCCATTAAGCGCATTATATTAAAAGTTCAGGATACATACAATGGGTTGTAATGACAAATGCATGCACGGTTCATTGGCTTGATGTACAGTATTGTATATAGCGGACACTTATTACTGCATAATGTACTGTTATTTCTGATTTGCCTACAAATTCGACATAAAGACATTTAGGGAATGGAGCTTGTTTGTAACTTGGGAACTACCTATATCTGCAAAAGGTGGCTATGCTTTGAATCAACTTTGGATTCAATATGTTAAATCAATTCCATGATTATTTTTGTTTAAATCTTTTTTTCTTTGTTCCATGCTTGGTAATACTTTACATTAACTGCATCTTCATAATGCCTTTATAATGCAACAGACATGATGATAAGCATAATGTTTATTAATATTATTAAAGCTGTTAAAGTCTGTTAGAATGTTAAGGTATATTTATATGCTGCTAATAGGTGTTCTATGAATGCATTATGAAAGTGCAGTTAATGTAAAGCGTCACCCTATGTTGTAATTTCCGAGTGCACTGAGACATTAAGCTGCGTTAATTTAAGTAAAAACTGGAAATAATGAGAGGTTCTTAAACATTTGGTCAGTTGTATATATCTATAGGGCCCTTTTGGGTTTGTCAGGATAAGCACAGAGAGGCTGGCCTGTATCCAAGTGTGATGTCACTGTAAGCAGGCCTATTGTCTGGGCTTCGCTGCTTCCCCACAGCTGAGGGTCAGAGGTCACATTCACTTTGCAGATCCGCCCCTGCTGTTCTTTGGCAAAGTCAAGAGCGTGTTCATTTTACCATCGTTTTCTCACACTCTCAGGGCTAGAGCCTTTATTTTCTAAACTGCTTTCTGTTTTCCCATCTTCATCCCAATTTCAGAAATGGTTCCCTCTTTGCTTGCAGCAGACACTGATTTTCTTCAGCGCGTCTTTGCTAGTAACGAGCAAGTGATGTTTTTGTGACGTTTCCCGTTACACCAGACAGGTTAGTCGATGTCTCTCTTGCTCTTGCAGGAAGTCTTTTGAGTTTGAGGATGTCGTGCAGTTTACGGGACAGGGGACAATGACGGATGAGCTTCAGCCATCGGACATATACCATGCTTTGTCCAATGACAATGTGTACGAGGACGTAATACGTGAGTGTCTCTCTTCGGTTCGGTTCTAGGGAAACGAGGCTTGTAGTCCTCGATAGGTTCCTTCAGTCATTAATTAATCGCAATGTTTAAATAACTGATTGGATAGTAAGTGAACTCATCTGGTCTTGTAGATGCTTCAACTGTAATTCAAGGAATGATTAAAATATATTTTAATACCTGCAGGTTTTCTTCATTCAGCTGTTAGGTCATTCTACATGTGCATCTGTTCTTCATCGAAATGCCCATATTTGTCATTTTAGTGCATTTGAAACCAACCTAACAAAATTTGAATAACATCAAACTGATTGTCAGACATCTTGATATTTTGGTGATGTTTCTTTAGAAAGTCAAAAGGGGATGGTGGTCATACACACCGAAGAACTGAAACGTAATGTTCACTCCCATGTTAAGCAAGTAATGTTGTCTGTTGTTAAAATGGTGCATGTCAAGCTCTGGGATATATTACACGGTAAGCCAACATATGGTACTCGTAGTTGACGTGTTGAATACAGGGGAAATGGCCAGGAGTAAAGATCTGACAAGGGCCAAATTTTTTGCCTGGCGACTGGGTCAGAATGTCTTTGAAATGGCAACGCTTAGTGTTCTCGCAGTGTTGGAACTGGACCTTGGAGAAATGGAAAAAGGTCAGCCGCTCTGATGAAAAAGTCTACACAGCCCCATACACAGGCAGGGCTTCATACACTGTGTCTCGTGACAGTCATTTAGATTACAGGTAATGTTTGCCACAGTAGCCCTTCTACTGGTTTGCACCAGACCAGACAGCCTTGATTAGCATCTTGCATCAATGCGTCTTCGCTGCCCAACACACAGGTGGTGGATTGTGGTTTTTTTTCCTCCTCAGACCACTCTTAGTAGGTACTCAACCATGAGCACCCTACAAACTTTGCCATTTCTGGGATGCTCTGACCCTAAGAGTCTTTCCTCCTGCCCATTTATTTACTCTACGAGTACTGCATGTTGGTTTACTATGTGATATAGTGAAGATAGTTAATGCTATTTGCTCTTTTTCTGTTTTATTATCTTGAGTTATTTTTTTTCTGGGATTTATAGACACAAAAGGTAGCAAAGCTGTACCACCCCCCCTTGATTTGCATGGTAATGTTACCTATTGTTCTCTTGTGCCCCTGGGCTCTTCCTCAGCAGAGAATTCATATGAGGACGTGAAGCTATTTCCAATGTGTCTGCCGACTGGCCGCCCAGCCCAGAGAGACAGCAGCCGGACTCCCCAGGTAGCCATCTGGATGTCATTAATTTTTAAGAAGTTTACGCATGACCTGTAAGAGTATTTAAAGTTATAGTGTAAATCAAAAATCAGTTTTGGATATATACAAATTAGGTTAAAATAACAAATGACATTGGAAGTTGGCAACATTATTGAAGTAGTTAATATCCCAGCTAAACTGTTTAGAGGTGTATTAAAACACAGCACAAAGTTCATTTTCATTGTGGACAAGGTTATCCCATTAACATGCTGGCACAGGAGTAAACCAAATGTCTTTACCTAACTTTACTTAAAGCTCTTATCTATAATGCATTATAGATGCCTTCATAAAGCATTATAATGCTCAGTATAAGACTTAAGGATGTTTTGTACTGCATTACACAGGTACTGTATCTATAACAGTGTTTCAAAAAAATAGTACTCGGGGACCCTATTACAGTTCTTGTTCTGTCACAGAAAATTATGCTCATAGTGCGAAAGAGAAATAGAATGTAAATGTTTAAACGTATAAAAAAATATAAATACTATAAATGACATTTTAAGGCATGGACATTTAAAATATACACAAAAAGTACAAGTAATTGGTGTGGAAAGTTATGGAAGTCATACACATTTGCAATAAATGAATAAGTATACTTTTCAGATCTACATGTCACAATTAGCTCTGAAAAACAATATGTGTGACAATCGATTGTTAGCATTCAGGTAAAAACACATTTATTAAGTTTCACATTTCCAGGTTATCCACACAGTACTTCTAGAAGTTGTACAAGTTGGTGAGTGTGGGACGAGTACAGATTAGATGGGCAAGCCAAATGACAGGGCTGTCCGGGGAATGCAATGCTGTCGTTTCCCACAGCACTAAACCTGGTTAATATTATGTGGTTATGTACCCTATTATGTAAGAAGATGTGGCTCAGTGATGGGGCCACTCCAGGCACTTCTCTTGATAGCATGGTAACTCAAAAAGTATTTAATGGAAACTTTACAGAGACTTTGTATAGGTGAAGAACTATAACTGAGTAAATTTCGAGACAAATTGCACCAAAATGAAATCAGAGCGACATAATGACACCAGAGCGAAGGGCAGTCTCAAATACTTTATTTCAGGAAGATTGTGTAGGTGAAGATCTGGAGTCTTTTATTTTGAGACAAATAGCTAAACGGAAGCAGTGTCTTAGTGGTGGCGTGTGAAAGAACAGCCGTGGACACAGATCTGGTAAAGCCTGATCACACTGAGAGACAGATGTTTTAAAAAAGATTTTTTTGGAGAATTGGGGAGTGTGTGTAGGGGGGCTGAAGATTGTACTGTAGAAGCTGGTGGGGACGAGAGGAGTAGGGATTAGATCAGGGGTGGGTAATCTTATCCACTACGGACCATGTGTATGCAGACTTTGCCTGATTCTGCCTCTCCGCACAATTTATACTAAGGCTTATTTTCTTTTGCATCAAACTGTCCATGTTGTTGTGTTGTCCATGTTTTTCCCTATTTAATGCTGACTGTGGCAGACGTAATGGCCAAACAGTTTACAGACAGACTTTACAGAGGAACTGCGTGGATTCTACTTATCAGATGTATGCATGGTTTATGTGCTTCATACTGGTTAGATCAACATTATCCAGTCATGCCCACCCTGTTTGGGAACTTCTGTACTGAATAATTTTGAGATTCTGTCTTCTTGATTATACCCTCAGGTTTTGTTGAGATGCTAGCAGTCATGGGAAAAACATCCTGTTTGCCTTGCATTCACATTGGGGGTTTCTTCTATTGTATGTTATTGTTACCGAATGTCTTATCTGGTAGATCTTGGCGAGTCTTCAGCAGGTGGTATATATGTGTATGCAGAGGTGGACATTTCAGGTCCAGAAAGTAAAAATCCAGACCAAAATTTTGTTTCAACCAACCAGTTGTGTACTCTGTGACTAACTTGTTATACTCAACTGGTTGAAACAAAATCTTGGTCTGGATTTTTATTTTCTGGACCTGAAGTATTCACCTCTCTGTGTATGGTTTAACTATGAAAGGCCACTGCAAAACAGGTGCTTTGTTTGAGGTCTTGTGTGAAATTCTTAATCCCATTGGATTCGTCCAGATGAGTCACGCATTTTAGTAGTGATACTCTTGAGCTGTACAACTGCATGTCACTGACACACTCACACACTATTCACTGACACACTCACACACTATTCACTGACACAGGCACCTATGGGCAATTTGGTAGCTACCTGTATGTTTTGTCCCAGGTTAATACCTAAGCCAAAGGTACGCCTGAGAGGTCATGCTTTATTTATGTCTTACTTTCTATTCCCGTTGTTTTTCCAAAGCTTCCCCCCAAACCCTCTGTCCTGCTGGCTCCCCCTGGAAAAATGGAAAGGAGGAGCAGCCACAAGAAGGGGCCGGCAGGCATGGCCGCAGTCACGATGTCCAGAACCGCTCCTAAACCGGCAGCGCCTAAGCACCGCTCAAAAACACAACCGCTCTCCCAGGTAGGTCTCTGCCTTTCGTAACACGCCGACATGCATCTCCTACGTCATTGTTTAGCCATTAGTGCCGCACTTAATGATTTACTGAAAGCATCGATGAGCAGTGATGTACCAGGGGGGAAATTGTGTGTATGTGGGTGTTTAAGTGGGAAGTAGTGAGCTGCCGTCCACATGTGACTGGGGTGGTTTCGGTGAGTTAGAAGAAGAAAGGGGAAGATGGTACAGAACAGGGAGCAGAGGTCTGAACGGATGAGCTCCATTTAGAAATACAGAGAGGTCTCCCAGAAGATGAAAAATCAGGACCTTTTGCTCCCAGTACTGATGAATGAGAGCTGCTGCATTGAAGATCAACACGGAGAGGTGAGAAAAGTCGCAGACTGGTGTCAGGAATCTTACTGACATTACTCTCACATTTTTGATGACAAAGTTAGTTTTTTGCCTAGTAAATTGCAGCTTCTATTTTTTCTTTTCTATTGGTGACAGAGGCACCATCAGCCCCAGTGTACGTTAAAAGCTACAGGCTCTGCGGCTACATCATTTGGTGACTTATGTTTTGTTGTGAGATTGTCAGTTCTCTTGTTAGCTTCGTAAATTTGTATCTGTTCTGCGAATTAATTAATTTAGTTTATTCAGTGGCTGGCTTGCAAGACATAAATTAGCTGTTTGTGGATAACTTTAGCTTTTTCCTGTCTGTCAATACATATTTTATATTAAGGGAAATCACGGTTTGTTTGTATGAAAGGATAAACTGTTGGAACTGTTGAACCAAGTGTGAAATAAATAAATACTAAATTAAACTAAAATTTTCCTGACCTAGTTTTTAAAATGGGAGCCTCTGCTCTGATAGGAATGCAAAGTATGTGTGAGTTTTTTTTTTGACACCTAATGTCTATGATAGTTAGACTATTAACATTATACGTATTAAATCCATATGATTGCATACAAATTTTTATTATTGGAGTAACTGTGCTTCATTGAACTATGCCAGTGAACTATGACTAGACACAAGCTGAATGTAGTGCTTGTTAATCTCTGTGGCACAGATGGAAGACGCCAGCGGCGATGGGAAAGTTTAATATGAATGCAAGTATGAAGTGATTAGGCGCGTGTGTGCAGCCCTTTATCAGCTGTGTGGCAGTACATTGTTGGGATGAGTGCAGTCTCTCCAAGATGGACCTTGCTTACTCATATCCTCCTCATATTCTGGAAATCCCCAAATGTTGTTAGCTTGCAAAGATGCAACGGGGTGGATTTTTATCCTGAGCCTTGGTGGAATTCCGATACAGATTTAGGTTGCTGTGATGTTTTACTTACTGCCTTTAATGGGAACGTTAAGGTTTGGAAAAGTGGGTGGAGCCACCATCAGCCAGTCAGATTTCACTCATTGACTTTAATTGGAGAATTTGAACTGCCATTCTCACACTTTTCAAGGCAGGATCTCCAAACTTTCCGCGGTTGGCCAGTGAGTGACTGTGGTTCAAGGTTTGAAAAAGGAAGCATGGCCAATCGCAGCCAATCAGATTTCACTCATTGACTTCACTGGGAAAATTTAAACTTCTTACACTACTCACTGTTTAAACATTAAAGACTTCACTTTAAGATTATACACTTCAAGTTGGCCAAAAAAAACCTTAGAAAACTTTTTTCAACTTCACATAACTAGCTTTTTCACGCCAATTTGAAGTTTCTTCACACATTTCATTTTCTAGTTTTAGAAGGACCCTACTACCCCGTGTGTTACTGTAGGTGTGAGTTGGAATTCTGTTGATGTGGAGTCTAAGGTGAAGATAGGTAGTCCAGGAGTATCACATGCTCTGTTGCAGTATGTGAACAAGATCCAGGAAATCTTCAACATCAAGAGGGGAAGGAAGAGATTGAGGAGTCAGGGGAAGAATGGATATGACGGCACAGTCAGGGGTGAGAGGCGTACTCATCTGTACATACTGAGACACTCATACACATACTCATTCACCCATAGTAACACCTAAATACAGTCACATACATTCAGAGTCATTCACAGATAATTATTCAATCTTGTTCTGAATGTGGATCTAGGCGTAGATGAAACAGCACAACAGTCTGGTTTGTCTTTACCTGTCAGTCTTTTCTTATGCATCTTTTCTCCAACGTCCTTCCCTTTCTTTTTATTCATCCATCTAGAAGAAACTAGTGGGACAGATAGTGATCCCGAAGACGACAGCACAGGTCAGACACCCTAACCATAACCAGCTGTGTCCCTCCAGTTGCTTGTGAATGGAAAGTGTGATTGAAGTCTCTTACCACTCACAATCCAAAGATGCAAATAGCAGCTCTATGAAAATCCAGAACGAGATTTTGTTTCATCCAACCGGTTGAGTGTTAAAATGTCCTGTGACTGTGATTCATTATACTCAACTTATGGGGGGTTGAAACAAAATGGTGTTCTAGATTTTGGCTTTCTCGACCTGATATTTCCACCTCTGAAGAGAACGATACAGTGATCCCCTGCCTATCGTGGAAGTTACGTTCCAGGCCCATCAGCGATAGGTGAAAATCCGCGATATAGAAATACCATAAAAATAATCTTTTTTTTTTTATATAGTTTAAGCTTTAAACACATGTAAACTTATTAAAACACACTTTGTAAACACATATATGTGGATGTCGGGCTCAGGATATGAGTAACATAATATACATTATATATAATAATTATTATGTCTATATATACACACCGCAGAGAACTGTGATGCGTCGGGGGAAAAATCCACGATATAGCAGAAGAACGAAAGCTGAAGCACGAAATAGCGGGGGATCACTGTATACCCAATTAAAACAGCTTCAGATAAAGGCGGCACTTTCTTTGCAGTGGTAGTTGAAACTGCCCAGCACAACTCATATTTTTACAGCCCTTCCTCTCTTATGCAGTTGGATTTTGGCTTTATAGTGATTACTGGGTGCTTTTCACAGGCAGGCAACGGCGGTGCGTGCATGTACAGTCCACGCTGCGCAGGAGCCCGCGGTACAGCACGCTGGAGCGAGACTTAATCTATCTACAGCAGCAGCAGCTCTTCCAGCTCTTTGCAGTGGTTTCACTGCGGAGGAGTTCGCCAGGGAACACATACAGACCTGAGATTACACAGCAGTTTCCCAATAAGGTACGAAGGCTGTACTCCTACTCTCAGTTCCTGTATGTTCCTATGTTTGTTTTAAATTTGACTGGTCATCATGACCGTGCTTGACTCCTGTGGTTCCCAACCCCAGGTCCAAGCACTGTGTTGTATGCTTATACAGTATGTGTACAGTTACAGATATTTTCATAGTATTTTAAACATGCATATTTAAGGACCGATATATCTGAAGTATCTCAGAATTCTTCTTAAATATTTTTATGGTATTTTATGGCATAGTTAACGTATGCATTTGCATTTTTGCTATTCTAAAATATAAGCTATTGTGGTTTTATACAATGCACATAAAGCATACTGTAGGTAGTATAATTTTAATAAAGTATAAAGTTTAAGTTGGGTAAATATTTTTCTATCTACCATAGTTGTTCACTTATATATCAGTAGTGTTAGGTTTTTGGTACATATAGAAGTTACATTTATCACTTTGTGCACAAATGAACCTAATCTAATGTTTTTCTTCTAATTCTGGAAATTCTGCTCATCAGTTTTATTATCTTCCTTCCTGGTTTAGTTTGAGAAATCATCTCGTCATTCTCGAGAAACTGAAGACAGGTTGAAGGCCATTCCCAAATTCTGCTTCCCGGACTCTCAGGACTGGCGGCCTTGCGGAGAGCTACCAAGGTTTGGCTGGGAACTCTATCCCACATGGCTCTGCTCCAAATTTGTTGTTCTGCTCGATTTCCTCAGCAGCTCATGTTATTGTTGTTTTGTAATGGCCAAGTAGTACAATGGTGTTTTTTAATTGGATGATAAAACTGACGTTTTAAATACAAAGTTCACATTCTAATAATTGTGTGGGGGATATGTAAATTGATTTGAAAAAATGGATCAGATTGCTATTTCAGTAAAGTGATTAATACATTCATTCAAGTGTTTGGATTTCACATTGGGCCACCATTTTACTTCGCCCTTAACTTAATAAGCACAATGGCCAGAAGTCAGCCAAAGTATTTATGGACATTTCCTGGAAGCATACGTTGGTCGTTCTGAAATTACCACTCTATACTTAAACGTGGAAGTCTGTTTTTTTTCAAGGCATGCAAAAGCTGGTTCCTCTCTCTTTATAAGCCAATCAGAGTCTGGTCAAGTATAGGTGTATGTGATAAATGTATGTCAAGCCCATATTAGCTACTTCCACCCCAGCCTGTGTCAATAACCAACATTTTACAGTCTGAAGTAATTTTTCTTCTTTTCTGCAGTGAAACGTTTTCCTTTGTTCTGACTGGAGAAGATGGAAGCCGATGGTTTGGTTACTGTCGAAAGATCCTGGTAAGTACGGACGTGTGTGTTTATGGGTCATAAAGTGTCCGTCAGTGCTTGTCTGATAGCTTTGTGTGTTTGCATTTCAGCCCAGCGGGAAGGGAAAGCGGCTTCCAGAGGTTCACTGTATCGTCAGCAGGTTAGGGTGCTTCAACCTGTTTGCTAAGGTAACCTGTGTGCTTATTATGTGTATCACATAATACTATATACATATGCTACCCTGCGTAAGGCAGTATTGATTTTACTGATGAAACCTTTGACAAAAATTGTCAAAAAGTAAAATGAGACGGTAATAAAATAAACGTTCATTTGTGAGGGTCAAAAACTTTGAGATGTACTGACACTTTTGTCAAGGAATAAAAATTATATGAAAATGTCTGAGAGAAATTTGAAACTGATCCAGTCAAGTACAGTAGTATATTTAGGTAGTGTTGATCGTTTATGTGCAACTGGATAATCTTAATCTCACTGGATTCAAGCTTGTAATCCATGCAGTTCTGTCTTTGTAGTGTGTCTGTGAACTCTTTGTCTATGCTAGGCTGGGGTGAATTTTATCATGAGGCACCATAATGCTGCTGTGTAATCTCTGGACGGAATGATGGTATGAATAATTAGACGATATCCAAGCCTGGTCTGTGTTACAGTCAGCTTTAGTTAAAAACATACTGACATATGGATAGATTTCACATTTGAGGCAAAAGAAAACAAGACTCGGTGCAAAATGTGTGGAGAGGCTGTAATGGGGAAAGTCACCACAAATTTGAAACTCAATGAAATGTATAAAAACAAGTAGTTGATTTTCCTTTTAATGTGTTCTGAAAAATTCACTGTTATGAACTGAACCAGATGCTGAAATAAACATGACCCAGTTGGTTTTCACTAGTCTGGTACTGGGAGCAGCGTGTGGCTCAGTGGGCACTCGGCAAGGCTCATCCTTGAGCAAGGCCTAGCTGGGAAATTCCACAAAATGTTACAACTGGATCAAACAACAATGACTGTTGACAGACCTGGCAGAGAAGGGGGCAATGAAGTGGAGGGTGTCCATACCAGCCTCCCATTTCCACTATCCTCCTGTCTCTGGAAAACAAGCTGGACAAATGACATTGCTGCATCGACTCTCAAAAGGTCCTTCAAGAGGGCAGTGTGTTCTTCTTTACCGAGACCTGGCATAAACAGTGCAGTACATCCCCATTACTGTACACCACTGGAAACTCATTGCAGAAACCAGGGGCAAGACAAAGGCAGCGAGTGTGTCTTTGTTTATTAACATCAATTGGTGCGATAATGTGCAAGTGGTTTCCAAGTGCTGCTCAACAGAGAACCTGACGATGAAGTTCCAGCCATTCTACCTGCCAGGAGAGTTTTCCTCAGGGCTTCTTACCGCTGGGCTACGCTTCGTCCGACGCCACTGGCAATACGCCAAAGCATGCTTGCACTCTGACAGGACGGACACAAACAAGTCAACATTGCCGATTGCCGACGAGATGATCGGCAGCTGCTTAATCTGTGCCATAGAAATCGGAAAATGCCAGCAAGCCGCCTTTGTCGTTTGTGGAGAAGACACCACGGAATCAACATTTCCTGCCAAACTATAAATCGAAGATTGCTTCAGTATGGTTACCGAGCAAGACAAATGACCAAGCGTCCATGCCTAACTCTTCAACGCAGAGTTTCTCGACTTTGCTGGGTGAGGGAGCAAAGAAGATAACCGCTTGAGCTCTTGCAACATATTATCTTTATGGATGAGAGCTGCTATATCCTTGACCGTATAGATGGAAGACAAAGGGTGCGGCGATTACATGGTGAGAACCTCCTGCGATGACTGCATCCAGGAAACCACTCAACGAGGTGGCGGCTCAGTGCTGGTATGGGCTGGTATTCATTATGGAGGAAAGAGCACCATCGGTGGTGCTGGATGGAAACGTCCTGGAGAACCATTGCCTCCCACATGCAAGAAGGGTCTATGGGAACAACTTTAGGTTGCAAGAAGACAATGCAAGAGTACACAGGGCAGCTGCAGTGAGAGAATTTCTTGATGCAGAAGGGGGTGCAGCAGAAGCCACAGCCTGCTTGCTCCCCTGATATGAACCCTATCGAGGATGCCTGGGATGCTTTAGGCTGAGCCCTTAATGAGAGGGACAATATTCCCCAGAGTCTACAGGAATTAGCCCGGGATCTGACCAGTGAGTGGGATGTCCTGCCCATTGATGTCATCAACAATACATTGATCCATGTCTGGGGTGGCCATACTCAATATCAGTGACTGAGTGACATTTGAAAGAGTAATATTGAACATTCTTATGCATTAAATCCTCTCAAATATGTGTGCCCTGTTAAATTGACCAAGGTCGACAAATTTTTTGACAAATTGTTCAATAGCCCAAATTTTGTTTAAGCCCCGAATACACAGTTTGAGGTTAATTGTGGTTTACTTTTCACTATGTTTGGAAGAGATTGCTCAATTAAGTTTTGAGATATATTCTTGATAGATGAAGTATACATCACATTGTCACAATCATTTCATGAGAAGATGAAAAGAAAAAAATATATATTTAATCTTTATGGGCAACAGTGTATTACCATTTGTTTAAATTCAACCAGCACTTTATTTTTATCTGCACCTTCTCCATGAAACCATGAAAATATGAAAATATGGCATTTATGCGAGACAATGCTCCATGTGCCTAAGTATCCTTCATTGATTAACTAGCCAAGGCCAAGTGTGTTGAGAATAAAATAATTTATCTGGTCGTCTGATAATTGTGCACATTAATTGTTTCCCCTGAAAAAGACAAACCTCACTTTTTTTTTGTAAATGAAATTTTTGGATTCACCGATAACATTGTATGTTAAAAACTTGAAATCGATCAGAACAGCACTTGTCTAATAGTTATACATGCTGTGTGTGTGTGTGGCTGCGCAGGTTCTGGAGGAGGTGGAGAGGCGTCGGGAAATCTCGCCAGCTCTCGTTCAGCCTTTCATGCGCAGCGTTATGGAAGCACCCTTCCCTGCTCCTGGCCGTACCATCACTGTCAAGAGCTTTCTCCCTGGTTCTGGGAATGAGGTAGGGAGCGAATATGTCCCCAGCTGAAAAAGAGGCACCCGGCGCTGCACGCGTTGTAGAGGTGAGAGCTTGGTGGGTGTGTGTCCCCTGCAGGTGCTGACGCTGTGTCGGCCTGTGGATTCACGCCTGGAGCACGTGCACTTCCAGAGCCTGCTGCAGTGCCTCGGCGTGGGTCACCTCCTGCAGGTGTTTGCCTCCCTGCTGCTGGAAAGGAGGGTGATCTTCATCGCAGACAAACTCAGGTACCCATAATTTATGGCTCCACCTATGCAATGTGTACTGATTTTGTACTTGTTTTCCCTACCGTACATTAAAGACGTTATCTAAGGCCTGCCTTCAATTTACCTATTGTATCACAGCACATTTATTTTTCAGGAATAAATTTTCAATTATTTTCAAAATTTCATTTTAGGTCTATGTTAATTATGTTTTAAGTATTGTTTGTAGTTCTTCAGGCAAATATTTATTAAATTAGTTCTTTTGAATTTGGCAGTAATTTAAATATAAACTCATCAACCCCTTTATGAGGTACATCTGTGAACTTTCTTGTTCAGTTCAGATTAGTTTGTTTTTTATAATGCCTTTCACAACAGTCGCCCCAAGGCATTTGACGTGGGGTTGTTGTGATACACGATTACATCAATTATACCTAACAGGAAGCCAGTGCTGGGCAATATGAGCTGAGGTTATGTGCTCAAACTTCTGCTTCTGGTAACAATCTGAGCTGGTGTGTTTTGAATGCAGTGTGAGGTGTGCTCCCAGATATTACAGCATTGCAGTAGTCTAACTTACTGTATACAGAGCATGTATTGGTTGTTCAGTGTCTTGAATAGTAATAAAACATAATAGCTTGGCAATGTTACAGTATGTAGCTGTAAGAATAATACCTCCAATAGTGCATCGACAGGCGAATTGAACAAGAAGCTTGTATGTAATGGCATTGCTGAACTTGGAGAAAGTACCACGTCACAGTGCGAGATGGGGTATCTTCCTCGATAACGTGCGATATTAATACCAATATCATGATATGCACATGCAATTCTTGCATCACTACACAACTGTTAAAATAAGGCTTTTTCATACTTTCAATTTATAGCATGGAGTTTCGGTAAAATATTTTACTGTTGTTATTTTTCTGTTACTCGTCACTCTGCCAAGTATGGAATTTTTTTCCATATCAGAATGACAAACTTGGCAAGCTCTACAATTTTAATTATTCCTTTTATGAATTCTAATATGTTTAAAAATCAGCCTACAGTTTACCTCTGCTGCTTTTGCATAAGCGCTGCACACATTCTCTGAGTCTAGCATATTCATTTTCATCTTTGGCATTTAAATCACTCAGAGATGGGTTTGTGAGAAATTTATGAACTCCTGTTTAGTTTTGTAAATGCCCCAATATTTATTACAACAAAATCACATTGCCATATTTATAATAAAATAACGTTGCTAGGACAGCACATGTACGATATATATTACAAAATACTTTTTAAATTCTTGTCATGCCATCTGGATCTTTTTGTTGTATAAGTCCTTACGACCAAATCCATCCAGCCATCCATTTTCCAACCCGCTTATCCTTCTGGGTTGCGGGGGTCCAGAGCCTATCCCGGAGCCTACGGGCACGAGGCAGGGAACAACCCTGGACGGGGGGCCAGCCCATCACTGGGCACACTCACACACTGTTACCATTCACTCACACATGCACACCTACGGGCAATTTAGTGACTCAGCATGTCTTTGGACTGTGGAAGGAATCCAGATTAACTGGAGGAAACCCCATGACGACACAGGGAGAACATGTAAACTCCACACACATGTAACCCAGGCGGAGACTCGAACCCGGGTCCCAGAGGTGTGAGGCAACAGTGCTAACCACTG
>JAODKE010000040.1:3696280-3709909 GCA_026779605.1 Mormyrus hasselquistii | reverse complement strand
AACCCGGGGCCCCAGGGGGGGGGGAAAAGGGGGCAACCCCCCGCCCCCCCTTACCCTTTTTTTTTTTTTTTTTTTTTTTTTTTTTTTTTTTTAAATAGTATTTTAGTTTGCAACTTATTTCAAGGTAGCATTTGTATTGTGTTTCAGAAGCAGGTTATTTGCATAACCAGTCGACAAAGAAAGCATTTCAAGTCTGACCCCAAAGTCAGCAAAGCAGCGAAGCACCAAAGAAATACCCCAGTTGGTTTGGCACTTTCGGTACTGGAAATTTTGGTACTGGTACTCGACCGGAAGTCAATGGAAACGTGAAAGTACAGTACCGAAAGTACCGTACTTGGTGTGGTGGAAAAGCTGACAGGTTATGGGCTGAGCTGCTGAGGGAGAAGTTCAGTCAGATTATAGTAGGCCTGTCCTTCTCCGTTTGGAAATATACGACGGCTGTCCAGTATAGACATTTCATTTATTCCAAACAACTCTCAAAATAAAGACAAAAATAAACCATTTCTATATCTGGTGCATGGTTCAAATAAAGCAACCATAGCATGAGAACATTTGACACCACTATGTCCACTTTTTTTTTTGTTTATGTAATTCGTTTATAATACTGCTCTCAAAACATAAGGTGAAAGTTTTTTCTAATCATGAACAATGTCAATCTAAAACCTATTTTGTAAATAGTTCTAAAAATGGACGAACTGAACATGTGCGTAATATCTGGAAAGATCCCCATTTTAAGGTACGGGCCTTCAACAAAATACAACAAATATTCCAAATCACAATATTTTTAACATACAGAGTATTAGGGTCGTGTTGAGGGGGAAAAAAATAAATCTCTTACGAGATTAAAGTCGTAGCTTAATGTTGCGAGAGTTAAGTTGTAATATTACAAGAAAGTTGTACATTCAACCATATACAGTACAGCGACCCACTGAGGAATCAGGGCATGGACAAGCACAGATGACAAGACTAGACGAGGGACAGGTGAAAACCACAGACGATTGGCCAAACACTGGGACCTATGAGTAATAAGAAACATGAGAGCGTGGTTATAATTAATCAAACACTAGGGAGTCGGGATCCACTGGAGACATGGGGAACAAGGGTGAAAAATATCACAAACTAGATGTAAACGGGAAAAACTAGCCAAGAGGCAAGAACGAGGATTAAAACAAAACTTAAACTTAACATTTACAAGGTGTACAAGACAAAAGTTCAGGATGGCTGAGTCCCGCTTGTGTCTAGCCTTGAGCCTGTGATGGGGGAGATGTTCGCTTCCTAGCTCAGTCACTTAGCCCACCCAGCCTCCTGTCCCAGAAACAGGAAAACATGCTATAAACTAAGAAAGGGGCTACAACAGTGAGGAAGGAGCAGAATGATCAGCCAGAACAGGACAAGGCAGGGACTGTTTCAACTGTAATGAGTTATTACTTCAGCATTTTGAGTTAATGGCAAGTCTTGCATTACCCTTGTGTTTACAGATTTCTATACAGGCAAATTTAAATTATTTTTGAATGTTGGCATGTGTGCTTCACATTCACTTACAGGAAGGTGCTGAGTGTCCAGTCATAGCACAGAGGGCATTATAACTATTCTACTAACTCTAAAACAACACAAGACAGACACATCTAGTAAAGTTGACTGTGGGGGGCAATGAACACTGTAGATTTTCGGATTATGCTTTTTCCATATATAATAATTACACTTGGTACGTTCAGTATGCATTGGTATAAAATGCACAATGCTGGCCATAGAAGTATAACCAAATGCATTTAAGTTGGTATGAATAGTAACCCAATAATGGGAAGCCAGTTACTTTCAACGGATATTCAAAATGCAGTTCTGTAAAGGAAACATGCAGGATATAAAAAAGGTTTCCATGGCTTTATTTCTTAGAGTACTGTTAATGCCTAGATTCTCCTAGATCAGGTTCTCTCATCAGATTGCATGACCAGGGGACCATATAGTAGCAGGTGGGGGGAATTTTTTTCAAAGAATGGTCAACTTGACAAGGTTACAGCAGCATCAAAAATTCCATAGAACATGACCTCTATAGAAGGGTGTCGAGAAGAAAGATGAGCCTTAATGAGAACTTTAAAGATCTGGTGGATCTAGGACTTTATAGACTCAAAACATTTTTGTGAAAACATGCATGACACATCCCTCAAAAAGACCACGCCAAACTAGCTGCAGGCTAGATCCTATTATGGGGATGTCTCTCTTTATCAGGCACTGAAGCTGAATCAAGACTTTCAAGACTTTTTTTATTGTCATTGTACAGTTGCCTGGACAACGAAATTAGCAATGAAATGAAATGATGCCAAATACAGGCAGATTCCTGAAGATTACCGGCTGTCCTCTATCAAAAAATAAACACTATTCAGCTCATGTCAACCAAAAACACACTTCCACAGCCAGAGTGCAGTAGATTAAGAACAAAAAGGTAAATGACTTGGGGTGGCCCAGTTAGAGCCTTAACTGAAAACAAACTTTGTAGGTCGGTTTCCAGTTACCAGTGGTCTCTGCGAAAGTTTTCAAAACCTAAACATTCCTATAAGGATGAACTAACGAATATTCCCAAACCTTTACCTGTATGCTAGGCTTCGGATACAGACCCAAAAAACGAATGGAAGTAATTCAGTACTTCAGGCGAGTATTAACGTAGGGGGGCATATAACCTGCATTTTGTTTTTAACACATTATTGGAAAATTTGTTATACTACAGCAGTGGTGTTCAGTCTTTTTTGTCAGGGTCCTGGTGCAGTTGATATATTTGTCCTGGTGCTTGTCTGTTTGTTTTACACATTTTTATTATTTTGATTTGTTAGCATCAAATATTGTGTACAGGTATATAATGTGTCCATGTTATTTGTAAATTATGCAGTAGTAATTTCTAAAGGTTGCCATTTTGAAATCTGTCTGCCCCCACCTCGAACCTGCTGCACAATTCTCTGTCCCCCCCACTCCAATTTCTTGCTCTATATTTTGAATACCGCTGCACAATAGGGTGAAAATGTTTAAAAAATGGTTAATAGCAAAAAAAAAAAACATAACTGCCACCTTCTAAATAATTGAGCAGTATTCTGGCATGTGCTTGAAATGATCAGTATATGCGTATTTGTCTCTAAGCCTGATTAACTAAAAGCTAGAATGGGCTCAGAGTAGGTGTGTGAGGTGAGTCAGGTGGGCCGTGCTTGGGTCATACTGGCACAGACCACATATCTGCGCACAGATGTAAAAGATTCTGTAGCTTGTCACCTGGATATGTTTCGCTTTGTGTAGTGATCGCTCTTTGCCCCCCCCCCCAGCACACTCTCACACTGTGCCCACGCTGCCCTGGCGCTGTTATACCCTTTCACCTGGCAGCACACGTTTGTGCCAGTGCTGCCTGCCAACATGCTGGACATCTGCTGCTCTCCCACACCCTTCCTGATGGGGGTGCTGCTCTCTTCTCTGCCCCAGCTGTTGGACCTGCCCATAGAGGAGGTCAGTCCTTCTAATCTCAGCTCTAAAAGGTGGCTTACTTATCCGACCCATTAAACCGTTGTTCTATTTGTTCTACCTGTTTTTGTCTATCTGACATCATTCCCGAAGGGCCTCAGCTTATTGCTAAAGTCACAGTTTAGTGCACATCATTTAATTTCAGTCTAAGGAAATACCCGAAAATCACATACTGTTGACATCCTGTGGTGTTAGCAGCCATATGGCCCATTTCCGCGGTTCTGTCTTCACAAAGTCATGCGCTGGCTTTTTCCTGCAGGTATTGATCGTGGATCTGTGCACGGACAAGTTCGTCAGACAGGTATGTTGGACGGGTGCAGCTATAGTGCTGGAAGAGCACAAGAGAGGAACAGAAGCCTAGTGGAATATTTTTTTCTATTCAGTTTTTTTTTTTTTTTTTGTATTTGTGACTCATAATGGTGTTTCCAGGGAACAACATTACAGTACAATTAAAAACATATAAGAGCATTCCGATATGGCTGTGCAATATCACATCTTGATATATGGAATATCCACAGTTAATACTGTGATATTTATAAAACGGAAAAGGAGGTGAAACCACCCAAAATAAACTATAGCCAAATAGAACATATTCTGTAGGAAAAGTGTCTCCAAGTTAGTGGTGTTGCTGCGAGGTTGTCAACAGACGCAAAGCAGTGCCAGCCAATGCAATGTGATTATGGGGCATGCGCACATTACGATGACGTATAAACCCTATATAGTGCAGCTCTGATATGAAAGGTACTGCCATCCTGTTACGCACTAACTCATCCTCACGCCGTTGTCAAAAGCGCGATTCCACGTCCCCCTCTTTCTACCCGTCCTCTTCCTCCACATTCCAGTTGGGTGACGAGGACTGCATCCTTCCCAGCAAGCTGCAGGCTGCCCTGCACCATATTTTGGAGCACAGGCAACAAATCATGGGGCAGGAAGAAGGCGTCAGTGGACCAGGTTGGTGCATCATCAGTGTGAGACACCGGGGTCTGCTGTGGCACCTGAGACAAAAATCATTAACCCAGACGCTGTTGAGTCATTGAGCCACATGGGGTTGAGTATTTTAGTGACAATGAATGTAACATTATGATCTACTGTGACTGAGCATGAAGTAATCAACATTTATATATAAACAGATTCAGTCCAAAGTCACTTGGCTTCCGGATCATCCAGGACATGCTAGCTAGAAACGGGACCAATCCGATACCCACTATCTGATACCGACAAAAAAATGCAGAAATGGATATCGGAGCGGAGTGAGGGAGGAAGAACCCAATCTGATTTTCCATCAGAGATAGGCCCATCTTAAAAAAATCTCAAAAATGTTTGTAATCTTCGGTTGCGATTTAAAAACTGAAGCCGAGAGAATGTTCTATGTGTGCAAGTAAGCTATTCTGTGGGAGTCCTATAGCGGACCTCCTTTTAACACAGCAGTTTTATTTATTTTTGGCGTTGCACGGAAAAAAAAAACAAACAAATCAACAATTTCTTGATCTCTCCATCTGATATAACAAAACCCGAAAAAGTCTGATAACCATTTGAAACCGATACTCTTTTCCCAATGAAAAACTCATTGCTTGTAATAGCTGTTGAAACCTGTGGGTATAATGTTCCTTACTAAGCTGGACACAGAATCAAACAGAAACCTAGTATTATTTTTGTTGTTTTTTTTTATCATCCTGGAGGGATATAAGAACCGTACCATCACTCTGGCTTGTCTGTTACTTAAAAGGCATTGCTTTCACACAACACTGAAAATGTTCCACTTGGCCATCACTTACACTCTAGTTTGCCCAAAGCTTGTTTAAGGTCACTTGTTATGACCAGTTTACCAGATGCATATTTATCATTTTTACATCTTTAAGTCTTGTCTTAATCAGAGCGATCGGGTCAAGGATGCTATGAAGTAAATGCAGAATTTTTACAGACCCCTGTTCAAATTCACTGAAGGCCTCATCGGTCAGGCTGAATGACCACAAGAATGTGGTAGCAAAGGCTGCTGCAGCCAAAGCAGTAAAAGACTGACTGGCGCTGTACTTGGGGTAACAAACATTAGTTGGACTTCAAACATTAAAAGAGAAGGATCTAAGTCTGCAGGATTTGGAGGAAGAATAGATCCTTCACAGAAATTCCACGACAAAGGATCAAATCTAGAGTATGATTGCAGCAATGAGTAGGTCCCACTTCATTCTGCAGGACACCAGAAGAGTCAAGAATGGAAGCAAAGGCTATTGTTAGAGTTCAGTCATTTTCCATATTTTTCATTCCCAATAATCACAGCTTTATCTGCACTCACAACCATATTAGCTAGAAAGTCTACAAACTGCTACCTAAAACCAGATCCCGAGGTCTGCAGATGGTAACAAGAATGAATACAGGTGGAAATTTAGAAGAGGTTTAACCTGCAAGACCTAAGATTTAAATGTGTTTAATCTGTAAGCCTCTAATTGACTCTAGATTTAACTCGGATAGAGCAGCCACATTACCATCTCTGTGATTAGGACGAGGGCTGTCATTGTAAGTGTACCCAGGAGATTCCTTTACTGCCCTGAAGTCATGGGAGGAGCCAGGTGCATGGAGGACGGTAGGGCCAACTGCAGTGCAATAAAGGACAGAACAGCAGTGCAATAAAACACGAGACGGTGCAAGGTAAAGCCTGAAAATATAGGAATTTTAGTCAGCCCAGGGCTCTAGACAGGGGTATGGGGCGATCCATAATGACATCATTTATACAGAATGACGCATGAAACGGGAAAAGAAAGAGAGAGACACACAGACGCAAGCAGACAGACACGAGGAACCCCAGGCATGCTAGCATTATATAGATAAAGGAAAATAATCAGCCTCTCCTTAATAAAAGCAAGATATAAACTGAGGTCATGGTCAAAGTCCTTCAGTGAGTCAGTGCTGCGTGCAGGCCTGCATGAGGCAGCAGATGGTAGGCTGCACCTTACAAAGAGTATAATGCATCAGAATCTTTATTTGCCATGTGCTAACAGATGCAATAAAAAAGCACAAGAGCTAGAAACGGAGAGAATAGAACGGGCACACTTGCCAACTTGTGCAATTTCTAGAAGTATTGGATCACCCGGAAGTGTGAAAGTTAATAAATCGTATTTTTACCTGAGTGATACGGTGCCACCTCTTCTTTTATTTGTATTTGTAGAGTAGTCCAGCGCTCTGCAAATCATCAGAAGTGAAGCCCCTTTTTCTGTATTTTCACCCGAACGTTCAGAGTCCTTCTGATGTAGGTCTGAAACTATACAACATTTATTTCAAATTCCTCTTGTATGATACATATGAAACCCTGGTGGGGCCACCATTTTCACTTTATTCTTCTAAAAAAAACTATGTACATGTAACTTTATTACCTGCTGCTTCTATCCAGAAAGACTTGCAGAAGGGCTACAATTTAGGTTTGCTCCCAGGGATCTGAACCCATGAATTTTGCATTTTAATGCAAATGGTCTATCGGGTGCATCAAATTATTTTTTTAGCTTTTGACTCTTTCATCAATTCTTTGCCAGTCTTCCTTGTTGTTTTGTGGGCAAACAAGTGACTGTATCTCGCCTGATGGTAGGACACCTTTTGAATGGTTAAATGTGGTTAATCACTGTCACACACTCACAGACGGACTGCTACAGATTTAATTTGGCATTCGGGGAGGCTAGCAACTAAAAATCAGTATAAACTTTATTACAGGATTATCAGAAAATCATCTCAGGCTCGACAGTTTTAGAACGCCTGACCTGTGCAGTGTTTCCGGGAAGTTTGCAAAAAGATTCACGGAATAAATTTCTATGGCACACGGCTCTGTTCACTCTTGGTTGCTCTCTCTTGACGGTTCCAATTTTGCTCCCCTCTGTCATTGCGGATGCAGGTTTGAGATCTGATCATGTGCACGTTCTTATGCGTAGATTATCAACCTTGTAAGGTGGAGTGATGATCACCACACGTGATGATTTTCTGTGGAATGATTGTGTAAGCGTGGAGGACAGTTCATCATGGATGAGAGTCTCTAAGGAATGCTTGAAGCACCATGTTAAATCTGTGCCATGAAGAATTAAAGCTCTGTACTAATAGGGTGTACCTGATAAAGTGCCCAGTGAGTGTCTTTCTACAGTGTGCAAATACGTGTCTCTTTTTATTCAGACCTGTCAACAGATACATTGTCTTTGATTTAGAAATCTTCCAAATTATGTTTGCTGTTTGAATTATAAATAATTTCAAAACAAAGTCTCGGCTGTACTGAAATTGCATCGTACCGCGACCTCAATACCGAGGTCTGTACCGAACCATGAATTGTCTGTACCGTTACACCCCTAGTAATTATCAAGTGAATAAAATACTCGTATTTGCTTTAATTTCAGCAGAAGCTTTTGTCCAAAGTGACATACAAGCAAGGCAGCCAGTGCATTACAAGCACTTGACATTGTGTAACAACTAAGCAAATAGTTATTGTGGAAGAGATGGAAGGTACACAAGCACATTTTCAAGCCAAATAGCAGCACATTGATTTTGCCCTTTGTAATATTAGTTGTGTTTGTTTTTGTCTCCTCCTTGTCTCTCGGCACTATGACTATGTCACTCAGACGAAGAGCAGAGCCTGAACTCGCTCATATCAGAAGCATTTGTGCACTTCTTTGTGGAACTGGTGGGGCACTACAAATCACACATGAGCGAGGCTGCAGGCGCCGGGCGGGAGCTGCAGCGTGACGCTTTCCGCAAGTCGCACCCCTCGCGGGGGGCCCGCCAGTTTCTGCAGCTCTTCATGGAGACGCAGATGTTTGCCGGCTTCATCCAGGACCGGGAACTGCGCAAGGGCGGTGTGAAGGGTGAGACCTGGAGACTTTTGTTACACCCAGGGATTTTCCTCGGGAATTTCTTAGCGTACTGTAGAAGAGAAGACTAACTTATTGCATCAGACATGAGTCCGGCTGTGATCAGTGTGTTGTATCAGTTCGGCTCAAGTTCCAAATATCTTTTTGGACAAAAGGACATTCTCTTTCATAATATGTAATTTATTAAATGTGTTAATAAAAAGCTATTAATCAAGCCACAAATGTTTAGCATATTATTACCAGAAAGAAACATTTGGTGTTTCTACAGAAGAATGGCTGCATTTTGTGTGGTGGGGCGCATTGGGTTTGATCAGAGTAGGCGTGTGACTATCCCTCCTTTCCCTTACAGGACTATTTGAGCTGCGGGCTGTAGAACATCTGAACTCAAACCGACCGCCTGAGCCCACTGGAGTGAACAAGTTCATCAAGGGACTGGGTAAGTGAGCCCATCTTTCCTCACACCATTCCTTGTCCAACTTGCTGGCAGCACAAACTGTATTTGGTTAATTTTGCTTGGTCCTGTTTTCAGGGAACAAGATGAAGTTTTTGCAGAAGAAGTAGATTGGTGATTTGGTCTCCGTGTGCCACAATGAAGAGGCTGACTGAACAGTCCTGCACTTCCAATTCCAGGCATGTGATGCGGTTTCTCAGATGCAGCCTGAGCTGAGCCCTGAGGTCGGGGGGAGCTGTGAATGACACCTGTCGATATGAGAAAAGCAGGACTTTGCACATACAGCTCATAAATCCATTCAGCACTGGTCCAGATTTAAGTGAGCAAAAATAAGAGGTGGAACATGCTGGAAGGGATTTTTTTCTATGTCATCTCAAAGCACAGATAAACTGGTATTTTGTTGTACGGGAGGAGCGTGCCCCTGTGTGCAGTGCAGGTATTCTCAGGCTATAAACAGTGCTGGACACGCCCTTGACTTCTATTTCATGTCACTGTTTATGCCTTAAAGCTGCTAGCCTCAGTTAAATTTTGCAACATTGTCTTAGTATGTACATGCCTCAAAACTGAAGAAGCACAAACACTTTGTAATAAAAAAATTTTAATTGTATCCGCAGGCTGGTAAGCACAGCGGTTCAGTGGGCTGAGGGCTTTTACTCCGCGGTCTGCATCTGTGTAGAGTTTCCACGTTCTCCCTGTCCACACGGGTTTCATCTGAGTACCTCAGTTTTCCGAGGTAGTTCGAAGACATGCAGTTAGGTTAGTCCAGTGGTCCTAAAGGTGGTCCCTGGACCGTTGGTGGTCTACAAGCGCCTGTAGGCTGACACAGTCATCTTTTTGAAAGCTGTTTAGGACAAAGAAAAGAATATAGTATTTTACAGAAGTCTGAATTATTGTGGACCAGCTCTTTTTTTTTTTTTCCGCTGGTGCTAATTTCTTCAGTGTGTTACATTTATGCACCAAACATTGAATGATGTCACACAATTAGAACAGGATGGTCCGTTTGCTGGTGGCATCCTTGCTACTAGTGATGTGATCTAGTGGTTCTGCTGTTTGTTTTGATGCACGAGTGTGATTCAACCGTTGCACTTATTATTGTTAATACCATTTTGCAAATCCATATTATATTGTGAATAAAGTTTTTGTTTATAATATGCTGGACTTGCTGTATGATGTGACTGAAGCATCTGTTACCATTCCCAACAACTTGTGACGTGAGCTTGGGTTTTCAACAGTTGTTGAACTGAAAAAGAAAATAAATGAACTGGACATTGAACCTGAAGTTGCCAACTGGATCTAGGTATTGTTCATCATTCTTTACATTAACTATATATTTATAAAAAAATTTGACATTACTTTAAGTACATTGAGGTTATGAGAGGTAATACTATGTCGGTTGTGTCAACATGATTGATGGACATCAGGTGTTGGGGGGGGGCACAGCTGGTGGTCAATCACATCACACATTCTAGTCCCAGAAGCAAAATGACACCAAAAAGTGCTGAGATGTGAGGACCTTTTCCAGAGTCGACCCTTCCCATTTCCTCTTTGTGATCACACTGACAGCCGAATGGAGTTCCCTTCATTAAGTTGTAGGGTGCGAATACTGCGGCAAGCTTTGGGACAAACTTTCCTTTCTCCAGCGGAAACAGAAACTGTTGTCACTGCCATTACCATGGTTTCCTATCGAAATATTTTGGGAGTGACAATTGTTGCCATGATCCAAGAGCTTTTGGAAAACGAGAGGAGAAAATCCTGCAGAAGCTGGATTTTTATATGACCGTTTTCCGTGGTCATTTTTCATTCTGATGTTTATTAGCTGTTTGGTTTTTCCCACACTACGATCAACTGAACATGACTATTGTTTTCTAAATGAAACAATGGTATATTTGATCTGAAATACAATGTGAACTTTTAAGTTATTAATGTCTATAACATTATTAATATACCATATAACAATATTAAATGTCTAAACTTACCTTAGTATGTTTTTGCACTGTGGGAAGAACACAGAGGAAACCAGAAAACCTCACAATGACATGAGAACATGCAAATACCACACACATGGATCCAGGATGGAGACTTCAAGTCAGGTCAAGTGGTGTCAACATGGACATGCAACGTGAAAGAAAACATGGGTGGAATGTTTCAAATGTCCAACGATCGAGCAGCATAGAGGTATGTAGAAGTAATAAGTAAATGTATATTAAATACAGAAATCATTGAAGTAACAGTGCAAATGACAAAAGGCAATAAAGTGACAGAGTGCTGGTGGATGGTGGTGGTGGAGTTATTGTAACACTGAAATCAGTGGGGAGAGGAGCAGTGAGGAGATCAGAGGCTGGACGGCCCTGGGGGAGGTGTTACGGTGTCTGGAGGCACTGGCTCCAACACTCCGCTACCTTCTGCCAGACTTTAACAATCAAAACACAAAACTCCCTTTAGAGATGCACTGTAACATATCCAAGGGTGGTCCTCAAACCGCCTTTCATGGAGTCTTGAAAACCAAAGAATGATGTGGCCCGCTTTGAAATCACAAAATCTTCTCAGACCCACACGAACGTTACCGACAACTTTGATCGACACATGAGACTAAGTACTTCTCCCTATATTTTTTATTTCGTAAGCAGAACAATTTCATTTGAATGTCTGCCTATGGCAATGCAGTGCAAATTTAAAATCCATCCATGTATAAGTAACAATCTGTAAAGCAATAAATGTAAGAAATTAAGTGCAAATGATGATGTTAAGCCTGTATTCTGGATGTTTTAAACTGGATAATAAGAGGCTTAAAATTTTACAATATATCCAACCCATTATCACCATGAAGAAATAACAGATGGAAAATATCAACTGAATGTTGAATCAGGCCAAAACTTTCAAACTTTATTAAACATGTATTCTGATGCAGTTATTATGATCCATAACAGTGTAATACTTGAGGTGTTTATACAACAAAGTGCTTTGCTCACTCTCAGAAGCCCATAATATGACATGATATGTACACATTGAGAATGTTGAGTATAAATCTGCCCTTAGGCAGAGATCAGGCCTAACATCCTGTTCTTTGTCTTTAAAACCTTTAAAGTGCTGAAAATCCAGTTTCACACAGTTAAATGGTAGTAAAAGGCATCAGAAACGTCAGTCCCTTGTTAGACAGATCAATATATTCCGAGTGAACATGCATCCATAAATGTGCCAAGTGCTTTTGTGTGAAGATCAGTTTCTAAGCAGTATTACCAGAGAACTCCACAAGGCTGCCATGTTATCATCGTTATGGGGAACAAATGGATTCTGTGTCCAGCTCCGCTGATTGCTGAGCACAGGGAAATATTCCTGGAGGGACCTCGTCACGGCTTGCGAATGCTCTCTTGCTGCACCTGCAATGGACATCAGGATCAGTATGGCTTCTTTGTTGAAATATTCAGACAGAATGTCAATGAACTCCTACTTGTTCTGAACTACTCCTCTGTCCCACAGCTTCCTTACTGCGGCTTCTCCCTTACTGCGGACATGAAACATGGTCACTGCTTTTCCTTGGAGGGATAGAATGAGTCCATTTAATAGCCGAAAATGTCAGGCCAATATGCCAACATGCAAAGCCTGACAGTTCAAACTGGGAGTCCACAAAAAATGTCCTGACATCGTGAATGCATTCAGATTTTCAAAAATGGTTTCTGCTGTAATATCTGAGGTTAAAGGTAACTAAACAAAAAATCTTTGTGTATTTATATCTTGACAGAAGCAAACAAACTTGACAACGTCTGGCTGACTCATCAACCTGGAGAGCACAGAAACGGCTTTGCTCATATTCTGCTCACTAACTGCGTTGAACCATATCGTCAACGCAGCACTGTACCGTACTGTGTGATGTACTGTACTGTACCGGACAAAGAAAACACATTAGGTTGTTTAGCTGTTTTCTCACTAATCACCACTCCACCCATCGTAGCTTCCTGGTTTTTGCGATCAGCTTCGCTACTCACTAAGACCCCACTGACTTGGTGTTTTTACTCCAACTGACACATGCGTGTTCAATTGCTTTGTTACAGCTTAGATATTCTGTCAGCTTCTTTTCAAAAGGTTCTTGGGGCTTGGATGGATATCGTCCATCTTTAGTTTCTAGGTGGTTGCACAGCTTGCATAGTTTTTGTTTGGTGTGGTGACATTGTGAATGTATTCAAAAATGGTTTCTGCTGTAATATGTGAAGGTGAAGGTTTACTAAACAAAAAATCTGATATTTTGTTTTGTTTTAGGGAGTAAGAAGCATATTGAGGGGGGAGAATGGTCATGTGTTTATTGGGGCCAAACAAATCGGCCCGTGTAGGCTGGAGGTAAAGGAAAAATAGCCCATTTGTAATGTCTGCATTTTACCAATTTATACTTAAATTTACATTTAAAGTAGCCCTCACCCTATACAAAGCATGTGATAATAAATCAACCAGTAGATGGGGCAATACACCTTTTTTGTTGTGTTTTTGGTAGCGCTATCACAGGGGTGCAAGCTGTGGCTCTCACCTTTTTTCCAACCCAAAATAAGGTATTCAAGTATAGTACCAGTCAAAAGTTTGGACACACTTAACCACAGAAAGGTCTATTTATATTTATCTCTGCGTTTTAGAATAATTATAAAGACAGAAAAACTATAACAGGTAAACAACTATACAGAATTATGCACTGACCAGAAAATTATTAAACATTATTTTTAGGAGGGGGGGGGCAGCTCTGTGGGTTGGGACTCAGAAGGTTACCAGTTCAAATCCCATGTTCAGCAGAGTGATCTCACCACTGGGCCCTTGATAAAAGGCCCTTAACCCCAATTTCTCCAGGGACTGGCTGACCCCACT